>OZ038482.1:111569829-111669829 GCA_964036315.1 Acanthosepion esculentum | reverse complement strand
TTCCTGTATAGCCGGAAGAAGTGAATCCTGTGGGCTATAGTGGAAAGAAATTGAACGCCTTTTAACTTGTTTTTTTTACTTGCTCGTATGAAAGCAACGAAGTCGGCTTTCATACAGGAGGAGACCGCAGACACGCATTTTTGAACAGGATGATTAAAAGCTTTATTCCAAGAGATGTCACAAAGGAAATCACGGAACGAATCTCAATCTGCTCGTTTAATAACAGAAAGATATTATTTTGGTAGGTGGTTCTTGGCTGGTAGGGGAGCGGAAAGACATGTTTACGAAAACACTACATGATCAGAGCTGCCAAGAGGGCAGAGCTGCATAATACGACATGAATCAGGGCTAGAAGTGTAAAGGACATCTAGCAGAGAAGCGTGTCTTTCATGTTTACTGGAAAAACGCGTAAGGGAGTCCACCACTTGTGTGAGAGATTTAGTCACTGAAAATTTCAGGGTTTCAATGCCAGCGTTGTCAGTGACAGTGATTAAGTCACCTGACATGGTGTGCATTGTAGTAATGGAACACAAATACATTTGTAAACGGGTGTAGGGAGATGGCCTTATCTATATTATCAGAAATACTATATAGTATATACCAGTCATGAGAAGAAGAACAGTAGAGAAAGATGAGATAGCTGACTGAGTTACGTACAGAGAAATGAAGACTCATGTAAGAATGCTCTGGAAATTCAAGTGAAAGTTCTCTCGTCAGCCAGAGATGTTCGCGGACATAAACTCCCAAGCCATGCATCTGGAGATTGGAGTCCTTCTTAAAGTTTGGAACATAGCCAGAAATCGAGAAATCAGAGAAGGGGGTTGAAGAATTAGGATTAGTTTCTCAGAGAGCTAAGATGTCAGGAGAGTTTTCGAAGAGGAACGATTCCACACAGCGGTAATTGATACGAATACCACGAATATTGGAGAAAGAATGTTTCAGATGTTTAGGTGTTTTTTGTTGAGTCGGTTTTGGTTGCCTATAGCTATGGTATGTTATTTTGGTAAAGAAAAACCTACAGTCGACCGTGTAAAGTAACATGTGCGGGAGGAGAACTGGCGCAGATTGCAACATAGTATGGCCTCGATGTCAACCGCCAAAATTGCTTGCATGGGCACCCTTCAATGCGGAGATTCTTCACTCAGAAGTTGGTACGAATTCCACGAATGTTGGAGAAAGAAAAGCTTTAACTGTTTTTTGTTGAGCCGGGTTTAATTTTATATCTTTTGTTTCTTATAGCTATGGTATGTTATTTTGGTAAGGAAAGGCCTAGGGTAGTAATAGCAGCCAGTCGTCTAATGTAACGTCCGGGAAGGGAATTGGTACTGACCGCAACATAGTGTGGCCTCGGGGTTGCCCACAGGATGTGCTTGCAGGAACACCCTTCCATGCGCAACATGGTACTGCAAAAACCCCGATATTATCCGACTGTCGATCAGAGCCGACTCTCAAGACGCTATGCAAAAGTTCAGGTTCCTAACTAACAGTCGGCGACAAAAGCAACCAGAAAACTGCCAACCCGGTACCCTCGGTAAGAAGAGACGTTGCCATTATCCACACACATATCACGAAAAAAATTAATGACTGCACCACTATTAAGGCCTGGGAAACGGAAAGAAACTGGGATAGGGGAGGAAAAATAGGAAGGGATTTTCACATCTGACAAGTTCGAGAAAAGAAACTGCTAGATTGATCAGTGCCGACTCTCAAGACGCTACGCAAGAGTTCGGCTCCTAACTACCAGTCGGGGACAGCAACCAGAAAAATGCCAACCCATTGCCCTCTGTAGGAAGAGACGTTGCCACAATCTGCACACATAAAAAAACATTCATGACAGCACCCCTATTAAGGCATGTTAACAGTAAAGGAACCACGAAACCCGTCTTAAATAAGAAACAAGGGATGAGCCACTACCCCTGTTCAAGTGTAAGGGGAGGTGTATGAACCAGTGGATAGGATAACTTTTCTAGTCCTATTAAAAAAAAGTTGCAAAGTTTACCTTTGTTAAAGCTGAGATATCCATTAGAAATTCAACAGAACAAAAACTGGCAGAGACCGACATCTGTAAGAATTCAAAAATACACATTGTACTATTTGAAATGTATTAAATCCTACGAACATTTATTGTTTTCTATTGATAAACTTATTTGAGTAAATGCTCTGTTTTTTTAACTAAACAGTATTAATTATATTTACTGGTCCGAATGTTCGAGGAATGGTCGGCGGCCGCTTATTTTCTACGAGATTTCTCGAACAATCAAGCCGCTAAATGTAATGAATACCGTTTAATTAAAAAAAGGGTTTACTCAAACAAGTGTATCAATAAAAAATATAAACAGAAAAAATATATATATATACTCGCCCTTGCATGGAATACTGCTGCCATATATGGTCTGGTGCCCGCGCTGTTTGTCTCGAGATCATCGACAAAATTCAAAGACGGATATGCAATGTGATGGGTCCTGATCTAGAATCTCGTTTGCAGTCATTTTCTCTCAGCCGTACTGTGGCTTCACTATGTCTTTTCTAAAAGTATTTTCATGGCAACTGCTCTCACAAGTTACTTTCACTAGTTCCCAAACTATATGAATCTAAGCGTGCTATTTTGTTGGCATCTCGGCCCTACCCTTTGACTGTCGAATCAGTTAAATGTAGCTATTTATTCTACTCAAACAGATTCTTATCTCGCACTTCCCGTCCGTGAAACTCCCTTCCTCTTATTTGATAGTTATAATCTTCAAATATTCAATTGTAATATCAATCGACATCTTCTGATGCCTTGATCTTGTTCCCCTTTCTTCTCTTTATCCTTTCCTCAAAGACCCCTCTTTATTATTACTTTCACTCTATGTAACCCTTTCCATGCTAGTGGCACTCGTGTCGTGCTTTGGGTGAAATGCTTAAAAAATAAAAAATATGTATGTACGTATGTCTGTGTGTGAGAAAGAGAGAGGGAGAGAGATAATGATATATATTTTTATATATCAAGAACAATATTGGGGGAAAATGTATGGCAAAATGGAAAAAGTGACGCGTTTCATCCTTTTCGACTTCATCGGACTAAGTTTATGTTTACGCTGACGCGATTACGCATGCGTACGAACAAGGGATGCTGGGAATTTTAAATTTTAACTTCTATTATTGCAGTGGCGGAAAGAAAAAGAATTTAGATAAAATAAATATTAAATTTAAAATTCCCAGCATTCCTCGTTTTGTGCATGTGCAGGCAAACTAACATCGATGAAGTCCTAAATGATATAACACTTCACAATAAAAAATTTTAAATTTGTCATACATCCCCCCATATATATATATATATATATATATATATATATATATATATATATATATATAATCAAAAATGTACTTTACATTACGATATATTTATGGGAAAAGGTACTGAATGTCAGGGATGAAGTGGATGTAGACATAAAAATGGTCATTCTGTTCTTGAACACAAAATGCAGGACATGAAGTTTGAGTTCAGGGATGAAACACACAGTCGCCGCTTGGTGTTGACCTCTTAGACATATATATATATATATATATATATATATATATATATATATATATATATATATATATATATATATATATATATCTTGTTAAATGCTATTATAATGGATAGTCGTATTTGAGTAGACGCTCCGTTTATTTATTAATAGGGAAAACGAGAAAGATGATCCTTATTTACATTATTCGGACTATTGTCCTCAGCTTTGTCGACACATTATTTCGGCCGTTGTACGTGGTTGGAATATCGAACTGAACTCTTTATTTCGTTCACGGAGGTGGACTGTTCTAGTTCCACGCGCCATGTTTAAGGGATATCAGTTATCAGGTATCTCCTGTTAATTTCCCTCTGAAAGTTCCCCACTGCCTTAGCCAGGTATTGAACTCACACTCTTCGGGTCCTGTCACTGGACCTAACTAACGTCATTATCCACTGTGCCATGTGTCCTTGAGGACACATGGCACAGTGTATGAATTTCTGGGTATTATAAACCTAATGTCTTCAGCAACCTTTTTTTACCAGTGCCCATATTGCAATTTTTGCTGTTATCAAACATGTTTTTACCAGAGCTCATATTGCAATTTTCATTGTTATTATTGCTTTTCTCTGGGACTCCTTATTACTGGTTCCCATATTGTATTCATTTCTATGCTTGGTCCTCAAGGACACATGGTACGAAACGTTGTAATAAATATGGCGACAAAGATGAGGACAATCGTCCGAATAATGTAAATGATGTACATAATACCTCATCTCAGAAATATAGACAGATACTGAAAGGCCGAAACGTTGTAATAAATATGACGACAAAGATGAGGACAATAGTCCGAATAATGTAAATGATGTACATAATACCTCATCTCAGAAATATAGACAGATACTGAAAGGCCGAAACGTTGTAATAAATATGACGACAAAGATGAGGACAATAGTCCGAATAATGTAAATAATGTACATAATACCTCATCTCAGAAATATAGACAGATACTGAAAGGCCGAAACGTTGTAATAAATATGGCGACAAAGATGAGGACAATAGTCCGAATAATGTAAATAATGTACATAATACCTCATCTCAGAAATATAGACAGATACTGAAAGGCCGAAACGTTGTAATAAATATGGCGACAAAGATGAGGACAATAGTCCGAATAATCTAAATAATGTACATAATACCTCATCTCAGAAATATAGACAGATACTGAGAATGCCGTTGCAGAGATTAGATATAGTAATTTGATAAAACAGCAAAGAATAACATGATCGTTATGGAAATTGATTTTTTGGGGGGTGGGGGGTCACCCAAAATGCCTGAACCGATTGATGTAGTAGATGATTCGATATTCTATACACACTACTATAATCTTCTATTCGTGACATAGCAATCTTCTATTTACCATGGGTGTTTTGCGCCAATATTTGACCGGTCAGAAACGGAAGTCAGACCAAGGTAGTTTTCTTTGATAGCCTATGTCTCTAGTGAATACCTTTCGCATGATTTACACTGTTCAAAATGACAAATACTCAACGTACTGTAATTTTTCCCATCCATTTATCAAGTCGATGCCTCCATTGCTAATTAGTTTAATTGATTCAGTTTCTTCTACATTATTATCGCCCGCCTAACAATCCCATTCGTCGCAAATCTCTCCGAGAGTTACACCCACGCATTTTAGATTCTTACACGATTTTGCATCTTTCCTATTCTCTCACTCTCTATATCTATTCATCTCTTACGTCTCTTATTATCAAACTAGTATATATATATATATATATATATATATATATATATATATATATATATATGTGTGTGTGTGTGTGTGTGTGTGTGTGGGTGTGAGTGTGCGAGTGTGTGAGGGGTGTGTTTGTGTCTCTGTGGATGTGTGTGCATATATATATATATATATATATATATATATATATACGTAAAAATTTAAGATACATTATATCTGTAAAAAGACAGAATGAGTAAAGACAAAATGGAGCACTTATCTTAGCCGCCGCTTTTCGTCCTATGTGTTTATTTCTCAAGTTAAAAGCCAAGATACATGACTAGAAAGATGCTACAAAAATTAAAAGAAAAGTGTTAAACACATGAACTCATATTATTCACTATATATAACACGTAAATTAATCCGAAACGAAATTAAATCAGATACTAATTTCCACAGACAAAATTTTTTTTATAAAACATCACTTGTTCGATATCTGTTTATATTTCTGAGATTAGGTATTATGTACATTAATTACATTATTCGGGCTATTGTCCTCATCTTTGTCGCCATATTTATTATAACGTTTCGGCCGTTGTACGCTCCGGCTTTCTTCAGGTAGTTGGAATGTCGAACTGAACCCTTTATTTCGCTCACTGGGGAAGATTGTTCTAGTTCCACGTGTCATGTTTTAATGGATGTCAGTTATCAGTTATCTCCTGTTAATTTTTCCCTCTGAAAGTTCTCCACTGCCTAACCGGGTATTGAACTCACACACTTTGGGTCCGGTCACTGGATCTAACCAACGCCTTTATCTCAAGGACACATGGCTCAGTGGATTCAACAACATTTCTGTGACTTTAAGTCTCTTCTTCGTCTAGGAGAAGATTCAACACTCACCGCCATGTTGTTAAAATATTACATCGTAGTTTAGGCCTATATTTCTTTGCTTCTAAAAATATTTCAGTAAAAATAAATATGACAGTAACCTTTTCTGATTATCCTCTCACTAATCTTTTCATATTTTTTTGATCATTTCACACCAAGCAAGGCGATAATGCCACTAAGACGCAGGGAGTCACAGGGAGGAAAAGACAATATGAAGATTTAATAGAAAGGATTGATAAAAGGACAACAAAGGAACAAGAAGATGGCGATTGTCGTGGCAGTTAAATTATTGAAGATTGTATTTACCGAGTTTGGGTTTGGTTTGTTTTGGTTTTATATCAACCTCAATGGGTTATTTAATCCCGACAAGATTCTTCAAAAATGTACTGCTGTTAATAATTTTTCCTTCAAAAATGTATTGCTGGTTATTTTTTCAAAAATGTGTTGCTGATAATAATGTATTGCTGGTAATAATTTTTTTCTTCAAAAATTCATTGCTGGAAATAATTGTTATAAAAATGTATTGATGGTGTTTTCACTCCAATTTGGGGGGGGTCAAGTATTTGCCCATAGCTGGGACCCTAACAGGTGCTACCACCCCAGGTCAGGGTGTACCTGGGAACACTAGCAAGTAAGAGGTGGTTCCACGCTGCTGAAAACCTCCTGATCAGAGGCCTTGCTATTGGATGTAGTTTATCTTCTTACTCAGGACGCCTCATTTAGTGGTGGGTGTCTTACCCCTCTGCAGAGGTGCATTCGGCGTATTCTAAAGCCCCAGCCGACAGGGCGGTAGTTATCAGGGAAGCCAGAAATGTGAATGGTGTTTCCCAGCTAAGAAGCGCGAGAAAAGAATCTATTGGAGTAAAAGTGGCGATTATATTTAATTATTTCTACATTAAAAGGTTGGGACCTAAATAACAATCTAGTAACACGCTTAAATTAACGTAGTCGGGATACCAGAGAAAAATTCTCATCAGAGTAGTTATGAAAATATTTGTAGAAAAGACAGAGAGAAGCCACGTCATGTCGGTGAGAAAGTGAATGAAGTCGAGATGCTAAGTTAGGATTGATTACGTTACAGATCCTTCTTTGGATTTTGTCTAGAACCTCCAGATGAATAGCAGGTGTCCCTGACCAGATATAGCAACAATATTCAATGCAGGGGCGAATGGTAGATATGTAAATGTGCAAGGTGGACTCTGACGAGGAAAACCTTCTGGCACGACACAGTGACACAACTTTCCTTGCAGTAGATGCAGCTATTGACTCGATGTAGTCAATCTACTTCAAGTCAGTTGGAAACATGAGACCAAGAAGCCACAGTGTTTTGCTCTCTAGGAGTCTAGCGTCAGCCAATGATGATGGTGGGCAGGAAAGTTTCTCTTTGATAGTTAAATGAGAGCATATTCGTTTTAGAGACATTTCCTGGTCCAGTTAACCACTGATTGGTGCTCTTTTTCTAAACCAGTGGCCAGGTTAACTTTATGCCCCCTCATACGTATTTACTATTGGCAGTCTAATCTGCGTAAATGCCTACTTGGGAGCTGATGATATCATGAAGATTATTGATGAAGATCAGATTCAGCGTAACCCCCAGGATAGAGCGTTGCGGGACACCCGCGTCTGTGTGAAAGTATCTGGAAGCGAGCCCGTTCAAAACGACCTTCATTTCACGATTTGATAGGAACGAATTGATTAACTTAAACATTCTTCCTGTAATACCGCAGCACTGGAGCTTACGTAGAAGATCAACGTGTCAAACCGTTTCAAATGCCTTTGAGATATTTAGAGCCACAGCCCGAGCTTCGCCGTTATTATCAAGAACTTTATATACATATACAGTGATGGCCGTAAATACATCAACGGTAGACCTGGCAAAACAGAAGACATATTGTTTGCCTGAGAGTAGGTCGTGAGTGGTAAGATGTTTAACCATTTCAGCGTTGATTAAAGCCTCGAATACTTTGCCAAAATGTTGTAGGAGAGTAATAGGACAATAGTTAGAGGTGAGTCAGACTGCTCTCCTGAGTTCTTAAAAACAGGAACTACAAAGAAGGACTTCCAACAAGCTGAATAGCAGGAAGCAACGAGGCAATAGTTGTAGTGTTTGGAGAAAACTTGAGACAGCTCGGGGGCACATTTCTTTAGGACGACGGCTGGAATTTCGTCACCCCCGCTTGCTTTATGGGAGTCAAATTTAGAAATGATATTTGAAACGAGTGACGGGGTTAGACGCATATCACTCAGTAGGATCTCTTTTCTAGAGGGTAACGCCAACTGAGTCGAGAGTTGGGCTGGAATAGAATTTCTGAGTAAAGCATTCTACTTTATCTGCTGTAGATGTCAGGACTTCGAATTTATTGAATAGAGGAGGGTTTGAAGATTTGCTGATGTCTAGCACACTCTTTCAGAGCTGACAATATCTAGAACGGAATTTGCGAGATGCTATACGTTGTTTCCTTCTGTCGCTTCTTTGTGGACACGCTTGTACTCATTACGAGCAGAGACAAAGAGAGGTCTGTTGCACTCAGACCTGTCACTCTAGTACAGCCGTGATTCCTGCGGGCTATAGTGGCCGAACATGCCGGTGAGAACCAAGGAGATGAATGCGTTTTAACACGGTATTTCCTTGAAAGTATCGATGCCGGCTTTCACCCAGGAGGTTTCAGACGCTCATTTTTGGACAGGATGATTAAAAACTTAATTCCAATGGACGTCACGAAGGGACGAATCTCATTCTGCCAGAAGATAACAAAGATATTATGTTGTTAGGAGGTTCTTAGCTGACGAAGGAGTGGAAAGATATGTTTACAGCCACAAGCACATGATCAGAATTTCCAAGAGGGCAAAGCTGCATAGTAAGATATTAGTAAGGGTTAGAGGTGAAAAAGATATCAAGAAGAGAAGCGTGTCCATCAGGGTTAATGGGGAAATCCGCGGGGAAGTCTACCGCTTGTGTGAGAGATTGAGTGATTGAGAAGTTCAGGGTTTGAATGCCTGCGATGTCAGTGACATAGTATTAAAGCCAACTGGCATGGTCAGCATTAAAGTCACCGAACACAAATATATTGGTAAACCGGTGAAAGGAGGTGACCTTGTCTATATTATCAGTAATACTATCCAGCACACAACTGTCGTGAGGGGAAGGGGAAGAATAGATCGCTGACTGAGTTTAGTAGAGAGAGACGGAGACACATGTAAGAATAGTATGGAGATTCCAGAGAGTGTTCCCTAGACAGCAGGAGATGTTCGCGGACATAAACTACCAATCCATGCATGCGGGCATTGGAGCCCTTTCTAAAGAGAGCAAGATAGCCAGGAATCGATAAATCAGAGGAGGGAATTGAAGAGTTAGGATTAGTTTCGCAGGATGTCCGGAGACTCTTCAAAGAGGAAAGTTTCCACACTCAGAAGTTGGTACGAATTCCACGAATGTTGGAGAAAGAAAGGATTTAACTGTTTTTTGTTGAGCCGGGTTTAATTTTATATCTTTGGTTTCTTATAGCTATGGTATGTTATTTTGGTAAGGAAAGGCCTGAGTAGTAATAGCAGCCAGTCATCTAATGTAACGTCCGAGAAGGGAATTGGCACTGACCGCAACATAGTGTGGCCTCGGGGTTGCCCACGGGATGTGCTTGCAGGAACATCCTTCTATGCGCGACATGGCACTACAAAACCCCGATGTTATGCGTCTATTGATCAGAGTAGCCTCTCAAGACGCTATGCAAGAATTCCGGCTCCTAACTACAAGTCGAGAACTGCAACCAGAAAACTTCCAACCCAGTACCCTCAGTAGGAAGAGACGTTGCCATTATCCACACATATCACAAAAAACTAATGACAGCACCACTATTAAGGCTTGGGAAACTGAAAGAAACTGGGATATAGGGGAATGAAAATAGGAAGGGATTTTCACAGCTGAGAAGTTTGAGAAAAGAAACTGCTAGATTAGAAGTGGCGCTTGCATTTCGCGTTCAGCAAGAGAGAAGATGGCGATTGATGTTGCATTTTATTTATGTCAGGTTTTCCTTCCTTGATTCGATATCCAGTCAAAAACATTACATTCTGTTTTCTTAACCATTGTAAAATAATAGTTTCACATTATTAGTTTTTAGTGGCAACGTATTTGTCTCAGGCCTTGTGAGGCTGACCTTGGGGTCAGCTGGTAGACAAAATAGGGATCTCAATTTTGATTGGCTTAGAACGTGGAAATGTTAGAGATAGAATGTGTTATCAATGGTTAAGTTTTACACGTCATACACAAGAGACGTGATTATTTCGTTTCTCGGGGAACGTGCTCCCCAGTAGAGCTGATAAGGCGACTCCACTAGCTAGTTAAAAATGTACACGTCGACGCCTTAATAAAATAGATAAGTTTTTAAATCCCTTTTGTTGAAGTTCTCATTTTACCTCTGAACAAACCAACTAGCGATCACTCAGCCGGAAGATGACAGAAAGAAGACAACAACATATGAGTGAATCAACACGGTCGCCCCAAGACTACTCCTAGCAAGAAGAGGGGTATACAACATCTTTTTTTTTTATCGAATAATGTCGAAGTTTTATCGAATCGCGTCTGATTTTTATCGAATAACGTTTGATTTATATTAAATTGTATCTGGTTTTCATTAACCCTTTGATCCCTGCGTTCCTGAACAATTTTACCTCTTCTGCCTGAGCTCCTGGGTCAAAATTCGAAAACAATTTGTATGTAATGTTTCACGATAGATATAAAAATAGTTACAAGTGTTCACCCACCGTTCAACCGGTCATTTAAGTCATTTTTCTCTACCACTGTTCAATCGATGGTCAGCGCTCAAAGGGTTAAAACAAATTCTCATACTGCGACAGCTGTTCATTATTCAAATAAGAAAAACATATCTAATCTCACACTTGGATTATCCACTTGTCCTGTTGATTGCCAGATCTTTTGGAGTTGTCAGTCAACTGGATAGGTCATATCATTTTGCACTGATCAACTAGGTAAAAGCAGTGAGGATGACAATAGCGAGAGGACGGGTCATTATATCTCTTCTTTCAAGTCATATTGAAATCTCTTTGTGATTACTTCAGGAATTAAAGATCAATCAGAAAATGAAATTCATTAACCCTTTGAGCCCTGCGTTCCTGAACAATTTTAGCTCTTCTGCCTGAGCTCCTGGGTCAAAATTAGCAAATAATTGGAATGTAAATTTTCACGGTAGATATGATAAAATAGTTACAAGTACTTATCCACTTTTCAACCGAGAAGGAAGAAAGCAACACCTGAGTGAATTGAGACCCCGTCGCCCCAAGACTATCCCAGCGGGAAAAGTCTATACAGCACAATCTTGTATTTATATTTAGTTGTCGTTCTTACAAAGTTGCTGTTTACATTAATAAATATTTTTTTCTTTTATTCTCTGTGTTTTGTTTCTTTTTCTTTGCAGTCTTATTTTGCATCTCCTCTGCTCTTATCTTACTTAAAATCTTTTGTACTTTCAAAATGTCTACTCATTCTTTCTACTCATTCTTTGGATAAAGTGAAGGCACGAAGGACTGGGCTCTGTGATCTTCAGAGGTTACGGACACACTACGTTGAAACACTGATTCTTGTACGATTACCGAATTTAAGCAATGTCCAGCCTGGTCATTCATTAGATGGGTGATCGTGCAAAAATACCAGAAGCTGTAAGCGTGCATGTGCGTGTGGTGTCAGGGATATCGGTTGGGAATTTTGAATCGTTGAGCTGAGTTCCAATTCCCATTGGAGTCGTTATATTTACTTATATTTACGCAAATAACCTTGGGAAAGATATCAATCCACATGTTACCCCTCCAGTTATGGGTTAATCAGTAAAATCTGTATCACTACATTGATCATTTTCTAAAAAAAAATTCTTATGAGATAGAAATATTTTCTGGCTTCAAATAACCTGCAAGGGGTTGATAAGCCGTTAAAACGAATCAATCAATAATCTTTTCCATACATTTGGTGGCACTCCTGTTGCTCAAATTAAATTCAGTTCCGGGTCCTAAACCAACCTAAGTCTTATAAATACATTTATAATGATTAAAAATAACCCGACAAAATGACCGGGTGGTTTATTTTGAATCATAATGATCAAGTGAAGAAGATGATGACAAAACTTAATGACGAGGCAAATTTTGCCAAATTAGAGTCGGCCGAGACTTTCGAAAACGCTAACATTATTAAGAATAATTTTCAAAAAATAAATAAATAAATGATCATATTGTCTATGATTGGTTCCGTGCAACAAAAATTGTCAAAATTCTTGGCTGAAGTGTTAAAATCAGAATTAAATATGCCTGCGGACAATTGTATTAAAGATTCATTTACATCTGCCAATTACGTACAGAATTATTCATTTAATTCTCACAACGAATTTTTGTGCTCGTTTGACATCAGCAATTTATTGTATTTCGTTTCAGTAAATAGCAGACATTTGTGCTGATACCCGGGTTTCTTGTTTAAGAGTGGGTTTCCGGTCCCTTCTGTCTTCTCGTTGTCTTTCACTCCCCTTGCGTTTTAGTGGCATTATCGCCTTGCTTCGTGTGAATTGATAAAAAAAATATAGCGGTAATCTTTTCCCCTTCGTATTCCTTGAAATTTCCCACTATACTTGTTGAGTGCAGCTTCGATAATGTGGTTTGCAGGCGGAATAACGGAATGTCAATGGGTAGTTCTATAGGCCCTGCAATGGCAAACATTTTTCTGGGATTTTACAAACAAAGGTTATTTGCTTGTACAAGACGATTTAACCACTATGTTTATTATGAAGATGATATATTTTTCTGTGTTCAATAGTGAACTGGGGTCAGAAGTGTTTCGGGAAGGTCTAAATGGTTTTCTTCCTGTGCTTTACTTCACTTTTGAAAAGGGGAATGATAGTGACTTATGTTTATTGGATGTGGCGATACGAAGATAACATTCTTTTACTGCAGTGATATGAAAAATTCTTGCCTAATTAGCATAGCTAAGGCATGGAGACTATATAAGTTCCCAAACAGTAAGGAAATGAGCATAATAAGTTACCACATTTCATAACAGTTGTATTAATGTAACAAAATCCTACATTTATAGACCTGTTCTGTTCTAAGCAACCTAAAATAAATGTTATTACGGCTTTAGATCAGTTGTTCTCAAACGGTACCGTGCGCCACATAGGTGCGGCGGAAGATGATAGCAGGTGAGGCAGAATGATTGAAAGAAAATCAAAGATTTAGAAACAGTTTAAAAAAAATCATATGCCAAAAAATATGATTTCAAAATTTTAAATATTATTATGGATTACTTGTAAGTGGATGCATACATTCCAGTATAAATATAAGGTGACCCCCAAAAAACGGGAATTTTTGAAGTGCGTATTGCCAGACATGAGCAAGTGGCAACACTGCGAGACAGTGACCTTGAGCAAGTAAACATTTCGCCATTTTAGTAACAAGAATGAAATTCACAATATCCCAGCTGAGATGTTGCATCAGTAAATAGGGGTCTCAACAGCAGATTTCAAGAATGTATTCGTACAGGAGGACGCCATCTACAGGACATAATTTAAAAAAAATGAAAATTCCATCATTGTTTCTTAAATGGCATGTTTTAAGGTTTCAATTACTATGAATTAAATATTTTTCTTCCGTCACTCTTGGTTTTATTGGATAGTTAAAAAGTTCCCGTTTTTGGGGGGTCACCCTATAGTTATAAATAATTATTCACCGTTTTTATCATTGTATTTTTTTGGGGGGGTTGGGTATGTTTTTTGCATTATATCAAGTATTAAGAATATAGTAACTAGGGTCCGTAAATTGGAGGAGAGAGTTATCAATGATAATGTTCTCACTTCAAATCTGTGGTTATGTCCTTTTAACCCGCTCTCTGATTTTTATATTCAAATTATAAATGCAGGGCGGTTGCAATGGATTCGGAAGATGACAAGCCTTTAAAGAAGGACCCTCAAGATTACAAGATTTTACATTGTGCCAGTGGTGAAACTGTTCCAGCATGTCTGTGTAGAATACTTTAGTATCAAAGTTTGGCAAAGAATATGGGGGTGGTTATCGGCTACACTTTAAGGCAGTGGTTCCCAAACAGTGTGGCACACCTCATAGGTGCAGTGGAAGAGGATAGCAAATGAAGCAGAATGATTGAAAGGCAATGAAAGATTTAGAAACAGTTTCAAAAAGATTTATAGGCCAAAACATAAATATGATTTGAACATTTAAAATACTATTATGGATTACTTGTAATTACAGTAGAAATAGGTATAAATAATTATTGACCGATATTTTGCATTATATCAAGTATTAAGTATATAGTAACTAGGGTCTGCAAATTGGAGGAGAGAGTTATCAATGATAATCTTCTGATTTCGAATCCACGCTTATCTTCCTTCAACCATATCTCTGGGCCTTCTTTGCCGTAGGGGTGCTTGCTTTTCACCGTGACTGCCCTTTGGTGAGGCGCAAACAAATTTTAATTCCAAAAATGCGGCCCAGAGAAAATGAAGTTTGGGAACCACTACCTTACACTATTGTGCATTAATAATTTTTATCTAGAAATTAAAATTCATTAAAAAAATCTTATGTGACAATGGCTGTTCTCTGGGCGTAATACAATCTTGTCTTCGTGCTAAGACTGTTCAATTCCACACACCAAGCCCTTTTGGCACCGAAAAAGTGTCCTGTACATTTAAGATTATCGTTGATTGATTGGAGAACTTGGTGCGAGATTTTCTAAACAATTCTCTGCCAATGTTAGGAAAGGTCGTTTTGCAGCCAATTCCTGTGTCATATACTTCTCACGGCCAGTGTTAAAATCAATTCACAAACATGTCGTACGTATCTTTCAAACCACTTCCATAATTTATCAACTTAAGTTTCAGTATATGACTGTCGACATATATAGGACTACTTAGCTACGAAAGACAAGAAATACACAATATGTGCCAGCAACTGTCGACTGAAAAAAATGCGTAAGTGTTCCTTTTCTTCCGGGTCTGTAATCTCAGAAGATGACAATAATATAAATAAGCAACGTATATGGCCCTTCTATGAGGATATGTTATCAGTGTTGACTGAACCTGATTCAACAATTTATATTGAATTGAGACAGGCATATTTGTGTAAACATGAGGTATGGTTTGGGAGCCTCAGTGTGAAATAATTCTATATATACCTGTATAAATATATTATTCATAAATATACCTAGATCAATATATTATTCCTAAATTTACCTGTATCAATAAATTATTCCTAAATATACCTAGATCAATATATTATTCCTAAATATACCTGTATTAATATATTATTTCTAAATATACCTCGATCAATATATTATTCCTAAATATACCTAGATCAATATATTATCCCTAAATATACCTAGATCAATATATTATTCCTAAATATACCTGCATCAATATATTATTCCTAAATATACCTGCATCAATATATTATTCCTAAATATACCTAGATCAATATATTATTCCTAAATATACCTGTAACAATATATTATTCGTAAATATACCTAGATCAATATATTATTCCTAAATATAGCTGCATCAATATATTATTCCTAAATATACCTTGATCAATATATTTTTCCTAAATATACCTGTAACAATATATTATTCCTAAATATACCGAGATCAATATATTATTCCTAAATATACCTGTAACAACATATTATTCCTAAATATACCTAGATCAATATATTATTCGTAAATATATCTGCATCAATATATTATTCCTAAATATACCTAGATCAATATATTATTCCTAAATATACCTAGATCAATATATTATTCCTAAATATACCTGCATCAATATATTATTCCTAAATATACCTTGATCAATATATTATTCCTAAATACACCTAGATCAATATATTATTCCTAAATATACCTGTAACAATATATTATTCCTAAATATACCTAGATCAATATACTATTCCTAAATATACCTGCATTAATATATTATTCCTAAATATACCTAGATCAATATATTATTCCTAAATATACCTGCATCAATATATTATTCCTAAATATACCTGCATCAATATATTATTCCTAAATATACCTGCATCAATATACTATTCCTAAATATACCTGCATCAATATATTATTCCTAAATATGCCTTGATCAATATATTATTCATAAATATACCTGTAACGCTATATTATTCCTAAATATACCTAGATCAATATATTATTCATAAATATACCTGCATCAATATATTATTCCTAAATATACCTAGATCAATATATTATTCCTAAATATACCTGCATCAATATATTATTCCTAAATATACCTAGATCAATATATTATTCCTAAATAAACCTGCATCAATATATTATTCCTAAATATACCTTGATCAATATATTATTCCTAAATATACCTGTAACAATATATTATTCCTAAATATACCTAGATCAATATATTATTCCTAAATACACCTGCATCAATATATTATTCCTAAATATACCTGCATTAATATATTATTCCTAAATATACCTAGATCAATATATTATTCCTAAATATACCTGTAACAATATATTATTCCTAAATATACCTGGATCAATATATTATTCCTAAATACACCTGCATCAATATATTATTCCTAAATATACCTAGATCAATATATTATTCCTAAACACAGCTGCATCAATATATTATTCCTAATATACCTAAATCAAAATATTATTCCTAAATACACCTGCAACAATATATTATTCCTAAATATACCTAGATCAATATATTATTCCTAAATACAGCTGCATCAATATATTATTCCTAAATATACCTAGATCAATATATTATTCCTAAATATACCTGCATCAATATATTATTCCTAAATATACCCAGATCAATATATTATTCCTAAATATACCTGTAACAATATATTATTCCTAAATATACCTAGATCAATATATTATTCCTAAATACACCTGCATCAATATATTATTCCTAAATATGCATGTAACAATATATTATTCCTAAATATACCAGGATCAATATATTATTCCTAAATACACCTGCATCAATATATTATTCCTAAATATACCTAGATCAATATATTATTCCTAAATACAGCTGCATCAATATATTATTCCTAAATATACCTAGATCAATATAATATTCCTAAATATACCTGCATCAATATTTTATTCCTAAATATACCTAGACCAATATATTATTCCTAAATATATCTGCATCAATATATTATTCCTAAATATACCTAGATCAATATATTATTCCTAAATATACCTAAATCAATATATTATTCCCAAATATACCTTGATCAATATATTATTCCTAAATATACCTGCATCAATATATTATTCCTAAATATACCTGCATCAATATATTATTCCAAAATATACCTAGATCAATATATTATTCCTAAATATACCTGCATCAATATATTATTCCAAAATATACTTAGATCAATATATTATTCCTAAATATACGTGCATGAATATATTATTCCTAAATATACCTAGATCAATATATTATTCCTAAATATACCTGCATCAATATATTATTCCTAAATATACCTAGATCAATATATTATTCCTAAATATACCTAAATCAATATATTATTCCTAAATATACCTGCATCAATATATTATTCCAAAATATACCTGCATCAATATATTATTCCAAAATATACCTAGATCAATATATTATTCCTAAATATACCTAAATCAATATATTATTCCTAAATATACCTGCATCAATATATTATTCCAAAATATACCTAGATCAATATATTATTCCTAAATATACCTAAATCAATATATTATTCCTAAATATACCTGCATCAATATATCATTCCTAAATATACCTAAATCAATATATTATTCCAAAATATACCTAGATCAATATATTATTCCTAAATATACCTAAATCAATATATTATTCCTAAATATACCTGCATCAATATATTATTCCTAAATATACCTAAATCAATATATTATTCCAAAATATACTTAGATCAATATATTATTCCTAAATATACCTGCATCAATATATTATTCCTAAATATGCCTGCATCAATATATTATTCCAAAATGTAACTAGATCAATATATTATTCCAAAATATACCTGCATTAATATATTATTCCAAAATATACCTAGATCAATATATTATTCCTAAATATACCTAAATCAATATATTATTCCTAAATATACCTAGATCAATATATTATTCCTAAATATACCTAGATCAATATATTTTTCCTAAATATACGTGCATCAATATATTATTCCAAAATGTAACTAGATCAATATATTATTCCTAAATATACCTGCATCAATATATTATTCCTAAATATACCTGCGTCAATATATTATTCCAAAATATACCTGCATTAATATATTATTCCAAAATATACCTAGATCAATATATTATTCCTAAATATACCTAAATCAATATATTATTCCTAAATATACCTAGATCAATATATTATTCCTAAATATACCTAGATCAATATATTTTTCCTAAATATACCTGCATCAATATATTATTCCTAAATATACCTAGATCAATATATTATTCCTAAATATACCTGCATCAATATATTATTCCTAAATATACCTAGATCAATATATTATTCGTAAATAAACCTGCATCAATATATTATTCCTAAAAATACCTTGATCAATATATTATTCCTAAATATACCTGCATCTCTATATCATTCCTAAATATACCTGCATCAATATATTATTCCTAAATATACCTAGATCAATATATTATTCCTAAATATACCTGCATCAATATATTATTCCTAAATATACCTAGATCAATATAATATTCCTAAATATACCTGTAACAATATATTATTCCTAAATATACCTAGATCAATATATTATTCCTAAATACACCTGCATCAATATATTATTCCTAAATATACCTGCATTAATATATTATTCCTAAATATACCTAGATCAATATATTATTCCTAAATATACCTGTAACAATATATTATTCCTAAATATACCTGGATCAATATATTATTCCTAAATACACCTGCATCAATATATTATTCCTAAATATACCTAGATCAATATATTATTCCTAAATATACCTGTAACAATATATTATTCCTAAATATACCTAGATCAATATATTATTCCTAAATACACCTGCATCAATATATTATTCCTAAATATACCTGCATTAATATATTATTCCTAAATATACCTAGATCAATATATTATTCCTAAATATACCTGTAACAATATATTATTCCTAAATATACCTGGATCAATATATTATTCCTAAATACACCTGCATCAATATATTATTCCTAAATATACCTAGATCAATATATTATTCCTAAATATACCTGTAACAATATATTATTCCTAAATATACCTAGATCAATATATTATTCCTAAATACACCTGCATCAATATATTATTCCTAAATATACCTAGATCAATATATTATTCCTAAATATACCTGCATCAATATATTATTCCTAAATATATCTAGATCAATATATTATTCCTAAATATACCTAGATCAATATATTATTGATATTTGTCTACTTTTTTCTCATTTTCCCGCCATCCTTTTTAATCAGTTTGCACAGTTTTCGATTTTATTTTTAATATTTGTTCATATACAGATTTGATTTATAGCTCTCATAATTCATTCATTAATTCTTCTTCTTTTCCTTTTTCTCCTTCTGTTCCTCCCCTACTTCTTATACTTTAGCGTCTTCTTCGCCCTTTTCTCCCCCCTCCTGCTCCTCCACCTCTTCTCCTCGTGCACCTTCTTCCTATTCTTTAGCGTCTTCTTCTTCTTTTTCTTAATTCTCCTCTTTTTCCTTTTCTCCTCCTCCTACTTCTTCTTCTTTAAATCCTTTCTCCCCTTCTTCTTCTTCTTCTTCTTCTTCTTCTTCTTCTTCTTCTTCTTCTTCTTCTTCTTCTTCTTCTTCTTCTTCTTCTTCTTTACATCCTCTCTCCCCTTCTTCTTCTTCTTCTTGCTCCTCCTCCTTTTTCCCCTTCTTCTGCTGAAACTACAGTGTAATGACGGATTTCAAGTCCAGACGATCAACCTTCATTTTGCAGACGGTCCAATGAGACGTCCCCAATGAATCAATTATCCAATAAACCTATAAGTCTTTCTTTTCCAAATTTAAGCATACACGCACAGATATATGTACATGTGTGTGTGCGTATGTCGGCGAAGGCACATATGTTCGTTACAGACATCTATTTTCGACCTTCTTCTATTCTGTCTTTTATTCTGTATTATAGATAATCAGCAGCCAAATCAGTTTTATTTTGCCTTCCAAATTAAATACAATCTGATGTGATTTTCTTTTCCACGACAATGTCTCCTTGAAATCATTTCCCGCTGCTGCTTCTCAGAATGAAATATCTTCTTAATAATTAATAACAAACTGAAAAACAAACTTGTTTATTTTTGTCTTTTGTTATATCTGAATTACACCGACACGAACACGACACGATAATATAGAAGGTTAGAAGATTTATGGCTTAACCATATTAATGGTTGAAATAGACGAAGAAAACGCTCACTGCAATGAATAAAAATATTTTAAAAGCAAGTAGACACATTAAATATGTATAATTCTATTTAAAATATCTATTTTAAGATAAATATTTTATTGGTAGAAACAGTTACTGTATTCTACATTAATATAAATTCGTCTAGCTTCTTCTACACTTTTTGTTCTTTTCAGCTTTACGATTATTCTTTCTTTAGCTTTCTTTTTGATTTTTTTGTTTGCATCTTCCTCACGAATGTTCCATTTTTCCTTTCTTTGTCACAGTATTTCTAATATTTATCAAATTATTCTTCCCTTTTACTTATGTTTTTTAGATTCATTCTTTCCTTCTTTCTCCCCTACTTTCTTTCTTTCTTTCGTTCTTCTTTCTTGCTTTCCTTCTTTCTTTCCTTTTTCGTCTTTCTTTCTTTCCTTCTTTCTGTCTTTCTTTCTTTCCGTCTTTCATTCTTTCTTCCTTTCTGATCAAATTATTCTTCCCTTTTCTTTTTTAGATTCCCTCTTTCTTTCTTTCCTTCTTTCTCTCCTACTTTATTTTTTTTCTTTCGTTCTTCTTTCTTTCCTTTTTTCGTCTTTCTTTCCTTCTTTCTGTCTTTCTTTCTTTGTTCTTTCTTTCTTTTGGTCTTTCTTTCCGTCTCTCTTTCCTTCTTATAAAATTATTCTTCCCTTTTATTTTTTAGATTTCCTCTGTCTTTCTTTCCTTCATTCACTCCTTTCTTTTTTTCTTTCTTTCTAAATTTTTACTCCCTTTAACTTATCCCTTTTAGATTTCTTTCTTTCTTTCTTTCTTTCTTTCTTTCTTTTTTCTTTCTTTCTTTTGTCTAACATCTAAGCGTCTACTTGTTTACCCCTTTTCTATTTATTCGTTATTACTGTAAATAGAAAAATGTAACACCCTCCCTAGAAAAATAGCAACAATGTTGGTAGCATATCCACAATGATTTATATGCATCGACATCTCTGATAGATAATGAACAGAATGATCTGAATGCTTATCTAGATATCTAGATTCATATATATACATATATCATTTGACCCCAAGCAAGGCGGAAGTGCCACGAGTACGTAGGGAGTTAGACAGAAAGTGGGAGAATTACTAGGTAACTCAGATCACCATGGAAAAAAGCTCGACAGAACAGTTGGCATAAAAATATTTGTAGGAAAGACAGACATAAACGAAATCACCTCCGTGAAAAAGTCACTGGAGTCGAGATGCCAAGACAAGATCGAATACATTGCAGATCTTGTGTGATGTCAACGAACACTCGTTGCCATTTTTGTGATGTCAACGAATACTCGTTGTCACTTTCGTAATGCTCGTTGTAGTAAAGACTTTGTAATCGCAGATACAACTATAGTACGCCGTTGAACAATACTGGTTTCAGACGTCTTCGAATATCACTCGCATTAATAGCACTTGCTCGATAATACTATCTCGACAAGTAACCACCGAATAGTGATCATAATAGAGAAATAGTATAGTGAATAGAGTGTAGAATAACGGTCTGTATAGTAATAGAGGATAGACTAGAAATGGCGATCCGAATATTAATAGAGGATAGACTAGAAACAGAGATCGTTTAGACTTCACGCGACTTCCTACTTATGCGTTTCCTCTGGTCACGTGGTCTAATTCAATAATGGGATCGCCTGTGTTTGCTCACTGGCGATCTATGTTTAAACTCAAGTGTCGGCAGCGACAATTTATTCCTATATAACACCTCCTCTTTGAGATGATTTCCTCTGGAATCTATATTTCTTCAGCTTCGGTTCAATATTCAAATGTTCCGTTGCTGTTATTTTTCTTTTACTATACCTTCTTTGTCATAGTGGTGTGGGTACGTCAAACATGTCATAAAGTATTTCCATCGATAGCTCTTTTCGTGGACAAACTAAATCAGTGATTCTCCTTTTGAACTGATTAAGATGTCGCTCATGTTCCTATCTTTATCCCCATACCATGTATGTCATTTTTCCCATCCGTTTTTAATAACGCCATTTTACCAGAATTCTTGTCCACGTTGGTACATTTTAAATAACACTTTATCACCAGGTTTAAAATATTTATTTACATTATCTTGATTCCTTGTTCTCGTCTTCCCTTCTAGTAGTAATTTGTTAAAATACAGACTTAATCATCTGGTGAGCATCGACTCTGCAGGTGACAGTCTAGACACGGTTTTAGGGTTTGGTGTTATTCTGTAAACACTTCATCTGACTACTCTCCCTCCGACTTTTTAGCCCCCTTTTAAACGTATCTACAAACCGTTGCGTTTGACCGTTTGATTATGGGTGATAAAAGGGGAGTTGTAATAGGTTCTGTTGCTAATAATTTGCAAAGAAAACTTAAATTGACTAGACGTCAATTGAGTCCCGTTATCTGAAACGATAGAGTCAGGAACACCGAACTTTGCAAAAAATAGGAAATTTATCCTTACCACGGTAGTCGGTCTTCTACACTTCAATATTTCTTGCCATTTAGTGTAACTATCAGCTACCACTAGATAGTATGCTCCATTTAACGGTCCTGCAAAGTCTATATGTATTCTTGACAATGGCATATCGGTTTTCGGCCAAGACTAAATTTTGATAGACGGTGACTTCGCTACCAGAACACAACCTCTGCATGATTTCACTAAATTTTCGAATATCTTGATCCATTTTTGGCCACTAAGTATAAAACCTCATTAAGGATTTCATTCTAGAAACTCCTGGATGTCCTATGTAGAATACCTTTAGCATACGTTTTTGCTACGATGCTGGTATCACCATTCTTTCTTTGTACATATGTACATCATTACATAATGAAAATGCATTATTTCCAGTAATATTTATTTCCTTTAAATCTTAATTGCTTCTTCATTTTTATTATAAAGTCATTTTTTTCCGACTTAATCCATATTTCCTCCAATACTATGGCCAGTTCTCTTACAGTATTCTATAATACATTATTAATTTCATTTTCGGCCCTTATCACCACAATTACTGTATCTTCAAGTGGTTCACAGAAGCTTGGTAGTAGCCTAGACAATTCGTCTGCATGACTAAATGTTTGTATGGTAGAAACTCCATTTTATAATTATACTACAATAGGATAATTCCCTCGCACTGCAGTCTATTTGCTATATGGAAAATAATGGACAATGGCCTGTCTGTAGTATGAATCCTCTACCCTGTATGAATTTAGGAAACTTTTCCATCGCAAATATGATGGCCAATCCTTCTTTTTCAATCTGGCTGTAGCTTTTTCTTCAGCTGCAATCAATGATCTTGAAGCATGAGCTATTAGTTTAGTTTTTCCTTCCTCATATTTGGGTAGTATCACTACTCCGATACCCGAATCACTTCTATCTGATGTAACCAAAATGAACTAGTGACAAATTAGAAGAGTTTCTTGATATCTTTGAAAGCATTTTAACATTTATCTGTCCAATTCAATTTCACATCTTTTATCAGATTATTCAAGAGTGCTCTTAATTCGTGCAGGTTTGGTATATATATATATATATATATATATATATATGATAGTAATTAGCAAACACTAAAAATGCTTGTAACATTTGTTGGAGCGGGCATCTCCTTTATTGCGTTCGCCCTTGAAAAATTCGGTCGTCTATCGTTTTCATAGATAAATTTTCCTAGATATTCAAGTCTGGACTTAAAGAATTCGCATTTATCTTCACTGATCTCAAAATCATATTCTTTAATTCTCGAAAATACTTTTTTTTTACATCTTCCGTATGTCGCTTTCGGGTACGTCATCCAAATATACTTCAGCACAATCCAAATCGGCAAGCATGGTATCCATTATCTGTTGGAATACGCTTGATGCTACCTTGATACCGAAAGGAAGTCGGTTGAATTTATATAATCCTCTATGAGTGTTCATTGTTAATAGTTTTGTGCAGTCTTAGTTCACTAGTACGTATAAATAAGTGTCTGACAGGTTCAATTTAGAAAAAAATTACCTCCATTCAATTTGGCAAAAATTTCCTCTGGACTTGGTAGCGGGCAGTTATGTTGTTTTAAATTTTCATTTAATCCCGTTGAAAAATCAGCACATAGGCGGATTTTATTATTTCTTTTTCTGGCGTAGACAGTTGGTGATACCCATTTGGAATAGTCTATTTTAGAGATCACGCCTAATTTTGTAGTCTGTCCAATTCATTATTAATTGTTTCTAAAGCTGCAAAAGGTACACTCCTTTTTGGCTTAAATATCGGTGTTGCAGAGTCTTTTAACTCAAACTTAGC
The DNA here is from genome assembly GCA_964036315.1 of Acanthosepion esculentum. NCBI lineage: Eukaryota > Metazoa > Mollusca > Cephalopoda > Sepiida > Sepiidae > Acanthosepion > Acanthosepion esculentum. The sequence goes on along the minus strand of OZ038482.1, from coordinate 111,644,921 downwards.
TTTTGCTTTCGTGCATGACCCTAGAGAAAATTTCTGGAAAACTCTTTTTCAGGTCTTACTTTTAATAAGTACGGCATCCAAATATGCTTGAGTACAATCCAAATCAGCAAGCATGGTATCCATTATCTGTTGGAATATGCTTGATGCTACCTTTTTACCGAAAGGAAGTCCGTTGGATTTGTATAACCCTCTCTGAATGCTAATTGTTAATAATTTTTAGCAGTCTTCGTCCAGTAGTCCTTGTAGATAAGCGTCTGATAGGTCCTGTTTAGAAAAAAAATGACCTCCATTCAATTTGGCGAAAATTTCCTCTGGACTTGGTAGTGGGTAGTTATGTTGTTTTAAATTTTCATTTAACCCCTTTGAAAAACCAGCACATACGAAGATTATATTCTTTTTTTAAAATTCATACTGTTGTCCTTTCGGAATGGTGTGATTTTGAGATAACACCTAATTTTTCTAGCCCGTCCTATTCATTGTTAATTGGATCTAATGACGCAAAAGGTACACTCCTTTTTGGATTAAATATCGGTGTTACTTTCTCTTTTAATTCAAACTTAGCTTTTGCTTTCGTGCATGTCCCTAGACGTTCTGTGAAAATTTATGGGAAATTCTTTTTCAGTTTATTTTTCAAATTTTAAGTTGCTGTATTAGTACTGATCGTAACAACATTTATCTTGTTGCAAAAATAGTTAAATGGAAGGTCCCAGTGATCAAATAATTCAATCCAATCTGTTCCAAACAAATTAGCAGTATTCTTTAATACAAACACCATCGCTTTTTTGGTTTTTCCCTCAAAAGAAACGTTACGGCTGAATTCACCCAAAAAGTATAATCTCTTTCCTGAGGCTCCATGTGCAACTTTATCAGATGTCAATAAATGGGTTTATTTTTCTCCATATTTTCTCCATTTATGATAGCGATATCAGATCCTGTATCCAGTTGCAATTTTATTATTACATCATTAATTTTCACAAAAACAAATTTCCTCATTTGATATATCTTCTTAATTTCCCTTTTTTTGGCTTCTTATCGTTACTCAATGTATTTATCATGTTCACATACGTTTTCTTTTTTCGCCATTTCTTTTATCTGCAACACGTACTTTTGTGTCTTAATAACCCACATTACTAACATTTTTGGTATTGAAAAAACAATCACAGTATAGAAAAGTGAAGGGAAATAAGAGAAATATAGAAAAGAAAAACAGAAAAAGAGATAAAGAAAGGTTTGAAAAAAATGCGAAATTACTTTTCACGCCAATAGAAGTAGATAAAATAAGGCTAAAGAAAGTCATAAGACATCTCTCTTCCTAATGAATATCACAAACAATGCCACTGAGTTTGTTGGGTCCATTTTCAATATAAACATATGATTTTCGTTAAATACTGATCTCATAAAATTTGAACGGTAACAAATGTTAGCCGTGCTTTCAAATGCCGGATAATGTTATCATTGATTGTCACATTAAGTTTCTTTGGGTTACTGAAAGGTGCCTTCCAAAAGCCAAGTAAAGTATTTGGAGACGGAGACTTTTCGTTAGAAACAAAGAAAAGAATACTGAACTTTTAATCTACTTTTTATTCCTTATATATGACAATGAATGCTGGAGAATCTACTCTCAGATGTAGGAGAGACTTGTGCCAAGGGAAATGTTGTTCTACAAAAAGATGCTGAAAATGCCATGGACTGAAGATGTGAGCAACGGCGAAGTTTTAGATAAAATGGAAACAAAAAGAACACTTATCCTTAGCATCCGAAAGAGATAATTGAATTCTCTAGCTTAATGAGAAAAGAGTGCTTAGAAAATGTGACACTCACAAGGCATATTGATTGAAAAAGGGACAGAGGAAAGCAGTGAATAACCTACATAACGCACTGTAAATGTTTAACCGAACAGGGATCAGGAGAGATAGCGAAAAAACAAACTTTACTCAGAACTATAAAGGAGAGGAAATTGTGGAGAGCCATGATTAATGATGGCTTGAAGGGTCATGGCACAGAGAAGAAGCATCTTTAAGGTTCCGTCTGCAATCCAAAAGGTAATTTCATGAAATAGTTTATTTACTCTACACTTATATACGGAAGATCCAAGCTGATTGATGGACAAATTTTAAATTAACTGGAAGTTGTATGAAAGTATCATCTGAAAATATTGATCAGAATTAATTCGATATAATAATCAAAAGATTTTTTTTTCAATTTAATGTTGATATCTTTTCGCTATCTCGTGCAAATGATATTAGCACCTTTCTTTCTGTTTTCTCTTCTTTTTTTTTAATAAAGACTTCACGCTTTTTCTTTTTTTCCCGCCTTTATTTAATACGCAGTTTTTATTTATTTTATTTTTCCCGCTCTTTTCCCGTTTTTAAGCTATTTTCTATTTGCATTCGTCTTATCCAACATCAGAACCATTATCATGTTCTGCTTTTACTTAAGATTAATTTATTATTTTTCGGTCGACCTAGCTCGGGTATTCATGAGTCTATCACGCAAAATACCACGGCCTTGCATCCTGATCGGAAGTACATTTCTTATGGCATTCTGTGTCAAAACATAGGTGGTCAATGGTTGCTCGGTGAGGTGTCCAAAGCAGCAGATCACTTTCGAGTTCTTGTTTCGCTCGCCAGGAGTCTCACGCAGAGCCCATTCTGCGTCCGCGCAAGATTTCAGAAATATCAAGGATGGATCCATAGAGCAGTTATTTAGTTGGATGTTGTTTCCAAGAGATGTTAAGTATAGCAAACAGCATCCGAGTGTATGTTCCATCAAACTCTAGGGTTTTAGTTAATCTCCAAGCAGTGACACTCTATATTAACACCACCTCTACAGTGGCTCGAAAGAATCTCCGCTTGAGGTTGTCTGGTAGATCAGATTTACAGATTACATCCATTTTATTCAAGGCGGCCCAGACTTTAGCTATGAGAATTTTCACATCCTTATCACTAGGACTTGTTTTGAGTCCTAGGTATGTAAAAGATTCGACAGATTTTATTGATTCATCTGAGATAGTTTATACAGCGATTTACTTCCTGAATATTAAAAGAAACAAATAATATTTCAATTTATTATTGAATAAATATAATTTAGACGCCAGCATAAGAATAATTATGATGATTTACGATAACAAGTACAGCAGACTGATGCAATAGAATCAATAATAAAGAGATCTAGCAAATAACAAAAAAGAAACACTTGAAAATGTATGTTATCAGTAACAACTAATATCTATAGCACATTAACTAGAAGAGAAAATGACGTCATAATCAAGATTTTAACTTTCCATGCGTCCAAAAACAGAAGGTTAGGAAGGAAATCGTCATAAATGCAAGAAAGCAATGAACTTGAGAAGTCTATTTTCATTAATACTGTTTTAATAAAAAAAAAAACATTTGATAAATTTCAAAAGATATTACGCTAAATATTTCATCAATGGTTCTTCTATGCAAACATCTAATTCCACCGATAGCAACACAAAATCGAGTGACAGGACATATGACATTGATCCTTAGGCTTCTTTTAAAAGGTATCCATAAAGAAAATCAAATAAAATGTCTACGTAAAGACCTACTATCCAGCCTTTCTTTTCACTAATGAACACCGTGCTACCCTTGAAGTTTTAGTCAAGGTTGTGTGACTACAGGCTCAAAACAGGGGTACTTGGCGAGAGTTGTGGGAACTTGGCGAGAGTTGTAAGCACTTGGCGAGAATTGTGGGTACTTGGCAAGATTCAAAAGGCGAGCAATCCTTTCGGAATCATAGTCGTCATCTTGATCCTTCCAAAACCGGTGCATTTGTAAAATATTTGGCTACAACCTCAAGGCAACATATCTCATAACAATTCGTTTTCAAAGTCAGAAATTGGAGACCTTGAGACGGAAATTTCTAATTCGATCTTCACTAGGCTAGTCAAAATGTGCACATCAATGACGAAAGAACAGAAATCAAAATCCTCATGCAACACCAACCGCATGATGGTTCCCGGAAATTGGAAAGACGCTTGTTGGTGTACAGAATTAAACTTAAGCCAAATCTAAATTCCATCCTTTCGACGTTCTTTGAAGAAGTGGCTTCTCGTAGTGTCAAATCGGCGAGTGTGTGTATAAAAGCTATTACAAATTTTCAGAGGTAACACATTGAATATCTCCGCATTATAAGGATGATCACAAAACATCACGATAACACTCGTCTTGACATCAAAACAGGTACCGTTCCTAGTCAAGTATAGGAAATATGTGGGTTTCACGCTGAAGACAAAAACACAAGCAGGGCTTCAAGGACGAAGCATGATATTGAACCCTCATACATAGAAAACAACAGGGGAACACATCATATATATATATATATATATATATATATATATATATATATATATATATATATATATATATATATATATATATATATACCCAAGTGTGGGATTGGTATATACGGAGTAAATTCCAATAACCAGCAATTATTATTCTTTAAAGAGTGCTCAATACAGAGTAGAGCAGATATAATCATTTATTTAAATATTATAACATAAATGTTATAAAATCACTACAAAAATAGCCATTTCGTTTCGACACTTCCAGTGTCTTTTCAAGTGATGGTGTTGAATGTAGAACAAATGGTTTTTTAAAAAAGACAATTCCACATTCCTTAAAGGACCGTTAAGGAATTTGGAATTGTCTTTTTTAAAAAACCATTTATTCTACATTCAACACCATCACTTGAAAAGACACTGGAAGTGTCGAAACGAAATGGCTATTTTTGTAGTGATTTTATAACATATTTATGTTATAATATTTAAATAAATGATTATATATATATATATATATATATATATATATATATATATATATATATATATATATAAAGTGAACATTGAAGTCAACACTCAGAGGCGACAGGCTATTTCATGCTAAACGCAGGCCTGGTGATTGCGTTTAGCATGAAACAGCCTGTTGCCTCTGTCTGTTACCTTCAATGTTCACTTTTATATTTACTTACGATCTATCTCTGATACTGAGCACATTATCTCATAAATATAGCATACATTAAAGTATATTTCTTTATGTATATATATATATATATATATATATATATATATATATATATATATATATATGTATGTATGTATGTGTGTCTGTGTGTGCGTGAGAAAGAGAGAGAGGAGGGGACAACTTCCATAGAGACATTTATTAATCTCAGGATATAAAACTGATCTGCTTCAAAGTTGGATTTCTGACTGTAATGCTCTTGCTGTGGTTCTCCGGGCAATTCGGGAAGACTGTATGTAAGTCAGCTAAATTGACGGTGTCCAAGTCCCCTTACATAGATTTCTTCATTTTCTTCAAAACGATTGCCCCTGGGAAGTTGGGGAGCTACATTTTGGGGACACTTAAGCTAGAATACATATTAGGAGGTCCTTCGCAAAGAGTAAAAATAGGTTTGAGGATCCAACTACCAACAAAAAACGCAGACGATGAATAGATTCTGGAGAGCTCAACGAGTCCATCTATAGATTCGCGCGCTGCAAATCCGCAAGAAAATTTTTAAATTTGACTAATTACTGTGGAATTTTAAGGCCATATGAAATGGGTATTGGAGGATATTTTCAAGCCTACATTAGCTACTTCACTCGTATGATTCTATCACAAAAATGCTTGTACTATCCTAAATAAATCAGGCCTAAAATAAAATGTCATATTTTGACGGGAACTAACCTCTCCTTACTTTCTAGAGTCCAAAAAGCGTCTCCGCGTCCTTGTGAGTGATGAACTTGTTTCGCCAGTTCTAAACTTCACAGCTAGCTCCCGCCATACTACGCGCATTGTATGCAAACGACCCTCATTCTCTTCGTATTCTAATAGTGAGAAGTAAGTTTTACTCAAGCCGCTTCTTCCTTCGGTTCATGACTCTGTAGAACCGACAGCCAAGAGGGTGTTTCCCGATCGCTACAATTCTAGGGTTAACCATTATCTTCCCTACATATCCGCATAAAACGTGCCTTTTATCCTGTAACCCTCTACTCGAGTGTCCCCAGGGGGATGTACGGCGGTTACCTCACTGTAAAACACACACACAAACAAATGTTTTAGCAGCAACCAAATTAATTTTTTCGCATTTTACTCGAAATTTTTCACCTGAAATTAAGTCGTTGCAAACTAGCTGGAATGTACTGAAAATGTTGCGCGCGCACACTTGTTTGCATGAGCATATGTACAAATACACACAGATACACACCGACATACACACATAGGTGCACATACCCATACATACATGGACACTCAAACACAAGCACGCACTCAGTAAGTATGCACGGTGCGATGGGTAAATTGTCGCTATTTTATATTTCTAATTTCGCGCATGTGCCTTGTTTGTTTTTTGTTTATTTTTTTTTTCGACTGTACAATATAGGAGGGTTAGTTTGGCACCGTCTGCGAGAAAACAAGCCCCGTGACACATTTCCCTCCATCAGAAATATGGAATTGCCATGCTCTACTGCTTGGCATTCGCACCGAAAGCTCCAATACGAACATTTCGAAGAGTTCGTGTGTCGACCTGAGGACAGTGCAGAAGATTGGGAAAGAGTTGGATAGGTTTAATGGTGATTACGAAGGTGTTTGGTGAGATCACTATTGACGGCGACGTTATGCCGCCGATCATTTTTTTTCCACAGGGCCTCAGACTCATTACAGAAACCTACAACAAGGACATCGAGGAGGTACTACTACCCTGGGTCAAGAGGGTGGCTGCTTGAAGACCCTATGTCTGGCAACAAAACTCCATGCCACACAAGCGGGGAACCCAGTACTGGCTGTCAAATATTTCTGCGACCACATGACCACTCACATCTGGCTATCTAACCCTCTATACTGCAACCACCTTGATTATTATGTGTGGGGCGCATTTGAGCGAGAGACCAACAAAATTCCTTGTCACACCAAAGATGAACTGAAGCCAAAACTATAAGACCGTCCAGAAAAGTTGCAAGAGATTCCGAAATCGTTTGTAGGCCGTGGTTGAAGCCAATGGCGATTTTATTTAATAAATTTGCTATAGTATTTCATAATATGTTTGTGTAATTTTGGTAAATATATTTGTTAAAACGAGATGTCAGTGCCATTTTCATTGTTGCGTAATTTTGAAGACAAATTATCCATCACACTCTGTATATATCTTCATCTCTCCAGCTTGTTGGATGTCCTCCTCTGTCGTTGCTGTTTTTAAGAACTGAACCCTCTATCGTTCCTGAAAAATGACGTCTCCAAATGATGCCAATTTACAGTACGCGGTGTACTTGTTAGAATCTTACATATAACAGTAACGGATCATAAAATAACAATGATAATGTTTACTTGTTTCTGAGCACAGCCGATTGCTAGGGCGGCGAACCAGTTCCCTTTGCAGATATCTGCTGAGGTACAGTTGTGTTTGTTCAACACCGTCAAAGCCGACATTTGGTTTTACCTGCAACTTTGCTGTCTTGATATAATTACATTTTCTCGAAGAGAGAGCATGATGCTGCGTGATCGACAGCTTAAACAAGTTCAGTACACTCAAACCCACGATCACAATAACTTGTGATTTCGTGCTAGCACAACCATTGACAAACTCTGAACAGTTGCGGTTACATTTCCAACGTGTTCCACTCGCTGGGATCGCCTCCTCAAACCGATACCAAGCAGCTACCGCAAACTGCTAAATTGACTATGGTGAGATTTGAACCCTGGTCTCAGCATTGTAAAACGAAAGTTCTAGACCACGCATTCACATGCACAGATCAATGCTTGCTCAACTTCCAAAGATATATTAACAGTAAGTTATATCCGTATTATATAGGAATAAAGTGTCGCTGCAGACACTTGAGTTTGAACATAGATCGCCAGTGAGCAAACACAGGCGATCCCTTTATTGAATTAATTAAACCACGTGACCATAGAGGAAACGCCTAAGTAGTAAGTCTCACGACGTCTAAACGATCTCTGTTTCTAATCTATCCTCTACTATTCGGATCACTATTTCTAGTTTATCCTCTATACTATACGGACTGCTATTCTCTACCCTATTCACTATACTATTTCTCTTTTCGGATCACGATAGAGATTACTCTTCGAGCGAGTATTATCGAGCAAGTACTATTAGTGCGAGTGAGATTCGAAGGCGTCTGACACCAGTATTGTTCAACGGCATTACTATAGTTGTATATGTGATTACAAAGTCTCTACTACAACGAGCATTACGAAAGTGAAAACGCGTGTTCGTTGACATCACAAAAATCCGAGATTAAGAAACTGTATATGAACATACAGACGCTGAATATCATCTTGAGATGCAACATTCCTCGCCTCTTGGCGCATTACATTCCTCGACTCGCGCATTACATCAGAAATTGTAAAGAAGTGAGCTGTACTGCTATGTCTCGTTTAATCCTCCAAACACGTTCATTAGGAGGCACATTAGGTCGATCGTAGTGGTTTGTATGTGGAATATCTTGCAGAAAATATTGCGTAAGACAGGCATTATGTCGACGGGCATATCACTGTAGGAACAGAACCCGGCTTTCATATTGCACGAATGGTTATCAGAACGCTTTTAGGACGTATGTGACGCCGTTCACGTTCCCTACACAAACACCCTATTTTACAAGCTTATAAGTACATATATTAAAATATCTGTGGAATGTTTTAGTAGATGGAAAATGTAACACCTAAAGCCGGATGCACCTTGGAATAGCTAAATATTCAATCCAAAAGATAAAGAAAGTATTAGAAAAAGGAAAAACGAAAATAATTCTAGTCACTATTAGTATGAGTTATATTCGAAGGCGTCTGACACCAGCATTGTTCAACGGCGTACTACAGTCACAATGAGTAGAACGAAAGAGACGAGACATGGCTATGTCTAGAGACATAGCAGTTCAGTTCACCTCTCTACATAATGCCAGTCATAAGCAATATGTTCTACAAGATATTCTACATACTGACCTCATATTCTTATGCCTGGTGTCAACGAACAGTCGCCACTTTCGTAATGTTTACTATATGTTCTGCAAGATATTCCACATACTGACCACATATTCCTATGCTTCTTATTCATATATAGCCGAGTATGCTGGACAAAAGACTGCTAGAGCTAACAGAAATGTGATCCTACAGAAGGATACTGAGAATACTATGTATCATGTAAATGAGCAACGAAAATGCCTTAATGAAAATGGGAACAAAGATAACACTTCTAGTCAAAGCCATAAAGAAACAGTGAAAATTTATGGGACGCATAATGTGGAAGTTGGGCTTGGAGAATTTGAAGCACACAGGTTGTATCAAAGGAAAAAGAGACAGGTGGTAGCAGCGAGTCACCTACTTGACAAGCTGGTGTGAATGGATGATGGAACGGGAGTAGGAGGAATGGCAAAAGAACAAACATTACATGCGATGGATAGGAAGTGGTGGAGAGTCCTGAAGGGACACGACACATTGGCATGCATAAATGTGTGGCCAACTGTGTGACGATGTGGAAAAAAATACTGTATCGGAGATGAAATATTGCTCTCTCCAGGTGTGCTTTCAATATCTGCTGTCGCTTCAATGGAAATAAGTTGGCGGAATTATTATTAGTGCGTATCAAGTATATGTTAGTAAATTATTCAATATTTAATAATATATTAAGTGTCGTCTTATTAGAAGTGTTATAAATAGTTTCAAAACTTAACTGCCACACTACAATTATTCTCTTTAAGTATGATAATACGCGTATTTATTTTTAAAAAAACGTGGCTTATGAATTATCACGTTATTTGGGCGATTACAGTAGCACTGATCAAAAGATAAGATTAAACACATTCATTGGTTACACATCTACTACATTCTCACGTAGGCTGATTTATCCCTTGTCAATTCGTGCTTATATCGATCAGTACATTATAAACAAACGAAATACACATAATAATACAGACATTAAATATCAATGGGAAATATATTAATTCTATGCAGCCGTCACTGCAAAGGAAGACGTGGTGCGATTAATACACAAAAGAAGCAATCCTCATTAAATAATATATTATTTACCACAGGAGACGACATGTGAAATTGTGTATAAATTTATTTATTAGGCTTAAATAACAATAATAATAATAATAATAATAATAATAATAATACACACTGACAGAACAATCAAAGCCAACCGCCCAGACATTGTTATTAAAGACCACAAACAAAATAAGTGCCTCCTTATTAATATGGCAGTCCCTGCAGACTGCAATGTGTCTTTGAAGATATTCGAAAAACTGTCAAAATACAAGGACCTTGAAATAGAAATCTCAAAAATGTGGCACATGGGAACATCAACAATTCCTGTTGTAGTTGGAGCCCTTGGACTGGTTGGAAAAGATTCCAGTAGGCTGATTGAAGGGATCCCTGGAAGTCCCTGCCTCAAAGAGATACAAAAAATTATTCTGACAAGTACAGCCCACACTTTACGAAGGGCTTTATCTATGTAATTTTTTTTTTTTTTTTTTTGCAGTGGAAAGTGTCATGATGCCATTTCTAACCTTAGGTCTCTGGGCGGGACCCGGAAAGAAATGTGTAAACGTCAGATATCAAAGGAAATAAAAAAAAAATAATAATAATAATTGGTATGAACACCACCCAGGCCCGGTTATGGACCTGTAATAATTTTATGGGACTACACAATGCACACAGACAGAACAATCAAAGCGAATCGCCCAGACATTGTTATTAGAAACCGCAAACAACAAAAATTGCCTCCTTATTGATATGGCAGTCCTTGCCGATTGCAATGTGCCGTTTGAACGTCTTCAAAATGCTATCAAAATACAAGGAACTTGAAATCTCAAAAATGTGGCTCATGAGGACATCGACCATCCCTGTTGTAGTTGGTGCCCTCGGATTGGTTGGAAAAGATTCCAATAGACTCATTGAAGGAATTTCTGGTAGCCCATGACTTAAACACAAAGGATTGTTCTCACAAGTACAGCCCACACCTTACGAAGGGCTTTATCTATGAATTATTTTTTTTTTAATTGGTCAGTGGAAAATGTCATGATGCTATTTCTGACCTTAGGTCTCTGGGCGGGACTCGGAAAGAAATGAGTACACATCAGAAATCAAATGAAATAATAATAATAATAATAATAATAATAATAATAATAAAAATAACAATAATAATGATGTCGATTTCTTTGACTATTATTTATTATTCAAACATTTTTAGCAACATTTTACTATAATTTTTTTTTATTTAACCATTTCTTATTAATTGATTGTAAAGTAAAATATTTTTTATAAATGAGGACGTATTTTTAAATTTGTAGGAAAAGCGTTTCAAGTCGTAATGTTATTTTTCTATAGTTTACTACTTTTATTATTTGTTCAGTATAGTCAATTTCTTCCTCTATTATTTATCTTTCAAATATTTATAACAAAAAATGTTCTTATATATTTTATGGTAATTTTATACTTTTATTCTTTTATTATTTATTTAGTGATTTCTATTACTATCATTTAAAGTAATATTAATACGTACTGGGTATGAAAATGATCTACACCCAGCAGCTCCTCTTAATTGCTATTGTTCTCAGGTTTACCCTGAACCTGAGTGGTAGCACCTGTTCGCGTCCCAGCTATCAGCAAAAAGTTATCCCCAAAACTGAGATGAAAAAAATATGAAAGTATAAAAATACATGTTTATAGTAAATATACCGGTGTGGTAGCACCTGTTAGGGTCCCAACTATCGGCAAATAGTTAACCCAAAAACTGGGATGCCAAAACTATGAAAGTATAAAAAATACATGTTTATAGTAAAAATACCAGCAGTATATTTTCATAGTTAACAAATTACCATCAATCCATTTTTGAAAAATAAAAAACATTACCGGAATACCTTTTTTTGTAAAAGAAATTACTAATGCTCCCAAGAATATTAAATTTAGTCATTAAATGACCCATAAAGTGTTGATATGCCGCTAAACAAACAATAATAATAATAATTCTTAAAGTGGTATGTTTGATAACGAATTGTTTACTCCGACATCCAATGTAAAATATATGTGTGTATTTATGCATGTATATATGCATAATTCGAGTAGATGGAACTCGTTAGCCCAGGAGGGTAGTCCATCTAAGAGAAGGAAAACTCTGCTTTTAAACCTCAGCTGTCTTGCGGCCATACACAAACATGAGAAACGCTTCAAGAGTAAACACCGAGGACAAATCCAGAGCCGGAATCCCTAAGACAACTCATGTGAGATTGTCCCATGTGGGTCTGTACAGCCATGTGAGATGCTGTGCCGCTACCGGCATCCAAGGTGTAACATTTGGACTAAGATCCATAGTCTCAGGGGACCGACGGAAGCCACACATACAACTAAAAAAATAATTATATAATCTTAATAATAATAATAATAATAATAATAATAATAATAATAATAATAATAGGAATAATAATAGGAATAAAGATAATAAAAATACATAAATGAAACTCCCTGTGGCTTAGAAATATCGGTGTGATATCCGATGGGAAATAGCTGTGTCTAATGGGTAGGACAAGCTTTTTTAGTTTTGGTCGATAGCTGTTCAAGAAGTGGTATCTTAAAAAAAAATTACCTCTTGGTGGTTAAAGATAAAACGCCAAAAATAAAATCACTGTTTACAAACAAAAAACTCATAGAGGATCGGTCGTCACCCGGGTAAACACGAGCCACGTCCCTCACAGAGGAACCAAACTGGTGTCGAAAAATCTGTCACTGGAACAAACACTTCCGCCAACAATGTGAAACCTGGTCACCAAAAGAGGATTAATTCCAACATTGAACATGGTGACTTAATGCCAAAGCAATTAATAAAAATTAAGCGAACGAAATGGAATCATGAAGAATATAAAAAAAAGTCATGGTATCTTTTTTTTCACTTTACTCGATATTTCACAAAAGTATATCACGGATTAGACATACCAAATATGGAGATATATGAGAGGAACTAAAATAAGACCCTATCCCGACCCAGATATGCCTGTTAATGTCCTTAGAGACATCATGCAAAATAAAAAAAACACTCAAATACAGAAATAAATAAGATAAAACTAAATATAAGACAAACTGCCACCAGAGATAACCGAAACAAAAATGAGGCAAGAGTGGAAATCGATGAGAGAATAAGATACAAACTAAAATAAATGAGATACGAAATAATGATCTCTCAGGAAATAAAAGGGTAGAATCTAGCTGCGACATATTCAGAAGTGCAACCATTTTGGAAGAATGTTTGGAGCAAGACGGACGAATGCAATCCTAATTTACAATGGATTAAATGAGAACAAGAAAGAATGAAGAATAAACCTGTGCAAGAAATATAACCAAGAATAATGCTCGCCAGGCTCTCTAAGAAAATCCCCAAAATGGAAATCCCCAGGAAATGAAATGTACCCAACGAAATAATGATCTGTGAAGAAATAAATCGGTAGAATCTACCTGAGACCTAAACAACTGCACTGATTCAGTTTCTGTCACTGATGAAGATGAATCAAACGACATTAAAGCAGAATTCCTTGGGAACAACTGAGTAAAAATCACCGAAGCAAAAAATCTTCATCATTCAAATAATCTGCAAAAAAACATGCCCATAAATGTAAGAAAGAAGCCGGCTACAAAAAACATTCATCTGACGAAAGTTCAATAAACATATTATGCAAACATATAATGCGTTGAGATCAAGAAAACATCCTTCGTCGCCACTGTTGAGATGTTGAGTGTTTCCACGTGAGTATATGGTAATAACGAACAAACACAGTCGTAGGGAAAAATACTGGTATATTAGAGAGGTATTTACATCAGAGAGATTAGTAGTAGATCGAACGTAGGTTAGCAGTAACAATAAGTAATAGTAATAAAGTCCAACGGTATCTTCCGGTCGAGAAACGGAAGTGTAACTGATCACTACAGAAGTCTCACTCTGCACTGCACTACGATGCTACACTACGGTATTTAACAACCCTCCCACGTGGGTCGAATGTGGCACAAGGCCGGTTTAATGTGGGCTCCCCGAGCCCGTAGGCTCGGCCAAAAATATGCCCATTTAGAACCCGTATAAACGGGTTCAGGGACTGTCTACCTCCCCGGACGACACTTTGCCCTGCGGCAAAGCCTCGTCCGGGTTCCTCTCTGCCATAGCAGAGAGTTCGACAAGAGTCGCGCACAGTCAGAGACTGCGTCTCATACACTGCTACACTACGGTATTTAACAACCCTCCCACGTGGGTCGAATGTGGCACAAGGCCGGTTTAATGTGGGCTCCCCGAGCCCGTAGGCTCGGCCAAAAAATATGCCCATTTAGAACCCGTATAAACGGGTTCAGGGACTGTCTACCTCCCCGGACGACACTTTGCCCTGCGGCAAAGCCTCGTCCGGGTTCCTCTCTGCCAAAGCAGAGAGTTCGACAGGAGCAGCGCACAGGCAGAGACTGCGTCTCGTACACTGCTACACTACGGTATTTAACAACCCTCCCACGTGGGTCGAATGTGGCACAAGGCCGGTTTAAAGTGGGCTTACCGAGCCCGTAGGCTCGGCCAAAAATATGCCCATTTAGAACCCGTATAAACGGGTTCAGGGACTGTCTACCTCCCCGGACGACACTTTGCCCCGCGGCAAAGCCTCGTCCGGGTTCCTCTCTGCCAAAGCAGAGAGTTCGACAGGAGCAGCGCACAGTCAGAGACTGCGTACACTGCTACACTACGGTATTTAACAACCCTCCCACGTGGGTCGAATGTGGCACAAGGCCGGTTTAATGTGGGCTTACCGAGCCCGTAGGCTCGGCCAAAAATATGCCCATTTACAACCCGTATAAACGGGTTCAGGGACTGTCTACCTCCCCGGACGACACTTTGCGTACACTGCTACACTACTCACAATCTCTAGAACTGCTGTTCTATTTATAATAATAGGATCCGTCTATTGTGGTTGTGAAGGTGGGTGCGCCCCAAAATAATGCCACATTGCAAACATTATTAATGGACAAACCACAAGAAAACATCACAGAAATAAATAATGCCCTATATGCAACAGCGTTGGCAGCTACTGAAAAACTCAATGTGAAGACAAATAAAAGATTAAGCTTCAGACAAAACGAACCCACATTCAAGGCAAAATTAAGCGATAAATTAAGGAAATTAGATGTGAGTTATCGATAGCAGATTAGACTTCAAGAAATTCAAATATTCCAACATGGAAAAGCAAGATTAAGAAGAAATATAGAACTAAAGCAGTAAATGAAATTCCATCAATAAAGGAAATGCTTAAAAGAAACTACAATTAAAGTCCCAGAGAACAAGACGACATGAAAAGCGTTGTAGGTTTTATCAGCAAAATAAGGAATTCCAAACGGACGTCAAGCGATTTTACAGGAAAAATCGGAAAAGCAGATATAGAAGTCAAAAAGCCACCATTTATTGAAGAAGTACAAAATAGTTGGGAGAATATTTGGAGCAACCCAAAGGAATATAATTCCAATCCAGAGCGGATCAAAGGAGAACAAGAAAAAAATGAAGGATAAACCTGTGCAAGAATGGAAAAATATAACCAAGAATAATGTTAGGCAAACTCTGACACAATCCTAAAATTCAAATTCCAAAGAAACTAAAAGGTTCCCAACTTTTGGCTCTATCATTCGTCATTAATCCATAAAACTCTAAACTTTATCAATGCTAATTGATAGCCGCAATGAAATTCTACAATCGATTATTGGAGCTATTACATATCTCTTAGCAAAAACGATGATCCCAAAACTTACAGGTCAATATGTCTGTCCACGACATATAAATTGATCACGTCTGTCCTGACGAACTGTACTTACTCTTTTCTCGATGAAAACAACATTCTTCTTCTGGAACAGAAGACTTGTCGAAGAGGTTGATATGGTTACAAAGTTCAAATATTAGTAAATAAAATAACCCTGGAAAATTGCAGCAAAAAAGATAGACATCTCAGCACAGCTTGGATAGATTACCGTAAAGTTTTTAATAGTGTGGATCCTTAAGGCTTTGGAGATATACAAAGTTTCCCCGGTAAATGTTCTTAAATATAAAATGAAACTGTGGAAAATCACATTATACTTAATTGACACCGAAGAGTCACTTGCAATTGTTTGAATATCGGACAAGGAACCTAACATAAAATATGTCTTTCAAGGTCTTCAAAAAATAACAAAATATACGGATCTTGAAGTAGAAATCTCAAATAAGGACATCAATAATTCCAGCCTTCGGCTTTATTGGAAAAGGTTCCGATAAACTTATTGAAGAGATTACTGATAGTGCATGCTTTAAAGAAATACAAAAAAAATCGTACTTACATGTACAGTTCACAGAATACAAAGAGCTTTATCTATTTAAAATATATGGATTTAATTTTCTGGGGGTGGGATTGTACAATAGAAAATATCATGAAGCAATTTCTAACATTAGATCTCTGATTGGGACCCGGAAGGAAATGTGTATAGAACAAAAATCAAAGGAAATGATAGTAATATTAATCAAAACAAGGTGTACCCTTGGGAAAGGTGCGAATCATCTGCTTCTCCCTCCAACTATGGGTAAATAGCAGGACAGACTGGGTTCTATAGCCTTGGATGGCAACTGGTCTAGGAGAAGAACAACTCTGAATTCAAAACCTGCGGAAGGTCGTCTGGGGACCTTGTGGCATTCGCTGCAACAGGTCCCTGTATTCGTCCCTCCAAAAAGTGTGGATGGCCCTGCACAAAGCCTTCACCACTATAATCAAATCTCATGTGTCGGTGTCGGGCTTTTCAGTTTCTGCGAACTGATCTGCCTGACCCTCATACGTCGAGTTCGACGGGAGAGTCCATCATATATATATATATATCCAAATGAGAGAAAGAACAGATGCTACAAAAATACACAGTTCGTAGCATATATTTTTTAAAAGTGCTCAATACAAAATAGAGTAAAATATTATTAAAATATTTTTATTATATTAAATTAGAAATTTTACATCACTACACAAAAACTTTCATGTTTCGGTACTAAGATGGTACTTCTTCAGGCGATAGTAGATAACTAATGATAAAAATTATTTATTAGGAAAATTTAAAAAACTAATCTTTGCTTCTTTTCATAGCTAAAGATGCAATGTCAGAATTAAAGATATACTTATGGCAATGTACTTTTTGTATTTTTAGGAAACTTAATAATGCACAATTATACTTGTAAACATAAGCGACAGGGATCATATAAGGATTTACAGGTTTTTAATATTTTCCATGACATACCCATAAGTATATTTTTAATTCTGACCTTATAACGCCCTATTTGACTTCATGGACGAGTTGGTCTCAAGCTTGCCGAATCTAATGGCGCTTTCTACCGCTAAGAGCGACGCAGGTTCGTATAAAGCCGGAGGCCGAAACTTTTCCTTTAGTAAGATTACTTGAACATTCAGACAGGTGGACGAAATTAAATTTACTGCTTAATAAATAAATAGTAAGTGGTCTACTATAAATATGGGTATCCACTGAAAATAACGTTTAAAAGATAAAAGGTATCGCATATCAATTACTTTAAAAATATATATCCATTACTTTATATATATATATATATATATATACATATATTTGCATATATATATATATATATATATATATATATATATATATATATATATATATATATATCGAAATCGTAAGTCGGAACATATGAATGTCACGATTCTTTGAAAATTTAATAACTTTGTAAGTTTTCAGAAAAAGTATATATATAATTATATATATATATATATATTATTATTATACATGCATATAACTGTGGTTATACATATATAAATGTGTTTATATGTTTATATATATATATATTTATATATATATATACTTTACGCGTGTTTGTAGATTTGTCTATATATCTGTATATTATTCAAATTTTCATCAAATATAAGTATCAACGTTCAATAACCTAATTAAATAATTTTTGTCAGAGTGGAATCTGACATGCATTTCAAAGAGCTTTCAAAATCTTTAATTTAATTAAGATCGGCCATCGTTCTTGGGAATTCGATTTCTGAACGCCACCATTTTTGTCAAAGCGCTTTGTTTGAAATTGCATTCTGCTTCTATGGGCAGAAAAGAAAAAGAAAAGAAAATACTCTCATATATCATGACAACTCTATTGAGGTGAATTCTCGATTGGGTGCCCACACATTTACGTTTGTTTGTCCTACTAATCATATATTTATATATATATATATATATATATATATATATATATATATATATATATATATATATATATATATATATATATATATATGTATGTATGTATAAATTTTGATAAATATATATGATAAATTTTGCTCGTAACGCAGAAACAAACCAGGCCATATTAGAATGAATCTTGATAAATATTTTACCCTCAATAAACAATTGTCAAACGCACTTCATTCTATCACCAACTTTTATAAAATCCATACTTAAAGAATATCTGATCTGGCTATCTAAAACCACAACCGGTGTAACCTAAATTCTTTTAGTGTTGCACAAAATATCACCCCATCAACATACGAATACTACCAGAGTTAAACAAAAATGCCCACTAGACGCACAAACGCATACAAAATTCAAACTAAATCCCGCATAGTCAGCTGCAATTGTTATAACCAAACGTACAAAATTGTGCACACGAACGTTGCTTGACTACACGTGAGGTAGCTTAACTAATGAAATACAAACACTATAGAAATAAAAAATATAGCACAATTTTCTTTTCTGTTCAGAATTTCATTTTCTGATAAAAGGGAAACGTTAAATTTATAAACGTTTCCTATTTGTTCTTCATCCTATCACACGCGCACGCACACACACACACACACACACACACACACACATATATATATATATATATATATATATATATATATATATATATATATATATATATATATATAATTTTCAAAATAAATCTTACAATAAATACAATTTTTGTTATTTTTCTTGATCTCGGAAACAGAGCGAATATAGACTCAAAATTAAACCGCTACTTAAGATTAAATAAAACAAAATTAAAAACGTTTAAAATTGCCATTTTCGCGATACAACTGTCAGTTTCATGATAATTCAATTTTCAGGCATAAAAATTCTACACACGCACACACACACATATATATATATATATATATATATATATATATATATATATATATATATATATATATATATATATATATATATATCGATACTATATATATATATAAATATATATTTTGGTACCGTCAGAGAAACGCAATATGTAAGAATTTAAATGAATTT
Source organism: Acanthosepion esculentum (assembly GCA_964036315.1). Taxonomy (NCBI): domain Eukaryota; kingdom Metazoa; phylum Mollusca; class Cephalopoda; order Sepiida; family Sepiidae; genus Acanthosepion; species Acanthosepion esculentum. The sequence continues at coordinate 111,625,608 of OZ038482.1, read as the reverse complement.
TTAAAAGTAAAAAGTTTTTCTTCAAGCTTTTATTTTAGTTTTAATTTGAAGTTGATCGATTAAATTTAAGATTTTCAATAAGCCAAATACTTTGCTGTATTTCAAAACTAATTTAAATTGACTGGAATCATTTTTCTTTTTTAAATCGGAAAAAATCGCTGATTTTAGCCATTTTTAGCTATCTGTCAACACTGTGCAATTCTCTTTATTAAAAAAATCTTTTGAAAAATAAAATATAATTTTCTGAATTTTTATTTATGGAATATTCGCTGACTTAATGTATGATTTGTAAAAAATATTACTTACGTTTAGTTTAAAATATCGCAGTAATGCATTTTTAATACAGAGGTAAGTGTTCTGATTAGATGTTGAGATCTCTATTGACAGATTAACAGCCGCAAGGTTATCTAATATTTTCCCCAGGAGATATATCTGTAAAAATAACTTGAGGAATATAACGTGAGCGACAGTTATTATTTTTAACTACTCTGTGATTTTCAAAATTTAAGAAATCACTCTCCGTAATCAAATGTTTTATTGAATTTCATGTACCTTGGCATTAAATTTACTATAGTTACCGCACTTATTTACATCTTGTATTTACAAAAATTCGGCACGTGTATACGCCTTAATAATACAAAATTCTTTTTTAAAATACTGATCGGTGAATAGTAGTAATCTTTTCCATCTATGATTAGTAGATATATTTTTTACTTAAAACAATATTACCTAACATATACAAATTAACACAGAATTTTAAAACATTTAAAATTTTATAAATTATTCTAATTAAATATTTTTAAAAATGAATAAAATTCATCGGAAAAAATGTTTTCTCAATAGTCTACATCTTATATCTTATTCACAAAGGCAATTAAATATCTTCTAAATAAATTATGTTTTAGTTTCATTGCCTTTTTTTATTTCACGATTCAGAGAAGATGTACAGTAACTAGGGTTCCTTTATTACAAAAAGAAATTGATGATTTAAATTCTCCAATGAGTTTGAGTATAACTTATATAACATTTAAGCGGTACAAAAATTAATTTCTCGAAATTCCATGAATGTGGAATGTTAACAGATGTATCACAAAATGTTTTTTACCAAGATGTTTGAAAACGGAAATATTTTTAAAAAAAATTGAATTAATTCATGAATAAGGCCTGCAAATATCATTAAAATCCGAAGGTTATTTGATTTTTTAAAAATTTCCAAATCAGTGTGTTTTTCACCGGAAAAAATGACACTAAATTTCGGTTCCCCTGCCGACGCAAGAAAAACAAGATATTTAACCAAAATTTTGAACGTCTTAAAAAGGATAAAAAAATATAATTTAATAATCAAAAATCCTTTTATCTTTCCTGTTAATATCAATATAAAGACGTTGACGATAAAACTTTGTTTTAAGTTTGGGGGATTTTTTCATCATGGTATGCTCATTTTATAGCGAATTTTTTGGTGTACAGATATATATAGTCATCCAAAGACAGACTGTTTAACTGTATCACAGCTCATCAGTGCCGCTAGAAATCCGATCGGTTCAGGCCAATGCCGGGACCAGAACCGGGACACGACCGATTTGGTCTCAGTTGGAGATTCTAACCCTTAGGCCATCGACGCCTAGCAGAGAGAGAGGTGAGTTTTTGCGTATATATTTTTCATAAACACACCAGTCACTCAGAGAATTCAATCGGCTTGGAGAGTCTTGCATTATCAGCAGTAATATTGACTGTTTGCAAATTCGCTCTTTACTCCCTACAGTACTCGATCGATTAAATTATATTATCGAGATCTAATATATATACACACACATATATATATATATATATATATATATATATATATATATATATATATATATATATATATATATATATATATATATCGGGGACATTGTATGACAAAGTGGAAAATGTTTTCGTGTGACGCGTTACATTCTTCAGGATTTCGTATGTTGGTACGACTACACATGCGCACGACACAAGGGTTCTGGGAATTTTTGAATTTTTTTATTAGCCGAATTCATTTAAAGAACATAATTCCTTACCTTTCCTAGATATCAAGTTACACCGCGTTAATAACAGTTTAAACCTATCCACCTGAAATCAACCAAAAAAATGACCTCATAAATTTCTATATCCATCATAACAACAAAATAAAAACCGGCATAATCATCGGATTCTACCTAAGAGCATTAATAATATGCAACCCGGATTATTTACACGAAGCGGAGAAATACATGGAAAACACTTTCAAACTTCTCCAGTACCTTAATTATTTTATATTCGATTAGAAGAAACAAAAGGCCCCCAAAATATTTAAAAACAAAAACTCTTTAGTAACCCAATGAATCAAAACAAATATTACCCTGCCAACTAATTCTATCACAACTACAATCGAAAAGAATCTATCTAAACTCAACATAAAAGTTGTTACTAATACATCCAAAACAATAAAAAATTTAGTCAATACTAAAAAACAATAAGCTAAAATCTGAAGGAGGAGTTTACTCCATCGCCTGTAATATTTGTCACAAAAAATAGTGAATGAATGCAAAAATTACCAGTACCCCTCTATACTACATGTGCAGTTCTATCAACATAAGGAATTTAGTCCGATGAAGTTCTGAAGAACAAAACACGTCACAGGTCACCTTTTTCCACTTTGTTATACAATTTCCCCAATACTGTTCTTGAGGTATAAAATATATATCGTTATCTCATATATCTATATATCTATCTATCTATATATATATATATATATATATATATATATATATATATATATATATATATATATATATATATATATATATAGCATGACTCTTCGGCAGAATTGATTCACTGTCAGTCACTGTGTGTTTATGTAAATCTAAAAATAAACACGCTAAAATTCACCTTCATCCCTGCCGTGAGCCGACGGATTAGTGGTAGAAGTTCCAACTGACGCCAATTCTGTTGGGTTTCGATCCTAGCTAGAGGCAACCGGACGTCTAGCCACACTGATGAGCTGTGAAACAGCGAAACAGTCTGTCTGTGGATGACAATATATATATATATATATATATATATATATATATATATATATATATATATATATATCGTTGTCTGTCGGAATCAACACGTTATGATAACTTTAAATTTAAATGCTTCAATGCGATCTTCAAACATAAACCGGAAAGGGTTCTCTGCAAACTCTCAGAGAAACAAAAGATAAAAATAAGTAATGCCAAACCCCACCCAGTTTCCGATATGTTTTAATCAGGAATCCACTTCCGCGATATGGGTGGGTACGTAGTTACCGCTTGGAAAAATATTATTCCGTGTCGGGTTAATAGATGAGCCCTTGCTATGACTCTTACTCCTACCAACTATCTGTCCATGTCGGCATCGCAATACGTGGCTGGCAACGCGAACGGATGGCCTCGTATCTAACCGAGGGAGTCTATCCACCGTCAAATGCGACTGTTAATATAGACCTGCAACTGGAAATCATCAATGTCCGGTTTGTTATCGCTTGACCCCCAAAGCACTCATCCACTTAATTATTTTTCTATTCCCTTTTGGTCAACTAGGTGACCGCTTTGAAAACCATTTCTCACAGATTTACCGCTGCTTATAAAACGCAAACCGCATGCGATGGAAATAAAACTTCACACCATCATCTGGGTATTCCATTCGTAATGTCACCTCTTTGAAAATATATTAAAATTCTTTGGGGTTAAGTGGTAGATACTGATAGCATAGTAATATATTTAGCAAGAAGTCTAGAGATAGCAGAACGATAGCAACGTTCTCTTACGTCGCACTGTTTCTGCCAGTGTTAGATATTGACAGATATGGCTAGGGAAATGCCCAACCGGACATTTATGGTCCTTAAAAAGATTTTTAATGATGTCCCCTTTAAGCGGCACACAATATCGAATAGGTTTTTGTCTTTAAATAAAAGGCAGCAAAATCTAAGAAATTCTAAGAAGATTAAAAGGAGGCAGCGAAGCTTAAGATTTTTTACGCCGGTTTGATCGACTAATTTTTTGTTATTCTTGAAAGAGAAACATTCAACCAAAATTAAATACGCCTCCTATCTTTGACCTTTCGCCATTTTACTCTTTTGTGGGTTTATATTGTTGTTTTTTGTTTTCTTTCCTCCTTAAAATGTCTTTCCTTTATCCTTTTCTTTCCTTTGATTTCTTCTTTCTTTTCACATCTGTTTAAATGCTTTTCTTTACGTTTTTTTTTCATCAATGTAGATAGTCGTATCTGGCTATTAATGTAGTCATCTTTTTCTTTCATCTTCGTCTTTTCTTTCATCTACAATTCTCTCCTTCTTTTATTTCGCTTTGGCTTTTGATTCTTTCTTTCTTTCATAATTACTTATCTATGTATCGAGATAGAGATAGATAGATAGAATAGGGAGAGAGAGAGAGAGAGAAATGCGTATAAGATCATACTTCCCTGTCTGATTTCCTATCTCTTTCTTTTCTTTTCTTTCTTTCTTTCTTTCTTTATTTATTTATTTAATTTTTCTTTCTTTCCTACTACAAGATTTGTCTGTCCGCTTCTATTCATATCTACTTATCCATTTATTTAGATAGAGATAGACAGAACAAGTTAGAGATAGATGCGTGTAAGATCATACTTCTCTGTCTGATTTGTTATCTCTTTCTTTCTTTCTTTCTTTCTTTATTTCTCTCCTCTTCTGTTCATATCTACTCGTCTATGTATCGAGACAGAGATAAATAGACAGAACACGAGAGAGAGGAATACGTGTAAAATCCTACTTCCCTGTCCTCTCTCTCTTTTCTTTCTCTCTTTCTTTCTATCTATCTGTCTATCATCGATCTTATTCTCCGCATATCTATTACCTCTCTTTCAAGATATAGAAAGATATATGAATGTAAGATCGTACTGATTGATTTTTATATCTCTTTTTTCTTTCTTTCTTTCTTTTAATATTGTCTTTCTTCCTTCCATTCTTTTATTTTATTTTCCTTCTTTCATTCCTTTTTTAATTTTGTGTTTTTCTGTTTTAATTTCCTTTCTGTCATTCATTTTATCAGCAAGATCTGTCTACCTTTTCATTTATATTTCATTCTGTTGTTTGCATATATATATATATATATATATATATATATATATATATATATATATATATATGCACTTTTCACTGAATATGACAGACAAGGTGCTTTGATTTAATTTCTTATACAATTTCTCATGTGAACTTAATTTTTTTTCTTTTCGGGGAATAAATTATATAAAAACTGTCCAATTGTTCTTTCTGTCCGAGCGCTTTCGGCTATACATTTAGCCATTTTCAAGTTTGAAATATATTAAATGTTAACAAGAAATAGATTGTTGTATGTACAGTGCTGTTCGATAAAAGTGACTCACCTGATTTTTTTTTTACTAAATGTTCTCTTCTCCGATGAAACGAAAGCTGAGCTAAATTCAAGGGATATGTGATCTAAAATCCGAAGAAGAAGCTTTGAAAGCTCTTTGAATTTAGCAGTAAGTACTGTCAAGCATCCGTTCAGTATAATGCTCTGGGGATGCTTTTCTTTTCATAGAACTGGTTTCTTGAAACCTATTGAAAAGACCCTCAGGAGCGAGCAGTACAAGATAATTTTAGAGTCTTGTCTGCTCCCTTCTGCTGAAAGGGTGAAAATCAACCACACCAAGCTCATTTTTATGCAGGATAATGTTCCCTGTCACAAATCAAAATTGATAAAGGAATACTTTGATGAGAAGCAGGTGAGTGTTATGACAATGACATGGCCGCCCCAATCTCCTGACCTCAACCCCATAGAAAACTTATGGAGCATTATGAAGTACAGGCTCTCGAGAAAGCAGTTGAGTAACAAAGAGGATTTGATTGTGAATTTCATATCCGAATGGAATTCAATGCTTGGAGATGAGATTTGCCAGAACCTAATCAAGTCAATGCCAAAAAGAGTTGAAAATGTTATTCAAAATAAAGGAGGACCCATAGATTATGAAATATTTCGAACTATATTACATATTTTTATAAATAAATTATACTTCTATTATTCTTTATTTAAAGCTGTTCGGTTATGTTTCTATTGATTACGAGTTGCAGGAAATAAGTGAATCACTTTTTTATGGCATATAGTTTTTTCCCTAAATCTCATTTATATTCAAAATTATAATTATCAAGGGTGAGTAAACTTTTTTACTAGGTGGTCGGGAAGGGCTCTCTGTGCATTTTCTTTCATTCTTTCGTTCGTTCTTTCTTTCTTTCTTTCGTTTTTCTGATTTGATTTTCTTTCTTTTAATCTTTAGGAATCTTCTTTCTTTCTTTCTTTCTTTCTTTCTTTCCCTTTTCTGATTGGATCTTTCTGTCCAGTACTTCTTTATTTCTTCTACAATTTGTACATTTTCTTACTTCTCTTTTCTGATCTGATCTTTCTTTGCTCTATTTCTTTCTTTCTTTTCTCTTTGGGCATTTTCCTTCTTTCTCTTTTAGAATTCGTCGTTTTCTCCACTTTATTTTTTTTCTTATACTATTTGTGTAGTTTCATTCTTTCTTTCTTTCTTTTTTCTAATCTGGTCTTTTCTTCCTCTATTTCTTTCTTTCTTTTACTCTTTATGCAATTTCTTCCCCTTTTTATGATTTGTTTTTTTTCTCTACATTTTCTTTTTTATACAATTTAAGTAGTTTCTTTCTTTCTTCCTTCCTTTCTTTCTTTCTTTCTTTCTCTTTTCAGATCTGATTTTTCTTTCCTCTGCTTCTTTCTTTTACTCTTTCGGCAATTTCTTTCCTTTTATTTTCTGATGTGTTTTTCTCCACTTCTTTTTATACTCTTTGCGTAATTTCTTTCTTTCTTTGGATAGTTTCTTTCTTTCTTTCTTTCTTCTTTCCTTCCTTTCTTTCTTTCTTTTTTCTTTCTTTTTTCTTTCTTTCTTTCTTTCTCTTTTCTGATCTGATCTTTCTTTCCTCTACTTCTTTCTTTTACTCTTGGCAATGTCTTTCTTTCTATTTTCTGATTTGTTCTTTTCTCCACTTTTTCTTTTTATACACTTTGGATAGTTTCTTTCTTTCTTCCTTTCTTTCTTCCTTCCTTTCTTTCTTTCTTTCTTCCTTTCTTTCTTTCTTTCTTTCTTATCTGCTCTTCCTTTCTTCTATTCTTCCATTCTTCATTTTCTTTCTTCTTACCTCTTTTCTTTCTTTAATTCTTTCGTATTTTTATTTCTTTAAAGACTTAACAAACGGAAGCGTTTACCTTTTAACTAATCCCTTTTATATGTTTTTCTTTTCTTTTTGAAAACCAAAACAAACAAAAAAAAACAAAAAAACATTGAAACTTGAATCGTGTTCGTTGCTTTCCGCTTCAAGTACCTGATTCTTGGTTTTACATGATCTTACCGCGAAATGCTAACCTCCGCAAAAAAATGTCTCCCGGCACACGTATAGACACTTACAGATCTATCCACATGAACATGTACACGTGCTTTTGCTATCGAAGACAGATTAGATAAGTATACCTATATTGGTTTCTACGTGTCTGTTCTGGTTGGAAGTCCTTTTTGTTTTAGGTATTTGTAAAAACAATTACAAAGTTTAAGCCTTTGATATGGGATTTAGATAAGAAATAGAAATAGCTTGAAAGAATATACCAATACTTACCTATACACCCGACTGAATATGTTCATATCTACTCGCATATTTCCATTTAATGATCCCTGTCTTGTTCACCCATTACAAGGCCCAAGAGCCACTCAAAGTGGAAGGTTATTGAATGAGGTTATTGTAAATAAGGAAATAAATGTTTTATATTATACGTAAAATGATTGACCATAGACTTGAAGAGATCAAAATTATAGTGGTCGGGAAAACACCCCTCGGGAAACTGTTAAATAAAGTAACAATTCTGTGTATAAATCTGTCTGAATTAGAGTTCCTCCTTACCCATGTTGAAAATGAAGGAAATTGGAATGTGTTGACCCTATGTAAGAGGATCTATCTGCTGTGTTCATATCTATTTGTCTCTTCATCTATCAGTCAGTTTACACACACACACACACACACACACACACACACACACACACACACACACATATATATATATATATATATATATATATATATATATACCTACCTTAGTCTTTTTCTGTTTTCCATGTATCGCAGTCTGTATATATCGATATATCTATCAGTCTCTTCATGTACATCTGTCTGTCTCTCTGTTTATCTATCTACGTCTCTTCGTATCTATCTATCTATCTATCTAATTAAGTCTCTTCGTGTCTATCTATCTATCTATCTATCTTATTCTCTTTGTATCTATCTATCAGTTTCGTCTCAGTCTCTTCATATCTATCTTTGTATCTATCTATCAGTTTCGTCTCAGTCTCTTCATATCTATCTATCTATCTATCTATCTATCTATCTATCTATCTATCTTTGTATCTATCTATCAGTTTCGTCCCAGTCTCTTCATATCTATCTATCTGTATAACTGTCTGCCTGTCTATCTATCTATCTCTCTCTCTCTCTCTCTCTCTCTCTCTATATATATATATATATATATATATATATATATATATATATATATATATATATATATATATGTTGGGGGGTATCTTTCTCTAAGGTTAACTCTCTATATATGCCTAGATTGGTCTGTCGAGATTTCGGATCATACCTATCGTCGGATGTATATGAATTGAAAGATCTCTCTTATCAAAGCATATTTACGCAAAATGTGATACCTTTCTCAAGAATATACTCACAGTGCATATATGTATAATAATATTTTCCATATAAGGAAACATTCGACATTCATCGACTGAGAACTCTCCTGTCGATTAAAACTTTAAAATTCCTTCTATGAGAACATTTTCTAGAAAATTCAGAACATATTATTTTACATGCTATTTTCCGTTGTTTGAAAATTAAGTTCCCAAAAAATTTATAGTAGAACCTCTGCTCTCTGTCTCTCACTCACTCACTCTCTCTCCCTCGCTCTCTCTCTCTCTCCATATATATAGGGTGCGATGGATAAATTGTCGTTTAAATTACGCAAAAATGAAAATAACACTGACATCTCATTTTAACAAATATATTTACCAAAATTTCAAAAGAATATTTTGAAATACTAAAGAGTAAATTTATTCAATAAAATTGCCATTGGCTTCAATCTCGGCCTCCAGACGACTTCTGAATCTCTTGCAACTCTTCTGAACGGTCTTTTAGTTTAAGTTGGTGAATGCTGCCATAATCCTTGCCTTCAGTTTATCTTTGGTGTTATAGGATTTTTATCTGTCTCTCACTCAACTGCGCTTCACACATAATTATCAAGGGGTCGCAGTCTGGAGAGTTAGGTGGCCAGATGTAAGGGGTGATGTGGTCGCAGAAATTGTCTGACAGACATGACTTGGTTCTCATGATTGTGTGGCCTGGTGCAGAGTCCTGTTGCTAGATATAGGGTTTTACATCGGTCACCCTCTTGACCCAGGTAGAACTACCTGTTGGTCTCCGTGTTGAGTCTGAGGCTTTGTGGGAAGATGAATGAAGCCATAATTTCACCATCACTAGTGATCACTTTAAACAACATGATGTTGATTGGATATTTTATCCAAATCTTTCCGAATCTTCTGCACCCTCCTTGGATTGATATTCAAACATTCTGAAATGTTCATATTGCAGCTTCCGGTGCAAATACCAAGCAGTACAGTATGCTTATTCCAAATTTCTAGCGGGCTGAAATGCGCCATGGAGACTCTTTCCACACGGGACAGTGCCCAACTGACCCTACTATACTTCACTGCCCACAAAATCAAAAACGCGCATGCGCGAAATTAAAAAAAAGTATATAATGGCGACAATTTACCCATCGTTCCCAAAAATCATACAGCTGGATGCCCACCACAAAAGTTGTCTCCGCGCAGTCTATGGCTATAATTTTGACGCTAGGGTGTCTAATGCTGATCTTCTCGCAAAATGCAACATTAGTGGAATTGAAACTTTCCTGGTGGAGTCACACCTTCGCTGGGCTGGTCATGTTGCAAGGATGAGTGACGATCCAATACATACCGTCCTCCTGTAGAGTCAGCTTGACAGTGGACAAAGGACTGCTGGACGGTCTTGGTTCAGGAATAAAGACAAGCTAAAGAATAACCTCTCAGCTGTCAATGTGTCTTATCCTAACTTCGAGCGAGTTTTTTTTAATTTTTTTTTTTATAAAAATAACTATAAGATATTTGTGCCAGAGTGATATCAGAAATTATGTAATCAGTCGTATTAACCGGCTAAGAGACGAAATACAACTGCAAAAAGCGTCAGCAAATATTCCTATGGCTATGCCCCAAGATCCTGGGTGTCGCACAATATGTGGACTTGTATGCAGGCCACTAGCGTTACTGAAGTGTTACATACGACACAAACATAAAAACTGAATGATAGTGTCGGATACTCAAACGTCGTAATCGCCGGGAGAGTCCATCATATATATATATATATATATATATATATATATATATATATATATATAATTGTTTATTTAAAAATTATAACATAAGTATGTTATAAAATCACTACAAAAATAGCCATTTTGTTTCAACACCTCCGGTGTCTTATCAAGTGATGATGTTGAATGTATAATCTACATTCAAAATCATCACTTGATAAGACACCGGTGGTGTTGAAACAAAATGGCTGTTTTTGTAGTGATTTTATAACATATTTATGTTATAATTTTTAAATAAACAATTATATATGCTCTACTCTGTATTGAGCACTTTTTAAGAATAGAAATTGTTGGTTACTGGAATTTATTCCGTATACACCAATCCTAAACTTGTATTTATATATATATATATATATGTGTGTGTGTGTGTGTGTGTGTGTGTGTGTGTGTGTGTGTGTGTGTGTGTGTGATTTTTTAAAAAATCGTTTATCATTTTATATTATCCGCCTTAAGGGTTAGAGTTTTGAGATGGAAAATCCTTCAGATGGGTAAGAAATAAATGAAAGAAGCTGTTTGTATCCACGTGTTCACCATTTGTTACATAGTGTCGACATGGAGAACGCAGAAAAGAGAAGAATATATATATATATATATATATATATATATATATATATATATATATATATATATAGATATAGATATATATATATATATGCGTGTGTGTCTGTGCGTATGTGTGTACGCGTGTACTTGCATATCTGTACTTTAATATTTCTATTTCCACATGTGTGTTGCTGCTTACTTATTTTAACAGAGAGCCACAAGCATGGAGCACTCAGTGAGAATCGAACTCCCTGCTTCTTGACCATTACTCCACGTCGATAGGCTTCATCATATATTTGGATTATTTTAGTTTGACACGAGACCATCAGTGTAAGACTGCCGGTGAGAATCGAACTCACTTTTAATGCCCAACCAGACAAACCCGCTAATTCCCCGCACCGCTCTACCTCAAGTCATTTTCTAAACTAAGCCTTGTTTTCCACAAGTTCACAAGTATGTGACATCTAATAAGGAACTAACTTGTTACTAAGGGATAATCCATAGCAACCAGATAAGCTTACTAAATATAAAACCATTTAAACCGCCCCTTTTTAAGTTTTGCCACAAAGCAACAGTTATGGGGCACCCAGTGAGAAACCATCCTGACAGATATATGCTTTGAGAGACCAACTTGCTAACCATTGCACTATTTGCTTACGAGAGTGTTATTCGTGCTTTTTAAGAATTTTCATCAATGAACGATAAGAAAGAAATATTTGCGTATGTGCGTGTTTCTATTTGCATTATTTTATTTGGTGTCTTTATGTGTGACTGTTTGTGTGTGTTTACGTGTGTGTGTGTGTGTGTGTGTGTGTGTGTTCACGCGCATGCGCGTGGGTTTGTAGTTTGATATCGGAAGCAGACAGCACAAAGCGGATATTCCCAGAACTCCATTCAAACAAGCGGCTACCAAAACAATTTCTTTATCGTTGTTTGTAGTTGAATTATAAATCGATGACCCAGAAAACCAGCGTCCTCGGTTTAAAATCGCAACGTCAGCCGATGTGATCCATGTTTTCCTTGTAAACAATATATTTGGTTTTTCAAACTACTTCCTTTTGTGAAACAGTAGCTTGCTGATCGTACACACCTTTTATAGAACGTTCGATCAAACCTGAGTTGCCTGAAAACATACTGATATATATATATATATATATATATATATATATATATATATACATATATATATATATATATATATATATATATATATATACATGTATAAGCGGAATATATGCAATTTTATTCTATTAAGAACATTAGTATATAGTTTTCATATATATATATATTTACGCTTAAGTTATGGGTACCTATTCTTGGTGTAATGGATAACGAACTGATCTTTCAGATCATTACGAACGAGAAGTCAGATCGATCATTAATAGGTGCCCGATACATATGGTTTATTAAATACATGCATATACACACACACACACACACGCATATATATATATATATATATATATATATATATATATATATATATATATATATATATATATATATATATATATAATAAAAAGATGCAGTATAATTAATATTAAAAAGAAATAGTCCTACAAAGAATAAAATAAAGCGTTTAACGTACTAAGTTAATGCTTTATTTAATCTGTTAGGGAAGTGATTACCATATTAAATATATTAACTTTACTGATTTATTCTTTGTATGATTACTTCTATACCTGATATATATATATATATATATATATGTGTGTGTGTGTGTGTGTGTGTGTGTGTGTGTGTGTGTTCACAAATGTTCACCCTATACGATGCGCAAGAGCCACTGAAGGTGGAGTTGTAGGTTCCATCATTAATAGGTTCTTCATACATGTGGCTTAGTAAATACATTCATACGCGCACACATACAAAGACAACATACAAACACACGCACATACACACACACCCATATATATATATTGTTGTGGTGGGATCCACCTAATCTGCATAGGTGACTATCAACTATATAAATAATGGTTGATACCGGAAGACGAGAAAAAGGAATCACGAGATCCAACTAGAGACTCTGATCGACTGCGACTAGTCAACACATTCTCCAGGAACGTCTTCCCAGAAATATACAGAAATACTATATGTACTTATTGTGTACACTTTCTCTGTTATAATACATTCTTGTTCTAAGTACATTTTGTGTTGCATTATTATTCCATGCCTTAGGCGAGATTCAACATTGAGTCAAGACTCAATAATGGCGACGAAGTAGAACGAATCATACGTCAAGTTTCAACAATGGCGACGAAGTAGAACGAAACCATACGTCTAGTTTCAACAATGGCCACAAAGTAGAACGAACCATACGCCAAGTTTCAACAAAGGCAAAGAAGTAGAACGAACCATAAGGAAAGAAGAAAAAATTAATAGTGAGAGTTTTCAACAATTGGGACAAGTCATTGAAGAACCCAGGCTGAAAAAAAAAACTATTAATTCAAAGTCCAACGTTAACGTAACGACGAAGGATTCTAAACTTCTGGATATGTAGAACTCGTTAAAAGACGACTAAGCATAAAGGAACGTTCACTCAGAAAAATTGAAAGGTGTCGTAATCGAATAACGGTAATTTTAAATTAAAAAATTATCTACAACGAGACACCCGCTAAAAAGAAAAATTGGCCGACTACAAAAACATGCATGGATTAAAAGGAGCACAAATACACCGTGTCGACTTTGAAAGGTAACAAACTTTAAAAAATTATTTTTTTTAAATTATTTGTTCAACAATATAGTGACGAATTAGCTCTGATAAGAAAATCAGACGTTGTCATTGAAATACGCGAACAGAAGTCGAAAACGAAAAAAAAAAAATTCCGACGCTCTCTGTTCACGAAAAAAAAAAAAAAAATACCAAAGTTGATTAGCACGGGCGTGAATGTAAAAGCAAGTCATAAAATAGAAAAGTCGTACGTTGCTTCGATTTTTTTGGTCAGCTTATATGATATTCGTGGATACACAAATTAAAAGTATATTCCTTGTTGCATGAACACTATCAGCTAAAGATGGATGAACTATCCAAAGTCATATCTGAATTATTAAAATCCCAGCAGTTGAGTCAACAACGTCAGCAAGAACAACTGATAGCGATGCAAAAATATCAGGATAAACAAGAGGAAAGACAACAGAAATATCAAGAAAAACAAGATGAAAGACTTTTGGAAATTCAAAAGTTAACACTGGAGAAATTAAACAACTTTCAGGCAAATGAGGGAAATTCTTCATATTCTAATAACACCATATTTAATTCGCTGGAAACTTTCAACTATGTGCCAGACGAAGAAAAAACGTTTGAAGCGTACTTTAAACGATATGAAGATATTTTCTACACAGACTGTGAAAACTGGTCGAATTCAAGAAAAGTCAGTCTATTACTAAGAAAGCTAGGTACAGCAGAACATAGCAAATTTGTAGATTTTATTCTACCGAGAAAAACAACTGAATTGGAATTCTCGGAAACAGTGAAATTGCTAAAAGAGCTGTTTGGAGCAAATATGTCGCTTTGGCATAAGCGATGGTTATGCATGAATGTCTCTAAATCCAACGATCAGGATTACTTAACATATGCATCTATAGTGAATAGACATTGTGACAATTTCAGATTGGCAGAGATTACGGTTGAAGAATTCAAGTGTTTAATTTTTGCTCAAGGACTGGTATCCAGTAAGAGTGCCGAAATAAGACGTAGAGTTTTGTCTAAACTCGAATCTGGACAAGGCCTTACCCTGCAAAAGTTAGCAGAGGAGTGTCAACGGGCCGTAAGTTTAAAAAAAGAGTCGCAAAAAATCGAAAAAGCTGGTATTGCTTATATTAAAAAAATAAAAAAGCAGTCAAAGTACCCAGTAGAGAAAAATTGGAGAAAAAATCCAGCGTATTTTAATAATAGACAAGAAAATAAAAAGAACGAAAATAAAAAAGTCCCACCATATAATTGCAGACGTTGTAACGAAAGACATTGGGAGGTAAATTGCCCATATAGAAATAAGAAATGTTTCGTGTGCCAAAAGAAGGGTCACAAAGGATCTTGTTGTAAAACGAAAAAATTCAAGTGCCGAATTAGACAAACAAATTCGAATATCAAATCAGATAGAGATGTGAGGAAATATGTGACGACTGAAATATTCAAAAAGAATATCAAATTTCAACTCGATTCAGGGTCAGATTTAACAATAATGAACGATAAAACATGGAAAATTTTAAAAAGGCCTACAATAATGAAGTCAACGAAACTCGCTCGAACGGTAACTGGAAAGCAAATTAACTTCGAAGGCGAGGTTGTACTTCCAATGAAATTGAATGGGATCGTTAAAAAAATAAAAGTTTTCATTCTGAGAAATGGAGAAAACTTGTTGGGTACAGATTTTATTGAAACATTCGAATTGTGGGATAAACCGTTAAACTCTTTCTGCAGAAAAGTAGAAAGTAATACGCAATCAAGACAGGACATTAAAGAGGAATTAAAGAAAAAGTTTCCGGAAGCCTTTACACCTGGTCTTGGAAGATGTAACAAATTTGAAGCTAAATTTGAATTAAAAGAAAATACTATGCCTATATTTAAAAAGAAACGAAACGTGCCTTTCGCAAGTGTAGAGAGAGTAGTAGTACCAAAAAAGTTGCAGAAAAAAATCCTACGGGACTTTCATATGGGTCACCCGGGGATTAATAGAACAAAAAGCTTAATGCGAAGTTTTGTATATTGGAAAGGAATGGATGTGGATATCGAAAACATGGCTCATCGATGTAAAGGGTGTGCGTTAGCAGCTAAGGCACCACCTATAGTACACAAACCATGGCCAAAGACGGATCATCCGTGGGAAAGATTACACATTGATTTCGCTGGTCCAGTAGAAGATTATTACTACTTAATAGTGGTAGATAGCTTTACAAAATGGCCGGAAGTACTACGCTGCAAAAAGCCTACGTCCAATACCACAACAACTTTTTTGCATGAACTATTTGCACGGTTCGGTGTGCCAGAGCGTATTGTGAGTGACAATGGTACACAATTCACTTCTGACGATTTTAAGGAATTTTGTGAGTTATATCAAATTAACCACATAACGACGCCGCCGTATCATCCGAGATCCAATGGACTCGCAGAAAGATTTGTAGATACGTTAAAGCGCGCTCTGAAGAAAGCCTCAGGAGTTCCAACGGAAAAGGCGCTTCAGCAATTCCTACAAGTATACAGAATCACGCCTAACCAGAGAACACCATCAAACATGGCACCAGCTGAACTAATGTTCGCTAGGAAAGTTAAGTCAGTGTTTGACAAGCTTTTGCCAGGAAGAAATAGAATAAAGAACACTATGTATACAGCTAGAAAAAGATACACCCCCGGAGAGAAGGTCTTTTTCAAGTGCTATAGAAACAACATTGAGTTCTGGGAGCGAGGCATAGTGGATAAGAGAATCGGTGACCTGATTTACATAATAAAAGGGCCGAAGAATACTCATAAAAGGCACCAGAACCAACTAAAAAAATGCTACGTGCTAGAGCATGAAGAGAGTATACCGGATGAGGAGGAAGATACCATTGAGGTAATGTATGATACTTTTCAAGTAGAACCTCCGCAGAGTGCTCATGAACCGAGAAGATCCGGTAGGAAACGGAAGTTCACGAACCCATTGGACGTGAATCCAAAACGAAAAAGATATTGAAAAAAAAACAGATATATATATGAACTATGCAAAGGGAATCTACAAAGGAATAACCATAATCATCATCCCATATAGAAGCCAGTTTGAAATCCAAAAGGATTCCAAGGCTTGGGAGGGGGGTGTTGTGGTGGGATCCACCTAATCTGCATAGGTGACTATCAACTATATAAATAATGGTTGATACCGGAAGACGAGAAAAAGGAATCACGAGATCCAACTAGAGACTCTGATCGACTGCGACTAGTCAACACATTCTCCAGGAACGTCTTCCCAGAAATATACAGAAATACTATATGTACTTATTGTGTACACTTTCTCTGTTATAATACATTCTTGTTCTAAGTACATTTTGTGTTGCATTATTATTCCATGCCTTAGGCGAGATTCAACATTGAGTCAAGACTCAACATATATATATATATATATATATATATATATATATATATATATATAAAGAGAGAGAGAAAGAGAGAGAGAGAGAGGGCGACAGTCCATCATGGTCTAAAGATTAAAGACAGTCTTCCGTGGGTGTTGATCTAAATGTCCATATTTTTTTATTTACGTGCGCCCGATTCCTGATAATGAGCTCTTTAACACATAAATATAGCATACCTTAAAACTATATTTTTATCACACTCACACTCACACACACACACATACACACACACACACACACAAATCTCTCTCTATATATATATGTATGTGTGTGTGTAAACGAAGTCTTTGGAGACACTGACTGGATTTCGAAAATTGCAACCAATTTTCAAAATTAATTTTTTCGTTCAAATCATGCCAAAGGGAATTCTGGTTTTGGACGGGTTTTATCATATATAAGAATTTATCCCATTACTGCATAAAGTTTCCTTAAATATTTAAGATCTTTCTCCCTTAACTATTTTGGGGGCTAATAATTTGTTTTTCACAGTTCATCAACTCTGTGTGGTTGATATAATATATATATATATATATATATATATATATATATATATATATATATATATATATATATATATAATCAATTATGAGTATAGCAACAAATTCCTTAAACGCCTGTAGTAGCGAAGTTTTATATATATATATATATATATATATATATATATATATATATATGTATGTATGCATGTATATATAAATTGAAAAAGATAATTAATAAGAAGTACTGTACTTGAATTGAGAACCAGCTTCGTGAATGTGAATTTAAATCTGAACTCTGTTAAGCGCAGTAAAACGGACAGCAAAGACCTTTGTATTTATAGAAATACATTACGCATTCACTAACAATTTAACCCCCTGAAGATGATCTCACACAAGAGTGAAAGTACTTGGGGAAATAAAAATTATTTGAAAGAAAAGTTTGGTATTTTTCTTAACCAATTTTCCATACCTAGGAAGAAATTAATCCGTGGACTTGAAATGACCGAAACCAAAATAAATAGGCATTATTTAACACCAAACCTTTTTGAATATATATATATATATATATATATATATATGTACACACACACACACACACACACACACACATATATATATATATATATACATATGATGGGTTTATTTTTAATTTGACATTATTGGTATTATTCCAACGTTAATTTTAGTCAATACCCCTGCCGGAAATAGATGCACCTTTTATATTTTATACAGTGTGTGGTACTTCAATTGTCTTTTATACTCGAGAAAACTTAATAAAAAAATGCCTGCAGGTTTTGAATCTGCGTGCCCCTTTGTAGGAGAAGCCTCCGTTTGATTCAATGACCTTTAGATAGCTCAGCCACAGAGAGTATCAAATCCCAACGAGGGAGTGTACATCACGTCAGAGAGAAATTTATATTACTGCTTAAATTAGGTATCACGGCTTGATAGCAATATTATATAAACAAATACAACCGGGCACAGATTAGTTTGAAGAGTATCAGGGTGAAAAGAAAGTCCAACCGAATTTGATGATAGAAAATAAAGAAAGACTTATTTCGTCTTGAGGGTACTGGTACTTTTAGGTATTTCTTTATAAGGAAACATTCGGCATCCGTTGACCGAGCAGCCAGTACCACTGTCTGTTGCTATTTCTAAAAGCTTTCTTTAGAAAACAATTTATAATTAAAATAGGTTTCTCAAGCCCACTGTATCACTCTTTCCAATATGGCTGAAGGTTTCCTTCCTAACTTTTTGTTTGAAATAGTATGGGACGTCAGCATCTTGATTATGTTATTATTTTCTCTTCGAGTTACATACGCTATTTTAGTTGCTGCTGTTGTTGAAAGACCCCAATTTTTTCCAGTTCTTTGTAATTCTGTAGCAGCAATCAATAAGCTTTGAAGAAGGGTGCTTCTTGCGGGAACCTAGATGTTTCATTCGCTCAAAGACATTTGTAACCATTGATCTGAGAAAGTGGTTGTATACAGATGACAATCCACTTCATGTATACCACTTCAAACCTCACACAATTCTCACTGCATTATTTGAAAAACTCTTCTAGTCATCAGTTGCTATGCCGCATTCTCCTTAATCTTGTCCATGGTTTCAACTCTCAAATCACCCCCCCCTTTCACTAGTAGCTTTGGAAAAATTCACAAGTAGTGGGGAACAGCAACTGGACATTGGAGAATGGCAGACAGATTGTATAATCATTTGCAGTGTCAAAAATAAATAAATATAAATAAATAATTAAATAAAGATGAATAATTAAATGAATAAAAACTTTAGATAATTGTGAACGAGTTTGTCGCCATGTATGACATACATATGGAAGTCTCGATCGAGGCATGATGTCCTGACGGCAAATTGCATCATTCGATTATTGGTGATCAAAATCTGATAAAGTCCAGCCAAAATAGGGCTTTGCACGAAATTGTAGAACTGTCGACCTACTGACAGACATATCGTTACGAGGAAAAGGGCATGTTTTTCTTCGTGTATATTAATCGTCCTTGTTTAACCCTTTCAGCCCTGCGTTCCTGAACAATTTTAACCCTTCTGCCTTAGCCCTTGAGTCAAAATCCGCAAATAATTGGTATGTAATGTTTCACTGTAGATTAAAAATAGTTACGAGTGTTTACCGATTTTTCAAACGCTGGCTGGGTGTGAAGTCATTTTTCTCTACCACTGTTCGACCGGGAGCTGGGCATTACGTCATTTTTCTCTACCACCGGTAAAACGGTGGTCAGGGCTCAAAGGGTTAATTACGCAAGCAACAGATGTATCAGGCACTTGTCAATCATCACGACACAGCTGAGCGAGACCTTATCACTAACAACACTTTGATTTTCGTGCAGATCGATGCCAATCAATGTCGTGTCTGCTTTGAAAGCGCAAATATCAATTTTGACTACGCCGATAAAACTAATTTGCCTTCGATCTCTTTCGCTTCTTTGTTTATAACAATTTTCCCTATTTCGAACGCTACTTTACTAGAGTAAAAATACTTATAATTATTTTTGTCTATAGAAACGATTTTGTTGTTGTTGTTTTTTTTAACCTATTGTTGTGTAGTGTTACTTACGGGAAGTAGTATGCACTCAACTGCCTCATAGGTAATATCCGGAGATGTTTATGGTCTTTTTGACTTCCTATGTAAATGAGTCAGCTCATCTTGTACCGGATTGTTATTATCCCCTTATTTTCCCCGGTACTTCTTCTGGGAGCATTTGTCTCCTCATCATCTTCCTCCGTCTCCGTAAGAGATTATCTGGATATGGGAGATCCTAACCATATTCTTTTTTTCATAGCAGTGTTCCTCCAATGATTTTTCTTTTTCATTTACAGACTATATATTACTCCCGATTTCACTGTCATATATGCCTTTCCTTGAAATGACAATATCGCTTTCATTACTGTCACACTTACAGAACATTTTTCATGAATATCGTGTTACAATCTAACTTGGTCTGGAGGTCCTAATATCCTAATTCCGTTGTTTTGTTAGTAAATTTACCAATTAATTCTTGTTGCTGAACAAATGTTACACTCTGTTCTAGAAACAAATTTCCCAATTGTAAATTTATTAGTCATTTGCAAATACTCCTCATTTAAACTCTGTTCTAGGAACAAATTTCCCAATTGTAAATTTATTAGTCACTTGCCGATACTCCTCATTTAAACTCTGTTCTAGGAACAAATTTCCCAATTGTAAATTTATTAATCATTTGCCGATACTCCTCATTTAAACTCTGTTCTAGTAACAAATTTCCCAGTCGTAAATTTATTAGTTATTTGCCGATATTCCTCATTTACACTCTCTTCTAGTTACAAATTTCCCCATTGTAAATTTATTAGAATCATTTGCCGATACTCCTCATTTTGTAGGCTGTTTACCTATTTCCTTTGGAACAAATCTTCTTCGATTGACTGGTTTTCCAATCGTAGTTTCTCAAATTTCCAATATTTACGTCCTGTTTTAAGCAGAGAATATTTTCGATAACTGTTTCATTCACTTTTTGACAAATATCCATAAAGTTACATCCATGTGTAAATTAATTGAAACAAACGCTTTATCTTCCTTTCTTTGACCATACAGTCAGTTTTAGATACACTGGTTTGACAGGGTGTAATCAATTTCTACTTTTTCCGCAGATTAGGGTCATTTGCAGTGGTAGGCAGTAATATGAATCTATTTTCGGGGTGTGTGATGAAGTTTGTTTGGCCTTGAAAAATAATCCGCCATCCGTGATTGCATCAGATTTGAATCAAACTCATATACTTGTCTCAACTGTCGATTAGTTGTCCTATGACCACTGTCTGCGATGGACGTTACACCAAGGAAGCATACGAAAATAGTAACGCTGCACGAACACACTGGCAAGCCTTTCCAGTGAGCAAATCAAAGTACTATAGATTGGCCCGGAAACTCTCCTGATTTAAATCCACTCGAGAATCCGTGGTCAATCTTCAAGGAAGGATTTCGTGCAATGGACATACGGGGTACTAACATGTGCACGGAGTCATGTTCCATTGGAAAAATACGAAAAAAAAAGAAAATAATAACGGAATTAATCATTTTGCTTCAATTAATTTGCACAAGCATGTAGCTCTCTTTTTGCATTCACTCGTTTTTTCTTGGGTGTTATATTTTTCACTATTAATTGACTTATATCGTCAAATATTATTTCCTTCAAATGTCTTGGCTGTGCAATTGTTGATAATTTTATAATGGCCTAACAACCAGCAGTTGCCAACAAGAGGCCCGTTATTTGGTTTTCTCCTCTGATTTTGAATCCCTTTAGATTTTTGTTCTAGCTTTAGGTGCTAATAACCTAAGGCACGTTTGTGTGTATTCATAATTAATAAGTGATAATTGTTCGTTCAGTTCGTTAGATATCTGCAACGCATTGCTGTGTAGTTTTACCTACTCGCGGGAAGTAGTAAGCATTCAACTGCATCATGGGTAATAGCCGTAGCTACATATAGTCTTTGTGACGTTATATTTAAATGAGTCACCTCAAGTATTCTGTTCTGTCGAATTACTGTCTCATGATTTCCATGTCGTATTGATTCATTTGTGAGGGATCAAACATCATACATCCTTTTGCGTCTAAATAGAATCGCCTGTGCAGAAAGAAGAACGGAAAGACATTTTCCCAGAAAGCAACATACGCATTACCGATGCTGTTGTCGGTTCGTATCCAAGAATTTTTTTTTAAGCGTTTCGCCCCAAGCAAGGCGAAAAGCCACTAGCACGCAAGGGGTTACAGAGAGTTGGAGCGAGAGCAAAGAGGAGTGATAGAGGAAAGGATGAAGAGAATGATAGGGGATAGATCAGGGCGTCTGGAGACGTTGATTGACATTATATTTGAATAGTTGGAGATTATAGCTATCAGGGAAACAGGAAGAGGGGAGGGAGTTCCACAGGCGAGAGGTGCGAGACATGAAGCTATTGGAGTAGAAGATATGGCTACATTTAACTGTTTCGACGGTGAAAGGGTGAGAGCGAGATGCCAGACTAGTTGAACGCTTAAATTCATGAAGTCTGGGAACCAGCGAAAGCAGCTCCTCGGAGCAGTTACCATGAAAGTATTTGTAAAAAAAAAAAACAGAGAGAAGCGACGGCACGTCTGTGAGAGAGCGACTGCAGACGAGATGCCAGATCAAGGCCAATTACGTTGCATATCCGTCTCTGGATCATACCAAGAACCTGGAGACAAACATAAGGGGCACCAGACCATATATGGCAGCAATACTCCTTGCAAGGGCGAATGGTTGACTTGTATATTTGAAGAATCGACTTCGGCGAGAAAAATTCTTCTTTGCTGATCGCTTTCTTTATTATGACGACGTTGATGACTAAATTTGCAGCCAACGTGCAGGTACCTAGACTAGAAGCTTCCAGTTTCACCAACATCTGCTACAGTCATCCATTCTCTGTCGCCGTTTGGCATTACAAGAGTTGGATGGAGCTGAAAGAAAATGAAAGTAGAATTTTCGAAATTGTAGGAAAAGCATTTCATGTCGTAATGTTTGTTTTGTTTATCTTTGACTATTAGTACACTATCGTTGATTTCTCTCCCTATCATTTATCATTCAAATATTTTTAACCGATGCTGTACGATTCCTTTAAACTAGTCGTTAACAAAAGAGTCTTTTAGAACATAGAGTGAAATCAATACTAACTCGTTTTATACGTGCTACTCTGTACCAAACTAAATTAAGTTTAGTAAATACTAACAACTAAACGTTATCAAGTTCATCTCGTCCTCGAATTAGTGAGTTCGACCCAGATGCCACCTAAATATATCTAACGGAACATTATCTAATTTCTACTTTGCATATTACTGCTTCAGGGTTAAAGCTGTTACTATACTGTTTTGTATCGATTAAAACTTGTTTTTAATCAATTCACACCAAGTAAGCCGATAATGTCACTAAGACACATGTGGCTACTGGATGTCAAAGAGAAGGAAAATACTTTACAATGCAAGGCGGGAAGCCACTAGCACGCAAGGGGTTACAGAGAATTGGAGCTAGAGCAAATAGGAGTGATAGAGGAATGGATGAAGAAAAGGATAGTGGATAGATCAAGGCAACTGGAGATGTCGATTGACGTTACATTTGAATAGTTTGAAATTATAACTATCAGGGAAACAGGAAGAGGGGAGGGAGTTCTACAGGCGAGAGGTGCGAGACATGAAGCTATTGGAGTAGAAGAGACGGTTACATTTGACAGTTTCGACAGTGAAAGGGCGTGACAAGGAAATACTTTACAATGAACCGGAAACCCGATCCTAAACAGCAAACAAATATTAACATTTACTCCTGTTCAAAAGACCGAAGAAGATTGTGAAGCGGGAAATATGCGAACCTATCTATTCCTATTTAGGAAAAAATAGTAAATAAAATTTCAGAAATTTGAGGAAGAGGTTAGAAGTATAGAGCTGAAGTAGTCTTTAGAAGAAACCGGAAATCCAATTCTAAACAGGAAACAAGGGATAAACTACTACTCCTGTTCAATAGAACGGAGAGGTTTGTGAACCGGACGATAGGTGATTCTATCTACTTCTATTTTTGAAGTGGTATGAATGTTTTTACATTACAAAATGAACAATTATTTTTAAGGGTAATTGTCGCGTAGCTGGTATTACATTATGAATTTAATCAGTGTTATTTTTTTTTCGTTTTATTACTGTGGGTTTTATAAGCTTTCTTCGTCGCGTTGTATGTATATAAACTAATCGGGACATTACTAGAGTTCAAATGTATTTTACATCATGTAAGTTTGAATGTGATAAATTCTAAGCGTGCTTAAGTAATCTATAATTACCGTAATTCCCCACGTATAATACGCCTTCATCCATATTCGCACACCTAAGGTTGTGCTGAAAGTGTGGGAAAATGCTTCTACTCATGCACAATACGTACCCCTTGTTTGATAATAAAAATTATCATAAAACTAAATTAGAATAATATTCTATGTTTAAAACCATTTTTTTAATAAGAGCTGGAAACACTGGTCATAATGAAATTGGCGAGGTACAATTTATAGGGTTTATAAATTGTACCTCTCCAATTTCATTATGATCAGCGTTTCCTGCTCTTATTAAGAAAAATCGTTTTAAACATAGAATATTATTCTAATTTAGTTTTATGATAATTCTTATTTTATTTTACCGCAATTTTTTAAAGATTTTTTTGTAGCTGTGCATAATACGCACCTCTGATTTTGCTTATTATTGTTTTTAGAAAAAAATGGCTATTATACGTGGGGATTTAAGGTATTCCTGATTTAATTTTGTCATCATGCTGTGAGTGGAAGTATACGAGATCATTTTTGTTTGTGGATTTTCGGTTGACATTAGCCTTAATCCGTTATCCCCGCAATGTAACTCGAAGAGAAGATAATGTATTATTCGTTGCTGTCCCATAGGGAAGTCTGATTTTACGTTCGCTGCTGCTTCGTTTATTTACAAGTCCAGGTAACATTGTCCTATTTTATGAAGCATCATCGATATATCAGAGATATGCAGATTGTTTAGGCTAAGTATTTCGGAAAAGATCAGTTGCTAGATGTTTTATGAAAAGACTTGTCAATACAGTTCCAATCGGCCTTCCAGATTTCTGTCTATAAAATCTATTACCGAAAATGAAATGACATCATTTTGTAATAAATCGACAAATCATTATAATTTTATTTATCGGTATATAGATATAAAGAATTTAGATTTTAATTTTAGCAAACCATTCTTTAGGAGATTTCAGAATTTCTTAACCGTCACTCCCCTCTGTCGGCTGGGGCTTCAGAATACCCCGACTACACCTCTGCAGAGAGGTAAGACCGCACCCATCCCAAATGAGTCGTCCTGAGTAAGACAATAAACTACATCCGAGAGCAAGGCCTCGGATCAGGTTTTGATGAGTGTGGAACAATATTGCCGCTGTTCCCAGAGTGGTATCACCTGTTAAGGTCGGGCTCTGGGCGAATGATTGACCCAAACTGGGGTCAAAAAGCTATGAAAGTGTAAACATAGGTTTTAATACAAAATATTTTTATAAAAAAATATTACCAGCAATTAATTTTTGAAAAGAAAATTATTACCAGCGATATATTAATATCAGCAATACAGTTTTGGAAAAAAAGAGTATTGCCAGCAATAACTCATTGAGGTTAATATACTGTAAAACAAATCAAACCAAACCAAACCATTAACCGTCACGTATGTATATTAGTATTTAATATCGAGACTTGCCCAAAATTTATCTAACATATTTATGCTTTTTAATCTGTTGATAGGAGGCACGGTGCGGTAATGGATAGCGGTTCGGACCGACGAATTAGAGAGCTAAGTTCTAATTCCAATCGAGTTTGTTGTAAATACCCATGAAATATATAAATACCCAACCCTCCCCACCCAGCTAAGGGTAAATAACAATACAGACTGGACATTTCAAAACCTCCAGCTATTGGCTCATTGAGATGAGTAAGGCCACAATGCTAAGACATGGTCAATCAGGTAGGTGTTCCTCTAAAAATGAGTGAGAAGGCCCCGGATTTGGAACCAGTGCGCTTTCGCGGGCCCTCGGAAGAGTAATCTCTTCAACAGATCGTCTAACTATTCCAAAAAATGAGATTAAACAGTTTGCTATAACTTTGCTCATCTCTCTCTTTCTCTCTCGCACTCTCTTTAAATATCTTTCTCTCTCACGCACACAAAAATGAGGTTAAACAGTTTGATATAACTTTCGATACTCTCTCTTTCACTCTCTCTTTCTCTCTCTCTTTCACTCTCTCTCTCTCTCTCTCTCTCTCTCTCTCTCTCTCTCTCTCTCTCTCTCTCTCTCTCTGACACACAAACACAGGCACACACGCAGACAAGTAGGCATTTATGCAGATGACACTACCATTTACTCCTGTCTAAATAGCAAATCCATCAGGCTGACAAAGTTAACCTTGTTGCTGTTCTTGAAAACTAAACCCAATCAGTGATTAAGTGGGAAAGGAAATGACTTGTAAATTTTAATGCCTCCAAAATTAAATTGCTCTTATTTAACCACAATAGAGCAACTTCCCTGGCCGCCACCATCATGGATAATGCTCGTCTCTAGAAGAGCGTCCCACTGGGCCCTCTTGACCTTATCTTTTCGACTGACTTGTAGTGGAACATCTACATTGGATCAATAGCTGCATCTACTGCTAGGAAAGTTTATTCATTGTGTCGTGCCAGAAGGTTTTTCTCGTCAGAGTTCATCTTGCACATTTACATATCTACCATACGTTCGTGCCTTGAATACTGTTGCCATATCTGGTCGGTGCCCCGGCTCTTCCATCTCGGGGTTCTTGTCAAAATCCAAAGCAGATTCTTCAATGTAATCGATCCTTACTTCGCATCTTTACTTCAATCTGATGTAATGTGGCTTCCCTCTGTCTTCTCTACATATATTTCCATGGCAACTGCTCTGACGAGATTTTTTCCCTGCTTCCCCGTTTACATGAAATGAAGCGTGGTACTAGATTGGCATCTTCTTCTTCTTCTTCGTCTTCTTCTTCTTCTTCTTCTTCTTCGTCTTCTTCTTCTTCTTCTTCTTCTTCTTCTTCTTCTTCGTCTTCTTCTTCTTCTTCTTCTTCTTCTTCTTCTTCTTCTTCTATTTCTTCTTCTTCTTTTTCTATTTCTTCTTCTTCTTCTTCTTCTTCTTCTATTTCTTCTTCTTCTTCTTCTCCTATTTCTTCTTCTTCTTCTTCTTCTACTTCTTTTTCTCCCTCTTTTTCTTCTTCTTTAAAAGAAACTACTGCTGCAATTTCATATTGTCCGATTTTCAAAATAGGGATTTGCGGAGCAAGAAAACTCGTAGGACAAACGTAGCCCTTGAAAACCACCACTTGTGACTTCAAACTAGCAAAACCATTGATCGTTTCCGAAAATTTCACTAACCAATTTCCCCCACTACTTTTGAGTCAAACTGTAATGCTGTCTTCAGGTGATGTTTTCTGCAAGCGTTCTCCATGTAGGGATCATCTCCCAGGCCGATAATACGAAAAAGTCATCCCTGACAAATCGGCTTCGTTTAGATTACAACTGCGCAGACGTTCTAACCACTAAGCGATCCGCCGATTGTCATAACAATAATTCCTTTTTGTTTTTTTGCACACCCATGAAAAAAGGACAAGTTACGCAGATGTTGTTTTTTTTTTTTGTATATATATATACTCGATTTTTTTCTGAATAAATTGCTTGGGACAGTGAGGGTGGTGTTAGGGAGAGGCTGTTGATGCCATCCCAGCTGTGAAACAAAGTGTGAAAAGAAATTTCCTGTCACACACGACGGCGTTTCATTCATAAAAATTCTTTTAATAAAATCTTTTTTTTATTTTTTTTTATTTCATAGGAGAACATTTTTTTTATTTCTCTGGCATCAAGCTTTATGCCAATAGAAAACCTGTTGCTATGGCCGATGTCTGCGTGGTGAGAAGATTTCACAGTCAGTTCACAAATAAAATAAATAAATAAAAAATGCAAGCTGAACAACGCATGGATAAATATCAAAAGAGGAAAGAATTCACGATTGAGCGGCTTGTCATGACTCACTGGAATTACTTACCCTGACGTAAAATATAATTACAACACCCGGAATATATATTTCAATTTACTTATATCTAATATGGTCATATTAAAGAAATGATCACGTGTAAGGGACAATGCATGCACGGGTTCAAATATAAAACGTTTAGCGGTAGTACTTGAATCACATAATAATAAACTGACGAAAAGCTATGTAACAGCAGTTCTGTTATATTGCAGAGAATGTTGGAAAACTTCCGCACATATGAAGAGGAGAGTTGAAGCGAAACACAGATAAAATGACGAACAGCTATGTGACCTCTGTTCTCTCATATGGCAGTGAATACTGGACAGATTCCGCACATATGAAGAGGAGATTTGAAGCGAAAAACAGAACAGAATGACGAACAGCTATGAGACCACTGTTCTCTTATATGGCAGTGAATACTAGACAAATTCCACACATATGAAGAGGAGATTGGGTGCCAAACACAGAAAAGAATGCCGAATGGCTATGAGACATTTGTTCTCTTATATGGCAATGAATACTGCATAACTTCCGCGTATATGTAAAGGAGATTTGAAGCAAAACACAGAAAAGAATGACGAACAGCTATGTGACCTCTGTTCTCTTATATATAAGTGAATACTGGACAAATTCTGCACATATGCAGAGGAGATTTGATGCGAAAGTCAGAACAGAATGACGAACAGCTATGTGACCTCTGTTCTCTTATATGGCAGTGAATACTGGACAAATTCTGGACATATGAAGTGGAGATTTGAAGCGAAATACAGAACAGAATGACGAACAGCTATGTGACCTCTGTTCTCTTATATGGCAGTGAATACTGGACAACTTCTGGACATATGAAGTGGAGATTTGAAGCAAAACACACAACAGAATGACGAACAACTATGAGACATCTGTTCTCTTATATATAAGTGAATACTGGAAAACTTCTGCACATATGAAGAGGAGATTTGAAGCGAAAAAAAGAACAGAATGACGAACAGCTATGTGACCTTTGTTCTCTTATATGGCAGTGAATACTGGACAACTTCCGCACATATGAAATGATCAAGAGTAGATTTGAGACAAAAGTAGTGTTGTTCTAATGTAAGATGTAGGAAATTCAATGCACGTAGAATATGAACAACGAGGAAAGTGTAAGGAAAATCGAATCCAAAAGGACGATTATACTTAAAATCAGAAAGAGACGGTTGTAATTTCTGGAATCCATGACGAGAAAAGAAGGCTTAGAAAATTTGACACTCACGGGACATATCAAAGACAATAGTTGCAAATAGAAATGTTTAGTAATCTCTCTTAGGAGCTTAATGATGATAAATCTGATATAATAATATTTATTATATAATTGACAAGTAAATTCAAACGATGTATCCTCTGAACAGTTTTTTATTTCGTCATTAATTTCCGAGGAGATTCATTTATAGGAAACCTCCTTCAGTTTCGCTATTGGAACTTTCTTCTGGTTTCTTGTTTTTCCTCTCATTTTTGATCTTCAAAAATTTAAATGTCAATCGTTATGTTCTGTATTCTTAATTTCTATTCTTTTATTGTTCTCTCTCCTTAACCTATTACCTGCAATGAGCCCCATTTGGGGATCTGTTAAAATTAAACTCACTACATGTTATTCCTTGTATTTACATTGAATTGCTTACATACATTGCATTTTCAAAGGTATATTTTACATCACTTAGCCTTTAAAGTTTCTATTATTAGCCGTAAGAAGACACTTTCTGTCGTAATTTTACATTTCATGAGTAGAAAAAAAAATGACTATTTTGAAAAGTATTTTTTATTATTTCTAATCAATATTATTTTTTGATGTGTTATACACGTATATATTTGATGTTCTAGTTTCTATAAAAACGACAGTGGTAACTACTGAGATTAAACATAAGGAATAAATAAACTCCTAAGACTCCGGTCTGGGCCAAAAATGTGCATTAAAAAATTTGGCAGTTAATGGGTTAATAATGATTTTTTTCCTATTCTCTCACACTTGCGTCTTACTGACTTTATTGCCTTGCTTGGGGTGATTATAGACAAAGATATATGACGTCATTTTATTTAGCTTCATTCAGCGTTGTTTTCACTCACTGAAATATTCCTGGAATTGATTTTTGGGAATAGCGAGCAGATGCTTTTTGTACCATTCTCTTGGATTTCCTCGATTTGTTCTTTTCAAGTGGGATTTTTTAGAAAGAGAAAAAAGTCGCAAAGGGCGAGACCTGAGGAATATGGTACTTGTTGGGCCTGGGTAATGTTGGACTTGGTCTAAATCTGCTGCACACGCCATGTTCACTGATGGAAACTGGGATGTGGTGAGACGACTACATTCTATACACTATCCTTCCAAGCAAGAAGGTTATACTTTAGTGCGCGTGCGCGACTGAGTTCTAGGTCAATCTGCGTACTTTAACTCCGTTACAATAGCAACAGTCCCCATACTTTTTGATCAGACTTCGTACATTAAAGATCAAATTATTTAAATTAATGTAATTTTTTAGCAAAGCCATTTATAGCAAATATTATGGAATAAACCAATTTTGAAGATCAAAATAATGTGGAATTGATACTTACTTACCCTCTCTTCGAGCTTTTGTGACAGCCTTACTTCTGTCAGGCATGGATATCAAAAATTTAAAGCAATTTTCTTTATCGAAGTGGTTCCAGCTCTCCCGAAAGGCGGTTAATCGTTCTTTGGTGGATGAAGTCTTATCGTAGCCATTATTTTATAGTGGCAATAAAATCACGAAGACACAAGGAGTTACTGAGTGTGATAGGATAAGACAAAGTGAAACGTTATTAAGGAGCGAAAACAAAAGAACAGGAATCAAGAAGACAGCAGATAACGATCGACATTGCATCTCAAATTTTAAAGATCAAAATTGGAAAGCAAGAAACCGGAAGAGAGAAAAGAAAGTGCGAGAAAAGAAAGTGCGAGAAAAGAAACCGCGAGCAAAGAAGTTACGGTCACATCTATCCAATTCAACTGTAAAATGAGACCTTATTGCCAATATAGTACTGCGCTAAAATTCATAAACTCTACGTGCCACAGAACAAAGTTCATCCGAACAATTACCACGAATGGAATAGGGAATCTAGGTTAGGGCCGATGGAAATTGGCTGGACTCTGGATGCCAGGTTAGGACCAATAACATTGTAGATTCTTCTATGGATTCTATCAAGAATCTTTAAATATATACGACACAATGAACTAAATTTCCTAGCAACAAACATAGAAATGCATTCAATATAATATTTCCACTTCATGTCAGAAGAGAACGTTAATCAGTGAAGGGGTAATGAGTCACTTTGCTGAAGGATAGCATCAGCCATGCTGATGGAAGTCAACAAGGGGTCTCTCAGATAACAGAGAGCAGTTTTGTATTGAATGGCTTAAAAGCTTACTTTGGCATACAGCCATATTACGTTGAATCACCGGTTCTTGTTTGATCGTTAAGCAATGTCGATATTAGCCAGTACCAAGATGGGTGATCGCTAAGATACCGTGAGCATTAAAATCCACAATCTTCAAGTCAGACATAAGAGCTCTCACGGTCATATCAGGTTGAATCGTGCGTTCTCGTACGATCAACGAAGCAAGTCGATCCTCATCAGTAACTAGATGGGTGACCGCTTGGTAATACCAGACGCCGTAAGCATTAAAATCCACAAGCGACAAGCCAGACAGAAGAGAGATTACGGCCATATCACGTTGAACAGGTTAAGCAACGTTGAGCCTCATCAATACCCAGATAGGTGACCGCTTGTGAATACCAGGTTCTGTAAACTTGGGTGTGCCTACGGTTTAATGGATAACGTCTAGTCATTGAAAATCGGACATCGGAGTTCAAATTCCAGTCGTGTTCGTTATGTTCACTTACGCGCAAATACACCAGGGGAAGATATGAATCTACCTCTTCTACTCCCCCCTCTATGGGTTAACTAGTAGGACTTGTCTGAGTAAATCATTATTATCTTAAAAAATGTTTTTGAAATTTAAAAATATTTTATGGTTTTAAATAACCTGCAAACTGTTGCTAAGCTAATTGTGCTAATCACATCATATTTGCCAAGGGCTGTACGTGTACACAAAGGAAATAGATATTGTCATGAAAGTTTTCTTCGTCTATTGTGTGGGATTATAAGCTGTACCTTAGATAGTGACGAATACTGTGATAGCATTCAGTATCTATATATAAAATTAAATGACTTCCGTTAGTCTGTCCATCCACCCTTCTCTACATCCCATCCTCTAAAATAGCCACACATTGACTGATTGAATACGGAAATCTAAATATTTTGAATAGAATTTATTCTTTTTCCCTGTGTGTTTTTGAAGATTAAATTGTTAGGGTTCCGACAAAAAAACATTTATCCTTCTCAAGTGTTCTGTGTCACGGAAAAGTTTGAGAATCTCTGCTTATATATATATATATATATATATATATATATATATATATATATATATATATATATATATATATATATATATATATATATATATATATATATATATATATATATATATATATATGTATGCATATATATATATATATATATATATATATAGTTGTAGTCATTCTCAATTTTTTATTTAAGCTGAATCTGTATTTTAAAGTTGACAACTAATAGGCATCAATTCTTTCTTTTTATACCAATCAGACTCACCGTTGAGCTGTTATATATATATATATATATATATATATATATATATATATATATATATATATA
The DNA here is from genome assembly GCA_964036315.1 of Acanthosepion esculentum. Lineage (NCBI taxonomy): Eukaryota > Metazoa > Mollusca > Cephalopoda > Sepiida > Sepiidae > Acanthosepion > Acanthosepion esculentum. The sequence continues at coordinate 111,592,658 of OZ038482.1, read as the reverse complement.
TGTATATATATATATATATATATATATATATATATATATATATATATATATATATATATATATATATATATATATATATATATATATATATACCTACTTACTTGCCAAGGATTGAACACAGATGTTCAGTTTCTGGTCTTTATCATTTTTGTCGCATGTAAAAAAATCGCGATTTCTGCGAAACACATTATCTGGTGTCGCTGTATTCTCAAACAGTGCATGTTAAGGTAATAATTAATCATTTCAAACGCATGACATTCAGTGCAGGTGTTACGGATATGAGACCAAAAACAACAGCGATAATCTATTCATACAAAAGCAAGTAAAAAGGAACCTACCATAGAGCAATATTTAAATGGTCAATAACGCAGAAATTTACTATTAATTCTGATCTGGTCAACTCAGCATGATGGGCTTGTGTCAAATTAAGGTTATTTAATGTGTGATAGGACAACTGGCGTAAAGGTATGGCTAGAGGAAATACTGATTGACAACCTGATGCTTGAGATTTAATTCCACCCTGACTGCTGTGTCATTGTGGTCCTCTATCGGGTTTTATTAAGCTTAATTAATATCGAAAGCCTGCCATGGAGCCATTGTTGACTAGTTAATGCCGTTAGTTATTGTCATTAAATCTACTCCCATATTTATCACACGGTAATGAGACACGCTTGGAAAAATCGTACCTTCTTTTATACGATCATGGCCCTCTACATCTTCCTGTCACTTGTAGTTTTTAATAAGTTTTTTTTTTGTTATTTTTCCAGGCCTTGTTCTGCCATCAATTTGCTCAAGCCCATTAAGTATGACACGCTTTTCTTTCCCTTGTCTCGCTTTCTATTTGTGCGTCCTGTGTTTACCAGATTTTCCAAGCCCTCTTTCCTCGTTACGTGTGCCAGAAATTTCAACTACGTCTTCCTGGTGTTAAGTACAGAGCAACCTCGGTTCTCGAACGTCTCACATATCGAGTTTTTTTTCAACAGAAAATTCGAGATAAGAATGCCTCGGTTATCGAACAAAATTTCGGTTCTCGAACAACATCGCCGTCCGAGCTGACCCGAGCTGACCCGAGCTGAGCCGAGCCGAACCGAAGTAACCCGAACGGAATCACTTCTGAGTCGACCGTCGGGTTGTATACATTCGTGTATTGTATGCCTTTTTTTTCTCTTTACATTGATTCCTATTGGAAAAATAGTTTCGGTTTACGAACTTTTCGGGTTACGTAAATTCGTGAACCGAAATTCCACTGTATAAGTTTCCTCTTTGGTTATATTCTCTCCAAATCCTAATCGTCGATCACATGTTCGGCCCAAGGTATCCTTAGCATCCTTCTGTAGAACCAGATTTCTGTGGCTTCGATTCTCTTCCACCTCTTTGAGGAGATTGTCCAGCATTCACTGCCATACAGGAGGACTGTTATCACATAACAGTTCAGTAGTCTTTTCTTTGATTCCAACGATATTTTCTTGTCTCTTAATACTCTGCTTAGCTTTTGGAATGCGTCTTTGGCCATACCAATATGTCTTCGGATCTTAGTGTTGCACTTTCCGTCCTCTGTTAGAATACTTCCTTGATATTTAAATTTCTTTCATGTGTCCTGTTATTCTAGGGCGTAGCCGATCATGCTCCTTCACCTCCTCCTGTCCTTTGTAGATTTTAATAAATTTTGTCTTTTTTATTATTTCTACCAGACCCTGTTCTACCATCCACTTGCTCAAACTTATTAAGTATGTTATGGGTTGATTTCCCATGTCCCTGTTTCCCTCTATCCGTCCTGTGAGTAACAGATTTGCCAACCCATCTTTCCTCATTACGTGTTCCAGAAATTGTAACTGCCTCTGCCTGATATTAAATATATGTTTCCTATTTGTTTCCATTTTCCCCAAAACCTTGTCGTTACGTCCAGTGGTATCCTTAGCATCCTTTACAGAACCAGATTTCTGTTGCTTCGAGTCTCTTCTTCCTTTTTTTCCTTCTTCCATACAGGAGGACTGATATCACGTAACAGTTCAGTAGTCTTTTCTTTGATTCCAACGATATTTTCTTGTCTCTTAATACTCTGCTTAGCTTTTGGAATGCGTCTTTGGCCATACCAATAGAAAAACCTGATAAACTTCTGCAACAACTCTTACGATTTTCTTAACATAATGACGCTTTTTTTCGTGTTTTTTTAGCACACAAACATACGGCAGAAACATGTATTGGATGTCCGCGCAAATGTAGACCCAATCCTATAGCTTATTTTAATATACACGACATCCTGTCGCTGAGAAAGGGTTGGTCACCTCGTTATTCGCTGGAAATACGTTTGATGGTGAAATCCACAGATATTGGCAAATTCTTCAACTGCACAAAAACGCTCACCCGTAAATCGCAATCCCATCTTTCACTAACGGTGGAAATTTATAAAATCGTTTTATTAAAACACTGTTTATTTTTTTTCAGGAAATTAAACCTCTCAAATCGTTATAGCTGTTTCGAATATTAATGGTAGTTACCTTCCAAAATTTTGTTTTTGGGGGTCTGAAAATTTAACAGCTTGATGATAATATTCCCTCTTTTAGTTTCATGTGCCGTTGCTACTGTTAGAAATGTTTATGCAACATGTTTTGTTATTTGATAAAGATCTTTGATTATGATTTGGTAGCGCCAATCTGTATTTTAGTCTTCTTTTTGGTTCATTGGATTAACTCCTTTGAAGCCATTTTTAATAATTGATCGAAGAAAACTTTTATATACAGATGATATTTTAGTTTCTAAACAAGTTGGACACCATGCATAACATATATGAAAGTCTAGATCCAACGAAACTATTTTAGAACATCACCTTGGCTTACTCTAGGCCTTAGGTAATGATCTAGTAATGGTTTGCACTAAACAGAATGCAATAATAATAATAATGTGGGAACATCAGCAATCCCTGTTGTAGTTGGAGCCATCGGATTAGTTGGAAAAGATTCCAGTAGACTAATTGAAGGGATTCCTGGAAGTCCATACCTTAAAGAAATACAAAATATTGTTCTCACACCTTATGAAGGGTTTTGTCTATGTAAAATATGTTGTTTTTTTCACTGGAAAATGTCATGATGCCATTTCTAACCTTAGGTCCTTGGGCGGGATCCGGAAAGAAATGAGTACACATCAGAAATCAAAGGAAATAATAATAACAATAATAATAATAATAATAATAATAATAATATGGGAACATCAGCAATCCCTCTTGTAGTTGGGGCCCTCGGATTGGTTGCAAAAGATTCCAGTAGATTAATTGAAGAGATTCAAAACATTGTTCTCACGCGTACAGCCTACACCTTACGAATCTATCTATGTCAAATATTTGTATGTTTTTTTTTTAATTGCTCAATAGAAAATGTCATGATGCCATTTCTGACCGTGGGTCTCTCGGCGGGACCCGGAAAGAAATGAGTATACACCAGAAACCAAAAGAAATAATAACAATAACAATAAATACAAGCACATGAGCGGCGTCTTGATAATGTGCCTTTTCATCTGGATTGGTGCGCATGTAAGAAGCAGGAAGTCAACGGAAAATGGTGCCGCCACAAGCTATAGATGGTGATCGAAAACGGATTTTCAATCAGATTGTATCCTTGAGGCCACCAAAGCCGACATCTCTGCCGTAAGAAAAAAAAAAGAAAATGCCTCTTCATTGAGATGGCTGTAACTGGTGGTCGTAATAACAAGTTCAAAGAAATAGAAAAGATTGAGTACATTGACGTTCGGATTAAGGTTACCAGAATGGAGCCTCTTCAGATTACTATTATCCCAGTTATTCAGTTTTGGAAGCGTTTGGGTTCTATATCACCGACCAACATTAAGAAAGCTTAATATCCCACCGCTTCCGAAGTCAACGTTGCTTGGCACTGCAAATATTCAGCGGAAGATACTCTTTGAGGTAGTACAACTATTCCGGCTGAAAACGAAAAACCAAACAGAAGATAACAATAATAATAATCATACCAATATATTTACTTTAGAGTCCGCGAAATTTTTAATTATATATTGTCGACAAATGTGTGAAAACACCTGACATATTCTAATTCTTTCACATGCAATATCGGTACGTCTCGAAATCAATAGTTACTTCTGTTCGCACTCTGAGCAGAGAGGAACCCGGACGAAGCTATGCAGAAGGGCAGAGCCTCGTCCGGGGAGGGTGACCAACCCGATCCCGTTTATGCGGGTTCTACAGGCATTTTTTGGCCGAGCATACGGGCACGGATAACCCACGTTAAACTCGGCCTTGTGCTACATACAACCCTCGTGGGGGGGTAGATATTCTAGCCCGCTCTGGGGGTTTTCATCTCGGATACTTCTGGAGGGATTGGCAGAGGAGGAGAAGTAGGGTTTTCCCGTCGGGATGGATGCTACAGATGTAGTATCTGTTCCGTGCCGGAGGCTTCCTCTCCTCCCTTGCGTTCCTCCCACATTTGCGTGACATCTGTTACATAGCGGTGGTATGACCGTCTATAGACTAACAGACAAGCTCTGACCAGTTTAGGTAAGCTATATCTAAAACTAACTTAGACATGCCAAAACCAGCTTAGACCAGAGGCCCGAGTGGAAACACTCGGGTCACCACGTTAAAAACCGACCTTATGTCACAACCTGACACAGTGGGGATTAAGGTAAATCTCGGACTAGCCCGCTCTGAAACGCTTGTGAGACACTTACAGGAAGGTAAGCTAACATTTTCTGTGATTGGCATAAGATTTATCGATACAGATTTATTATTGTATTAAATAAAAGTTAGTAAATATTTATAGGGTCGAACTATACGAAGAAACAATAAAATTATGTTTCCGTCTTAGACCTAAATATTCTGTGTCTACCGTTTCGGAAACAATGATATAGTAAAGTAATTAGTAAATACTTCAAATACATCAGTGTATGGATCAGTTATAACAAATTTAGTCTAGTAAATAAGGAAATTAAACATAAAATATGCTACGATAGGGATAGTTTCTCCCAACACCGCAAGTTGCTACAAAGCCTAAAAGCTCTAGTTCTTAAATAGCCTCGTCATATCAAGACTTTCGTATCGATACCATGCAAAGCGCCAAGGGGCGCTTCAACGTTGTGTAAATGTTAACAAGCCTGTCTCGATTGATCAATTACGACTGAATAGTGACATCCTCGCTGGGTGCCACATACTTCCGACTAAGTTCTACATCTACGCTACGCATATAAATTCACCAGGAATGGCGTTAAAATTGTTCGGAAATATCTAAACTGTCAGCTGAATACGTTTCCTCAGATCAATGGCTAAAAATTTAGTTTTTATCAAAGACAATACGTCTCAGAACCTTGTGACCTGGCACTGAATAACCATAGCTAAAGAACTCGACCAAATAACAGATACGACATCATTTGAGGGGTTCCAACAACAACCCCTGCAAAAATGTGTAGTACATGTCTCTGAAAGAGAAACTGGCATAAGATGTTGAGGTTCTCCACTACGTAAAACAAAGGTTTAAGAAGGAAACATCTATCAATACTAGAAACACCGATAACTATTACTGCACTTAAGAGATCTATTTCCATAAAACTTGTTTTAAACGAAAGATTATGTGAATTTCAAGCGACAGTAGAACTCTTTGCTGGGTCAATAAATGACGAATGTTACCTCATAAGGAAATGGCTGATATTACCATTTAAGATATTTAGAACAAAGAAGAGATAAACTGAGAGTGATAGTTGGCGGTGACAAAATATCCTCTAAAATTTGCAAACGCTTTATCCGACTATTACAAGGATTTTTTTCATTGCAGTTTTACTTAAATTGTTTTTTTTAAGTAACAGGTTTTGAGATATTTAAATCGATAATTGTCATTCTTTTTTGCCTTGAAAGTTATTGAAATCGCTTCCGTTGCTTTCTCCACTAATACACAGCTGATGTTCTCTTAGCTTGGCTGTCGTTTTGTGTTCACTGCGATTTGCACCCAAAATGAAGTTGACGGGCCGAGATCGAATTCCACACGAGACTATGGATTTCTCGCAAATGCCCTTGTGAAATACATTAATAAATCTCTTTTCCCTAGATTTATGGGTGAAGGAGCAGGCTCTCTAATCTTAATTAAAAACCATTCCTAGAAAGACTTCTCAAATTCAAAACTGTTGAAAAAGAAATAGAAATCCTTTCCGTTGTCTTTCCTAATTTAGAGATATAAAAAAATGCAGTTTTCTCGATAGCCAAGATCGGTAAAATGCTGAAGGCTGTTTTGTTTTTAAAAAACCCTCTTCAGAATCGATACATTCCTGAATAAAAAAAAAAGAATTTCATAGACGTACAAATTCATTGCTTCCGTTTACGACGAACTCTTTGAAAAAGGGAGAAATTGTGAAATGATCTTTTTTAAAAAACGGATGAAAACTAAAAATTTACGTAAACATTTTCCAAACTCGTTCAATTTTTTACATAAAAGTGCAAGTTTTCAATTACTAAAATTAGTTCCGAAATGAAATGACATCCTTAGGTCGAAATAATTTAGAGCGGTGCTTCTCAAACTTTTTCAGACCATGCATGATTTTTTTCTTCAAAAATTCAAATAGACAACTGCTACATTTACTTTTAGACTACTCAATTTTCACACTAAAATATTCAATGAAAAGAAAGTAGTTTATATACACTTTAAAATTTATTTTCGTAAACAAGGATAAACAAAGGATATCAAAATCAATTTTAATGATGTAATTCAGTCGTAGTCCATTCAGCTAGTGACTACCTTGATCTTGGTGTTTCTGACACAAGATATCATAATCAAGTTTGATGATGTCAGTCAGTCTTAGTCCATTCAGCTAGTGACTACCTTGATCTTGGTGTTTCTGACACAAGATATCATAATCAAGTTTGATGATGTCAGTCAGTCTTAGTCCATTCAGCTAGTGACTACCTTGATCTTGGTGTTTCTGACACAAGATATCATAATCAAGTTTGATGATGTCATTCAGTCTTAGTCCATTCAGCTAGTGACTACCTTGATCTTGGTGTTTCTGACACAAGATATCATAATCAAGTTTGATGATGTCAGTCAGTCTTAGTCCATTCAGCTAGTGACTACCTTGATCATGGTGTTTCTCACATAAGTTATCATAATCAATTTCAATGGTGTTATTTAGTCTTAGTGCATTCAGCTAGTGACTACCTTGATCTTGGTGTTTCTCACATACAATATTATAATCAATTTTGATGATATCATTAAGTCTTAGTTCATTAGCTAGTGGCTACCTTGATCTTGGTGTTTCTCACACAAGATATCATAATCAAGTTTGATGGTGTTATTAAGTCTTAGTCCATTCAGCTAGTGACTTCCTCGATTTTGATGTTTAGTCTATTCAGATATTGACTACCTCAATCCATGTGTTTCTGACACAAGATATCATAATCAATTTCGATGATGTCATTCAGTCTTAGTTCATTTAGCTAGTGACTACCTGATCTTGGTGTTTCTGACAGAAGATATCATAGTCAATTGTGATTGTGTTATTCAGTCTTAGCCCATTCAGCTAGTGACTACCTTGATCTTGGTGTTTCTCACACAAGATAACATAACAAATTTTGATAGTTTCATTCAGTCTTAGTCCATTCAGCTAGTGACTACCTTCATCTTGGTGTGTCTCACACAAGATATAATCAGTTTTGATGGTGTTATTCAGTCTTAGTTCATTTAGCTAGTGACTACATTCATCTTCGTGATTCTGACACAAGATACCATAATCAATTGTGATGATGTCATTCAATCTTAGTCCATTCAGCTAGTGACTACCTTGATCTTAGTGTTTCTCACACAAGGTATCTTAATCAATTCTGATGATGTCATTCAATCTTACTCAATTCAGCTAGTGACTACCTTGATCTTGGTGTTTTTCACACAATATATCATAATCAATTTTGATGGTGTTATTCAGTCTTAGTCTATTCAGCTAGTGACTATTTTAATCTTGGTGTTTCTGACACAAGTTATCATAATCAATTTTGATGGTGTTATTCAGTCTTAGTCCATTCAGCTAGTGACTATTTTAATCTTGGTGTTTCTGACACAAGTTATCATAATCAATTTTGATGGTGTCATTCAGTTTTAGTCTAATAATTACTCTGCTGTTGAAGCTTTCAAATATAATGGACATGTGTATAATGAAAGAAAATATTACAGTTTTTAATTCTTCAAATTATGAATTATTTAGATACATTTTTGTGAAATGGCTACATTTTTTTTTCAATTCGAAATAAAAGAGATATTTAAGTTATGTTAATTTTAAGGATGATTATCTTTTTAACGGCAGTTATTCGTCCTGTGTATGAGGATGAACTACATACATCAGCAAGGATTTTGTCCGAGAGGTTTTGAGGAGGTGGAACCAACTCTTACTTGATGCTGTTTCCAGGTCAACCCTGAACCAGGGTGGTAGCATCCGTTAGGATCCCGGCTATCGGCTAATATTTAGAAAAAATAATCCGCAATACATATTCATAGTAAAAAAAAAAAAAAAAAAATTACCAGAAATACATTTTCGGAAGAAAAAATTTACGAAAGCTAACATCAAAATTTTGGCATGAAATGAGCATAAGGAGTTGAAACAAACAAACAAATGACAGTTACACTATTTACATTATTCGGACTATTGTTTTCATCTTTGTCCTCATATTTATTACAATGTTTCGGCCGTTTTACGCTCCGGCCTTCTTCAGGTGGTTGGAACGTCGAACTAACCAGTTGCCTGCTGACCCCACAGCCACGACTATTGAGGTCAACTCTTGTCCTTTTGATTCAAGAACAAATCTTCGACCGTAAGAATCTAAATTCCTAGAGTCCTCGAAAATAAAAGACTATCGGTAAATATTCACCCTTTTTCCTTGATATTATTGAATAAACTTCTTTATCTTTTATATATATATATATATATATATATATATATATATATATATATATATTTATATATATATATATATGTATGTATATATATATATATATATATATATATATATATATATATATATATATATAAGAATTTCACGCTATTTTTAAGAAGAAAATAATATAATTCTTTGACTAGCAACGAATTCCCATCCTTTGCCTTAATCTTAACTACAATGGATTTACCACTCCCACTCACTTGTAAGCCAAATACTTTCTGGGCATGTATATGTATATATATATATATATATATATATATATATATATATATATATATATATATATATATATACATATATATATATATATACATATATATATATATATATATATATATATATATATATATATATATATATATAACCTGAAATAGCACCAATGTAAGCATCTTAATACCGCCTCTCGCACGCTTAGTAGCCTGTTAGCATTTCCTAAATTATATTGTTTTAAACCTCATCCCTATTGTTCCAAAACATATTGTATTTTATGTAAAACAAAATCCGCTTTTCGTTATTAGACGTAATCTCTTTTCTTCAATCTTAATTTCTACGAATCTGCTTCTTCTTATTTTGTGATGCGCCTATATATATATATATATATATATATATATATATATATATATATATATATATATATATATATATATGCATATTTTCATTTAAAAATTCTAAACTTTTCTTTCAAATAATTTTAATTCTCATTCAATCTCATATGAGACGATCTTCAGTGGTTACAATATCTGTGGACGTGTATACGTACCTCTGTAAATTCAAAATATTTTTTCACTTTCGTTTCCAGCGTTTCAAATGCAAATATACATGGGGGCAACTTTTGTAATTATTTTATTTTAATATTTAAGTAATGAAAAAGATTTTTATCTGTATGGTTATAATATTTTAATTTAATATTTTACATAAAACTTTGCATCTCCAAATATTTAAGAAGTATTTTGCTGTACTCATAGTTGACTTTAACTTTTAATTCTCTTATATAATGGCCTGTCAGAATTTTAATTTTTTGCTTTCTATTTTGATGAAATACTAATGTATTTTCGACTAATACCTGTCTAAACTGTGAATGTGAACATGATTGTTCGTTTAAATGTTCTGAGATTGAACTATGCTCATTCACATGAAACAAGCTGTCTCGTGAACGTCGTTGTTGTAAAAACAGCATATGTATTAACATGTTTATGCAATCTCTCAAAGGACATTTAAATTGATATACAATGTTGGTCTTTTGTAAGATTATAGTTGACGGAGAATATATGCGGTATATACAATCCGTTTCTTATTACACTTAAAGTCATTTCTTCCGAGGTTACATATATTTATATAACAATGCGTATTTCAAAATATATTTTACTTGTCAATACATTTACTTGAACGGTGAATATTTGCAGCATAGAAATTTATACAATGAAAATTTAGATCAAAATTCATTTACAAACATTTTTATTGTAAGAACTCGTAATTAACAGAAGAAACATACCAAATTCCACAGACTGACTGGAGGTGAAATTTTGATTGGGTTTCTATCAGGAATTCCGGGTTCTTTTAAAACGAACTTCATATTTCATATTTGACTTCTGATATACAATCCTACTGTATGGCAGTGGGGCACCCCGACGTAGTGTAAAGGGTTAAATGAGTAAAAAATATTGTTTGTTGCAAGATCATGTAAATATTAAGAGCCAGAATAGAACAGAACAACTGAGTTCCATAATCTTTTCCTCTGTTATTCTGGCTGTATGCAGCATTAGGTTGCCATGGAGGAGAACAACTACTTTTTATACTGACGAGCTCAGGCTGATGTTCAACAAAACTTAGACTACTGGCTAATTAAGTGCTCATTTAGCCTGTCATTGCGTTTTGAGAGCTCTAAATGAATAATGCCCCCGACGATCACAAAATATGCACGACTTAACATTTTTACATAGGAACTCAGGCTCTGTTGCCGGTTACGGAGATTTCTGCCTGTCGATCTGCTTCCTTTTGGACTGATCAATGTCGTATGTTAGTTTCTCGCAACTTCGACGTGGTGTAATGGTCAGCACGCTTCTCTTGCTATAATCGATTATGATTGAACAGTGAGTTCGATCATCACTGGATACCGAAATACTTTTGGCCTTGTGACACATCTAAGCTACGCTTAGATAACACTATTGCCGTATGTTCTTGGACCACGCTATATGAGATTAGAATCCAGGATGATACATTCTTTATTGTAAAAAACAAAAATTAAGTCTCGCTCAGTCTGTAATTTTTATACTGTTGTTTGGTCAATACAAAGCCCCACGTATCACTCAAGTTAGAGAATTGCTAAATGATTTTGATATTAAGAGCTAGATCAGGCCGAAATGGATTACTGTTGCCATATTTCGGCGGCATGAACTGCCCAGATATTGATAGAGTTCAAAAGCGTCTCCGAGTCCTTGTGGCAGAAGAATTACTTTTCACACTCCAACCTCTCTCTCTCTCTCTCTCTCACAGGCGGGATATGGCGAGTCTCTCACTGCTCTATCGCTACTACAATTGAAAGTGCTCGGACGAACTTCATTTACTGGTTCTACCAGGTCTGACATTTACGTTTAGGACCAACAATGCCACTTACATAGTAAAAAAAAACACCCTCAATCCCTCCATATTCCATCGGTGAGGAGTAGGTCCCACTAAAACAGACATTCCCGCGAACAACTATCCTATGGAACAGACTCGCAAGAGGGTGTTTCTCCGATCACTACAATCTTAATCTGTTCAAGGCTGGGGTTAACCCTTATCTTCTTCTCTTATCCGTATAAACTACCCCTTAACGTAGCCCTCAACCTCGAATAGCCCCCGAGCCGTGTACAGGTTGAACCTTACTGTAAAAAAAAGGAGCGCATATTATGAGGATATGTCGGCTAGGTAACAGTTTCTCCCTGGGGTTAAGATCATGGTGATCAGGGAAGCGTATGTATAATCTGTTAAACAAACTAACAGTACTTGGGAAGAGGCTACCTGGCTGGTACTTCTTTCTTACCAATGGAATACGAAGGGAATGATGATGATTCGATACATGGCACAGCGATTCCTAACTGTGAACATCTCAAGTGGTGGTACTAAGGAATACAGTACTGTCACAATACACAATAACAGTGATGGAATCGTTAATAAATTCACCCAGAGAGATATCTCAAAGATTTGACAAGGTGTGGCACGGGAGGTTGCTAAGTAAATTCTCTAAGTATCGTATTTCTGAAAAATATCTTTATATCAGGTATGTCCTTGAAGTCCAGTCTTCTGAAGCTTACCCCAGTGAAAAGTAATAGCAATTTTTCATAATCACCGAACAGACCGGTGCATTCGTAAAGAGACTCCTTGCCAGGACACAAGTCCTCACCAGACCTCAAGTAGACACATATATATATATATATATATATATATATATATATATATACGATCCATCTCTAAAATGTCTGGAAAATGTTTAGTTCCGTAAATCGCTCCAGAAACTGACTCCTTCTGTCATGCTCCGTTTCTACAAGAGTCTAATCAGACCAAAATTGGAGTACTACTGCTATGTTTGGGCTGGAGCTATCATTCCCTCTGTATTCCATCGGTGAGAGGTAACTTCCACTTGAACAGCTTCTTCCCGCGAACCACTGCCCTACGGAACAGACCACCTAGAGGATGTTTCCCTGATCTCTATAACCTTAACCTGTTAAAGGCTAGGGTTAACCGTTATCTTCCCCCCCCCCCTTATCTGTATAAGCTACCCCTCAACGTACCCCTCTACCTCGAGTAGCCCCCGGGCCGTGTACAGGTTGAACAAGGGAAGGTAAATTGATGGCAAAATAAATAAGAGAGATTCTAGCGAATATTAGCTTTTTCTCGGAAGCAAATGTCGCGTTTTTCGAGGAAGAATAAAAACAAAACCTTGAAAGCGAGTATGGGCATTACATCCCGGACATGGCCACAATATTCCATTTTTGTTCTGGTCCCACTTTTAAATATCTTCCCACTCCTCACTTTCAAGCCATGATCTCCCTCCCTCTGTCTCCCTGCCTCTCTCCCTCCCTCCCTCTCTCTCCATCCATTCCTCTCTCCCCCTCTCTCCCTCTCCCCTCTCCCCCTCTCTCTCTAGGCTCGACAGAGTTCGAAATCTTCTACGCTGTTTTGTAGAGGAGGAATTATTTCCCACCCTAAAACCTTTTCGCCGTAAGCTCACACTCACAAGTCTACTCTATTGCCATTTCTATGGAAAATGTTTTGACGAGTTACATAGTTCCACCAATTCAGATATTTACAGCCAAGACTCACCATTCCATGAACACAGTGGTGAACCATCCTCTTTCCTTTCATATTACATTGGCAAGAAGGAAGTCTCATTCGGACAGTTTTCCTTTTCTCCAAAAGCCGCTGATTTGTGAAACCAATTCCCAAGCCGATGCTTCACTAAAATCTTAACATTTTCAAGACACGGGTCAACCGTTATCACACTTACATATCCACATAATCTTCAACTCTAACGTCCATGAAAAACTTAATTGAGAAAAGTTTTATCTTGAGTGGATCTTGAGACTTGGGTGAGCAATAGCGTTAAAAAAGATTTCATCTGCACATTTGACATGAAAATAGGGACAGAGTAGTGATAATGTTTCGAAATTTTCGGTTGTGTGGAAAGGAGCTGTATGGTAGAAAATCATTCATCATCCCTTAAGAGTTGGACCAGAACAAAAATGGATTTTTTTTGCCATGTCTGGGCTGGAATGGTAAATACTCGCTTGGAACGAGTTCGTTTTTATTCTGCCTTGAAAAACGCGTCATTTTCTTCCGAAAAAAAAAAATTAATATTCGCTAAAATCTTTCTTATTTATTTTTCCATCAGTTTGCCATCCCTTGTTGATCCACCAATATTTCTTTCGAACAAGAATATAACGAGTATCATAATTAAAAATTAAGTCTTCATATTTCTCCCAGACTACGCCAAACAACTGCGACGACGACGACGACTTCTTCTTTTTTAGTCTCTGCTTTTATATATAAAATAATATTATCGATCTATCAAATTATATTCTAAACTTAAATAGATTTATCATTTTGGCTATAGCAGCTAATTATATTTCGTTCTTCGGAAGCGGCCGGATATTTACAAGAGAAATACAGTAATCGAATTTGTTTACTTTGATTAGGAAAACTACACTATCGACCAATCAAATTAAGCCTCGAATACTATCGACAATTTATTTAATAATGACTGACGCACGTCTCAAAATTCTTCTACAATCGTAACAGAACAAGTTCGCATTTGGAAGATTAAAGACTCGTTAAAGCTCGAGAAGTTTCTTTCGTTTGTTTTGCTCATACAGCGCGTGATATATAATATCTAAATACAAAGAAACAACATGGCCGCTGTTATCAAAGGAATCACATTTTTACAATATTTGTTTCTTCTTCTTTATGATATCTGCATGGGAAAAAGAAAAAGGAAGAGAACGTAAACTAAAATAATGAAAAAAAAAACACGATCACCAATAGAAGTGTGCAAATAAATTTATGCAATTAAAAAGAAACAAAGTATGTAATAATGCTTTTAAACACTGTGTCATGAGTTGGATTCTTAATAAGTGCTCAACTCTAATATTCGGGGACCCTCATGATTGAACACCACGCAAAATTCAAAGAAAATATCGCGAGTTCGATTCTGACTGAATGCTTCACGCTGGTTGTCTTCTATCAATTCATATATATATATATATATATATATATATATATATATATATATATATATAATGTATTATAAGATTAGTGTATATGGCATAAATTCCAATAATCAAAAAATACTATACTTAAGTGAGTGCTCAATACAGAGTGGTGCAACTATAATTTATTCGAAAATTATAACATAAAAAATTTTTTAAAATCACTACAAAAATAGCCATTTTGTTTCATGAATTCTCGTGTTTTATCAAGTGATGGTGTTGAATGTGAAAGCTTTTAAAACCCTTTATTTTACATTCAACACCATCATAATAATTATAATCTTCGAATAAATTATATATATATATATATATATGTGTGTGTGTGTGTGTGCATGTATGTATGTGTGTATATATATATATAAAATTCATTCGAATATATATATATATATATATATATATATATATATATATATATATATATATCAAGTTTCGTTAAAAATGACGAAGATCAAAAGTTACTGCGGTTAAGTTTTTATTTTAGTTTTTCTTGTGTTCTTATAATTTCCTTCCTGACTGGACATAAATTCTGTATACATTGTCCAAAAATACATAATTCATGTCCAGAAAGAAAAAAAATTCTAAAAACACAAGAAAAATTAAATAAAATCTTAAGCACAGAACCTTTTTAACGGAACTTGTATAAAAGAGAATTTACTGTCCAAATACAAAATTATTTTTAGTCTGTACCCGTGTTTGATATCCAACATTATCTGTTATTATAAGAATAACGTTTATAGTAACAAGAAATAATGTATTACTATAAACGTTATTCTTATAATAAAAAAAATGTCGGAAAAAAATTCTTTTCAAAAAATTACTGTTTACTGTTAATATTTCGGATGCGAAACTGAAGCTAGCAGATATAGATTCGTAGTATGCCCAACAGTAAAATACATACCTTCTTTAACAGGTTATTCTGACTATTCCTTTAACAGGTTATTCTGACTATAAAATGACCGAAATGGTATAAGTACGCGTTGGCTGAAGAAATAATGCAAGAAAAACTTTCAAAATATTATTGTTGTTTACGTTTCGCGTACGAAACTAAAGCTAGCAGATATAGAATCGTAGTATGCCTAGCGATAAAATATATGACTTCTTTAAGTGGTTATTCTGACGTTGTCCTGACAGCCAGGCTCAGTTACCGAGTTTCTAGAGTCACACTTTGACTGGAATGATGTAAGATAAAGAGCCCTTTCAAAATATTACGGGTTGTCTACGTTTCGCTTACGAAACTAAAACTAGCAGATATAGATGTGTAGTATGACCAGCGATAAAATACATGGCTTCTTTAACATGGTATTCTGACTTTATATTGGCAGTCAGGCTCTGTGGACAAACTGGTAGGGGTACACTTTGGCATATGAAGTCGTTTTGCTTTTCAACACATACACACACACAGAGACACACACACAGAGACACACACACATATATATATATATTATCACAGCGACTATTCACAAAGTAATGTTTATATTACGTAGTTATATATATATATATATATATATATATATATATATATATAATATATATATATATATATATATATACATATAGTCTTAATGTGTGCTATATTTATGGGATAAATTTCTCAATATCAGAGATAGAGCGTGTGTAAATATAAAAGTGAAAATTGAAGTCAACACTTAAAGGCGACTGTCTGTTTCATGCTAGACGCAATCGTCAGGCTAGCATCAAACAGACTGTCGCCTCTCTCTCTCTCTATATATATATATATATAGGTAGCCTATCTTCATTTAAACATGTTTTTTTTTTAATAATATACATGGGGTGATGGAGAAATTGTCATCTAAATTGCGTAATAATATGAATTACACTGACATCTCATATTAACAGATATATTTACCAAAGTTACGCAGAAATATCTTAAGATGCTAAAGAGAAAATTTCTTCAATAAAATCGCCATTGGCTCCAACCACGGCCTCCAGACGACTTCGGGTAGCAAGTTTTTTACTGTTTTTAAACAACAAATTTTCCATAATTTCTCTCGAAAGATGTTATCTGCTCGAAGCGTATCTTAACGCAAACAAATGACATCATATGTTATGAAATGGATTAAGTCCAACAATTATTTTAATGCATTTCCGGTTTATACGTTAGTTTCATAGATACAAATATATATTTGATTATTATAAACAGAGCATTTACTTAAATATTTGTATGTATATAAATAACGTATAAATAGATAATATATTAAAATAATTGTCTGACTTAGACCAATTCATTATATATATATATATATATATATATATATATATATATATAATATATACATATATATATGTATATATATAATATATATATATATATAATATATATATGTATATATATATATATATATATATATATATATATATATATATATATATATATATATATATAAACGTCCTACGAGGCTGGCATCCCGTTCCCAACCCTTCACCGTTGAAACTGTTAGATGTAGACGTCTCTTGTACTCCAATAGCTTCATGTCTCGCACATCTCGCCTGTGGAACTCCCTTCCTTATTCCTGTTTCCCTGACAAATACAATCTCCAACTATTTAAGTGTAACATCAATCGACATCTCCAGTTGCCTTCGTCTACCCACTTCCCTTCTCCACATCCTTTCACCTTTCATTCCTATCGGCTCTCGCTCCAAATCTTCTGCAACCCCTTGCCTTGATCGATCCACTATCTTTCTCCACATCCTCTCCTTTACCACTCCTATCTGCTTTTCCTCCAAACCTTCTGTAACCCCTTGCGTTCTAGTGGCTTCCAGCCTTGCTTGGGGTGATAAGCTTAATATATATATATATATATATATATATATATATATATATATATATATATATAATTTGTGTTTTTAGGCAGCAAATTCTCTTTTAGGCATATCTGATTGAATTATATTAATTCTCCCAATTTTTAAATAAATCCGTTCATACTCACGAATAACATGTGCCATGGCTGTCTAAATTTCTTTTATTTTCATTTCCCAAGTACTTTCGATCTTCTTCCAAGATCTTCTTCAGGGGTGCAAGTTGTACAAAACTACATGTTGTTCATTAGTATAAGTATTTATACAAAGTTTTGCGTTGTTATCCATTACGGTAATCTTTTCATTACGCTTTTAAATGCAAAACGGTTTATAATGTGCTGAGCGTTCATTAGGACGTGAAAAATATTCATTATGGATTTTTCCCTCTATGTTATAATGTCATGTTCGCGCGCACAATAAAGCATGTAAAAACTCTTCCTTTACAGTCATTTCAGAACATTACTGCAGTATTCATAGTTGAATCCGTTCAGTGCCGGCTTTAATTTTTTTAATATAAATTGCTTCTAGTATCTATAATCTAAATTTGTTGTTTCATGGTGTAGGATAGTTGTGTTGACGATTAGTAATTAAAAAAAAGATAACAACGCACAACTTCGTATAAATACTTATACTAATGAACAAGATATAGTTTTGTACTACTTAGACCCCTGAAGATGATCTTAGAAGAAAATCGAAAGTACTTGGGAAATGAAAATAAAAGAAATTTAAACAGCTCTAGCACATTTCTCTGATTCTTTAACATCAATACACGAAAAGTTATTCGTGAGTGTGAACGGATTTTATTAAAGATTTATCAGACATAATGTCTGTAATTTATTCAATCAGTCAGATATATATATATATATATATATATATATATATATATATATATATATATATATTGAGCACTGTTGAGTGATAAGCAAATTCTATAAACAACATCCACCTGCACTAATGCAAAGCTCTTCAGTAAAATGAATGGAGCACTTTGGCCTATTGGCATTTGTTTACATTTGTAAAAACAATACGCTAGATTTAGTTGTGTAACTCTACCGAGTGATGATAGCTCTGGCTGACACAAAATTAGTTGTGTTTCAATCCTGGCTTAAGGCATTCGGAAGTCTAGTCGCACTGAGGAGCTGTGATACAGCGAAACAGTACTGTCTGTGAATGACATATATATATATATATATATATATATATATATATATGTCATTCACAGACAGTACTGTTTCGCTATATATATATATATATATATATATATATATATATATATATGTGTGTGTGTGTGTGTGTGTGTGTGTGTGTGTGTGTTTCTTTCGACTGTATTCAGAATTGATAACACTTCTGGCAACCAGCAGCCCCGTAATGTAAACCAGCGAACGAAAATACAGGTTATTATGCGCCCGAAAAGATTTAAACAGAAGAAGACCGAAGAGTACACCAGCCGATGCAACAATGGGCGCGGGTTAGTGTAACCGTTAGCGTCTTCAGAAGAGAAATGAGTAAATCGATTGTCACATTTACTATCACACAATTATCACTCTCTTACCCATTCCACACAGGTATGGTTTAAATTGCATGGAAGTGTGGGCTCTTTAGCTATGGTTGGTGATCGGAGAATGAATGATTTCAAGTCCCGGCATGCACCTCTTAATTGCTGCTCTTCCCAAGTGCAGGAAGGGTGGTAGCACCTGGTATGGTTCCAGCTATAAGCCAATAGTAAACCCCGAAACCGGGATCAAAACATGAAAATATAATTAGTATTAACCAAACGATGTTGGACAAATATAAAACAACGGCGAAATACTGGAAGACCTCAGTAGATCACTGTCCATAACAAAAGAATAAAGTATCAAGTGGAATATGGATGCAAATCCCATTGAATTGTTCAACTCAAGAGTTACATAAAAAAGATTAAGTTATTCGGTTAGAATTAATGTTACAATTGGACAGGGATGAAGGTTTGAAACAAGTACCTTTGTTCAATATACTGGAACAAAAAATCAATTTTCATTATAGCGTCCTGGGTAAGACGATAAACTACGTCCAACAGCAAGGCCTTTGATCAGGAGATTTTGAGGATCCCCACTTATTCGGGCTGGTAGTACATGTTAAAGTCCCAACTACACTGCGTGCCAAATTATTATCGAGATAACTTTTTTTTCTAATATCTCAAAAACCGTCCAATCAATTCACACAAAATTTTCACACAATTTTGGTAACACCGCCCTGCGCAATCAATGGAAACAAACTGGTGCCATATTTGTTATCAGCACGGTGATTTGAGCGTGCCAAATTATTAGAAAAGTGTAAGAATTTAGTGAAAAGATGGGCCTTAAAAGCAGTTTAAGTGATGCTGAAAAGCAAACTATCACCTCAGAACTCTCAAAAGGTAAATCTACCCTAGAAATTTCTAAAATGATAGGGAGGTTTCATCAAACAGTGAAAAAATTCACCGCCGACCCTACACAAGTACGCAAAAGGGCAGATAAAGGCAAGCCGATGGTTATTTCACGTCGTCTCATGTAAACGAGATGCCACGAAGAACCCTGGACTTACCAGTCAAGAGCTTTTCAGTCGCATTGGAAATCCTACTGTGTCTAAAAGTACTCGGTGTCGGTATCTGAGGGAAATAGCAACAACAGTCAAACCTGTATCGAAGCCTCCATTGATGACAAATCACATTCAAAATCGATTGAAATGGGCCGAGGACAATATGAAGATTGACTTCTCTAAAGTTTTGTTCGCAGACGAAACTCGAGCAACACTTGATGGGCCAGGTAGATGGTGCAAAGGCTGGGTAATGAACGGACAGAATCGCCATCAGCGTTTGAGACGCCAACAAGGCGGTGGAGGCATAATGATCTGGGGTGGTATTATTGGAAAAACATTAGTGGGCCCATGGAGAGTACCAGATGGCTTCAAAATGACTCATGATTCATACATCGCGTTTATGAAGGAGCATCTTGAACAGTGGATGAAAAGGCAAAGAGTTGCCTTCAGAAGGACCATTGTTTTTATGCAAGATAATGCTCCTTCACATGCTGCTCACAAGACTACTGAATATTTGAAACAGTTAGGCTTCTATGGACCTCGAAAAATGAAGTGGCCAGCAAATTCTCCGGATTTGAACCCAATCGAAAACCTTTGGAGCATCATGAAGCGAAGACTGTACGCCAACGGACGACAATTCAAGAGCAACGCTGAGTTGTGGGAAGCAATTCTTGACATATCTCGCGGCATTACAGCAGATGACATCTTACAATTAACAAATTCTATGGATCGTCGACTTCTTCAAGTAATTTCAAAACAGGTAAAGCACATTCCCTATTAATTTGTTTAAAACTGTGCCTTTGTTTGTATCTCTTATTATTTGTTTGATTAGCTTATTTTGATGATAAAAATTCACGTGCAACATTAATAAACGTTTTGTTTACTCAATTCTGGGAATTTTACTAAACAATTTCTAATAATTTGGCACGCTCAAATCACCGTGCTGATAACAAATATGGCGCCAGTTTGTTTACATTGCGCAGATCAGTATGAACATTTCAGTGATTGCGCAGGTCAGTATTGCCAACATTGTGTGAAAATTTTGTGTGAATTGATTGGACGGACGGTTTTTGAAATATTAGAAAAAAAAGTTATCTCGATAATAATTTGGCACGCAGTGTATAGGCAAATAGTTAACCCCCAAATACTACCAGCAATTCATCTTTTGAAGAAAAAAAAAGTCAAATCTCACAAGAAAATAAAATTTCATCAATAAATGACCTATAAGGAGTTGCCAATAGACAAGCAAACCAAACCAAATCCTAACAGCCACTGAAAATATAATAGATTTTACAATTACGGCGACCTGCCGTTGTGGACTTGCAAATCACGAATGGCGTCGAATAAAAAGAAAAAGGCTACAACAAAAAAAAAAAAAACAATAAAAAATATGAAGATTGTTTAAAAGTATCAAAGACTGCTAAGTTTGTTGTAACTTTATTACACAAGTACACGGCTAATCGAAGTAAATACATAAAAAGAAAAAAAAAACAGAAAATGTCAGCGATGTTTCGAACTGTCACTTTCGCATCCACATATTCCATGATACTCAGGGCATAATTTATTGATTATTCCGAACCTCTGACATTATTTAGTAATTGTTGAAACTGTGGAAGGCAAAGGCAATGCTGAATACTTGCTTTCGATGATTTATCAAAGACTTTCAAGTCAATTTCTTTACATTTCTGAATACGTCTTTCAAGATTTGGTGTCAAATGCGATTTGCAGAAAGATAATGAGAGTCGGCGGAAGGATTTTTCAAAGAAAATTATCTTAAATCGTCACTTGAATTAACAAGAAAGAGATCTTTATCAATTCTTGAAACGCAAAAACGTCTTTTACTTAGAGAGTCTGGCAATTAAATAACGTATGTATTCGAATATATGTCGATTGCGTGCAGAAATAAATTCTTGATAATTTGACTAAGATATTATTTACGTTAAGCGCCAACTATAAATTGATTTCATTTTTTGAATCTAAAGTCACTGTACTCAGAATGCACTTTATATATACTGACATTGTAGACTCCTCTATGGTGTGAATACACACACACACACACACACACACACACACACACACACACACATATATATATATATATATATATATATATATATATATACAAAAAGACCTCCAATCGGTTGTTGACTGGGGAAGGAAATGGCTGGTTAACTTTAATGCGTCAAAAACAAAACGGCTCTCTATTACCCACCACAAGAGAACCGTCCCTGCGTCCCATTAGAATGTCTGATACTCAAATCTACGAGACCATCTCTTTGCGACTGCTTGTTCCAACACTGCTGACCTGTGATGGAATAATTAATTAATTGAATCATTATCCTCATCTACCACAAACAAAGTTGGTTCTGTGTCGCGTCAGAAAGTTTTTCTCGCCAGAGTCCATCCTTCAAATCTACCAATCAACCATTCGCCCTTGCATGGAATATTGCTGTCATATATCGTCTGGTGTCCTCGTTTTTCGTCTTAGGGTCCTCGACAAAATCCAGACACGGATATGCAATGTCGTTGGCCCTGATCTGGCATCTCGTTTAAAGGCGCTCACTCACAGACGTGTTGTGGCCTCTCTCAGACTTCCTTGGGGTGAAAAACTTATATATATATATATATATATATATATATATATATATATATATATATATATATATATATACGTTCGAGTTCTAATTATGTGGATTCACTAATATATACTTATAGCTCTGTCTCATAACATTGAGCACTGTATTTATAAACGTATGGAAGAAATATATATATATATG
>OZ038482.1:111509829-111564829 GCA_964036315.1 Acanthosepion esculentum | reverse complement strand
AGACATGGCACGTGGAACTAGAACAGTCTACCCCAGTGAGCGAAATAAAGGGTTCAGTTCGACATTGCTAACACCTGAAGAAGCGTACAACGGCCGAAACTTTGTATTAAATATGGCGACAAAGATGAGGACAATTGTCCGATTAATGTAAATAATGTACACAATAACTGATCTCAGAAATATATACACATACTGAAGATAAAAGTAAGCTAAAACAACGCAATGTGTAGGTTAGAAAACTCAGAATTTAAATAGTCGGGTAGTCCCGATTATTCTGAGAGTAAGTGTACTCGGAAAACGAGAAGTCAAATATCATTATTATTATTATTATTATTATTATTATTATTATTATTATTATTTACTTTGATATATGTTGTATACTCATTCCTTTCCGGGTCCCAACCAGAGACCTATAGTCAGAAATAGTACCCTGACATTTTCTGTGAGAATTTTCGTAAAAATAAAAATAAAATATTCTAAGATCAAAGATATTTTACATAGATAAAGCCCTTCATAATATGTGAGCTGTACTTGTTAGAATAGTCTTTTAATTTATTTAAGGCTTGGGCTAGCAGGGATCCTATCAATGGGTCTATTAGAAACTATTCCGATTAAACCCATGGCCCCAACCAGAATTGGAATTATTGATGTCTTCATGTGCCACAGTTTTTAGATTTCCTCATTTGCATTTTGATAGTTATTTCTTTTATTCTTTTTTTTGTTTTTTTTTTTTTGTTTGAAGATCTTCAAAGATACATTACACTCTGCATGTCAATAAGAAAGCACATTCTGTTTTTGTGGTCTTTGATCACGGTGTCTGGGCGATTAGCTTTGATTATTCTATCTGTGTGTATTGTAAAGTTTCATAAAATTGTTCCTGTAACCGGGTCTGGGTGGTGTTCATACCAATTTCTTGCAATTTCCTTCCCGTAAAAATTGCAGAGTTTCCTGTGCAGATATTGGCCCACTCTGTCATACCGAGTTTTATATTATTATTATTATTATTATTATTATTATTATTATTATCATTATTATTATTATTATTATTACTATTATTTACAGGAACGTTAATAAATAGGTTGTCGACGTCAACGAAAGAAAGCAAGAATTTGAATATTGGGTTTGGTAGAATGTTCAATCTGAATGAATCCTTCAGTAGAGTTTGTACAGTACTTATTAGATAAATATGGTGCACTTAACTGGTTCAACGTTTTTCATAATCGATAAACAGGAGTGGGCACTTGTGATATAATTGGACAGAGACAGGAACTGAGATAGTCTACTTTGACGCTACCATAAAAATAACCAGGTTGGTAATCGCCAACTATTTTCTCGTGTTTAATACAATCAATGTCTACATGATTAAGCTTGTTTTTAAGAGATTCATGGTGATTTATTTTTGTTGCTATTTTGTGGGGAGGATTATTTTTTTATATATTTGGTCATTTATGGTGGTCATTCAGAAATGATTATAGTTTAAATTTGCAATTGTTTTGCATTTAGAATGACAGAAATGATGAATTCGTCAGCTCGACCGAAGATATTTATCGGTATTGCTTTTTATAGAAACTGTGACAGTTATGCATGCATATTCTCTCTCTCTCTCTCCCTATATATATATATATATATATATATATATATATATATATATATATATATATATATATATATATATATATACACACACACACACACACACACACACATATATATATATATATATATATATATATATATATATACACACGCGCACGCACGCATACATATACTGCGAAATGGACAAAATCCGACAATTATTTTAATATATTTTATTGTTATACGTTATTTATATAGATACAAATATTTAAGTAAATCCTCTGTTTATAATAAGCAGTATTAACAAAATTTACTGGCCTGAACGTCCGAGAAATTTTCATAAAAAAATATATGTCCTCCAACAGGAATTTAACCTCTATCCTACACGGAACCGTCATATAGCCTGAGGTGCGCTACCAGTTTAGCTGATCATAATCTGCCGCTTGAAGCGTTTAAACAACCTGAAGTCGGTACGTGCAGAGCTTTATCACTTTCCGAAGCATCAGTTGAGACGTAAATTTGTCGATGCCGTATGTTTAGTGCGGCCCTCTGGATGGACTTTCCCTGGCTTTGCGCGAACGCCTGCTCCAGGGGATCGGTGTTTCATCAGTGATGGTAGTAGCAGGTCTTCCGTTGTGTGGTTTGTCAAGAACAGATCCTGTTTCGAGAAACTTGCTATACATATCGTAAATTGTGCTAAGCTTTGAAGCAGTGTGAAAGTCACAAAGCTTCTCAACCTAGCACTGAACTGTAACTGTGGACTGAAAAACAACTTACCAGGCGGTCATTTTGTAAAGCTTCTCCACCTTCAATGGGCGAGTCATTGACAAAAGAATGATACAAATTGCCAAATTGTAATCTTCAACAAAATATACAATTGCTATAACTTAGATGCTAAAATAATTCTTTAACACTAAAATATATAATTTAAAAAAATTCTGTGCATGAAATTAAAAAAAAATACGCATTTTGACATTTTAATATTAATTGTAATAATTCTATAAAAATAAACATTTATTTGAAAAATATTTCCAGACATGTAAGAAAAAAGAGTGAGGACATATTCTTTGCTATGTTTGTGGATTATTGTCCACTTTCCATTTTTTATTGTTTTATAGCCTGGTTATCAATTTACTGATGGTAGAGTGTGCGTCTGTATATATGTCTATGTGTTAGTGTGTTTATATATTTCTCTCTCAGTTAATTTTTACATTAATTTATTGCCCATTTATGATCAGTACTGCCAATTGATATCATATTTCCCCAACACTACCTCAGTCACACTCCTGATCCCAACATTCCACAATCGATGAGTTAAAGCTGTCATTTTATTTGATTTACGCCGAATTTGAGTCGGGCTAAATTTAATTTGCCCTTTCTCAAAAGATACATACCGCTAAAAAAAACTTATACTGTACGGAAAAAACAATAAGTTGAAATAAAAATTGGTTCTTTGAAAAACAGTGTAGTCGCCACTAATATGTGCATATATATATATATATATATATATATATATATATATATATATATATATATATGTATGTATGTATGTATGTATGTATGTGTGTGTGTGTGTGTGTGTGTGTGTGTGTTAATGCGACCTATCTACATTAGAATGAACTCTTTCTAATTCATAAATACTAACCTGCGAGTCTTCCGAAGGAGGCAGATGTGACGCAGTGTAACCTGACATTTCGGACAGACACATCTATATGCTGACTAATAACACACTTATTTTATATACATGTTCTGTTATTTCAATACACTTGATCAACATACCTTCTTCTTTCCGTGTCTTTCTTTATGGCCCCTAACAGGCCACAACAGTGTGTGTGTGTGTGTGTGTGTGTGAGAGAGAGAGAGAGAGAGAGAGTGTGGGTGTGTGTGTGTATGTTATTTCTAATGTTATTTTAGCAGATACCTGAATGTGAGTAGACGCAAAAATTTATTTTAAGAGTGTATATTACTTCTACCTACCTATATATACACACACACACACACACACACACACACACACACACACACACACACACACACACACACACACACATACATATATATATATATATATATATATATATATTTGACTTCGTCTAAGTTTCGTATTTCTTTCAGGACGGTGGCGATCATGGCTTTCCACAAAATTTTCTTGTCCTTTGTAGCTTTTAATAAATTTTGGCTTTTTGTTATCTCTTCTAAACCGTATTTCGCCAAACATTCTCAGAAAGAGGAACACAAATTCTCAAAAACTCCAATTTTGCCTTATAAATGCATTGTAAATTGGACTTCCGTTCTGATGAAAACTGTCACAAAGTCAAGGCCTGATTTTGCCTTATAAATACACTTCAAATTGAACTTCCGTTCGCATAAAGAATAACAGAAATTTACGGCACAATTTTGCCTTATAAATACCAAGTAAACTGAACTCCCGTTTTCATACGTATAAATACATGGTGAACTTCCGTTCTCATAAAAATCGACACAAATCGACCGCTTGGCCTCATAAATACCTCGTAATGTGGACTCCCATTTTAGATCCACTGCGTTTGTTGCCGCTTCAAAATTTAATGTTTTCGTCAGTGAAAGCAGGTCAAACTAGATTATTTCAAAAATACATTTTGCGGGAATAAAAAATAGATACTGGTGTTCGGTAAAGATTTTTAACACAAATATATTGAAAAGAAAGAAAAAATATATTGCTTGAATTTATTCCATATTTTAATTTATCTAGCGACTGAAAAAAAAAAATCTTTAAAAGTAAAGAAACAGAGCGAAACAAATATACTTTTTCTAATATAGATTTTGTTTGGCGCAAAAAGCAAGTCATTCGTGTGAGACCATTAAATAATCGTTTTACTTCTTTAAGCTCAATAAAAATTAAAATAAGCAAATGGATTACACAAAAAATATGACTGTATCATCTCTCTCACTCCTCTCTCTCTCTCTCTCTCTCTCTCTATATATATATATATATATATATATATATATATATATATACAGAGAGAGAGAGAAAATTGAGAGATAAGAGAGAGTAGAAAGCGAGAAGAGAGAGAAGGAGGGAGATAGGCATTACGGCCTGGTGTAAGGATTAGCAAAATTGTCTCGCTAAACCAATTACAACTGAGTAGCGAATTTGAACCTCAGTGGGTGTTCCATACTTTCCACCTTGTTCCACATCTAAACTACAGTAAGTAAATCACTATATATATGGTGCAATGGGCAAAATGCCTTCATTTTACATTTTTTAATTTCACGCATGCGCTTTTTTTATTTTGTCGACTGTACAATATAGTAGGATCAGTTGGAGAGAGTCTGTGAGAAAAAGATTTGATTCAATTGATTCCGCCAGAAAATTGGAAACGGCATGCTGTACGGCTTGGCATTCGCACCGGAAGCTCTAATACTAATATTTCAGAGTGTTTGGATTGCAATCTGAGGAGAGTCCGAAGGATTCTAAAAAAGTCGAATGAGTTTAATGGTGATTACGAAAGTACGGCAGCTCGGAAAATCAAAATCACTCTGATTGTTCGGATAAGAAAATAACAGTCGAATTTTTATGGTCAGGGCCTCAGAGTCAACACGGAGGCCTACATCAAGAGTCCTGAGGAACTAGTGCTACTCTGGATGAAGAAGGTGGCTTCTGGAATCGATTAGTTTTTTTGTTTTGTTTTTTCTTTTGGCTATACATGACGACGCTTGGCGGTTTTTTCATCCGGTTTTTAGTCTTTTCTTTTTTTTTCCCACAATTTTTTCCCCAGATACGAATTTCTTTTAATATACTTTTATTTGCAAATTGTACCATCCGTTTTTGTTTTGTTTTTTTGTTTTTTTTTACACCAGCCAATTATAGACATTAACATTATAATTTTGACTCTAATTAATTCTCTTGAGCACTCTTTTAAGTCACACGTAATGGAACATAGGTAGTGCCAGGCTCGCTAGAATTTCATATATATATATATATATATATATATATATATATATATATATATGGTTAGGTACTTGAGATAACTAGATATTAGCGAACATATACGCGCGTGCTGCCGTGTATACGCTAGTAAGCAAATAAATAATTAACAAAATTAGCCAAGAGGAGTAGACATAATAGTACTCAATGTGTTTAGACATAGCTATATATATATATATATATATATATATATATATATATATATATATGTGTGTGTGTGTGTGTGTGTGTGTGTGTGTGTGTGTGTGTGTGTGTGTGTGTGTGTGTGTGTATACACGTTAGTTCATTCAAAAACGTGTTAACGTAATGTTAATTGATTGGGGTCACAGCATTAATGAATTTTTTTTTGTTTTGGTGATTACTGACCAAGCATTTCCACACAGCCCCTCTCCCGTCCGGCGCACAGGTATGTACAGATGTTTGTACTGGAACATCTCTAGGCAGCAGCTCGACTCTCCAAATAAGTTATCTGAAAGCTCACTCTATAAAAGAATTTATCTGGAAGACAAACCCTGGATTGTTTTCTATTTTTATTTTATTTTTTTTATTTTTTAATACGATAGTCTCAACCCATCGGCCCCTTCTAATACTCATCCCCCTTCTCTTGATCAGGGGTAAAAGTTCATCCTTTGTTTTCCTTTTAGGAAGGGGCTCCCCGGTTCCTTTCCTTTTCTCATGCCTTAATAGTAGTGCTGTCATTAATTTTTGTGATATGCGTGCATTGTAGCAACCTTTCTTGATACTGAGGTTACCGGATTGGCAGTTTTCTGGTTGCTGTTCCCGGCTGGTAGTTAGGAGCCCGAAATCTTGTGTAGCTTCTTGAGAGGCTGTTCTACTCAACAGTTGCATAATATCGAGCTTCTTGTAGTGCCATGTCGCGCATGGAAGTGTCTTCCTGCATGCACCTCAGGTGGACAACCCCGAGGCCACACTATGTTGCAGTCTGCGTCAGTTCCCTTCCTACACATGTTACATTAGATGACTGACTGCTACTACTAACATAGGCATTTTCCTTATCAACATAACACATCATGGCTATAAACAACCAAAGATATAAAACTAAACCAGCTTAAGAAAAAACACCTAAACTCCTTAACCTTTCTTTCACTAACATTCCTGTAATTCGGACCAACTTCTGCAGAGTGGAATCGTTCCTCTTCGAAAATTCTCCGGAAAATGTAGCTACCTGCAAAACTAATCTTAACTTTTCAATCCCCTCCTCTGATTTCTCGAATCCTCCTTAGATAGGACTCTAAAGTCCATATGCATGAGCTAAACGTTTATGTCCACTAACATCTCCCGCCCGCTAGGGACCTCTCTCCCGAAACTCCACACAATTCTTACATGTGTCTCCGTCTCTCTCTATTTATTTCAGTCAGATACGTCTTCCTTCTCTACCGTTCCCCTTCCTCTCAAGACTGTTGCGTGCTAGATAGTATTTCAATAATATAGACGACCATTTTCAAATATATTCGTGCTCGGTTACTTTAATGCCACCATACTAGGTGGCTTAAACACTCTGTCACTCACCTCGCTGGCATCCGAACCCTTAACTTCTCAATCTCTCAAGAAAGTGGTTGACTTCTCCA
Organism: Acanthosepion esculentum; assembly: GCA_964036315.1. NCBI lineage: Eukaryota > Metazoa > Mollusca > Cephalopoda > Sepiida > Sepiidae > Acanthosepion > Acanthosepion esculentum. Next base: position 111,557,698 of record OZ038482.1, on the reverse strand, counting down.
CGCGTTTTCCCTGTAACACTGATGGACACGCTTCTCTTCCCGATCTCTTTTTTACCTCTATCCCTGACGCTTGTATTATACAGATCTGCCCTCTTGGCAACTCTGATCATGCGGTAGTTTTTTACTCACCAGCTAAGAATTTCCTACCAACTGGATATCTTTCTGTTATCATCGAATAGATTGGGACTCTTTCCGTGATTTCTTTCGTGGTGTCACTCGGAATTATGTCTTTAATCATTCTGTTAAGAATGTGCGTCTGAAGTGACCTACTGGGTGAAGGCCGGCATCGATGCTTTCATTCCTGCAAGAAAATACCAAATTAAACCGCGTTCAGTTATTCGGTCCTCACGTACACGCTCACCCGCCATAGCCCACAGTAATCACTTCTTCTTCTGTACCAGAGCGACACGTCCGATTGCAAAAGACGTCTCTTTGTCTCGTAACGAATGCAACCTTGTCCTGAATGGAGTGAAGTTACTGTTTGCTGAAAGAATGAAAGAACGTATTGCATCTCGTATGTTCGTTTCCAGAAATTAATGGCTGTGCTGCAAGAATTTGCTGAACAGCAGCAAAACCTCAATCCCTCCTCTGTTCAATCAACTCGAAGTCCTGACATCTACATATAATCATTTCACCCCAAGCAGGGTGATAATGCTACTAGAATACAAGGGCTGACATGTAGTTAAAGAGAACAAGAAGACATTAGTGATAAGAACTGATAATAAAAGGACAACTTTCAGGAAGACATCACTGACCCTGGGTCGTAGCAACTGTTGGGGTTCGATATTTGGGCAAATATTGAACTCACAAAACTACTATGAAAGTATAAAAATTCATTTCTATAGTAAAAATGCCAGCAATACATTTTTATATCAGAACATTACCGGGAATACATGTTATAATAGGATTACCAACGATACTTTTTATCTGTATCTGACGACATACAGTTGTATTCAAAATATATTTAGTTGACGCTATAAAATTGTGTTCAAAATATTTGGATTTCGGCACCTACAGATGTTGATATGTTGCAGAAATATTCAACTAACCTACCAACCAATTCAGGATCACCGAAGATAGAGACCGGTATTGTATTTAAATTTTTGAAGATTATAGGTGTGGTAACTTAGAAAAGGTTACTGAATGAGGAATAACCAAAATGGAGGTTGGAAATGAAATGGTAACATCAACAAAATACAATACTCGCCAGCGGCGTGAAGAAGGTAAACCACTGCTAGTGGTTGACTACTTAGACAGCATATCACCGCCAACTTACAATAGTATCCAACGTATTTATGAGGATTAGGACATACACATTAGTGTTCATAGGAACGGTATATAACAGCAGGAAAGCAAGAAATCGGAAGGGAGTTCCACAGGTGAGAAGTGCGAGAAAAGAAACTATTAGAATTGAACAGACGGTTGCATCTAGCTAGTTCAACAGAAAAACGGTGAGACCTAGTTACCAATCTAGTGGCACGCATGCAGTTGTAAAGAAGAAAGCTCATCAGAGCAATTACCATGAAAATATTTGTAGAAAGGAGAGAGGGAAACCACATAAGAACGGTGAGAAAGTGAGTGAAGTCGAGATGCCAAGTCAGGATCGATTATATTGCAGATCCTTCTTTGAATTTCATGAAGAATCTAAAGATAGGTAAGAGCATCAACTGAGATATGGCGGCAGTATTCAATAAGAAGACGAAAGGTATATTTATATGGTTTATTTATAAATATTTATATATGCGTGTGTGTGTGTGTGTGTGTGCGCGCGCACGCGCGTGTGGTGAGAGATAAATACAGACGGAGAAACAGATAAAGAGACAGCCAATTATTTATGTAGAGTCATATTGTTTTCGACGATCTTGCAAAATCACTAAACGCTTTCGGAATTCATAAATAATTCATGGTCGCGAAATGGAACGCGGTAAAAGAAAAAGAGAGCTAATGTTTTATTCACGGCATTTGTTTCGACTTTGAAGTGGTTATATCATCTTTCTCTTATTTGATTGTTATGACCCCGTCTCCAGAACCAAGTGTTTTTTTTTTTCATTTAATCATTTGTTGCTTGCAAACAACTACACTGTCCGTAAGAGCTCGAGCGATGAGTCATTCACCTGATTAGGTGTTCTATAAAGCAATGACAAAACTTGACCTTTTCGAAACAGTGTCTTTTCTCTTCGTTTTTCTCACTTCTTTTCTTTCTTTTTTCTTTCTTTCTTTTCCTTCCATTCTTTCTTTCTTTCTTTCTTTCTTTCTTACTTTCTAGACGTAATCTTCTTTGTTTACTTCTTTTCTTTCTTTCTTTCTTTATTTATTTCCTTCTTTCTTTCTTTCTTTTACTGTTCTTTCTTTCTCTATCTCTTTCTTTCTTTCTAGCTGTAATCTTACGTTTGCTTTTCTTTCTTTCCTTTTTTCTCTCTAGACGTAATCTTTTTTGTTTTCTTCTTTCTTTCTTTCTTTCTTTCTGTTAAGGGTTCTCCCCTTTTCACACAAATGGACTCACCCAAGGTATACATATACTACTACCAGTGAATACCCGAAGAGTGAAGGAGTCGAGACGGAACGACAGAAGAGTAGTAGAGTTCAGTAGTAGTAGAGTAAGTCGCACACAGAGACGGCGGCAAGCGTCACCGTTAGCGATCACATAGACTCAGTAAGAAGTCATACCGCGATACTTCAATACCAAGACTGTATATATATATACTAGTGCTACTAACCCGCATTCCTGGATCTACTAACCCGTATTACCAGTTTGTATTATTACGTTAATACATTTATTTTCCTTATCCATTCCTGGCGTTTGTTATTCATTGATATCGGATTTCATCCCGGAATCCACAACACTTTCTTTCTTTCTAGTCGTAAACTCTCTTTAACTTTTCTCTTTTTCTTTCTTTCTTTCTTTCTTTCTTTTTTTCTTTCTTTCTTTCTTTCTTTCTTTCTTTCTTTCTTTCTTTTTATTTTTCTTTCTTTCTCTATCCCTTTCTTTCTTTCTAGCTGTAATCTTACGTTTGCTTTTCTTTCTTTCTTTCTATCTACATTGTAGTCCAAAGAATTTGGGCCATCATCTGGATTTTTTAAGCAAATCACCCCAAGGTAGCGCAACTAGCCCGTAAGTGGTTACAGAGGGTGAGAGTAAGAGTAAAGAGGAGTGTCTGCAAAAAGGATAAAGAGAAGGACAGTGATCAAGGTCAAGGTATCAGAAGATGTCGGTTGACATTACATTTGAATATTTGAAGATTATAGCTATCAGGGAAGTAAGTGATAGGAAATGAGTTCCACTGACGGGAGGTGCGAGATAAGAAGCTGTTGGAGTAGAAGAGATGGCTACATTTAACCATTTCAACAGTGAAAGGGTGGGACCGAGATGCCAATCTAGTAGGACGCTTAAATTCATGCAGTTTGGGAACCAGTAAAAGTAGCTAGTCAGAGCAGTTGCCATGAAAATACTTGTAGAAGAGACAAAGGGAAGCCACAGTAGGTCTGTGAGAAAGTGAATGTAAACGAGATGCCAGATCAGGACGAATTAAATTTACATGAATCACCTAAAAATTGAAGGTTGCGTGCCTTTTTCAAAACTAATTTTCTAGTTCACTTTGAGTCAAAAGGTTTTCATCATATAAATAATAATAATAATAATAATAATATTAATAATAATAATAATAACATTAATAATAATAATAATAATAATAATATTAATAATAATCCCATATATTTAATGATAATTTTATTTCTATTTTATTCTTTACTTATTTATTGATTTCTATTATCTTTTAAAGTAATAATAATAATAATTCTTAAAGAAATGGTACATTTGATAATGAACTGTTTACTCCGACATCCATTATAAAAAAATATATATGTATGTGTTTATGCGTATATATATATATATATATATATATATATATATATATATATATATATACATATACACTTCAGGTAGATGGAACTCATCAACCCATGAGGGTAGTCCATCTAAGAGAAGGAAAACTATTTTTAAACATTTTATGTCTTGCAGCCATACCCAATCATGGAAAAGACTTCGAGAGTAAACCATGAGCAAAATTCCGGAGCCGTGGTCCCTAAACCAGTCCGATGTGTTCAAGTTCCTTCTGGCAACGCCTACAAGACTGTCACTCCCATGTGGGCCTGTATAGCCATAACAGATGATGCACCACCAACAGCAACTGAAGCATAGCCTTTTGGGCACAGATCCATGGTCTTTCGAAACTGATGGAAGCCACACACTATATACTGTAAAATAACCACAATGATTGTAGTAATTCTCATTTACTTTATTCTCTTACCAACGAGATACAAATACAAAATTATATCTCGCCACACAGCTGTTTATATAACAGTGGACGAGGTAACTTATGTTTGCCTGTGGAAGTCCCCCATTATCTAATGAGACCTTCCATTTCTACTCTATATATACAACTAAACAATTAATTATGTAATAATAATAATAATAATAATAATAATAATAATAATAATAATAATAGTGGGCTCAGAAATACAAGTACAACACGGTAAACCGGCTGAAGCTGCACAATACTCAAAAAAGAAAGCAAAGACAGATGCAACCGACCAGATACAGAAACAATGGCAAGATAAACCGCTTCATGGCCAATACTCTGCCCGTACCAAACAAGCTGACGTAGACAAAAAACGTACCCATCAGTGGCTACGTAGTGCAGGGTTGCAAGCTGAAACTGAAGGTTTTATACTTGCTGCACAGGACCAATGCTTGTTAACTAGAAATTATCAAGCACATATACTAAAATACTGTGTTAGCCCAAAATGCAGATTCTGTGATAAATATCCAGAAACAATTGATCATCTTGTATCAGGCTGCACGATATTGGCACCCACTGAATATAAAACCCAGCATGAGTGGGCCAATATCTGCACTGGAAAATTTGCAACTTCTACGGGAAGGAAACTGAAAGAAACTGGTACGATCACCACCCAGACCTGGTTACGGAGATAGAACCTGTTACAATTCTATGGGACTACACAATACACACGGACAGAATCAAAGCCAACCGCCCAGACATTGTTATTAAAGATCACAAACAAAAAAAAGGCTCCTTATTGATATGGCAGTCCCTGCAGACTGCAATGTATCTTTGAAGATATTCGAAAAACTGTCAAAATACAAGGACCTTGAAATCGAAATCTCAAAAATGTGGCACATGGGAACATCAACAATCCCTGTTGTAGTTGGAGCCTTAGGATTGGTTGGAAAAGATTCCAGTAGACTAATTGAAGGGATCCCTGGAGGTCCATGCCTCAAAGAGATATAAAAATTATTCTAACAAGTACAGCCCACACTTTACGAAGGGCTTTATTTATGTAATTTTTTTTTTTTTGCAGTGGAAAGTGTCATGATACCATTTCTAACCTTAGGTCTCTGGGCGGGACGCGGAAAGAAATATGTATACGCCAGATATCTAAGAAAATAAAAACAATAATAATAATAATGACAGGAATAATAATAATAATAATAATAATAATAATAATAATAATAATAAATGCATGAATAAAGCTCCCCGTAGCCTAGAAATATCGGAGTGATATCTGGTGGGTAATAGCCGTGTCTCGTGTACAGGACAAGCTTTTTGTTTTGGTCGACAGCTGTCCTAGAGGTGGTATCTTGAACAAAATTACCCCTTGGCGGTTATGGATAAAATGTAAAAAATACAATCAATGTTTACAAACAAAAACTCATACCGGATGGGCCGTCACACGGGTAAACAAGGAACGCGCCCGTCAGTGATTGTGCTGTCGAAACATCTGTCACTGGAACAAACTCTTCCGCAAACAACGAGGCAGCTAGTCACCGAAACCGGATTAACTCCAACATTGGACCTGGTCACTTAATGTGAAATCAATTAATAAAAAAGAAGCGAGCGGAAAGGAATCGTGAAGAGTACAAACAGGCATTGCGTCTTTTTTCACTGCACTCGAAAATCCACAAAAAAACAGCACCGATCAGATATACTATATATGGAAAGATATGATAGAAACTAAAATAAGACGCCACCTTGAACCCAATATACCGGCAAATCCAAACACAATCCAAACAAAAACGCGGCAAAAGTGGAAATAATAATATGATAGAAGATAAGAAAGAAGATAAGATTAGAAACTAAAATAAGTCAAATACGAAGTAATGATCTCTCAGGAAATAAATCGGTAGTAGCTAGTTGCGATATAAACTATTGCACCGATTCAGATTCTGTCTCCAATGAAAATGAATCAAACGACATTAGAACAGAATCCCTTGAAAACTGAGTTGAAATCACTAAAGCGAAAACCCACATTATTCAAATAATCAGCAAATTAGCACGGACACAAATGCCAGAAAGAGATTCATATGACAATGTCCAATAAACACATTGTGTAAACATATAACACTGCATTGCAAACATTGTTAACGAACAGACCACAAGAAAACATCACAGAAATAAATAATGTCATATATACAAAAGCTATTGAAAAACTTAATATCAAGACAAATAAAATATTACTGTAAATCCTTAGATAGTGTACCAATCTCTTAGATACTTAAGGCTTTGGATATGTACAAAGTCTCCTTGATTATAGTAAATTTTCTTAAATATTGCATGAAACTTTGGAAAACGACATTATACTAAATTACACCAAAGCTATTGCCACTTGCAATTGTTTGAATATCCGATGAAGTATATTTAAAGGAGACTCCCTGTCGCTTCTTCTGTTCTGTCTGACCATAACCCCACTTTCGCATAAACTAAACAGATAATTTTTCTCTTCAGTATCGTCCATGCTTCAAATATTCCTGCAACATATGCTATGGGCTCCTACTATATATTTAGAAATTCTTGATAAAATCTTGATAAAAAGAAGCTGCAACGTTATTGGTCGATTTCCTACCGCCGTAATATCGCTTTCCCATGCCTTTCCTATAAATACTTTCTTGGTAATTGTTCTTATGGACTTTCCTCTATTGTACATACATTTTGTGTATTTAAGCGCAGTACTAGATTGGTGAATAGGTCCCATCATTTTACAATTGAAATGTCCAGATGTAACCGTAAGTTCTATGCTAACAGATTGGTAGATAGATCCCATCATTTTACAATTGAAATGTTCAGATGTAACCGCAAGTTCTATGCTAACGGTTCCTTCTATCGCACTTCACCCGTAATGGAACGTTAGAACGCTCTTCCGGCTTCTTGCTTCCTAGCCAAATTTCATCTAATATAAATGTAATGTCAATCTACAATCCTCTTGATTACACTACTTTTAATTTTCTCCCTCCTTAATAATGTTTTTCTTTTTCTTATTCTTTCACGTGGGTCTTAGTGGCTTTATTGCCTTGCTGAATTTTTTTTTTTTTTAAAAGAGTTGAGCTTTTCACTAGTCTAAAAAGTATAGATTCTGTCTATGTTAAAAATCTACGCCGGGGGTTGAACACGGATTTTTTTTACCACCGGAAGCAGTGAGTAACCGGAAGGATGATGAAGACCCCGTTTAATTTCTAGTTGATTTTTTTTTTCAATGTAGGATTTCACATGAAAGAAACAATTTTCAGCTTCGATTCATTTATGGAAGCCCTGGCCATACTTTTGTCGATTCGCGTGTGTTCTTTAGCTTTTATTTTTCTACTCGTTACTGAGAGATGTTCTGGTTTGCCAACAAGCGATAGAACATATTACCTACAACAACCAACCTGTCCCCACCTACATACGCACACTTATACCAGTCGTTATTTAAACGTTCATCTCCTCTATCAAGTACAAAGATTCTCCCAAAGAGCAGGTAACGTGGATGGAGAACGATTGGAGCTAGAATACATCTCTCTCTATCTATCTATCTATCTATCTATCTATATATATATATATATATATATATATATATATATATATATATATATATATATAGATAGATAGATACATAGATAGATAGATAGATATATTGCTGTCTGTATTAGTTTGCAAATCATATTTGTTTGAACTCATTCCTGAAGCAATGCTTAGTTACAATATATATATATATATATATATATATATATATATATATATATATATATATATATATATATATTGCTGTTTGTATCAGCTAGTAAAACATACTTACAATATATATATATGTATGTATATATATATATATATATATGTATATATATATATATATATGTATATATGTATATATATATGTATATATATATATATATATATATATATATATATATATATATATATATATATATATATATTCAAAACAGAGAAGATATCCATAAGTCTCGGATATAGACTAAGAGCGATATAATGGCCGCAATGAGAAGGAAGGAAGGAAGGAAGGAATAAAGGAAGGAAGGAAGGAAGGAAGGAAGAAAGAAAGAAAGAAAGAAAGAAAGAAAGAAAGAAAGAATCTGACAAAATGAATGAAAAAAGAAAAGAAGAAAAAAATAAGTAAAATGGAGATAGGGAGTTAGTTGTGTCTACTGAACCCAGAAATAGAAGCAAAAAAAAAAAAGAAGACTATTACAAAATGAATAAGAAAAAGAAGGGAAGAAACAAACAAATAATACAGAGGATAGGATAGAGAGAGGACGAAAGAGAGAGAGAGAGGGGGGGTGAGTGTGTGTTGTTTTCCTAATGAACTCAGAAATGGATATGCAGAAGAAATAAAGAAAGTATTGTACAAAATGATTAAAAAAGAAAGTAACAAACAAATAATAGAGAGGCAAGAGAGAGAGAGAGAGAAAGAGAGAGAGAGAGAAAAAGTGTGAGTCTGTGTATATTGTCCCTGCTGAACTGAGAAATAGATACGTAGAAGAAAGAAAGAAAGAAAGAAAGAAAGAAAGAAAATGAGACGAAAGAAAGGAGAGACTATTACAAAATGAATAACAAAGAAAGAATGAAAAAATAAATAAAAAGGTATAGTGAAAATTCTTTGTTACTACTGAACTGAGATACATAGAAGAAAGAAAGAAAGAAAGAAAGAAAGAAAGAAAGAAAGAAAAAAGGAAGAGAGAAAGAAAAGAAGAGAGAAAGAAATGAAAAGAGAAAGAACGGAAGAGATTGAAAGAAAGAAAGGAACAGGGAATATTATATAATGAATAAGAAAGACAAAATAAATAAAGAGATAGAGACAATTCGTTTTTCTTACTGAACCGAGAAATACGTACGCAGAAGAAAGAAAGAAAAAAGAAAGAAGAAAAGAAAGGAAGAAAGAGTGAGAAAGAAAGGAAGAAAGAGAGAGAAAGAAAGGAATTATGAAAGCGAGAAAGAAAGAGTGAAAAGAAGAGAGAGGGGATATTATAAAATGAATAACAAGAAAGGAAGAAACAAAGAGATAGAGAGAAGTTGTTGTTCTTACTGAACCGAGAAATAGATACGTAGAAAAAAGAGAGAAAATAGTGAAGGAAAGAAAGAAAGAAAGAATTAGAGGGAAATGTTCATTTGTAAGTGCAAATTTGATCAATATCTCAAATACTTCAAATTTATTGCGCAGCATTTTCTTGAACGGAATATAATTGTAAACAACTGCCTCCACTCGATAGAGACGGACGTCAGCATCTGCGGAGCGGTATATCTACGTGCTCCGAATACAAGTCATCGATCTCCGGCCAATTTACGTACTTGGTAGATCGTCAGATTCTTTGAGGATGTTTCATAACTGATAACAGTAATGATAATATTAACCGTTTCCTTACAAGGAACCATTCGGCATTTAATAACCGAACAGCCACCATTGCTTTCGGTTGAAATTTATAAAATCTTTCTACTAAAAGTCCAGTTGCTGCTATAGCTCTTTACAGCATTGATGTAGGTTTCCTTCCTAACCTTTTTATTTGAATATCTGTCTCTATTTCTGAGGTTAGGTATTGTAACTATTTATACTATTTACATGGTCCGGACTGTTGTCCTAATCTTTATTGCTATATTCACGACGTTTCTGCCGTTGTACGCTCCGATCTTCTTCAATTGGAATTTCGAACCAAATTCTTTATTTAGTCCACAGGAGTAGATTGTTCTAATTCCACGTGCCATGCCTTTTTCATATATCTCATTTTCAGTTAATTCCCTTTAGTAACAGAAATCTCCATGTTTCTGTTCCCTCTGTTGCGGTCTGATATTGAACTTACAACTCTTTTATTTGAAGTTGTGCAGAATGTTAACATCTTGATTATAGCATTGTTTTCTCTTTCAGTTAGATGTGATATTCATTTTAGCTGTTGGTAGCCCTCAAGTGGTGTGGTTTCTATTATTTGTTACAGTTCTTTTTTTGTGATTCTGTAGCACCATACCACAGTGTTCAAATAATTTGGTTTTTGATAAGACCTTCAGACCACACTCGTTCAAAAAGCCATTTTTAACAACTGATCTTGGGAGGTAGTTGCATTACAGCTGACACTTTAGATATTTCAGAACCAGTGTAACGCCGTGTATGGCATCCATATGCAAGTATTGGTCTGAAAACGCTATTTAAGACCATGACGTGTGTTTTGAGGTTCATGTGTTTTTGTAGCAATTTGCAGTGTTGGGAGAAACTAGATCTAGTGCAGCCCACTCTATCTTAAATTGTCTTATCTCCTATACTAAATTTATTATAACTGATCCATACACCGTGTTAGTTGAAGTGTTTAGTATCTACAAATTCCTCGTCCTGGGTATGCCGATAAACTACATCCGCATCCTGGGTAAGACAATAAACAACATCCAATAGTAAGGCCTCTGATCAGGAGGTTTTGAGGGGCATGGAACTACCTCTTAATTGCTGGTGTTCCTAGGTCCAACCTGGCCCGGGGTGGTAGCACCTGTTAGGGCCCTAGCTATGGGAAAATAGTTAAGCTCCAAACTGGAGTCAAAACGAGTAAAAATAATTTTTAATACCAACAATACATTTTTGTAAAAGAATATTACGAGCAATAAATTTTCGAAGAAAAAATTATTAGCAGCAATACATCATTACCAGCAACACTTTTGTGGAAAAATATTAAGAGTAGTACATTTTGGGGAAAAAATATTACTAGAAATACTTTTTGAAAAAAATATTACCAGCAATAAAAATTTTGTCAGCATTAAGTAACCCATTGAGGTGTTGATATGCCGTAAAACAAAACAAACCAAACCAGTCGTCTTAGTACTTTGCTTGCTTCGTTTCTCGAATATATTTTTGCTTTTCTTATGTGTTGTCGGATTTCTGTGTCCCTTTTACCGTTGTCTGTGGACGCACTACTTACATACATAAATTTCTTCACCTGACTCATTTTCATGTCCCCGATATATAGTTCACAACTTCCATTGTCTTTGATGCTGATAGCCGTACATTCTGCCTTCTTGCAGTTAATAGCCTTTTCACTTTGCTTTCCATGAGTATCTGGACTAAGAGTTCACTTAGTTTATTTTCTGACACTACCATTGACTCTGTTTCATCTCAGTATCTTAAAGGCAAAAAGAAAAAAAACCCTCTGAACAAAGAACAGGCAAAGAAAACCAGTTTTCTCATCTAAATCCGGATATATAAAACCGTTGCAAAAAGACATCAAGCCCATGTTTCTTATAACTATCCTCTATTTTCTTCTGTTTTTAATAACTTAACCCCAAGCAAGGCAATAAAGCTATTATGCCCTAAGGTGTTACTGCGCGAGAGAGATTATTACCAGCAATACGTTTTTGAAAAAAATATATTACCAGCAATAAAAATCTTGTTGGCATTAAATAACCCATTGAGGTGTTGATATGCCGTAAACCAAACCAATCAAAACCAAAACAAACCAATCTACTAATTCCATATCCTAATTTTTTTTTTATGATGAATTCACGATAGGTGTTATTACTGCTATATTTCCAATTCCAGGTCATAGTTTCTGTTTTGGAAAGGTATATGCTGTGTCTTATTTCTTGGAATACTTCGTTGATTTTTTTTCTGTTCATAATCATTCTTCTCCCAACTATGTCATCCACATAGACCACGTGATCAGCAGTGCGTTGAATTCAGAAGGGAAAGCAGGATCGCTGTCTTCTATTGGTTGATTCGTTTGAAATCTATTCTCTAGAGGCAATTTTTCGTGAAATTAGCCTTCTCCGCTCCCGTAACAGTTATCGCTCTTTCCTGATACGGTTCAAGCACATGGTTAGACGAGACGCTGAGAGGTCGTAAAATCATTCAGATAGGTCCGCAGTTTTAAAACAGTGCATCTTGGAGACCCGTAAATGTAATGCTTGAATAAAAGAACATGATTGAGAACAAGAGGGGGTGATGGTGAGAAAGTGATTTTGTTAATTAGAACCAGAATAATTCAATGTTTTACAGAAAGCGAGACGATAATACAAAGAAAAAGTTTTGCTGTAACAGTCTTACAAAACTGAGGAGCAATAGATTTTCACATATCTGGTCCATCGAACGGTTTTCAAATACTACAACTTCCACTTTTTAAGTGGATAACGGCTCAGAATGAGAAATCGGAGAGCTGTGATCGAATTCCAGTCGGGTTCGTTAGATTCATGTAAGCGCAAATACTTTTCTCCCATCATGTATGTGTTTTATAAACAGATTGAGTACTATAGCCTTGGTTGTCAGCAAATCAACCACAGAAAGAAACAGCAGCCTACTGCGGGAATTCTTCTATCAAGTCAGTCATGAATCGGAAGAGATTTGAGCATCCATAAATGTACGGATATGAAATTTTACTGACTGGCGGAAACCTCTTTCAGGATGCAGGCGATCACCATGCTCCACAACTACCTCTTCTTTGTTGCTCTATGTAAATGTATGTACACACACACACACACACACACACACATATATATATATATATATATATATATATATATATATATATATATATATATATATATATATATATATATATAGTGGTATGGCCAACATATGTATTATTTTTTTCTGATGACGACCTTGTGTTGATATCGAAAGTACTCGGAATAAATGAATATGCATTAACATGGTAATTTTGTTTCTTCCAATAAGGATACTAATGAACTTGTCCGTAATTACGAGGTGATCCCATTAAAAATAAGTAGACAAAACTTGTCTAAATTATTTAATGAAACATGTCTTAATATATATATATATATATATATATATATATATATATATATATATATATATATATATATATACATACATACATACATATATATATATATATATGCATACATATATGTATATATATATATATGTATACATATATGTATATGTACATATATGTATAGATATATATATGTATAGAAATATAATTTATTCAAAAATTATAGCATAAACCTGTTATAATTTTTGAATAAATAATATTTCCTCTGCTCTGTATTGAACACTCTTTTAAGCATAGCGTTTTACGTTATTGGAATTTTATTCCGTCTACACCAATCCTATCCTTGGATCTGTATATAAATATGCATATATATGTGTGTGTAGATATATATGTATGTATATTTATGTATCTATCTATCTATCCATCTATCTATCTATCTATCTATCTATCTATCTATCTATCTATATATATATATATATATATATATATATATATATATATATATATATATATATATATATATATATATATATTGTGAGTTTCCCTGTCGGAATGGGTTTACTGGAAAGAGAAAAATAATCTTGTGATTTCGTGTCAAAATTCAGTGAAACAATATTTAAAAAAATTTTTTTTTAATTTTTTTTTACAACAGCTGAGGAGAAATTACTTTCTTAGGCTCAGTACCAGCAGTAAATGTCAGAAGAAGCAGAGAAAGAGATGTCCTTGCTGAAATATATTAGCCAATAGTAATCAAATATTTCTTGAAGAAAACGGGGGTGAGTACTAAAAAAATAGCCTAAAAAATGTAAAAAGTCAATGGATCTTTTCTTTTAATTCACCCCAAAATAAAAAAAAATATCTATATATTTTTGTTAAAAATCACATCAAAATTCAAATATGTCTATTAAAATTTGTTCAAAAATGCTTTTATTGTTATCTTTTGCCTTTCGTCTCCAAAGGAACTCACAAATAAATAAATAATATAATTTCAGCGTAAGGAAATCATGACACTTGGGGCCAATTTCCTTTTCTTCTCTTCGTGGCATTCACAGAGACGGCAGCGCCATCTATCCTGTCGATCTGTTGAGCTCAAACTCATATCATGTTTTTAGAGCATTTCATCGACGTAGGAAGAATATATACTCTCTGTAAGAATCGAAAACGCCACTCTCCTTATCGCTGCATTCTTGTATTATCTCCAGCAACCTTCATGGCAAGATAAACAAATTTTGATTTAAAATTTATAATTTCAAAGTGTGCCAAAAATTAAAAAATATATAAATAATCTTTGATTTAAACTTTATAATTTCAAAGTGTGCCAAAAATTTAACAAAAATATAAATAAACTTTGATTTAAAATTTATAATTTCAAAGTGTGCTAACAAAGTAACAAAAATATAAATAAACTTTGATTTAAAATTTATAATTTCAAAGTGTGCCAAAAATGTAACAAAAATATAAATAAACTTTGATTTAAAATTTATAATTTCAAAGTGTGCTAAAAAAGTAACAAAAATATAAATAAACTTTGATTTAAAATTTATAATTTCAAAGTGTGCCAAAAATTTAACAAAAACATAAATAAACTTTGATTTAAAATTTATAATTTCAAAGTGTGCCAAAGATTTAACAAAAATATAAATAAACTTTGATTTAAAATTTATAATTTCAAAGTGTGCCAAAAATTTAACAATAATATAGATAAACTTTGATTTAAAATTTATAATTTCAAAGTGTGCCAAAAATTTAACAAAAATATAAATAAACTTTGATTTAAAATTTATAATTTCTTGGGGTGAATTAATATTTGCGACAAGTAACTTTACATTATTTGTGGTGAATTAACAGATCCAAGACTACTGTTCTGCCTGAATTACATTAACCTATACCTGTTAAATTGTTTTCTTCTTTTGCACTTGCTGATTTGTTTCGATTTATGGCAGAACATGAACTACAACAGACCGAATTACACATTTTTCCCGAAGTTAAAAAAACATAGACCTTCTCCTTTGGGCTATAAAAAGATGTTAGGGAATTGTGATGTATGCCATCAATGTTTGATATATTCAACCTGAATATATTTTTTTCATCAAGTAAAAATGGTTTATCATCCTGACAAAAATATGTTCAAAGACTGGAATAACCTTGGAACAATTATTTAATAATATAAAAGGTATATTGACCATATAGAAAATGATCAAGTCTACCATGAACTTGTATTATACTTATCTAAAGAAAAAATATTTAGTACTATATTGACAACACAACTTGCAACGCTTGATTGCTTTAATAAAAATGGTTGGTATGCAAAACTTGTTTTTACGTTATACAGCTGAAAAGTTGTACAGTCGAGTAATGGGAATTTTTAGATTTTATAGAATATCCAGACCTTTTGTTTATGCCATCATGAATCTGACGTCATTTTAAGGATAAAGAAATAATGGTACACTAACTTGGAAAATAAGATTATATAGCATCTATCCGGTGCTATAAAGTAGCAAGTTTTAACAAACACAAGACTATTCAATTAATCGGGTCTACACATCTGATAGCAGTCCTATTGAATAAATGACAATGGTTCTGTGTGTTTTGTTGGGGTTTCTCCCACTAAAGGAAACTACAGACTCCTTTATAGCATAAAAAAACCGTTTGAACAGCTTGTACAAATGGAACATTTGCAGGGTCGATGAACAATTACAGGGTCAGCGTTATTAGAATAATAGTAATGTGAAAAAAATCTATAATAAAAGTAAAAATCGCTAACCCCACCAAAAAAAAATCAGAAAATTATACTTCTTCTTTTATGTGCCGTGTCCCTTCAGAACGTGAGTGATCCTTGCTTTCCACCACTTCCTATCCATTGTAGCGCTTACTAAGCTTTCTCGTTTCACAATCACACAAATCTCGCTTTGACATCCATTTACATAAGATTCTTAGCTAGGCTACTCGCTGTTTCTCTGTGACCTTCTTGCCTTAAATATGTCCTGATCGCGTCAAATTCTCCAAGCCCTCTCTTCTCTTTATATGTTCTAGAAATTTCAACTCTCTTCATGATGCTAAGCGTAATCATCGTTTGTCTCCGTGTTTCGTAAAACGTCCCCGTTACTCATATGTTCAGTCCATAGTTTTCTCAGTTTCCTTCCCTAGAAACGAATTTCTCTTGCTTAATTAATAAATTCAGTTTATGTTGAATAGGTAATTATTTAAAAAAAACAAAAACTTGTGAACATTTTTTAATCCGTTTCACCACTATCTTTTTCGTTATATCGGTGTATTTGATGTCGTTTCTTTTGTTTTTGTTTTTGTTTTTTTGTTGGTTTTTCGGTTTTTTTGCCCCCCCCCAAAAAACGAAAAAACCACAAAAATGCAGTTAAATCTATGGAGATGTTATTTCACTAAAAAGAAAATGATCTGCTCCATGAACCGTGAATATACTGAAATTTCGATCTGAATAATTCAATAAAACAATTTTTTGAGAGTTGGTACTTGGCATAATTTAATAAACAGAAAATTTTCTTTAAGATTTGACAGGAAAAAAAACATCGTTGGGAATTTATTTTTTGAAATTTTACATCTAACTCTTCAGTCCGATTTTCAGCTTCAACTGGTTATTGTTTGCAGTAAGAGATTTTATTTATTAAATAAAGACATGCTTGAAAATACGTCAAATGTAAAGAGCGTGTACATTTTACTTTAAAGAATTTTATTCATTTTTCATCTTCCGAACTGCTAGATTATTTCTTTGTACAGAAGGTCAAAAAGGAAATAATTAAAAAACTCTGTGAACTCAATCAATTAACAGCATCAATTGAATAAATCTTTATCATTTTTTTTACATTTTTTTAATAGTAATCTATCTTTTGTCTAAGAAATTTAAAAATCAGATTAATTAAAAACAGGCGTCATTCAGTGCAATTAAATATTTCATGGCATAAAACAGGTAAGGAATTAATAAAAATAAATACAATGAATAACTCTCAAAAGTATCAATTAACTATTTTTTATATTAATTGTATTTCATACATCTGTTGTGGTATTAAAGAATGAAATTATTCATTAAGTTTCATAAAAGCCTACAGAATAAACATAATTGTATTCATGAAAAATATAGACTATTTAATTTACTTTGAATCATATATTTAGGAAAAATATTGATTTTAAAAAACTTTTTAAATTCTTGTTTCGATTTTTCATCAATAATAGAGGATCGATGAATCAAAGAGTGATGAGTGATCGTGCCAATTCTTATCTGAGCCTGTGTAAATGGTTGGCAGAACAGGGATTAGGAGATATAGCAAAAAGACATTTACTAAGAGCTACAAAGGATAGGAAATTGTGGAGAGCCATGATCAGCCACACCCTGAAGGGACTTTGCGCATAGAAAGTGTAGAATGAGATTGTGTAAATGTTTGGCAGAGCTGGGATTAGGTGATATAGAAAAAATACAACATTTACTAAGAGCTACAAAGGATAGGAAATTGTGGCGAGCCATGATCAGCCACACCCTGAAGGGACTTTGCGCATAGAAAGTGTAGAATGAGATTGTGTAAATGTTTGGCAGAGCAGGGATTAGGTGATATAGAAAAAATACAACATTTACTAAGAGCTACAAAGGATAGGAAATTGTGGAGAGCCATGATCAGCCACATCCTGAAGGAACTTTGCACATAGAAAGAGGAGAATGAGCTTGTGCAAATGGTTGGCAGAACAGAGATTAGGAGAGATCGCAAAAAGACAACATTTACTAAGAGCTTAAAAGGATAGGAAATTGTGGAGAGCCATGATCAGCCACATCCTGAAGGAACTTTGCGCATAGAAAGTGTAGAATGAGATTGTGTAAATGGTTGGCAGGACAGGAATTAGGAGAGATAGCAAAAAGACAACATTTACTAAGAGCTAAAAAGGATAGGAAATTGTGGAGAGCCATGATCAGCCACACCCTGAAGGGACTTTGCGCATAGAAAGTGTAGAATGAGATTGTGTAAATGTTTGACAGAGCAGGGATTAGGTGATATAGAAAAAATACAACATTTACTAAGAGCTACAAAGGATAGGAAATTGTGGAGAGCCATGATCAGCCACATCCTGAAGGAACTTTGCACATAGAAAGAGGAGAATGAGCTTGTGCAAATGGTTGGCAGAACAGGGATTAGGAGAGATAGCAAAAAGACAACATTTACTAAGAGCTTAAAAGGATAGGAAATTGTGGAGAGCCATGATCAGCCACATCCTGAAGGAACTTTGCACATAGAAAGAGGAGAATGAGCTTGTGCAAATGGTTGGCAGAACAGGGATTAGGAGAGATAGCAAAAAGACAACATTTACTAAGAGCTACAAAGGATAGGAAATTGTGGAGAGCCATGATCAGCCACATCCTGAAGGAACTTTGCACATAGAAAGAGGAGAATGAGCTTGTGTAAATGGTTGGCAGAACAGGGATTAGGAGAGATAGCAAAAAGACAACATTTACTAAGAGCTTAAAAGGATAGGAAATTGTGGAGAGCCATGATCAGCCACATCCTGAAGGAACTTTGCACATAGAAAGAGGAGAATGAGCTTGTGCAAATGGTTGGCAGAACAGGGATTAGGAGAGATAGCAAAAAGACAACATTTACTAAGAGCTTAAAAGGATAGGAAATTGTGGAGAGCCATGATCAGCCACATCCTGAAGGAACTTTGCACATAGAAAGAGGAGAATGAGCTTGTGCAAATGGTTGGCAGAACAGGGATTAGGAGAGATAGCAAAAAGACAACATTTACTAAGAGCTTAAAAGGATAGGAAATTGTGGAGAGCCATGATCAGCCACATCCTGAAGGAACTTTGCGCATAGAAAGTGTAGAATGAGATTGCGTAAATTGTTGGCAGGACAGGAATTAGGAGAGATAGCAAAAAGACAACATTTACTAAGAGCTACAAAGGAGAGGAAATTGTGGAGAGCCATGATCAGCCACACCCTGAAGGGACTTTGCGCATAGAAAGTGTAGAATGAGATTGTGTAAATGTTTGGCAGAGCAGGGATTAGGTGATATAGAAAAAATACAACATTTACTAAGAGCTACAAAGGATAGGAAATTGTGGAGAGCCATGATCAGCCACATCCTGAAGGAACTTTGCACATAGAAAGAGGAGAATGAGCTTGTGCAAATGGTTGGCAGAACAGGGATTAGGAGAGATAGCAAAAAGACAACATTTACTAAGAGCTTAAAAGGATAGGAAATTGTGGAGAGCCATGATCAGCCACATCCTGAAGGAACTTTGCGCATAGAAAGTGTAGAATGAGATTGCGTAAATGGTTGGCAGGACAGGAATTAGGAGAGATAGCAAAAAGACAACATTTACTAAGAGCTACAAAGGAGAGGAAATTGTGGAGAGCCATGATCAGCCACACCCTGAAGGGACTTTGCGCATAGAAAGTGTAGAATGAGATTGTGTAAATCTTTGGCAGAGCAGGGATTAGGTGATATAGAAAAAATACAACATTTACTAAGAGCTACAAAGGATAGGAAATTGTGGAGAGCCATGATCAGCCACACCCTGAAGGGACAATGCGCATAGAAAGTGTAGAATGAGATTGTGTAAATGTTTGGCAGAGCAGGGATTACGTGATATAGAAAAAATACAACATTTACTAAGAGCTACAAAGGAGAGGAAATTGTGGAGAGCCATGATCAGCCACATCCTGAAGGGACTTTGCGCATAGAAAGTGTAGAATGAGATTGTGTAAATGTTTGGCAGAGCAGGGATTAGGTGATATAGAAAAAATACAGCATTTACTAAGAGCTACAAAGGAGAGGAAATTGTGGAGAGCCATGATCAGCCACATCCTGAAGGGACTTTGCGCATAGAAAGTGTAGAATGAGATTGTGTAAATGTTTGGCAGAGCAGGGATTAGGTGATATAGAAAAAATACAACATTTACTAAGAGCTACAAAGGATAGGAAATTGTGGAGAGCCATGATCAGCCACATCCTGAAGGAACTTTGCACATAGAAAGAGGAGAATGAGCTTGTGCAAATGGTTGGCAGAACAGGGATTAGGAGAGATAGCAAAAAGACAACATTTACTAAGAGCTTAAAAGGAGAGGAAATTGTGGAGAGCCATGATCAGCCACATCCTGAAGGAACTTTGCGCATAGAAAGTGTAGAATGAGATTGCGTAAATGGTTGGCAGGACAGGAATTAGGAGAGATAGCAAAAAGCCAACATTTACTAAGAGCTACAAAGGAAAGGAAATTGTGGAGAGCCATGATCAGCCACATCCTGAAGGGACTTTGCGCATAGAAAGAGTAGAATGAGATTGCGTAAATGGTTGGCAGAACAGGGATTAGGAGAGATAGCAAAAAGACAACATTTACTAAGAGCTACAAAGGAGAGGAAATTGTGGAGAGCCATGATTAGGCACATCCTGATGGGACTTTGCGCATAGAAAGAGTAGAATGAACTTGTGTAAATGGTTGGCAGTACAGGGATTAGGAGAGATAGTAAAAAGACTAATGTTTATTAAGACTTATCAATGACCGGAAATGTGGAGAGCCGTTATCACTGACGTCGTGAAGAGACACGATACACTGATGAAGAAGAATACATGCCACTATAATGCCGTTTACAGACTCATCTTTTTTCTCTCCAGAAAAAGCTGTTATTGCTTCTTCTTCTTCTTCTTCTTCTTCTTCTTCTTCTTCTTCTTCTTCTTCTTCTTCAGCTTCTTCAGCTTCTTCAGCTTCTTCTTCAGTTTCTTTCATTTCCTTTTCTTCTCTTTTTCTTGGGCCTCTTGTCTGTTCCATTTTGCCTACCCGAACACAAGCACTTTTATTCCTGTCTCCTTTATTGGCCTTGGTGTCACGCTTCCGTCCATTTTTGATCGATTCCTTCCAATCCACTGTAAAACATCCTCGGCTCTTAGTCTATATATCCTTCCAGCGTGAAATAATACCGACTTCATTCAATACACTTTCTCTGTTTTCTTTTCATTTCCTTTTCTGATTAAAAGAAATCAGAATCAAATTTGTCAAATAAATCGACATCTATTGAAAACACATGCTGTTTCGGGAATCTGAGATAGTCCTGTAGAAACGACTGACCATTTTGATGAATGACATTTAACTACAGTGTGATATATACATTATGCAAACACAGGTATATACCTGTATGTATACAGGTATATACCTGTATACTCTTTGTCTCTCCTACACACACATATCAAACGTTCGCTTTATATACATCTACCCAGTTTATTGTGGCATATAATCGAATCAGAGAAAAAGAATGTCATTTTGCCTCAAGACTTTGAACATTTGAACATGCGCTACCTTCCTTGCAAATCAGCGTTCGAAAGCTAATATTTTATATCGATTTTTCAAAAGAGTAAAACTGAAATTAAATATGCAACTAGCATACCCACTAATCCCTAGTAATCCTCGTGAATCCTAATGACATAAAATATTAAAACAGTCCACAAAAGAGAGCTCATTATATTTATTATAGAGAATAGAAATGAATTACATAAAAATGAAACTCAATTTTAACCCATTTATGTGGCCATTTCTTATAGAGAAAAATTCCCTACCCAAGTAGAGAGGGGGAACAGGAAGACAGAAACATATACAAGTCAAGACAGAAGTTAAAAACGGTTGAAGATTAATAATGACCTATATTTAAAATGTTAACTCTTGTTAAAATAAGAAAAATTACATTTTTAAAGTTAAAAAAGAGTTTTTAAGATTGTAGATTATACACACACACACACACACACACACACATATATATATATATATATATATATATATATATATATATATATATATATATATATATATAATTTGTGTATTTTATTTTTACCTTAGATATTTTAAAATAGTTATGTTATTATTAAGAGGAAGGATCAAAGTACTTTTTGAATTTTGAAAAAATTTTTTACTTCTTTAGGCATGTCTGAGTGAATATATTGCAAACATTATTTCTGCTTATTTTTATCATAATCCTTTCATATTCACGAATAGTTTCCGTATATTACAATTGAATAAAGTAAGAAATGTTACAGTGCATTTCTTGCCTTATTCAATTGTACACGATCGTATCCGTGTATGCGGGTCTACTAGGGTGGATAGCTTATTTCTGTTGTAGACGCCTGCTCATGCATATTTATGTTTGTTCAACACCCTCAGAGCCCACCTCTATTTTATACTACATCTATGCTAAGCCGGCCATAGTTACAGCTTCTGGGAGAGAGAGGACTATCTAGCATGTTCAACATTCTGAACTAAGCCAGTACTCGCAAACCGTCGGTCACGATGACATAGATATCTTCATGAAATTAATAAAAAGAGCGTAACATGATAAGGACGGCCTTAAACTTGATTAAATTTTGTTGTTGTCTAAATGTTTATGTTATTATTAAGAGGAAAGACCAAATTATTTTTTGAAAATTTTTAATCCTTCTTATCACGTCCAAAATTTTTGTTAAAGATCTTGTTTTTTTTTAGTCAGCGCAATTAATAAAGTCGATATTTCAGCCATTTTTTAGGACTTTGTAAAAGGAAGTCAAATCTCTGTTTAAAATCTTGCAAGAATCAATTATACCTTTTTCAAAATTTATTTGAAGAAAATTAGAAAATTTAAAGTTTACTTAATATATTTTGAAACAAACATTACTTACTTTTTTTCTAAAAAATAATGTAGTTTGAAAATTAGAGAAAACATGTCTTAACAACGGTGATGATTGGCAAGTGAGGAGTGATGGTTTTATCACGTATTGCCTCCCAACATGAAAGGCAAGTTATCGTACGGAAGGGCAGAAGTGACATAATCTTTTCTAATTTTAAATGAACCAGCTTATTTACCTTGTAATTATTAAAGTAAGAAAAATATTTAGCAGTCTAATATTTTTTTAAAGTCATTTCGCTCTTACCTTACATTTGCTGTTACTTTCTGGAGAAATTAAAAATACTATAAAAAATTAAAATAATAACTGCTGAGGGAGATCAAATTTCATAAGAAAGGTACATAAAATTATAACATAATTTTACGTACATTTATAAAATTTTACGGTATTATTTTTATTTTTACCTTAGATATTTTAAAATAGTTATGGTATTATTAAGAGGAAAGATCAAAGTTCTTTTTGAATTTAAAAAATAATTTTTTACTTCTTTTTAGAACATTCAAAATATTGATTAAAATTTGTTTTGCTTGCGTCGGCGGTGGTACTAACTTTAAGTATGTCAAATTTTCGCATCCTTTATGCGGTGAAGACATATTAATTTGGAAATACTCGAAGCTTAATGAAATTTTCAGGACTTATTTACAAATGAATGAAATTATTTTTGGATTTTTTTTTTACATGCGTTTCTCCTCCTTATTTAATTTTTATGAAAACTTCAGAAATCCATCGAGATAATTTGTAGTGATTATATTAGTTAAAAGCAGATTTGTTTTCAAAGAATTTAAATCACCGATTTTATATTACAAAGTCGGATCCGGTCTTACCGAAAATCTGTTATGAATCGAAAAAAAAAACGTAATAAAACTGATTTTTTAATAATTATAGAAGCTTTTAATTGCTTTTATGAATAATATATATTAAAGACAATATTGTCTGAAGAAAAATGTTTTTTGGTGAAAAATTAATTTTTACAAGATTTGTTTTCATTTTTTACAATTTTTACAATTTAAAATTGAATAATTTATAAAGTTTTTGGATCTTCTAAAGTTCAATTTCGATGAGATAATTTTAGCGAACATTTTTATCACCTAAAACTATATTTACTAATCATATATTTTATAGCTTATTATAATCTGATGACCTCGAATATTTTTAAAAGAATTTCGATTTGTTTTTATATATGTATATCGATGCAGAATTTGTGAAATATTGATGGACAAATCGATAAATCTATTAAAGTGTCACGTATTTAAGAGTTTTCGTCCCTTACGAGAAAAAAAACCCCAAAAAACAAATGGAAATTGTCATCTGCTAAGCATAGATAATTATGATCAGGTTTGGCGGTTAATTCGCAGTCAATAAATCGATTAACACGTCTTAGTATGAATAAGGCATCATGTCATTATATTGTACTAACTTTTAGCATAGCAAATTTTTGCGTTTTTTTTTTCGGTGACAGCTATTAATTTGCAAATTCTTGCAAAAATCAAATAATTCCCGGAGTGTAATGAAGTTTTCAAAATTTATTTACAAATGAATTAAATTATGTAAAAAACATTTTATTAGATAATCTTGGTAAATATATATATATATATATATATATATATATATATATATATATATATATATATATATATGTAAGCAAATGTGTGGATGTAGATCCGACGGTATGATGAAAATGTGGAAAAGACAAAGCAAAATCCGAATATATGAGTTTACTGTTTTTATTATTTTTTTGTTTTTGTTATTCTGTCGACGTCAGACGTTTCGGTCAAATAGACCTTCTTCGGGACATGGTTAATGGAGACATAATTATATTAGATTTAAGTTTGATGGAGAGACGATATATACAGGACTGGTCAGAAACAGAAAAACTGAAATTCTAAAGTCAAGTATTCTTTCTTAGAGTCGGATATGCTGGCGTCGCGTGGGCGGCAACTACGAAGACCTGCGCACAGGGAAGAAGATTGTGTCCTAAGTGGAAGGTGAGGGGGACTATTTAAAACTATAGCTTATCGGTACGTTTGTCACGCATTAATCTCGCCACAGAGGTCGCGATCTGAAAGAAACCAGGTCTATTATTTACTGTATGTGAGGTGGCTATCATGCCAGCCTCATAAATCTGTCTAAGGTTCTTATTGTGGATATATTTTAAGATCTTCACAGAGTCGAAATCAAAATTGTGATCAGATTTGGCTATGTGTATAACTAAAGCACTGCTTAGATTACCGAGGCGAATGTCACGTTTATGTTCGGAAATGCGAGATTTCAATGATCTACCTGTCTCGCCTACATAACCCATAAACCGGACATCCCTCTAAGGCCCATTATTTCGGGCATAGGCTCAGCCCCCCATAACATCGCTAGGTTTCTAACAAAATTTCTCACCCCAATTCTGGGCACCATAAGTCACGCGCATATAAAGAATTCAGGCGCTCTTCTCAATAAGCTAAGCAATATCGACATAGGAAACAAATCCCTAGCCAGCTTAGACGTTAAATCTCTATTCACCAATGTACCGGTGGATAAATGTATTAAACGGCTAGAGAACCACCTTAAGAAAACTGACTTTAAGCTACCTATCCCCATCTCAATATGCATCAAATTATGCATCCTATGCACATCTCACTGTTACTTCCAGCATAACGACATCTACTATAAACAAAAGTTTGGCTTACCAATGGGTAGTCCTCTCTCTGGGTTCCTAGCATGCATATTTCTAGAATTTCTCGAGTCTGGACCTTTCAAATATATAATCCCTGATGATACACATTATTTCCGTTACATAGATGACATTTTATTCATTTACCCACAGAAACATGATCTAAACAAAATCACCGATAGATTGAATAGAGTAGAACCTACTATAAAATTTACCCACGAACTTGAATCGAATAATTCTCTACCTTTTCTAGACATACTACTCACCAGAAATAATAACAAACTAGAATTCACAGTATATCGTAAACCCACATGCAAAAACGACTACTTACACTTTTACTCTCACAATGATACTAGGACTAAGAGAGGTGTTATTATCGGATTTTACTTGAGAGCTCTGCGAATCTGTTCAGCAAAATTTTTAGATGACGAATTTGGTTATATCGAGGATACCTTCTCCAGCCTTTTGTATCCGAGACAACTAATACTCGGCGCTAAACATAAAGCCTTGAGAATCCACAGAGTTCGTCCATCAGTATATAACAACATACCGACTACTACTACTACATCAAAGGTGGAGAGAGGCACACTCTCAGCTGCCCCTGATAATCCCATTGGCCGCATCTTTCTACCGAATAACCCTCTGACCGAACACATCTCCGACAATCTAAACGCGCTAAAAATTAAAACTACAACATTACCCACTAGATCTATACGTAACATATTGAGTAATACGAGCAGACAACATATTACATCCGATGCTTGCGTCTATCAGGTGCCCTGCAGAGACTGCAACCTGAGTTATTTAGGCGAGACAGGTAGATCATTGAAATCTCGCATTTCCGAACATAAACGTGACATTCGCCTCGGTAATCTAAGCAGTGCTTTAGTTATACACATAGCCAAATCTGATCACAATTTTGATTTCGACTCTGTGAAGATCTTAAAATATATCCACAATAAGAACCTTAGACAGATTTATGAGGCTGGCATGATAGCCACCTCACATACAGTAAATAATAGACCTGGTTTCTTTCAGATCGCGACCTCTGTGGCGAGATTAATGCGTGACAAACGTACCGATAAGCTATAGTTTTAAATAGTCCCCCTCACCTTCCACTTAGGACACAATCTTCTTCCCTGTGCGCAGGTCTTCGTAGTTGCCGCCCACGCGACGCCAGCATATCCGACTCTAAGAAAGAATACTTGACTTTAGAATTTCAGTTTTTCTGTTTCTGACCAGTCCTGTATATATCGTCTCTCCATCAAACTTAAATCTAATATAATTATGTCTCCATTAACCATGTCTCGAAGAAGGTCTATTTGACCGAAACGTCTGACGTCGACAGAATAACAAAAACAAAAACATAATAAAAACAGTAAACTCATATATTCGGATTTTGCTTTGTCTTTTCCACATTTTCATCATATATATATATATTACATGCGTTTCTCCTTCTTATTTAATTTCTATGAAAACTTCAGAGATTCATCGAGATAATTTGTAGGGCTTATATTAGTTACAAGCAGATTTATTTTTAAAGAATTTAAATCACCGATTTTATATTACAAAGTCGGATCCGGTCTTACCGAAAATCTGTTCTGAATCGAAAAATAAAAAAAACGTAATAAAACTGATTTTTGAATAATTATAGAAGCTTTTAATTGCTTTTATGAATAATATATATTAAAGACAATATTTGCCTGAAGAAAAACAATTTTCGATGTAAAATGAATTTTTACAAAATTTGTTTTCATTTTTTACAATTTAAAATTGAATAATTTATAAGATTTTGCATCTTATAAAGTTCAACTTCGAGGTGATATTTTTAGGGATTATTGATATTAATTAAAACTATATTTGCTAATCATATATTTTAAAGCTTATTACAATCTGAATACGCCCAACTATTTTTATTTTTCCACTGTCAATAAATCGATTGAAACATCAGGAAAAACACGTGATGTGCAAAAGAATTATTTTAATCAAAAATTAGAATCTTCTAAAAAGGATGCAAAACTTAAAAAAAAAATATCCGAAAATAGTTTGGTCTTTTTTCCTTAAAAATAACATAAACATTTCGACGATAAAATTTCGGTCCCATCAAGTTTAAAGCCGTTTTGATCATGCTATACTCTTTTTTTAACAATTTCATGAAGCTACCTACGATGACTTCTAGCACAACTATCGTCATCTCTCAAATAGTTCCGGCAACATTTCACTCAACTATATATATATATATATATATATATATATATATATATATATATATATATATATATATATGTATTATGCAGTGTAACATTAGAATATGCACATAACCACTGCAAAACTGTACATCTTGTTTCAACGTTAAAAAAAAACCGAAACTTTTTTAAGGTTTCATCAGGTGGGGAATCACGATATACATACATATGTATATATATATATATATATATATATATATATATATATATATATATATATATATATATGTATATATATGTATGTCTATATTTCTGAGATGAGGTATTATGTACAGTATTTACATTAGTCGGACTATTGTCCTCATCTTTGTTGCCATATTTGTCACAACGTTTCGGCCGTTGTACGCTCCGGCCTTCTTCAGGTGGTTGGAATTTCGAACCGAACCCTTTATTTCGATCACTGGGGTAGACTGTTCTAGTTCCATGTGCCATGTTTGATGGATGTCAGTTATCAGTTATCTCCTGGTAATTTTCCCTCTGAAAGTTCTCCACGTCCTTGAGGACACATGGCACAGTGGATAAAGGCGTTGGTTAGATCCAGTGACAGACCCAAAGAGTGTGAGTTCAATACCCGGTTCAGGCAGTGGAGAACTTTCAGAGGGAAAATTACCAGGAGATAACTGATAACTGACATCCATCAAACATGGCACGTGGAACTAGAACAGTCTACCTCAGTGATCGAAATAAAGGGTTCGGTTCGAAATTCCAACCACCTGAAGAAGGCCGGAGCGTACAACGGCCGAAACGTTGTGACAAATATGGCGACAAAGATGAGGACAATAGTCCGACTAATGTAAATACTATATATATATATATATATATATATATATATATATATATATATATATATGTGTGTGTGTGTGTGTGTGTGTGTGTGTGTATGTATAAGTGCTTGTCTGTGATATATATATATATATATATATATATATATATATATATATATATATATGATAAGTAAAGACAATCCTAAAAATCCATTTCGTTTATAATTTACTTCATGAATATATTTAAATATTCATCTCTTCAGACCGAGGTTTTTTTTTTTTTTCATAAATGAAATCAATTTGTCACGACAAAAAGAAGAGAGAGAAGAATAAGAAAGAAAAGAAAAGGGGAAAAAATTATAATAAAAGAGAAAGAAAGAAAAAGAAAAATGTCAATGTAAAGTTTGAAAAAATAAAAATAAAGAAAGAGAGTGTGCGTGGAGAAGAGCGATAGGGGAAGAGAGAGAGAGGGAGAGGAAAAGTCAGGGAGGGAAAGAAAAGAAAGGAAATATATAAGAATTAAATATGAGCCGATAGGCTGACCTAGAAATAACTTTTTTCTTAAAGGGTTGAACAACTTAGTATACAGGGTAAAGGACGGACGTGATCATAATGAAAAAAGATACAGTAATATGTTTAATGTTCATGTCATTTCAGACAGCAAAAACATCATGGCATTATATTATCCCTACCAATTACCATTTGGTGCATATATATATATATATATATATATATATATATATATATATATATATATATTATATATAAGGGCTTTCTTTAATACGCAAGTACTTTCAACTGTACATTCAGTCATCATCAGGTATCGAAATTATTATGTTTTTCGTAAAATTCCGGTAGCATCCGAGACGAAAAAATTAAATGCGAATCGAAATATGTTGTTTTTTTTTAAAATGTGCTATTGTTAACGGATACAAACTTTCGATTCGCATTTAATTTTTTCGTTTTTGGAATTTGTTGAAGTGTATAATTCAAAGTAATTTTCACGAGCCAAGTCAACGGTAAGACGATCGTAAAATTTCACAGGCCTATACAATCATCCCCAAATCCCAGATTACAGCTGATCTTTTAGAATCACAGAAAAACTGCTCTTTGCCTAGATATCTGTACACAAAATTAGCACGGCATCTGTCCGTTGTCAATCGTATTGAACAAAGAAGTGACGCCTTCACAAAGTCAGAAGAGACGCCCTTTCCGTGAAATATACAAGTATTCACCGTTTCGAAATGAATTAAATCTGTTTCACGAGCGAAAGCTGTTTGTTCACGGTAAATGCAAGCTCTGAAGGCGGGAAACGGAAGCCGAATCGTTAGCTGGGGAAATGGTTGATATAATATTAACCGATGATAGACAATGTCATAGAGACGTAAAGTATAATAAGAAAAAATGTGTGTGTGTTTGTGTGTGTAGGTGTGCGTAGCTGTGTGTGTGCCGAGCCGTAATCAGAACTGCCCGTGAGGAGGCCACAGAAGGAGGTGAAAATTGGTTTCTTTGGGTCGATAGTCAGATAATGGAATTGGCGTAAGAAAATATTGATGAGAAAGCGAGAGAAACAGAGACGATAAAAGAATTCTACGAATTCTCTATGATATACTATACAGAAAGATATACATTTTGGATAAATATAAAAGAAAATACACATCATAAAAAAGAAAAAGCACATCATATATATATATATATATATATATATATATATATATATATATATATATATATATATATATATATGAGAGACAAATAAAAATAGATCATTCTGTTTTTTAAAGAATTATCTGACAGACTCTTTGTTATAACGTCTTTGTTAATTTCATTGTTGATGGAGTAATGAAATTATTCTTACAGAAAATGAATTATTGAAACATACTAAAGATCCTAACCCCAACTCCAGCAAAAAAT
Organism: Acanthosepion esculentum; assembly: GCA_964036315.1. Lineage (NCBI taxonomy): Eukaryota > Metazoa > Mollusca > Cephalopoda > Sepiida > Sepiidae > Acanthosepion > Acanthosepion esculentum. The sequence goes on along the minus strand of OZ038482.1, from coordinate 111,527,403 downwards.
AATCAGCCTCTACAATTTCAATAAGATGCACTCCATCTAGATCAAAGGCGAGAAAGCTATCAAAAATTTAATTTTCATATATATGAAACTTAGTGATAGCAATAGCCATCAAAATCATAATCTACCATATAAACTTCCTTAATAAAACTTTATTAATATAAGCAACAAGGTTATATATATATATATATATATATATATATATATATATATATATATATATATATATATATATATATATATATATATATATGTATATATATATGTATATGTATAAGTAATTATACTCGTTTGGAAAAACCTTAGGTGTTTTGGCTTGTAAATGAACAAACGAATACCCAAGGAAAAAGTAGGGTGAAAAATGGAATAAAAATAAGGAATAAAAAAAGGAATAAAAATAAGGAATAAAAAAAGGAATAAAAAAGGAATAAAAAAAGGAATAAAAAAATTAAAAAAATATAATAAAGGAATAAAAATTAGGAATAATAAAAATAAAAAAGGAATAAAAAAGAATATAAATAAGGAATAAAAAAGGAATAAAAAAGGAATAATAAAAAAGAATAAAAAAGTAAAATAAAAAGAATAAAAAAAAATTAAAAAAGGAATAAAAAAGGAATAAAAAATGGAATAAAAAAATAAAAAAAGAATAAAAAAGGGAATAAAAAAGGAATAAAAAATAATTAAAAAGGAATAAAAAAGGAATAAGAATAAGGAATAAAAAAGGAATAAAAAAAGGAATAAAAAATAAAAATGAATAAAAAAGGGAATAAAAAGTAATTAAAAAAGGAATAAAAAAGGAACAAGAATAAGGAATAAAAAAGTAATAAAAAAGGGAATAAAAAATAAAAAATATATAAAAAAAGGAATGAAATAGGAATAAAAAAGGAATAAAAAAGGAATAAAAAAATAAAAAAAGGAATAATAAAAGGAAAAAAAGGAATAAAAAAGGAATAAGAATAAGCAATAAAAAAGAAATGAAAAAGGAGTAAAGATAGGAATAAAAAAAGGAATTAAAAAAATAAAAAATGAATAAAGATAGGAATAAAAAAGGAATTAAAAAAATAAAAAAGGAATAAAAAAGGAATAAAAAAGGAATAAAGAAGGAATAAAAAAAAAAATAAAAAAATAAAAATAAATAAAAAAGGAATAAAAAAGGAATAAAAAAATAAAAAAGGAATAAAAAAAGGAATAAAAAAATAAAAATGAATAAAAAAAGGGAATAAAAAAGGAATAAAAAAGTAATTAAAAAAGGAATAAAAAAGGAATAAGAATAAGGAATAAAAAAAGTAATAAAAAAAGGAATAAAAAAATAAAAAATAAATAAAAAAGGAATAAAAAAGGAATAAAAAAGGAATAAGAATAAGCAATAAAAAAGAAATAAAAAAGGAATAAAAATAGGAATAAAAAAGGAATTTAAAAAATAAAAAAGGAATAAAAAAAGAATAAAGAAAGGAATAAAAATAAGGAATAAAAAAAGGAATAAAAAATAAAAAAGGAATAAAAAAGGAATAAAAAAGGAATAAAAAATAAAAAAGGAATAAAAAAAGGAATAAAAAAGGAATAAAAAAGGAAGAAAAATAAGGAAGAAAAAAAAGGAAGAAAAAAAGAAAAAAAAAGAAAGAACTAAGAACATGTAATTGAGGCGAAAACTATCGTCCAGAATCCAAGCTCAGAGTCCAAAGAAAAAAACCTCCAACACGAGTAAAATAAAAATAACTAAGCAAAGTGCTCAATACACTAAGCAGAGAAAATCTATCTATGAACCTAAAGAGCCAGGCAAACCTACCTAGGTTTCATCTACGCGGATTGTCAGGGTACGCCGGCGTAGGTGAAACCTAGATAGGTTTGCCTGGATCTTCAGATTCATAGTTATATATATATATATATATATATATATATATATATATATATATATATATATATATTGGGAATTAATTTTTTATTTATTAATCAGACATATTTTATTAAACAGTATATTTATATATTTGCATTTATTTAAGTAATAAAATAGGTCGGATTTATAAATGAAAAATCCATCCTAAAAATTGCCTTGATTACATTAGGCTACGAATCTGAGCAGATATGTATATTTCAGAAATCGGAAAAACCTGTGTTTAAAAGTCCTATTCGAGCTTTGCTTGGCCATCAGGAACTTTGTAAACGAAAAATTAAATCCCATCACATTTAATGACGTTTTCTCCTAGGAGAGCGCAGCTTCGAATCCGGCCGAGGTAGGCTTGTTTTTCTAAGAAGATTTCTCGAATATTCAAGCCGGAAAGTGGAAATAAATAAATGTGCTGCTTAATAAAAAAACAGACCACCTACTAGAATATGGGTTTCAACTAAAAATATCGGTTTAGTATATATATATATATATATATATATATATATATATATATATATATATATATATATATATATATATAAATGAATGGAGCACTTTGGCTGATGGGCATTTGTTTACATTTGTAAAAACAATACGCTAGATTTAGTTGTGTAACTCTACCGAGTGAAGATAGCTCTGACTGACACCAAATTAGTTGTGTTTCAATGCTGGCTCGAGGCATCCGGAAGTCTAGTCGCACTGAGGAGCTGTGATACAGCGAAACAGTACTGTCTGTGAATTACATATATATATATATATATATATATATGTATATATATATATATATATATATATATATATATATATATACATATATATATACATATATATATATATATATATATATATATATATATATATATAAATATATATATATATATATATATATATATATATATATAGTAAGTTAATGTAGGCGTTTCGTTATCCGTATGGATAATTCCAAAGAGGATATAATCCAGAAAGCTCAATGTAACAACAGAGCAAATATAAATTAAATTAAAAAAAGAGACAACCTTAAGGTTTCATGACTATAATTTATTTCCCCAGAAAAAATATTGAAAAATGGACTAACCCGTACACCATAAATACTGCGCCTCAAGAGGAAGCAGTAGTGAGAGTCAGTGTGTGAGTCAGTCACAGACAGAGTCGCGTCAGACGATTACTGTAAGACATTGGAATAGTGATACTTCGAGACAACATAGTTCTCTCTAACCTAACCTGATTGTTATTACTAACACTTCTACTCTTTTGTACATATTCTGTTTGTAATATATCTGTGTTATTCCATACCTGTGTTCGAGTTATTCTTCATTGGTTGTACCTTGAACCATCACCGTGGTACAAGGAACCTGGACCATAACACACACACACACACACACACACACACACACACACACACACACACACACACACACACATATATATATATATATATATATATATATATATATATATATATATATATGTTCAATTGGATCCTTTCTGTCTGTCCGTGAATATGTATTGACATCTGTCTCAACTGAGAGCAATTTATCGTCACATCACGGAATATGAAAAGCACAGAAAGCCTACGGCACATCTTGTTTGAAAATGGAACAATGCTCTGATGCTCAAATAATTAAAAAAATATTTAAATTAAAAAAACTAATCTATTTTACAAGAAAAAGCAACAGCCTTAAACGGAATTTGCTTGAATAATGCCGTTCACATTCACAAGTGATTTTAATATGAAATGCACGTCAGTCACGCAACATCATGTAAACCCACAGTACAAAAATATCATACCCTCAATTCAAATCTAAACGAATTATTTCGCAATATATTTCTCAACAGACTAAAGCAGAATTTGCCAACTTTCACTTATTAGTGCCTTTTCACTGATGAAGACTTAAGGAACGTTCGAAAGCTCGAGGACGCACCTTTTCAACCAATTCAGATACAGACAGTTCATTCATAAATTGCTATTAAATATAAAAAGATTAATTAGATATCAAGGAAACTGGATCAAGAAACAATTATCTTACCATGTTTATTTTATTTAGTAGCACACACACAAATATACATATTATACCTTGTGCGATGGATAACTTGTCTAAATTACGCAGAAATGGAAATAGGACTGAGATCTCATTGTAACAGCTTATTTACCAAAATTACATAAAATATTATCTTGAAATTCGAAAGGGTAAATTTATTCAATAAAAATTGCCATTTGCTTCAACCACGGCCTCCAGTGTATTCAATAAGTAAAAATTGTGTAAAAAATTATAAAAGATTATAAAACGGCTACTCAAGATTTGTTAGATCGTTTGTTAGATCATAATTAGTGAAAACAAAAAATAGTTAAAAGTATATATAAGGCCATAATATTACTGTACACAAATTTTAAGACAATCTGTTTAAAATCTGCATTGTTTATTGAAAATTGCACTACAACTACTGCATTATATAATATATTACATTATAATATAGCTAAATTGTTTAGAATAATTTCCCTTTTAAAGAAATGAATGTTTTATTACATGTCACAAAGATATAGCAAAAATGTGAGTGTGCCTTTCATCTTGTCTTTTGTAAAGCTTCAGTAAATTATAGAATTTCTAAGGCGAGGCTATAAAAGTTTAACTGAACACCGGAATTCAATTTCAAACGCTCCAATTTTGAACCTAAGCTGAATCGTTAAAGTTGTTTCCTCGAATAACTTTGACGATTTAGAAAAATAGATACTTTCTGTCGTTATCAATGACTGAGAAAACATAACTCTAGGTCATCAGTCCTGGAGGAAATTAATGCTTAACAGTAAGAGAGACTTCGAACAGAATCTTGTTGACTGTGTAAAACTCAAGGGAGATTTCTGTAACGCTCTTCATATCAAGTTCCCTGAGAATATTGGCACAGAATATAAGATAACGTATAATAAATTTGGTCGCGTTTGTCTAATAAGAATCCGGACTCAAAACCATCAAACATCCCACTGCAAGTTGCGTCCAACGTTCTACATCTGCGCAAAAGAATGTAAAACTCCAGCAGGATTAAATATCAAATTCCTACTATTTATATTTGAGAATAAATCAGCTTATGGTATCTCTCGAAATCGAGTTGAACTTCGATGCAAGTAATGGATGTACGCGAGAAGAATTTTTGCAATTATACCACTTTCGTTGGAGATCAACAAAAGATCTTTCTTACATATTTTTTCGGTTTAGCCAATTTTTTTCTCGAGAATCTAATGTATCCTACTTTTTAATCGATATCTGAAAGGATTCAAGATCGACCAAGTCCATCTTTTGGCTTTCGTTGTTTTTTTGTATTTTTTTTTTACGGCATATTTACCCGGATAGGTTATTTAATGCCAAAAACAAAAGATGAAAATTTAACATTTATAACTAATTCAAGAGAATGAGATATATTTCATGATTAAATTATAATTATTTAGCTATATTTTTTCTTGCCAAATAAACTTACAAAATCAAACGAGGAATGAAAACTTGTTTCTTCTTACAAGAAATGAATTGAATCATAACATTTTTCTTTTTTTTAAAATTTCATTAAAGTTTATGATAATGTATGTCATGCCATTAATTTTATTATTAAATACATTGATTGTTATTATTCGGACCATAACTAATACAGCAGGAAGGACAGCAAAATGGTTATGGATTAAGCGTGATGGTTCATGGACGACAAAGTAAAATTATAAAGCCAGTTAAATCTGTAAATAATTATTATATAATTGTAACATGGCAATAATATAATCATCGTTTTTTTTTCTTTTTTTTAAAATATATTTAAATACATGACTTGATTTGTACAGGTACAGTCAACGAACATATGTCAATTGGTAAATTGTGTTATTTGTAAATATTTTGTTTTGATGTTAAACCCATTTTATACGCGGTAGTTTTAAGTTACTATTTACCTTTAGCGGTTTCGGCGGCGCGATCCATCTCGTAAGACTTTTTTCTATTATTCTCTTTTTCTTTTTTTAACTTTATATTTATACAAACTTTTCGCATTTTGTATATTTTAATCGGAATCATAACACGTACATAGTGTATTTACAGAGTTTTTTCTCTCGATTTTTGCTATAAATCGTTTGTATATTATTTTTACTTTATCTTATTAGTTTGTTATCGGTTTTAAGCGATTCATATATATATGTATATATATATATATATATATATATATATATATATATATATATATATATATATATATATATATATATATATATATATATGTATAATGTGAAGTTCAATACTTAATATATTCCAGGAGTATTTCGTAGTCTATTGTATTTAAACGACTGTAAATTTGTGAATAGTTTTAAATCAATGTTAAGAAATATCATGCTGCTTATTTTACTTTATTTTATTTTATTTTTTATTTTATTTTTGTGTGTACAGGAAAAGAAATATAGTCTATGTTCATGGACAATTATTTAAATTTAGTGAATATATCCAGTTAAAGTTAACCTGTAATAAATTTTAAGAATCGGGCGAAACGATAAAATGTGATAGTAAGGTTGAGTTTAAGCCCCCCCACCCCAAAGCACAAATAAAATACAAACGGCAAATATTTAAACGATACAATACTTAGGGAAGGGATTAAACTTAGGAATATTAAGATTACCTCCTCGGTTATCCACTGAAACTGCTATCCACCAAAAGAAAAGAAGCCAGTCCCCACCGCGGGCCATTTAAAAGATAGTTCGCGCAGCGGATTGGTTGTACAAACATCCAATCGGATGTGCGGAATACGTGGTCTTTCTTCGTACAATTCTTTAAAAAGGCCAGAGTAGTTGTTAGCGTTTCACTGTGAGGGGGAATCAGGGATTGATCTCCCCTGATTGGGTCGATTTGGTGATGGGGAATATGATGTTGAAAGACCGGAAACTACCTAATTCAAAACATCACTGACGACCCACTCGAGCGCCGACTTAAAAGCGTATTTTGAATTATTGCTATAAAAATGTATTGTTGGTCATTTTGCAATAAAAATGTATTATTGGTCATTTTATTATAAAACGTATTGTTGGTAATTTTGCTATAAAATATATTGTTGGTAATTTTGCTATAAAATCTATTGCTGATCATTTTGTTTTAAAAAATGTATCGCTGGCCATTTTGCTATAAAAATATATTGTTGGTAATTTTACAATAAAAATGTATCGTTGTTAATTTGTTTTATAAAAAAAGTATTGTTGTTACTTGTTATCTCCATCGCATCTTGCTAAGCACAAAGATTTCTTGGGAATTGTTCCGAGTGCGCCAACCACTAAAGAGACCATCTTGAGCTGCTGCTTGCTTTATTTCTCTGGTGTGCCCTCCTGCCAGGTTTTGTACCACACAATTTTCTCCTACCACTTTTCACGATGTTCTTATCCCAAGGTACCGCAATGTCTACCAGGATCAATCTCATGACTGCTCTTATACACAAGTGTAATATCAGGGCGATTGCTCACCAAGCGCTTGTCAGTCAAGATGGTTGTATCCCACATGAACTTCCCTAACAAAGACGAATGTTTGTACCACTTCTGTGCGCACTCGGGGTAATACTTGCTGTATAGTTTCCAATGTATTCAAACGGCTTCTGCATCAGAAACATAGAATTATGAAGAATCTTAAAATTTGTGAATTTAAATCTTCAAAATACATATTATTCCAATTCAAGTTTTCCCGAAAGTCCAGAGCCAAGACATACGATCTATTCCAGTTAGTTTAATTTTCGAACCTGAGATCTTAATTCGATAAATAGAAAAGGGCAACTTTAGCAAAAAAATCTTCGACTGAACAACGTTAGTATCATTGTATCGGCTGGGTCAAATCAAGTAAACCCTTCGTTTTTTAGGTAGGGACAGTAACGCACAATCTGCACCTCACCTTAAAAGTCTCAGTGCACTGGATTTTTCCATATTTAGTCACCAGCGAAGAGGCAACGCCGTAAAACCGGAACTTACCATTGACAGATGTTCTATAGCTTCATAGGGATTGGCTCTAACCTGTGGGCCCGGCCAGCCTTCGGCGTACTCGCAACGGACGTGCAGCTCCTCTTCATCTGCGATGTGAAACCATAGCAACAGTGGCAACGGAAGCGGAAAGGATTCAGAGACAAATGAAAGGGGTCTGAGAAAAGATACAATTGACAAGATAAGTAGAGAGGAAGATCATAAGATATATTCAACGTTGGTTAAAATGAATTGTTTGTATTCTGTTTATAAGAGTATTTATCTGGTTATGTCTCTGCGTGTTTGTGTTGTCTTATGTGTGTATGTGTGTGTGTGCGTGTGTGTGTGTGTGTGTGTGTGTGTGTGTGTGTGGCAAAAGATTCGATTCGTTGAACTGCGTCAAGAAAAAGACATTTGGTGATCAGTCTATTTCCGATTTGCGTGGCGGTGGAAGAAAATGTAGGAGTTGATGATGTAATTAAAGATGTCAGGAAAACAGAGAAGATAAATGGAGAGATAGAGAAAGATACGGTAGTGGTCAAGGGATGTAGTTAAGATACGAGTTATTCAGAAAAAGGTGGTTAGGCAGAAGAAAACGAGCGGACCGAGACGTTGTATGGAATTGGAATGAAAGTATTCAGAGAAATCAATAGGGAAAATAAATGGAGAATTCTAAAGTCAGCACGAAGCACTTAGAAGTGGAATACGAAGAATGATTGATAATGAGTAAGAAAGAAGGAAAAGAAGAAGAAGAAAGGGGGAAATGAAAAGGAGAAGACGAGGGTCGAGAAGGATAACCAAGTAAAAGAATGCGAAGAAAAAGAATGGAAAATGTCAAAAAACTGAAAAATGTGGAGGAAAAAGAATAATGGAGAAAATGACACAGGTTGAGAAGAAAAAAAGAACAGATTATGAATAATAAGAAGAGAATAAAAGAAAGAGGAGAAGAGAAAAGAGAAGAATAGAAGAGAAAATGGAAGAGAAAAAAGAACAGAAGAGAAGAGAAAAGAGAAAGGGAGGATAAAAGAGAAGAATAGAATAGAAGAGGAAAGAAGGGAATTGAAGAGAAAAGAGAAAAGAGAAGAATAGAATAGAAGATAGAATGGAAGTGAATAAAGAATAAAGAGAGAAAACGAGAAGAGTGGAAAGAAGAGAAGAGATAAGAGAAGGGAAAAGAGAAGAATAGAAATGAAGAAAGAGAAGAAAAATGGAGAAGAGAAGAATGAATAGAAGAGAAGAGAAAGGAGAAGAAAAGAAGAAAATAGAGAATAATAGAAGAGAAGAGAAGGGAGGGAAGAAGAGAAGAGAAGAATGGAAGAGAAGAAAGGAGAGAAGGGGGAATAGAAGAGAAGAGAAAAGACAAGAAAATAGAAGGATAGAAAGAAGAGAAGAGAAAAAGAAGGATACAAGAGAATAGGGAGTAGAGAAGAACAGGCGAGAAGAATAGAATAAAAGAAGAAAAGAGAAGATAGGAAAGAAGAGAAGAAAAAAGAGAAGAGAAAAGAGAAGAATAGAAGGGAAGAAAAATAGAAGTGAATAACGAATAGAAGAGAAAAGAGATGAGAAGAGAATAGAATAGAGAAGAAGAGAATAGAGAAGAGAAGAAAAGAAGAGAGGGAAGAAGAGAAGAAAGAAAAAAGAGAAGAGAGGAAAGAAAAAATAAGAATAGCAGAGAAGAGAAGAAAGAATAGAAGAAAGAGGAGAAGAGAAAAGAGAAGAATAGTAGGGGAGAAGAATAGAAGTGAATAAAGAAGAGAAGAGAAAAGAGAAGAGAATAAAGAGGAATCTAGAGGAAAGAAGAGAAGAACGAAAAAAGAGAAAGAAGAGAAAAGAAAAAAAGAGAAAGAAAAGAAAAGAAAAAAGAGAAGAATAGAAGAGAATAGAGAAGAATAGAAGTGAGAAAAGAAGAAAAGAAGAGAAGAGAGGAAAGAAGAGAATAAAGAATAAAGAGAAGAAAGAAAAGAAGAAAAAGAAGAGAAAAGAAATGAGAATAATAGAAGAGAAGAGAAGAAAGAATAGAAGAAAGAGGAGAAGAGAAAAGAGAAGACGAAGTAAAGAAGAATAGAAGTGAATAAAGAATAGAAAAGAGAAGAGAATAGAATAAAGAAGAATAGTAGAGAGAAGAGAAGAAAAGAGGAAAGAGGAAAGAAGAGAAGAAAGAAAAAAGAGAAGAAAGAAAAAAGACAAAAAAGAGAAGAATAGAAGAGAGAAGAGAAGAAAAGAGAAAAGAGGAAAGAAGAGAAGAAAGAAAAAAGAGAAGAAAGAAAAGAAGAAAAAGAAGAGAAAAGAAAAGAGAAGAATAGAAGAGAAGAGAAGAAAGAATAAAAGAGAAAACAGAAGAGAAGAAAGAAGTGATGAAGAGTAGAATAAAAAAGGGTCGAATAAAGAGATTAAAAAAATGAAATCTAGAATAAAACAAAGAGTAGAAAATAGAAAATAATCATTATAGTAAGGTAGAAAATTAAAAACACATGGTACACAAAATGTAGGTTGATTGATTTTGCAACATGTCAACACTAGTTGGTTTATTTAATACTAATTTTTTGTGGCCAATGACAAAATTATATATATATATATATATATATATATATATATATATATATATATATATATATATATATAGATAGATAGATAGATAGATAGATAGATAATCAGTGTCACCCCAAGCAAGCAGTACAGCCACTAGCACGCAAGAGGTTACGGGGTGTGAAGGAATTAGGAACATAAACATTAGTAACGAGGAGAAGTATTGATTAAAAAAAATGCAAGAGAGGCAACCTTACGGCAGTGGGCAAGAGACTGAAGCCGAGCCGCCAGATCAGTATTAATAATATTGCTAATTCTTCTTCGGATCTTATCGAGGAGCTTCAGGAAAATAGCAGGAGCCCCGGACCATATACGATAACAATATTCTAAACATGGACGAATGGTAGACTTATAGATATGCAAGATAGATTCCGGAGAGAAAAATTGTTTCGCTCGGCTCAGTGAACCGTCTTTTAGCAGCTGATATAATGATCGATTCAATGTAGTCTTTCCACCTCATGTCAGTTGAGAACGTTAGCCCGAGAAGGCGCTATGAGTTGCTTTCTACGAAGATACAATCAGCCATGCTGATGGAAGCCAGAGAGGGGTCTCTCGAATGATAAATCGAGAGCAGTTCAGTTTTGGAGACGTTAAAATTAACAAGCCAGCTTTTGACCCTGTTAACAACGGTCTTGAGGTCGTTTTGTAGATCGGCTACCATTTTGACCTTGTCTGACTGGTGAGCCTTACTATCGAGGCAGGAATAAATGGTAGCGTCGTCAGCATAGATGCCAAGTTAAGAGCTGATGTCATCGGGGAGGTCCTTAATGAAGATTAAAAACAGCGTAGGACTGGCGGACACCCGCGTTAGTACGAAAGCTTGTAGAGAAGACCTGAATGCCAGACCTTGTCAAAGGCTTTCGAGATGTCCAATGCTACACTTCGAGCTTCATCATTTTTAGCGAGAACATGATATATTCTTTCCGCAATTATCATTAGTACATCAGCAGTTGATTTGGAGAAACACAAGCTGTATTGCTTGTCTAAGAAAAGGACTTGTGATGATTTTCGCAGATGGATGGAAAGAACGTGCCTTTCTATACATTCAGCTATTGCGTCTAATATACTGCAGTCTTGGGAAGAGAGGGAGCGATAAAGGAAAAAGAGATAGCTGACAGAGTTTAGTAGCGAAAGATAAAAGCACATGAAAGTGTAGTCAGCGGCTTCGAGAGACAATTCCTTGTCCATCGGAACATTATCTCGGATGTAAACACCAAGACCGTGCATATGAATGCTGGAATCTTTTCAGCAAAGGAGAAGATACCCTAGAACCAAGAATTCATTAGTAGCCATGGAAGAATTCAAGTTGGCTTCACAGAGGGCAAAGATAAAGGAAAAAGAGATAGCTGACAGAGTTTAGTAGCGAAAGACGGAAGCACATTAAATATTTGTCAGCGGCTTCGAGAGACAATTCCCTGGCCATTGGAACATTATCCCGGGTGTAAACACGAAGACCATGCATAGGAATGGTGGAATCTTTTCAGCAAAGGAGAAGATAATCTGAAACCAAGAATTCATTAGTAGCAATGGAAGAATTCAAGTTGGCTTTACAGAGGGCAAAGATATCTGGGGAATTTTCCAGGAGAAAAGGTTCTACGCTGTAGGATACCAAGAATATTGGAGAAACATTGAGTGGGGTAGATGGTTAATCCGAGTTACCAAGAGGGCAGTATTGTGAAGCTCGGTAAGAGCGAGGAGAGGAGGTAAGACATAGAGCCAATAGGGAAACCTGGCTGATCTGTTTGACTAGGGAAACGAGTATGAAAGTCCAGAATTTGTGTGAAGGATTGGACAATGGGAACATTTAATGCCTGTATGCCGGCAACATCAGTGTCTTTAGAGTATTAAAGTCACCAAAGAGAAAGATCTTCGCAGATGGATGGAGAGAAAATGCCTTTTCTATACAGTCAGATATTGCGTCGAATATACTGCAGTCTTGGGAAGAGAGGGAGCGATAAAGGAAAAAGAGATAGCTGACAGAGTTTAGTAGCAAAAGATAGAAGCATATGAAAGTGTAGTCAGCAGCTTCGAGAGACAATTCCCTGTCCATCGGAACATTATCTCGGATGTAAACACCAAGACCGTGCATATGAATGCTGGAATCTTTTCAGCAAAGGAGAAGATACCCTGGAACCAAGAATTCATTAGTAGCCATGACAGAATTCAAGTTGTCTTCACAGATGGCAAAGATATCTGGTGAAATTTCCAGGATAAAATATTCTATGCTGTAGGATACCAAGAATATTGGAGAAAGATTGAGTGGGGTAAGTGTCTTTTTTTTTGTTAGTTTTATTTCTTTGTGTTGTGATTTCTATGGGATATATTTTGTGAAGAGAAAAAAACACCATTATTGTCACTATGTGTCGTCAATGGTAATACAAACCAAATAGAGCGTAGCTGAGAGCAGAGTATAATGTGTCCTCGGGGTTGCCCACTGGAAAGACATGCAGGGACATATACCCATTTGTGACATTGCACTACAGATCATGTTGCACTTTTTGGCTAGGGAAACGAGTAGGGAAGTACACAATTTGAGTGAGGGATTGGCCAATGGGCAAATTTAATGTCTGTATGCCGTCAACATCAGTACCTTTAGACTGTGCCGTGGTGAGCATTAAAGTCACTGAAGACAAAGATGTTCGAAGATGGATGGAGAGAAAATGCCTTTTCTATACTGTCAGCTATTGCATCTAATATACTGTAGTCTTGGGAAGAGAGGGAGCGATAAAGGAAAAAGAGATAGCTGACAGAGTTTAGTAGCGAAAGGTAGATGCACATGAAGGAGTAGTCAGCGGCTTCGAGACACAATCCCCTGGCCATTAGAAGATTATTCCAGATATAAATACCAAGTCAATGCATATGAATGGTGGAATCTTTTCGGCAATGGGGAAGATACCCTGGAACCAAGAATTCATTGGTAGCAGTGGAAGAATTCAAGTTGGCTTCACAGAGGGCAAATATATCTGCTGAATTTTCCAGGAGAAAATATTCTACGTTATAGAAGTTGGAACTAGAATATTGGAGAAGTAAAGATTGACAGGTGCAGGGTTTTTTTTATTTATTTTTTAGTTTTTTGTTAGCTGGTTTAGTTGTTTGTTAGGATTTCGATGAGAGAAAAAAAAAAGAATAAATTAATTGTCCCTGACTGTCGTCAATATAATTACAAAGCAGCCAGAGCGTAGCTGAAAGTAGAGCGTATTGTGGCCTCGGGGTTACCCACCAGAAATACATGCACGGACACCTACCCATGCGCGACATTACACTACTGACAACTCTATATTATGGGACTGTTGATCGGGGCAGCTTCTCTAAGCGCTACCAAAGAGTTCGGGCTCCTAACGACCAGTCGGAAGCAGCAGCCAGCGAACAGCCAACCCGTTACGTAACAGAAAGTCACAGCTATTGGCTAGTCCGATCACAAAAGAGTTAAGGCAGTTAAATCATTGTGGCTTTGGTAAGAGCAAGAAAAAGAAAGAGAAGCCGTAAACGATATCATGAACAGAGAACAAAGGATGAACCACTTCTCCTGTTCAATAGACAAGGAAGGAGTACGGATAGATGATCCTATATGTTCCTATTAAACTGTTTAAAATATGGGAAAGAATTCATATTAAGTATAACTTTTGATGTCTACTACCAATTAAAAAATCGGGGTGGTAAAACAATTTTTTAGCATTGATAAGTAACAGTAGGTAATTAAATGCCAATAGATCTAAGAACACATAAGGGCCATTAAAAGATAAGAATACAGATATCTTTCCTCACCTTTCTCAAACCCATCTTAATTGTTTTATTACCCTTCACGCAGAAGGAATTTCTCACTGGCAGTTCAAGGAAGACATTCGTGTCACTAACACACATGCAAAAAAAAATGTTAACATGAAGAATGTTTAATATCGAAAAACATAAGAAAAATTAATTTCTTTTAATAATCTGTGGAAATAACCACTCTTTTCCTGATGAATGTCGCGAGACCAGAAACAAATGTAGCAAAATTATGGAAAATTAAACATGATATATTTCTTTTAAAAAATCTACATTACAACCAAAAATGTTTACGGTTTCTCTCTTCTTAATATATACACTTTTCTCTCGTTGGAACAACTATAACCTCTTCCCTATATATATATATATATATATATATATATATATATATATATATATATATATATATGTATATACCCTCTTACGTACCTCTCCACTAATTACATTACGATTCTTAAATTTGTTTTCATATATATTACTGTTAATATTTTCAGATAAATCGTTTTATACCCATACTTATTCTACACGTTATACGGTCCAGGAAAATTTCAAAATTTGTTTATAAAAGGTTATATTACCCCTTATTATTTTTTTGTTATAGTAAATCACCACTTCTAAATTTTAATCCACAAAACACGGTCATTGATTACAGAATTAGTAGTGATAACCCCAACATAAATACATGCAATTCAGCTCTAGAATTGTCATAGTAAACCAAAAATAACATTCCCAATTACTACTAGAACTATCGCTAAAATCTTTACCTACTCAAACGTAATCCTACCCCTATCTCCATCATTCTTCCCCTACCTCTCACTCTTAGGACGCTTGTGAGCCTGAACTTTTGACTGGTGTTTATCGGCAAAAATATTTCCAGTCATCATTAAACACCCAATCTATTCTTCACGAAACTGCTATCAACAAGCACGATTGTTTCACTCCGTCACCGTTTTTTTATGTATATTGTTCTTCTCAAACAAATGGGAAAAAAGGAAGTGACGTTTCACATACAGCTTGCCTACAAGCAGGATTGTTCGATTATCGCCCGTCGAAGTGCAGTTGTAATGCACTGAAACGAAGTTGCATCTTTGTAGTGAGTATAATGGTTTCGTCTCTGTGATAAAATTATAATAAATAAATAATATATATATATATATATATATATATATATATATATATATATATATATATATATTAGTGAATATACATAATATGCAACGTCGATAGCACCATTTGAACTTTCATGCAATTCTTGCAAACTTCAATAGCAGATATATTCTGATCATTATGGAGTTCGCTTTCTCTTGGGGATGATTCAAAATAATCTGTTTATTTAATTATGGTTGCGTAAAATATTACAATTAAGTTTGGGAAAAATGAAAAAGAAATTTTAATTTTGTTTGAATTCAAAAGTAAGCAATATATCAAGTGGGATAATTCTCTTTTTATCCTACCCATTCGCATATATATATATATATATATATATATATATATATATATATATATATATATATATATATATGCACTTTCTCATGCGATCTAATTTTTTTTCCTTTTCGGATGATAAATTATATAAAAACTGACCGAATGGTCTTTTTATCTGAGCGCTTTCGGCTATACATTTAGCCATTTTCAACGATTAAATATTTTAACTATTAAATAAGAAATAGTTTGTTGTATGTATGTGTTATAAAATGTTTACATTTTTAAAAACACGGTGAAGATATTGTGTCCATGTTCAAAGTTAATATAATTAAGTGTTTTTTTTTTATTAATAAGGATTCCATTATTTTTAGCCTTTTTTGCATGTAGATTATACTATTATATTAAAAAGAAATTAAATTATTAGATAGCATGATAAAAATGGATATAAAACTAAATAAAAGCAGCTTGTCTGTCGTATTCAATGAAATGTGCATGAAAGAAGGATTGCTGCCTTAATACACACACAGACATACGCACGCACACACACGTATATATATATATATATATATATATATATATATATATATATATATATATATATATATATATATATATATATACGTTCTGAGATGAGTATTAAGAGAAAATTCAAACAAGGAAGAAAAAGAAAAAAATATAAAATAACATTCGGGAAAAAATGGCATAGAAACGTTAAAAGGACAAAAGAACAACAGAAATTAAAAACAGAAATCAAGTTAAATAGAAGAAAGTTATAATGAATAATAAGTGTTCATTTCAAGGACACCCGTATCCAGTTAAAGATTGGCAGAGTCAACCAGTACAGGTGGGCTCTTGGCTGAAAATCAGATCAAGAAATATTTGGTGACGCCAGCATTCCAAATTGGAGTGGGTATATTTAACTGAAGCCATACTGGTCTTGGGCTAGAGGCATGACTGGATCGCCAAATTCGAACCTCCCATTTTCCTCTTCATATCATATTTTAACTGGTTTTACATTTCTAAATTTTTAGATATTTGTGGCACTTGCTCACATTGTTGGAAATATATTAAACCAAAAATTACCCCCGCCTATTGCCGTGTACAATGCTGATCTCGAAAAATGCAACATTGCTGGAATTGAGACATTCTTGACGCTGTCCCAACTTCGGTGGGTTGGTTATATTGCAAGGATGAGTGACGACAGAATACCTAAGGTTCGTATGTATAGCCAGCTTGACGGTGGACAAAGGGGAGTTGGCCGTCCGTGGCGCAGGTATAAAGGCAAGCAAAAGCGTAGCCTCTCAGCCTTCAATGTGCCTCATACTACGAGCAAGTTGCCTTGGACAGAAATAACTGGAGATACTTGTCCCAAAGTGGTATCATAAATTTTGAAATCATTCGTATTTACCGGCTAAGAGACGGAAGACAACGGTCCAAAAGCGTCTGCAAATATTCCAGTTGCTCTGTCCCTAGATCCCCGCAGTTGCACAATATGTATACTTGTATGCAGATCACTAACGGTACTGAATGTAGTCTTACATACAAAACAAAAAAAAGTGAATGAGGTTGTTGGATCTGCATACGAAGAAATCGACGGGAGAGAACATCACCATTTCATCGATTGAGCACTTTGGGAAAAGAGTAATTTTAAAAAGAGTGGCCGTTCCTGCTATTTACACAACGCTCTTCAGTAATGAATTGAGCACTCTTGGCTGCTGGCGTTTGTATACACCACTTATATAATACGTTAAAATTTCCCTTTCCTTACCAAGCGCCGATAGCTTAGGGGTAAATCTTGGACTGGTGCCAAATCGGTCGGGTAGGATCTCGGCTTGAAGGAATCGGATGTCAAGCCGCACTGATGAGCTGTGATACAGCGAAACAGGCTTGTATGTGGATGACTATATATATATATATATATATATATGTATGTGTGCGTGTGTGTGTGCGCGTGTGTGTGATACAG
>OZ038482.1:111477329-111507329 GCA_964036315.1 Acanthosepion esculentum | reverse complement strand
CTGTTGGAACGTCCGGACTATGCTGACCGAACTCTCTGATGACCCCCAAGACGTCAACGACTCCAGAAAAACTGCCGTTACACAGAGTGTCTTCGCACTGAGGAAAAGCCTGCTGAATACGATAGAATCAAGCAGCAACTGCTCCGAGAGACTCTTCACTCTCCGCCTCAACACCATCGTAGGCACCGTCATCCTCGTCAGAGTGTACGCCCCGACACTCTTTGCCGCAACGGACACTAAGGATGAGTTTGACAAGTTGGGAGCCACCATCAGCAGTATCCCCAGCAAGGAACAACTTGTTCTCCTGGACGAGTGGGTGCTGATCATGACTCGTGCCTTGGGCAGTTTGGAGTCGGCAAGATGAACAACAGCGGCAAGAGAGTGCTCAAGCTATGCACTTACCACAACTTGTGCACAGCCAACTCCTTCTTCAGAACCAAGCCCTAGCACAAGATTCCTGGTAACATCTACGCTCAAAGCACTGGCACCAGCTGGATATCATTCTTGTCAGACGGGCGGCTATTAAGAACGTCCTTATACACGCGTTCTTACCACAGAGCGGGCTGCGACACAGACCACTCCTTGGTGTGCTGCAAGATCAAACTCCAGAACCAGGATCAAAGTACGTGAAGCCCTTGTCAGATACATGCTTTTTGTCGACGATGCAGCGGTAGAGACAACACAAAACGTGTGTGGACCAATCCCAAGTTGTCGGTCAAGAACAAGATGGCAGTGTAGAACGCCCGCGTCATCAGCACACTGCTATATGGCAGCGAGGCTTGGACCCCGTACGCCAAGCAAGAAAGGCGCCTGAACATCTTTCAATTGAGAAGCATCCGCCGCATCCTGGGAATAGCGTGGCAAGATAAGGTGCCCAACACTGAGGTCCGGTCTCGAGAAGGTCTGCCCAGCATGTTCACACTGCTCAGACAGCGCAGAGTCCGATGGTTAGGCCACGTCCACCGCATGCCAGACGGACGCATTCCGAAAGACCTCCTATATGGAGAGCTGGCCTCTGGAAAGAGATCCGTCAGGCGGCCACAGTTACGGTAACGCGATGTCGTGAGGCACGACATGAAAGCTGTGGGTATTTAATACAGTGTCCTGGGAGAACCTGGCAGCCACACTATCCAAATGGAGAGGAACCCCAACCATGCACTTCTAGTCAGTGGAGGAGAAGCTGACACAAGTTGCCACGAAGAGGCGGCCCCGTCGAAAGCAAAGTGACAGCTCCAACATACCACACATGCGACCTCTTCAAAAGAGGTTGCCACTCCAGCATTGGCCTCTACAGTCAAAGACGTCGATGCTCCAGCCAAGCAAACAACTAGGATGCTACCCATTGTCAACCCTGACCGACATTGGCCTACTATTAGTGACTATATAAAATACAACCAATCTGTTTATAATCCTGATATATATATATATATATATATATATATATATATATATATATATATATATATATATATATATATATATATATATATATATATATATAAAAACAGAGATTTCCTAAACTAAAAAATTGGCGCAATACAATCCTCCTCATGATTGACAGTGCATCAATAATTGTAAAAAAGTAATTCTTTTGAAATGATGATACTTTGTGTCTGGGACGCTTAAAAGATAAATTAAATTGATTGTAACATCTTTGCTTGGCGACATTTTGGATAGGGGGAGGTACGACATTCCTCGGGGCTTTCAAAGAACATTCGAAAAGCGAGAGATACCCGTATCATAAAACACAAAGAAAAAGTTCAATTAACAACGTGACTCCAAATAGCAGACGAGACGGTGATAGACGAAAGGATTTAAGATCACAAGTGTGCGATAGAGAAAAACAGCAATGAGAAAACAAAAAATCGTTAGGCTGACATCAACAAATGATCGATAGACAGACAAAATCCGTAATTGATTAATGTCACTGACAAGATAAAAAAATTTGATAGTGCCGTGTTGGGAGTAAACATGTGATATCACCGAACGTGGGGAAAATAATGCGTTTTAAGCCTTGATCAAGAAAGGTTTAGGTGTTATCTAAGCCCCCATGTGGTATTATACTAACAACGGGATTTATTTGTATGGTCCTGAGGGAAGTTTTCAAATTGAAAGACAGATTTAAAATCACTTAATGATATGTGATACTTTCATAAAATCAGCAAAAATCGTTAGAAACAAATAAAACACTTCTGAACTACTACTTAATATCTAATTTCCTACACTCTTGTGCAAATTAATTGAAACAACAGTTTTAGTATCCTTTCTTTCAACATACGGTCAGTTTTAGACCCACTAAAATGATAGGGTGTAATCGTTTTCTATTTTTCCTCAGATTAGGTCATTTGCAGTGGTGTGCAGTAATATGAATCTATTTTCGGGGTGTATGATGAAATTTGTTTGACCTTGAAAGACATCAGATATTTATCACTCTCAGACACTATTGTCTCGACTGTCGATTAGTTGTCCTACAGCTATTGTCTGTAATGGACGTTATTCCAAGAAAGTGTACGAAAATTTGAATTTTGAGCAAATCAAAGTACTATTAGATTGGCTCGGAAACTTTCCTGATTTAAATTCAATCGAGAATCTGTGGTCAATATGCAATCTTCGTGGAATGGACATACGAAATACTGAAATGTCCCCTGGTTCACTGGTAAAATACGAAAAAAAGTAAATAATAACGGAATTATTCGTTTTGTTTCAATTAATTTGCACAATGGTGTAAGTTTCCTGAGACACGAAACAACCAGGTCTGGTCTCTTCGACGTGTAAAAATCAACTACTCGAAATCACTTTCTAAATCTAACATTCCTACGTTCGGCTAAACCAATCAAAATCGATATCCCTATTTTGTCTAACAGATGACTCCAAGGTCAGCCTCATAATGTCTGAGCCAAATACACTGACACTAAATAATAGTTTGAAACTAGTGACAATCTTTCGTACTAATATAAATAGGGCTTCCTTCCTAAACTTTCGTTAACATCTTGATTATGTCATTGTTTTCCATTCAAGTTACATACGCTATCCATTTTAGTTGTTGCTGTTGTTGGAAGTCTTCAATTGATGTAGTTTCTGTTATTTCTTTATTTGGGTTTCTGTAGCGCCAGTTTATGAGATTGGGTGAAGAAAATTCATTATAAAAGTTACTCGAAGAGAAAGTAATAAAATATTTAACATAGTGACATTCCACACTACTTCAATCAAAGGGTTATGAAGGAAACCTCCATCAATACTGCTACTATACTTGGTGACCTTATTTATCCCGTTGAAATTGTTTTATGAGAAACATTTTATGAATTCCAATCAAAGGTAGTACAATCTACTTATGAGGAAACGACTAATTACCAATAGTATTAATGAAGAATCGAACCAAAAAGAAAGCAAATGAAAAGGAGACATTTTAATGACGGCTGCCTTCATGTCTGTTAACTCAGCGGGTGGGAATAACAAAAATATTCCAACATTTTCATGATTTTTCATATGAAAGAAAGTATATTTAAATTTTATTACACGCACGGAGAGATTTTTTCCCTGCATGATTACGTAGGTAAAATCGTTTTACATATAAAAAAGACATTTCGACAAAACTGAATCTTAGTTCTTTACACAAAAGTCTTCCAGCAGAACACTAATCATCTGATAAACTGTTTCAAACACTAATCATCTGATAAACTTTTTTCAAACACTAATCATCTGATAAACTGTTTCAAACATTAATCATCTGATAAACTTTTTCAAACACTAATCATCTGATAAACTGTTTCAAACATTAATCATCTGATAAACTGTTTCAAACACTAATCATCTGATAAACTGTTTCAAACCCTAATCCTCTGGTAAACTGTTTCAAACCCTAATCCTCTGATAATCTTTTTCAAACACTAATCATCTGATAAACTGTTTCAAATACTAATCATCTGATAAACTGTTTCAAACACTAATCCTCAGATAAACTGTTTCAAACACTAATCATCTGATAAACTTTTTCAAACACTAATCATCTGATAAACTGTTTCAAACACTAATCCTCTGATAAACTGTTTCAAACACTAATCATCTGATAAACATTTTCAAACACTAATCATCTGATAAACGTTTTCAAACACTAATCATCTGATAAACTGTTTCAAACACTAATCATCTGATAAACATTTTCAAACACTAATCATCTGATAAACTGTTTCAAAAACTAATCATCTGATAAACCTTTTCAAACACTAATCATCTGATAAACTGTTTCAAACACTAATCATCTGATAATCTTTTTCAAACACTAATCATCTGATAAATTTTTTCAAACACTAATCATCTGATAAACTGTTTCAAACACTAATCATCTGATAAAATGTTTCAAACACTAATCATCTGATAATCTTTTTCAAACACTAATCATCTGATAAACTGTTTCAAACACTAATCCTCTGATAAACTGTTTCAAACACTAATCATCTGATAAACTGTTTCAAACACTAATCATCTGATAAACTGTTTCAAGCCCTAATCCTCTGATAATCTTTTTCAAACACTAATCATCTGATAAACTGTTTCAAATACTAATCATCTGATAAACTGTTTCAAACACTAATCATCTGAAAATCTTTTTAAAACACTAATCATCTGATAAACTGTTTCAAACACTAATCCTCTGATAAACTGTTTCAAACACTAATCATCTGATAAACTTTTTCAAACACTAATCATCTGATAAACTTTTTCAAACACTAATCATCTGATAAACTGTTTCAAACACTAATCATCTGATAAACATTTTCAAACACTAATCATCTGATAAACTGTTTCAAACACTAATCATCTGATAAACCTTTTCAAACACTAATCATCTGATAAACTGTTTCAAACACTAATCATCTGATAATCTTTTTCAAACACTAATCATCTGATAAACTGTTTCAAACACTAATCATCTGATAAACATTTTCAAACACTAATCATCTGATAAACCTTTGCAAACACTAATCATCTGATAAACTTTATCAAACACTAATCATCTGATAAACTGTTTCAAACACTAATCATCTGATAAACCTTTTCAAACACTAATCATCTGATAAACTTTTGCAAACACTAATCATCTGATAAACATTTTCAAACACTAATCATCTGATAAACCGTTTCAAACACTAATCATCCGATAAACCTTTTCAAACACTAATCATCTGATAAACTTTTGCAAACACTAATCATCTGATAAACTTTTTCAAACACTAATCATCTGATAAACTTTTTCAAACACTAATCATCTGATAAACTGTTTCAAACACTAATCATTTGATAAACCTTTTCAAACACTAATCATCTGATAAACTTTTTCAAACACTAATCATCTGATAAACCTTTTCAAACACTAATCATCTGATAAACTTTTGCAAACACTAATCATCTGATAAACTTTTTCAAACACTAATCATCCGATAAACTGTTTCAAACACTAATCATCTGATAAACTTTTTCAAACACTAATCATCTGATAAACTTTCCTATTTGACCTTTGTCGCGATAAAAGTAATTGATTGTTTTTGATAATTCAAAAAAATATTAAATAATAATTTTCTGCTTTCTATTATAGCTCCTACACAAATTTAATACATTTTCTCGATCCTACGAACATTTATAAGATGACAGAAACATGCATCACACTTCATCTCTTTCAATGTGTCATGTCCCTTCAGGATTTTGAAGTTCTTAGTAAATCATATCTTTTCGTTATTTCTCCTAATCCCTGTTCTGCCAGCCATTTACACAAGCCCGATATGCAGGTGAGGCTTTGTTTTCCACTGTTACACTTGCCTTCAATATGCTATGTGAGTATCAAATTTTCTAAGTCCTCTTTCCTCATAAAGTGCTGTAGAAATTTCAACTGTCTCTTTCTGATGTTAAGTATAAGTGTCCTTTATCTTTCAATTTTCTCTAAAACCTCATCGTTACTCACATTTTCCGTCTACGGTATTCTTAACTTTTTTTATAAAAGTCCATTTCTGTTGCTTCAAGTCGCTTCTTCCTCTGTGAGTAGATTGTCCAGCATTCACTACCATATAAGAGGACCGACATTACGTAAAAGTTCAATACCCTTTTATTTGTTCCCACCGATTATTTCCTGTTTCTTAATACTTTGCTTAGCTTTTGGAAAGTCACTTACACTATCCCAATGCGCTTTCTAATATCGGTTTTGCACTTGCTGTAAAAATCATTATCTGATATGAATTAAATTTCTATATTTTATATTTCATATTTTTTTTATATGTTAACTAATCAGATTTAGTATCCTTTCCACTAACCATATTTAGTATCAATCTCTACCAATTATATTTAGTATATTCTCCACTATTCTTAGTTAGTGTCATCTCGACCAGTAATATTTAGTATAATCTCCTCTCATTGTATTTTGTACTATTCATGCTAATTGTATTTGAAATAATTTTTACTGTGCTTTGTTTCATCCTTACTAACTAAAGCTGTTATCCGTCCTGGCTAAGACGTTAAACTACATCCACGTCCTGGGTAAGACGATAAACTATGTCCAGCACCAAGGCCTCTGATCAGGAGGTTTTGAAGAGCGTAGAACCACCTCTTAATTGCTGGTGTTCCCAGGTCCACCCTGACCCAGGGTGGTAGAACCTGTTAGGATCCCAGCTATAGGCAAATAGTTAGCTATTACCAGCAATACTTTTTTGAAACAAATTATTGCCAGAAATACAATTTTGAAGGAAAAATATTACCAGAAATAGATTTTTGACAAAATAAAATATTACCACCAATAAAATTTTTTGTCGGCATTGAGGTTGATATGCCGTAAAACAAAATAAACTAAACCTAAAGCTGTTATCGTCTCAACTAATAACATTCGGTACTATATCTACTGATCAAATCTATGATCATTTCTAATAGTTGAGATTGGTATTGTCCGTACTAATTCTATTTTGATATCGTCCCTAGTAGTCATATTTGGTACTAATTTTATTTGCTATAATTCCTACTAATCGTATTATGTTTTTGCCTCATATATTTGCAGGCTGACAGCCATACTACTTTGCAAAAACCGGTTCCCGTACAAGTGGATAAACCTGTGTTTGTAGCTAGTCGGGTATTTATATGCTGACGCAGCCGACCTTGAATATCCTCACAGGTGCTGTGAACGACGGACTAGCGGAGGATGTCGAAACAACAGATAGCATTCTGGGGATTTTGTCGAGAACCTCGAGATATGTAGCCGAAGCACCAGACGAAACATGACAGCAATTTTCAATGCATAGTAGATTTATGAATGCGCAAGATGGCTTCTGACGAGAAATATTGTCTAGCACAACACAGAGAACCAACTGTTTTAGCAGCAGACGTAGCAGTTGATTCAATATAACCACATTAATTCATGCCAGTAGAGAACGTGAAACCAGGAAGGTGCGTCATTATTTGCTCTTCGAGTTGTCCATTTTAGTTGTTGCTTTGTTGACAGTCCTCAAGTGATGTGGTTTCTGCTATTTCGTTTGTGATTCTGTAGCGCCAATCCACAAGGAGCAAGGATGAATGGTGCTCCCTAACAGCGTTAGGCTTCATTTGCTCAAAGTCTTTTATACTCATTGTTCTGAGAAAGCGGTTGTATGCAGATGTCATTTCTGGTATTTTTGAACGAATATGGCTCCATGAATGACATCCATATGAAGGTCTGGATAAAACAACAATAAAATACGTGACACAAAATCTGACCAGGCTGCGAAAACTGCCCAAGAGTCGGGGTGGGGTGGGGTGTTGAGCGTATGTTTACAATAATAGTGCAAATTTCACATTAACTATTACTAGTTCTAACGCATGAAAATTTCATGGTGTTCCCATTTTAAATTTCTGATGACTCTTAATTCTTAAGTAAATGATTCAATAAGCTCATGACGATTTCTACAACAATAATTTATCTTCCCATATCGCATTGTTAAGTATTTGAGCTTAACAACGTTAATTGCAATTATAATTATAAATATGAATGCTTCTCGTTATTTGAAGAAGGGGGTACAAATGAAAAAAAATTGAAATTGACAATGTTTTCCATTTCACTGAAACAGATGCGAAACACTTCTATCTACCCTTCTTTCATTTTCTCACTGAAACCAAGTAGCGTCTTTCATATATCTTTTGTTTTATTACGCGATCAAAACAGAATAGTCCCTTATTTATGAGGTATTAGCAGGAGACGTTAAACACTTCTTTCTTTCTTTTTTCACTGAAACCAAGTAGCGTCTCTGTTATGTCTTTTGTGTTTCCAGGCGATCAAAACGGAATAGTCCATTATTTATGTGGTATTGGCAGGAGGCAATGGTAGTGCGAACTCAAAAATTAATGAAGGGGGGGGACAAGCACAATTAACGAGAAAAAATTGCGCGATATATTAATAAAAATTAGAGAAGATATTATTTTAAAAAAATACTATCGCCTATATGAAAAGTTTGAAAATCTATAGGTCAGTATTTCTCAGCTTATTTTGCCCGATGCGCCCTTTTAACCATAGATCAGGATGTCCGTCCGTCCGCCTCCTTTCTAAGATTGTCCGATTCCAAATAATATGCATATATTATTGAACATCTTCATTCTTTTCTCTATAAGTACATTTACATGAATTATTTTTATCGTGGCAGTAAACACAAGCGCTAGCGGAAAGAAAAAACCCATCGTCACCCTCCCATTTGGGCGGACCGATGTATATTGCGGGTTGTACCGCCTTAAGGAGTTCGAAAGTTAACATTTTAAGTCTACCAATCTCTGGCCCCAGTTCCCCACCCACTGAAACGCTGAAATCCCCTCCTCCAGGGGGGGGGAGAATTCCCGACTGGTTGAGAACCAGATATCGAGGCTCATATTTCCTGCGATAATTCTCTTTTAAGAGACGACTCTTTTTATTTGTGTGATTTCCTGACACTAAATTAAATTTTAGAAAATAAACAGTCCTTCTGAAGCTCGGCAGAAATCAGCACAGTAAATTTTAACAAATTATCATTGCTGAACCTTAGACATTGATTTAAATCGTAATTTGATTAGTGTATAAACGCTGCGTTAATTTCATGATGTACAGACAGTTTTATTTGATGTTCATCGCTATTATTTCCAGTCTAACGACACCGTGACTAGAAGTTCCACCAATAAAGCCTGAAGAGATATCTTTCGGTAGATCTTTCCAATTCCCTTTTTGTTCGATTTTCTTTACTTCTTCCTTCTTTTGTTTTACTTTGGCTTACTCCCATATCACGTTGAAACACCGGTACTCGTAAAATCATTGAAGTTAAGCAAAGTCGAGCCTGGATAGTATTTTGAAAGGTGGCCGCTTAATAATATCAATGTATGCGCGGGTGGTACAAGAGACAACGGCTCAGAGTTGGAAATCGCAGTTCCAGTCGGATTCGTTTTATTCAGCTTTCGCGTAGACACCATTGGAAAGTATAAGAATCCGCCTCTTCTACACCAGCTATAGATTAATTAGTACAATTAGTATCAGCAAAAAAATACTATTTCCAAAAATTCTTACTATCTAAAAGTCTTTTCTAGCTTTTAATAAACAGCAAAAGGTTGATAAGCCATAAATTATATTTATCTTCATCCTCCTCCTCATCATCTCCTTGACTTTTGTAATCATAAAGCGGACCTGAATGCTGAAGCCACACAAACTCTTTTCCACGTCGGTGTATCAAGGGCAGCCATCAGCAATTCTGGTACAGTCATACCTGTCCATTGTTTGACAATGTCCAACCAGTTTTTGCGTTGGCGTCCTCTCTTACGTCCAACTTCAAAGGTGCCTTGCGTGATGATATTGCGCAGGCTGCCGTGGCTTGTAATGTGCCCAAACCACGTAATTTTCTCCCTTTTGACAGTGGCGAGAAGAGGTTCCTGTTGTCCCACAAAATTTTCAACTACTTTTCCGCACAAACTCATTGGTTTCTTGTTCCCAATACAAATTGCCAAGGCGTTTTCTCATGCATTTGTTTTCAGAAGCTTGGATCCTTCTCTCTGTATCTGCCAACAGCGACCACGTTTCACATTCCTGTAGAATTCGTTTTTCTTTATATTCTTCTTTTATTTGCCTCTCTTTCACTTTATGTTCCTTTTTGTTTTTTCTTTTTCTCGTTTCTCGTCCTCCTCGTTCTTCTTCCTATTCTTCTTCTTCTTAGTAGTAGTAGTAGTAGTAGTAGTAGTAGTAGTATACTTCTCTTTCTTCTCCCTTCGTCTGCCTTCCAATTACATAATTGCCGACACCTTTTTTATCTGATCCTACCAAAGAAATAATTCTTCTAAAAAGACTTTTTTTTTAAATTAACACTGAATCACCACATTTTAGTTTCAAAGAAAAATTTGCGAAAGAAAAAATGATGACCTTTTAAATCAATTCCTCTCCGATTTAATTTTTGTTTGATGATCTGGGATGCTCGAACTTGTCAAAATTAAACTGCCGACGTCGAAGCAGTTATCTCTCACCTTTCACGCAAAGTCGCCGCTGTATACGGTTACCACTTATAATTCTTCTCGACTCGGATGATAGATTTCCTGAGACATTGTACATAATTTCTCCAGAACTCTTTAGTTTTCAACAGGAAGTTCGGAAAAAAACATGAAATAAAACTTCCAGGAACCTTTCTGTATAGATGTCATCCGACCAAAGAGACTTTCGGAACACTTTAGATACTTACTAATTTGGCACAAGGCAGCAGAAATGAAAAACTCGACGAGGATCGAATTCATCCTCAAAAGATTGTTGACAATATATCGCTCGGCGTTTCACTGCAGTGGTTCGCGAAGATAACAATGATAATGGAATGGGTTTGTTTCTCACTAGGTGCCCAATAGTTTTACCATTGTCTTTGATTGGTTAATCTTTTTTGTTTAACGATATATCAACCTCCAAAATCTAAATTTTTTATACGCAGTTTTATTCTATTATCTTTTTTGAGATAATAACGGTTTCAGTGATACAAGTTTTATTAATTAACCCATAACTGGGGAAGACGATGTGGATTCATACTTTTCCCAAGAGCATTTGCACGTGAGTGACTATAACGACCCCAACGTGAATTAAAACTCTGTGCTCCGATTAACAATTCCGAGCCATTATCTATTACATCACTCGCACATCCAACCTGGTATTCCCAAATGGTCACCCATCTAGGTACTCACCAAGCTCGACGTTGCTTAACCTCGGTGATTGCACGGGAACTCGGATCTCCGATTAACAATTCCGAATCATTACGCATTACACCACTCCAACATCCAGGCTTTTAACACCTGTTATTGCCAAAGGGTTACCCATCTACGTACTGACCAAGCTCGACGTGGCTTAACTTCAATGATCGTAAAGGAACTTGGCCCTCCGATTAACAATATCCATTACACCACTCGTACATCCAAGCTTACAGCACCTGGTATTCCCAAACGGTCACCCATCTAGGTACTGACCAGACTCAACGTTGCTTAACTTCGGTGATCGTACAGGAATCGGATCTCCGATTAACAGTTCCGACTCATTATCCATTACACTGCTCCCACATCCAGGCTTACAGCACCTGTTATTCCCAACGGGTTACACATCTAGGTACTGACCAAGCTCCACGTTGCTTAACTTCGGTGATCGGTGCTTCAACGTGATCAGTGTTTCTCCGTCACACGTTGTGGTAGACGAATATATCCCTAATAAATATCAAAGGCTGCAATAGTTATAGTGTGGCCCTCACCATTTCGGAGTTACCTGTAACATCGTCTATTAGTCTTCATTAATTATAGCATCATATTTATGAGGCGTCATGAACCAAGCGTGTTAGCAAAGATGAGGTTACAAACAAGGAGAAGGCTTCTACTTAACATCAGAAAGAGGCAGCTGAAGTTTCTGGGACACTTAATGAGGAAGGATGGCCTGAAGTATCTGATACTCACGGGTTAAATAGAGGGAAAGCGAGACAAAGGAATGCAGGGCGTCACATCCTAACGAGCTTGAGCAGGTGGATGACAGAATGTGGTCTAGGGGATGGTGCAGTGGGAAGGAACTTGCTGAGAGGTGGAAGGGATAGAGGGAGGTGGAGAGTCATGATCACCTACGTCCTGAAAGGACATGGCACACAACCTACCTAATGATTTTGAGAAACGCATGGCAGAGCAGGAGGATAAAGAGTTAAAGTTTGTTTATAGTTGCAAAAGACTAATAAATAATAAAAATAATAGTTGCAAAAGACTAATAAATAATAAAAATAATAGTTGCAAAAGACTAATAAATAATAAAAATAATAGTTGCAAAAGACTAATAAATAATAAAAATAATAGTTGCAAAAGACTAATAAATAATAAAAATAATAGTTGCAAAAGACTAATAAATAATAAAAATAATAGGTTGCAAAAGACTAATAAATAATAAAAATAATAGTTGCAAAAGACTAATAAATAATAAAAATAATAGTGGCAAAAGACTAATAAATAATAAAAATAATAGTTGCAAAAAACTTATAAATGGACATTAAATAAAAATGACGATGATCAGATTCAGGTGATTGATAAAAACTCTGGTTCTGCATAGTATAGTAACAGACGACGGAAAATGCGACACAGAAATCCGAAGATGGATTGGAATAGCGAAAGATGCTTCCCAGGAACTAAGTAAAATCTTTAGAGATGGCGAAATAATAGCACGAACGCCGAACTGCTTTGTCATATCTATCTTCCTGTATGGCAGTGAATGTTGGACAAGTTCCTTACGGATGAAGACGAAAATTGGAACGACAGAGACATCGTTCGACAGATGGATGCAAATAATACCAGGAAAAATAGAAAACGAAAAAGTTACTCATAACGAAAAAGACTCATAAAGAGACAATTGAGATATCTGAGAATATCAGATACTGTGAGCTTGGATGTGCGGGTGGTGTATTCGATCGAAATTTTGAATCGAAGAGCCGAGTTCCAATCCCCGTTGGGTTTGTTAAATTCACTTACGCGAAAATAACCTTCCTTCCCGCAAAAAAAAAAAAAATGACAAAAAGTACCGCTTTTTCCTTGACGCCGCTATTATTTTGTACTACTTTCATTCCCTCGGCAATATTTATATACACGATTTTGAAAATTTGTAAACCAAGTACAATATTTATTATTTACACTTTATAAAGACTTATTATATACCATTTTATAAGGAAATAAATGTGAGAAGAAATATTTTTATTCAAAAATTTAAAAGAACATAAAAACTTATCAAAGTATGTAAAGCATCTACAGCGTAATATTTATTATTCACCATTTTAT
Organism: Acanthosepion esculentum; assembly: GCA_964036315.1. Lineage (NCBI taxonomy): Eukaryota > Metazoa > Mollusca > Cephalopoda > Sepiida > Sepiidae > Acanthosepion > Acanthosepion esculentum. The sequence continues at coordinate 111,494,051 of OZ038482.1, read as the reverse complement.
AAACAATTATAAAAACAAGGTTTTTATCCATAATTTTATAAAGATATCAATGATTTATAAAACAGAGTTTTTCGCTTTATAAATTGATAAATGATAAATATTGCATTGTAGTAGTCGGTTCGCATTTTAGGGCCCCATTTTTAGAATGTTGTAAATATAAAATTATTCTTGTAAATAAAAAGAAATCTAATAAATAATGTTGAATGTTTTTTAGAAATTCTCAAAAAACAGAGAAAATGTACAAATTCACTTTCAAATGTTTAGGTTTTATTAAAAATCTAATCATCACTTTTTAATACAGCAAACATTGCCGAAGGAGGGAAGATAGTTAAAACAATAGCGGTGTCAATGGAAGAACAGTCCTTTTGACACACCGTTTTATTGCGGGCACGAAGGGTAAAAAATGCCGAAATATTACTCTGTGATAAATTCTTTGTTCCTAGAAAACCATTTTCTCTATGCCAATGTTCTTTCAGATATCTATGACACATATTCCGTTGTCTCTTACTACACGACCCAGATTATAAACTTTTTCAGAATGTGCTACATTTCTGTATATATAATCGTTAGAATAAGTGGAAGCCTTGACACATTTATTTAAAAAAAACCTCATTGAGATAAAAAGAATTACATAAACAGTTTGTTTATTATTAAAGGACACGTTTATTTAAGTGATGTCGCCGAAAATGAGCTTCAGACATTTGTAAAATTGTCGTTGCTATTCTTTTATTACAATGTCGACATTTAACGACTCATTCAAATCTTTTTTAACGAGTCAGCCGATATACTAGTCCAGCTTTGTGCTATTCGTAGGGGTTGATCGATGTAATCGATTTTGCATTGTTAAGAAATCAATCACTTTAATAGAGTTTGCGTCGACCGCATATAAAAACATTACATTCCTCATTTGTATTTAAGTTTTCTTTTTTGTCTTCCTTACACGGTCTACTTTCCATATTTTTTCTTCCTTTTTTCTTTTTTCTTCCAGTTTATATCTTCCATTCGTCACTTTCCTCTTTCTTTCTTTCTTTCTTTCTTTTTTCTTCCAGCTTATATCTTCCATTCTTCGCTTTCCTCTTTCTTTCTTTCTTTCTTTTTCTTTCTTTCTTTCTTTTTTCTTCCAGCTTATAACTTCCATTCTTCTCTTTCCTCTTTCTTTCTTTCTTTCTTTTTTCTTCCAGCTTATATCTTCCATTCTTTCCTTTCCTCTTTCTTTCTTTCTTTTTTCTTTGTCTTTTCTACTTTATCTTAATTTATTTCCTCTTTATCATAATTATTCGTCCTCTTTTTCTTTCTCCTTCTTTCTCTTTTCCTCTAAGTTCTTTTTCCTTCTTCTTCTTACGGCCACATCACGTTGAAACACCGGTTCCCGTACGATCAACGAAGTTAAGCAATGTCTGGTTTGGTCGGTAACTTGATGGGTTACTGCTTGGGAATACCATGTCCTGTAAGCTTGTAGTGCTGGTCTAAAGGATAATCATTCGAAATTGTTAATCGGAGCGCCGAGTTCTAATTCCTATTCGATTTGATATATTCACATATACTAAACTACCCTTGGCAACAGTATGTACCTATCCCCTTCACCATGCCAGCTCTGGCATAATTAGTAATATTTGTATCACTAAACCATTATTATAACCCGTTAAAAATATTCTTGCAATCTAAAAATAATTTCGGGCATTAAACTGTATAAATCGACACAATGCTTCATTTCTTCCGCATTATTTACAATTTTCGATCTTTCTTTCTTTTTCATATATTTCGTATTTCGTTCTTCAATATTTTCCCTTTCTTTTTCGTCTTCATTTTTTCTTGTTTTTTTTTTCCACATTTTTCTTTTTCATTCTGGACCATATTTTTCTTTTTGATCTTCACATTCTTCCTTCTTCCGTCTTTTTTGTTTTCTCTTTTTACTGCTACCTTTTTAAACCCTGTTCTTCATCTTCCTTTTTTAATTACTTTTTCTTTCTTTTCCTCTTTTTTCTTTTTCATTCTTGATCAATTTTTTATTTTTATCTTCACTTTCTTTCTTCTTCCGTCTGTTTTGTTTCTCTTCTTTCCTACTATCTTTTTAAACCGCTTTCTTCATCTTCTTTTTTTCTTACTTTTTCTTTCATTACCCCCTTTTTCTTTTTCTTTCTAGATCATTTTTTTCTTTTTGATCTTCCCTTTCTTCCGTCTTTTTTCCTCTTCTTTACTGCTACATTTTAACCCTTTTCTTCATCTTCCTTTTTTCTTCCTTTTTTCTTTCTTTCCCCTTTTTTCTTTTTCATTCTAGATCATTTTTCTCTTTGATCTTCACTTTCTTTCTTCTTCCTTTTTTCATTGTTTTCTCTTCTTTACTGCTACCTTTTTAAACACTTTTCTTCATCTTTTTTTCTTACGTTTCCTTTCTTTCCCCTTTTTTCTTTTTCATTCTTCATCTTTTATTTTATCTTCATTTTTTTCTTCATCTTTTATGTTCTGTCTTCTTTATTTCTATCTTTTTTAAATTCTCTTCTTCATCCTTCCCGCGTATGACGATAAACGTCATCCGCGTCCTTGGTAAGACGACAAACTATGTCCAACAGCAAAGCCTCTGATCAGGAGGTTTCTAGGAGGGTGGAACAACCTCTTAATTGCTGGTGTTCCCATGTCCACCCTGACCCGGGGTGGTAGCACCTGTTAGGGTCCCAGCTATGGGCAAATAGATAACACGCAAACTTTTGTAAAAATATGTTTTAATACCAGAAATACTTTGTAATAAAAAAATTATTGCCAGTAATAATTTTTGAAGGAAAAATTATTATAAGCACTACTTAAAAAATATCAGTAATTAAGAGAAAGAGCTCTACATTCTTAAAAAAATGGAGAAGGGAACTTAGAATACAAGATATTGTGAAGAAAATGTTACCACGTGAGTAATTTAAAAAAAAAACAACTTTTAAGAAAATAAAACCATCCAAGCTTGTAAATTTCATAAAGAAGTTGGATTGTACTCAAAAATATAAGTAATTGAAAAATGGTTCAAATATATATGTATACATACACACATTTTTTACCAAACTATCGCTATGAATCTATTTCGAAAATTTTGTTGGCATTAAATAACCCACTGAGGTTTTGATAAGCCATGAAACAAAACAACCAATCAACGTTTTCTTCATCTTTTTTTCATTATTTCTTTTTTCATCTTTTTCTCATTTCTTCGTTTTTCTTCATTTTTTCTTCTTCCCGCGTCTTTTTTTTATAATTTCCTTGGACATTCCCATTTCTTTTCTTCATTCTCTTCCAGTTCCGCTTCAAAATTTCCTCCTTTTTCTTCTCTCTACATATTCTACATTCATTTTTCCCCTTTTTTCGACACTATTTCCTTCTTCTCATCGGAAGCTGAATCGAAATGTAATTCGTTGCCTGAAGTTTTGAAATAGCGACAACAAATCAACGTTGGTAGGTGGAAGTCCATGGCAAAGAGGGAAAATGTCACAGACAGGACGCTTAAATTGGCGCACACGAGCAAATAATAGCGACAAGTCAGAAGTATTAGAAATGCAACGAGAATACAAAATTCTAGCTGAAAGGAAATGGATTTAAATAAAGAATTGTAAATGGCAGACGACCAGTGGGCGACTCGCTTTTATTACGGACCTTCAAAAACAAAGCAATCTTCCATTTGACGTATAATACCAGAGTATTACAAGAAAATACGCATGATCATCGCATATTTTTCAAGAATGGGTTGTATTTGAATTTCTGAGATGAGGCCATGTCCATTATTACAAATCATTTCGTCACAGTCCCTTTTGTTTTCACTAAATCTCCCAGATTCTACGCCCAATTATAAGCAGTGACACCAGAGAACACGAAGAAGCCGCCTGTGTATAAATAATCATGTATTTTAATATATTTTATTGTTATACGTTATTTATATAGACACAAATATTTAATTAAAGGCTCTGTTTATATTAAACAGTATTAACAAAATTTCTTTCTTCATTTTATGTGCCGTGTCCTTTCAGGTGATCATGGCTCTCCACCTCCTTCAATCCTTTTCAGCTCTCAACAGGATCCTTCCTCCTGCTTCCTCCCCAGACCACGTTCTGTCATCCACTTGCTTAAGTCCGCCAGGTATGTGACGCGTTGTTTTCCCTTGTCACTCTTTCCCTCTATTCGACCCGTGAGTATCAGATTCTCTAGGCCCTCCTTCTCCATTATGTGTCCCAGAAACTTTCGATAAAGGACTGACGAGGTAATTTTTTCTCGCTGTAGGTTGCTATTTCTTTCTACAGTAGACCAGTTGCCATGCAAGGCTATAGAACCCGGTCTGTCCAGCTATTTACCCATAGCTAGGGGGGAAGAAGCGGATTCATACCTTTTCCAAGGGTATCAGTACGTAAGTGAATGTAATGGCTTCGACCGGAATTCAAACTCGGCTCTCCCATTCCTCAATCCGAGCCGCTCTTTTGATATACAATAATAATAATAATAATAATAATAATAATAATAATAATAATAATAATAATATGAACTTTCTCAGCCCATACAGATCATGTCATTAAAGCACGTAGAACCGACCTTATAGATATAGATATGTGTCAAATTATTGACTTTGTGTTCCATATGATACAAGAGAATAGTCCAAAGAAACTGAAAATTTAAAAAATAAACCGGATCTGGCTATGGAGTTGAAGAAGCAATGGAATATAAATGTAGAACCAATTCTTGTGGTATTGAGTAGGCTTGGAACGGCACTTAGATAATTTAAAGAGCAATTGGGAAAGTTAGAACTGAGACCAAGATTGTATAGCTCCAGAAAAATGCCGTCATTTACTCCGAAAAGTTCTTGCGTTGTGAGATCTTTTGGCACCATGCCTCAAGAACGGAATTTCCATCGAATCCGCCAATGTGCGCCACCAACATACTACTACTACTGCTACTACCAATAATAATAATAATAATAATAATAATAATAATAATAATAATAATAATAATAATTCTTACTGCACACGACCAATGCTTGCTAACTAGAAATTACCAAGCACACATAATGAAAAATTATGTTAGCCCAAAATGCAGATTCTGTGATAAATATCCAAAACAACTGACCATCTTGTATCAGGTTGCACTGTATTGGCACCCACCAAATATATAAAACCCAGCATGATAGAGTGGGCCAATAACGGCATTGGAAAATCTGCAACTTTTACGCAAAGAAATTGGTATAAATACCACACAGACCCGGTAGCAAAGATAAGACCTTTAGCAATTTTATGGGATTTTACAATACGCACAGACAGAACAATGAAAGCTAATCAAACCCCGTACCCATCAGTGTTTACGTAATGCAGTGATAAAAACTGAACCAAAAATATTATTCTTGCTGCACAGGACCAATACTTGCTAACTAGAATTCACCGAGCAGACATGATAGAGTGGGCCAATATCTGCACTGGAAAATATGAAACTCTTATGTGAATGAAACTAAGAATCTGGTATGAACATCACCCAAACCCGGTTACAGACATAGGACCTGTAACAATTTTATGGGACTTTACAATACACACAACCAGATCAATCAAAACTAATCACCCAGACATCGTAAGCAGAGACCACAAAAACAGAATGTGCTTTCTTATTGACATGGAGGTCCCTGCAGACTTTGAAGATCTTTAAAAGCTCTAAAAATCCAAGGATCTTGAAAGCTAAATCTAAAAACGTGGCACACGAGAAAATCATCAATTTTCGGAATGATTGGAAAAGGTTCCAATAAACTCGGTGAAGGGATTCCTGGTAGCGTAAGCCTTAAAGAAACAAAAAAATGTACTCAACATACCTTACGAAGGGCTATGGTTTTGTTTATTTTCCCTCAAAAAATGCTTAGTTGAAAATACCATGGTGCCATTTCTGACGTTAGGTCTCTGGTTGAGACCCAGAAAGACCCAGAAAGAAATGAATATACACCAGAAATCAAAGGAAATAATAATAATAATAATAATAATAATAATAATAATAATAATAATAATGAAGAAATACTCTTTAGATGTGTACATGAAATAAGATTTGGACATGAAGTAAAATTTGGAGTAAAGATACTTTTGTCGCCTCCCAATATTCGTTGAAAAATTTATATTAGCGTCATTTGCGAATGTACTCGTCGGTATTCAGATGTGACTTAAACGCTGTATGATAAAATGGAGTGACTAATACATGTTGTAAACTATCCAAACACCGAGTTTAAAAACAGCTACAAAATACAAAGAAAATGACTAATCATCTACTGCAAAAAACAAAAAAAAAGAAACATATAGAAAGTCTGGTCATCAGCAAGAGAAAAATCCCAAGATGCGAGTTACGAATTGGGGATTTCGACATCAAGCAATTACCAAAGTTTAAATATCTGGGAAGAAAATTGACATGAGAGAGAAAATGCATCACCTAAGAAACCTCAGCTGCCTGTTGATTAGTACAGCTGTTGTCATCCATAACTGCACTCACCGAGGCTTTTCGTTTCTACAGCAGTTGCTGCTGTTGTTGAAGCCTTGCTGTCATTATCTTATTAATATCTTATGTCTGCAAGGCCCACATGACCCTTAAGTGGGCCGTTAAGTGGGCCGTTTTAGCAATTTCTTTTTTTCTATGACGATTGACTGCTTTTGAGATCATGGTACACCAGAATCATTTTTTTTCAAAAAATGTTTAAATATTTTAATTTTTTGGCTTTTGTTTCGTTTTCCTTTTTCCTTTTTCAAGAACCAGCTCAATAAAAATATCCAAATGTTGGATAATTTTTCTCTTTATTTTCACCCGAAATTAAAGCAAACATATGAAGTTTAGAACGACTAACAAACATAATAGACATTCATTATCTATTATATTTAACAATATATATATATGTGGATTGTGTGGGCAAATACCAGAAGAGAATGCTGTAAAGCTACAGGAATCACTAAGCTCGAATACGTTCAGGAAAGGTTGGAAATGTTGAGTAATAAAAAAGCAAGCTTACTTATTACTACGGTGAATGCAATGCAAAAACTGGCAGGACAATAAAATAATTTTTAATTGGGAACTGCTATAAACGACAATGAAAGCAACGCGTTAAAACTGTATTAGTAGGCTTTATGCAACGGAAAAGGTAACCGTATTTGAGAGGGATTGAAAGCTTGGCCAAAAGAAAGGGAATGTGTAATTTGGACTCAAATTATCTATCAAACAAAACAATTTCATCGAAATCGGCGGAAAACTGTGGAAACGCATAATCAACTTCCGATCCCACACGCAAACACACACATACATACGTACAGACATTTTGAGAATTATAGATATAGATAATATTAATGTAATAATTTAAAGTATTTATTTTTATTAAAGTTTTCATATAAGATATAAATCCAAGAACAGATAGTAAATACTAAAACGTTGCTGAGAGTTATAATGCACAGGAAGTAGTGGAGAGCCATTGTCGCCAACAATTTGGATTCAAAACCGGCACTGAAGAATTATCTATCGAACAAAAAATCGTCGAAATCGGATGAAAACAGTGGAAACGCATAAACAACATCCGATCACACACACACACACATTTTGAGAATTATAGATATATAAGTAGATTACTATAAACGTCATTTTAATGGGTGCACGTGTTTGAATAGATATCTTTTTAAAATCATTTCTCCCTCAAGAAAAGCAATAAAGCCACTAAGATGCAAGTGGGGTACTGAGTGTCAGAGAATAGGAGAAAGACAATTCAAGGGAGAGAATCATAAAAGAATAGGAATTAAGAAAACAGAAGATAACATTTTTGAAAATCAAATTTGACGGGAAGCAAGAAGCCGGAAGTGGTAAACGCGATAGAAGAAACTTTCATCATAGAACTTACGGTTGCCTTTATTTCAACTGTAAATTAATGGAACCTTGTCACCAATCTAATACAGCGCTTAAATTCATAAAGAACAATTACCTTGAAATTCTTTACAAAAAAATGCACGTGGAAGCTACTCAGGGAATTTACGTTGCGGCTTGCAAGTTATCTTTAGGCCGGTATTCTAATTTTGCTTTTAAACAGCGAAATTGGAATACCGGCCTAAAGAGCGAAAGTCTTTTCAAAGACAACTTGGCTCGGGACAGTGGTCGAAACTTTGTTCCTGTTTTAATACGGAAAACCGCATTTACCATTACGTCATTAGTACAAAGCCATTACGATTTAAGAAATAAGCATCTTGTTCAGACCTTTCAATGTCTACATCTGATAATCTCATTTTCATTCCCGAAATGTAAACAAAGTAATTTTTAATCTTATTTACATTATTCGGACTGTTATCCTCATCTTCATTGCCATATTTCGGCCGTTGTACGCACCACCCTCCAGGATACTTGGCCCAGTGGATAAAGACGTTGGTTAGATCCAGTGACTAGACTGAAAGAGTTGTGAGTTCAATACCCGGCTACAACAGTGGTGAACCAAAAAACTTGAAGAATTGAGTTAAAGGGAAATAACTGCGACATCCGGAAGAGGCATGGTACGTGCAAATAGAACAATCTACCTCAGTGGACGAAATAAAAAGTTCGGTTTGAAATTCCAATCAACTGAAGAAGGCCGTATCGGACAACGGCCGAAACGTTGTGAATATGACAATGAAGATGAGGATAACTGTCCGAATAATGTAAATAATGTAAATAATCATAATACCTCATCTCAGAGATATAGACAGATAATCAATGGATTTTTTTCCGACGTTAGTTCTTGTTAATATAAAAATTATATTTAGTGCATACACTTGGCATTAATATTTGCTATTTGAAAAAAAACTGTGATGTCTACTTAAATATACTGACCCAGTAAATAGAACGATTTTAATAATAAATTTAATGGCGTTTAAAAATTATCTCTATATTCATATATATCGATATATCTATCTATCTATCTATCTATCTATCTATATATATATATATATATATATATATATATATATTTGTCATCCACAGACAGACTGTTTCGCTGTTTCACAGCTCATCAGTGTGGCATGAAGACATATAGTCTTAAGGTGTGCTATATTTATGGGATAAATTGCTCAATATCAGAGATAGAGCGTGTGTAAATATAAAAGTGAACATAGAAGTTAACACTTAGAGGCGACAGGCTGTTTCATGCTAGATGCAATCGTCAGGCCTGACGATTGGATTTAGCATGAAACAAACTGTCGCCTCTAAGTGTTGACTTCTATGTTCACTTATATATATATATATATATATATATATATATATATATTAATATATATATATATGTAACATATCTTATTCAAACATGCTTCATTAAATAATATAGTTATAATATGTCTATTTATTTTTAATCATTTCTAATTGTCTTCTTGGTGTTAAGCTGAAAGTCATCAAGGAAGTTGCCGTATTTTTTGTTAACTATGTACTTTCGATCTCCTCCTCCAACATTAAACAATATTTATTACGAGTAAAGTAGCAATGTTTTAAAAATGATTTTGTGTTGACTAACATTTAACACCGTATTGCAATTTACCATCTCTGATTAACCCCTTGCATTGGGAACGCTTGTTTACAAAACATCGTAATCACACCGGTTGATCTTAAAATAATTGTTACAGAGCGCGCTCACACGTGTTTGCAAAAACCACCATTGTTGTGATTACAGTTACATTAAGTTTGTCTTCGCAATTCACCCCTGAGGTTGATCTCGGAGATGATGCGTTTACTTTTCATCGACCTTCTTTTTTTTTTTGCCTTTACGATAAACTCAAAGCAATAATAGTACATAAAGCCATAACGTTACACGTTTCTGTATGTATTTGCAAATATGTGTATGTAGCTTTAGCCACCATGTCTCACTTTCACTTTCACTTTCTCCTTCTCTCTTCTCTATCTGCATATGTCTGCTTGCGTGTGCCTGCTTTTGTGACAGGTTCAGGCTTGTCGAGATTTTTGCAAACTTGATTTGAAAAAAAGGTAACTACAAAAATGACAATAAACTCGGCAGTACTTGGATTTAAAAAAAAAACACACTTTAACGGTCTGCTTTACTTTTAAATCAAGTCACTGTCTGGTTCGTGCAAATATATGTGTATGTAAAAATATATCTCTATGTATGTGGGCCTATACGTGAGTGTGCTAATGTGCGTACCTGCACAAATGCTTGCGGGTCCCAGGACCGGGCTTGTCCATGTCATCGACTCCAAATTTCTTGAGTGCTGATGCATTTGTGTGTATGTAAATTCCAGACTTGCCCATATCGAGGTGAATATAATTCTGGTCCTCACTCACTTTATGTGTGTAATACAGAGAGAATGGGTGGCGAACTCAGCCTTCCACCTTCTTGTGTATACATCTACATCTTCTACGCGTGCATATCTGCGCGCGTTTGCCCTTGCATGTCATTCTAGAGACAGTTACAAAGAATGGCAAAGGGCCCAGGATAGGGGAGCATTTAATATGCAACAAATTCGCTCGACTAGTTAATCATAGGTGATGATAACGACAACATTGTCCAACATGAGCTTGTATAATTTCAAACAAAACATTGTGGCTGTCACGGCTCTCTCGTATGGCATCGAATTTAATAATTAAATAGATAGATAGATAGATAGATAGATAGATAGATAGATAGATAGATATGAAGCGACTTAGATAGATAGATAGATAGATAGATAGATAGATAGATAGATCCCGATAGAAAAAAAATTATATATGTTTGCCAACTTAATACAAACCAATGTTATTTCTCTTTCGATAATAATCTTTATAAACACAAATTTGGACCATCGATAGGAACACCTCTCATTACTATATTAGCATGTTTTTTACTTTAAATTTATAGGAATTGATCAGTCAGTTATGTGCCATGCGTGATACACACTTAGGCGATCGAGGCATATTTTTTTTCCAGCAGTAGGTTCCCATTTCTTTCTGTGGTAGACCAGTTGCCACCCAAGGCTCTAGAACCCGGTCTGTCGTGTTATTTATGCATAGCTGATGGGTGGGGGAAGAGGATTCATAAGTGGATTAATGGATTCGACTGGAATTCGAACTTGACTCTCCGATTCCTCAATCCGAGCCGCTAACATTTCTCCACCGACTTGCCTAATATTTCCCTAAGGAATCAATATATTGAATATGCTTTAGATGCAAAACAATATTATCTGATCTTGTATATAAAATTAATAGCTTTGAACCTACACTTAAATTTATTTATAAATCAGAAATGCACAATATTTTAATTTTCTTTCATATCGTGGCAAACCAGAATCATAATTTTCTATCTAAAATCCATTCAGGAAAATGATCTTAAACTTCTACTCACACCATGAAGACAAAATTAAATCTGAAATAATTATTAGTTTCTACTTCGGAAGATTTAAAATCTGTCACCCTTAATGGTTACATGATGAAGAAAAATACTATGAAAATAATTTTAAACACGTCCAATATCCTAATTATTTAACATATTGTTGTATAGGAATAAAGTGTCGCTGCAGATATTTGAATTTGAACATAGATCGCCAGTGAGCAAAACAGGCGATCCCGTTATTGAATTAAATAGACCATGTGATCATAGAGGAAACGCTTATATGTAGGAAGTCGTTTACGCCTAACGATCGTTATTTCTAGTCTATCCTCTATTACTATACGGACCGCTATTCTCTACTCTATTCACTATACTATTTATCTATTCAGATCACTCTATGGTGATTACTATTTGAGCGAGTATTATCGAGCGAGCTCTGTTAGTCCGAGTGTTATTCGAAGGCGTCTGACACCAGTATTGTTCAACAGCGTTACTATAGTTGTATCTGCAATTACAAAGTCTCTACTACAACGAGTATTACGAAAGTGACATCGAGTATTCGTTGACATTACAAAAGTGTCAAACGAGAGTTTGTTGACATCACAAAACATATATTGCGAAACGGAAAGCTTACAAGACCCACAAAACAAAAATAAATGAAAATAATAAAGTAGGCAGATGACAATATCTACCAGTTTCATAATGATTGCGGATAAAAGTATTTATGCAATTTTAATATAAAATGTAATGCAACTATAAAAAAAAGTAAGATTTAATCAGCTCAATATTTCACCCGAAACAGGAATTTCCAAAATACGTGGCAAAATATCCCTTGAACTATATTTATAAGACAATTAGTAATTTCATTATAAATATCTATATATTAATACGTTTGTACCTATGTATGATGTGAGTTACGCCTGGTATTACAAAAACTGAAAGGTAAACAGAGAGAAATATAGAACGTAAAACAGAAAGAGAGAGAGAGAGAGTGACGAGAGTGCTACACAGAGAGGTAAGTCATGTTAGATAATGGCAGTTATTTGTAGTGAGGGGTTAAATCAGCTTTCCTAACAGCGATTTTTGAGGATATTTCAGTATTTTAAAGAGAAACTATGTCACTTTTTTTATATCTATCTGGGAACGGCCATAGATTGAAAAGTACAGAGTATAGCATTAAAAGATTTATTAGTAAATCCGTTTAATTTACTTGGGTCACACGTTTATTATAAAAATATAGAAATCTTGCACTATGACAGGGTGTCCAGAAGAGAAGGTTACTCGCGAGTTCTTGTTTTGCTCGCAAACAGTGTCCTACAAAGCGCATTCTGCGTTCACGAACGATTGTAGAAATATCAGGGATATGTCAATACAGCTGTGATTTATCCAAGAGATGTTAAATATGGTTCTCAGCATCCGGGTTTAGGTTACATCAAGCATACACTCGAGGGTTTTACTCAATGTCCAAGCAGTGGCACCAATTCTACAATGACGTGAAAGAAGTTCTGTTTGAGGTTGTCTGGTCGGCCAAAACGACCAACTACATTGACCAGGTATATAGAGACAAAGGATGCCACCCTAATGATCATCCGACCTTGATGTAGGGTCGTGATGGATGGCGTGAGAGAATAATGAATGGTTAAGCTAGCTCGATTTACAGTCAGAGCAGGGTTGGGCCACATACATCGTAAGTCAGACGGGGAGAATCGAAAATAACCTGCTATATTAGCCACCGTCAAGACAGAAAGACGACACCCATCTTCGTTTCTAAAGTATTTGTAAAAGAAACAGAAACTCACTCGGCATGGACGTCGAGATCAATATCGCTTTAGGCAGGAAATACATACAAGCCTGAAGATATATGGCTGAATGAGGATTGTCGCTCAGAAAGACAAAATCACTCGAAAGAAACACTGAAGAAGATATCTTCAAGCGCAGTCGCTGCCACGAAGATAATTTCATTGGTAGATCACTGCAGCCAAAAATAAAAAAGCTACATTGCACTATCATCACTAGCAGTTCCCCAGGCGCAGATCCATATTCTGTCGATGTAACTCAAAGACTTAGTGCATTAGCCGTTCATCCTAATAGACTTGAAAGTGATTTATTAACGCGAGCATGTAATAAAAGTACCGTGATTTCGGAATATTCTTGTTAAATTTACGTTCAGCATTTGTGATAGATTATTTGCATTTTAAGGCTTATCAACCTTCTGCATGTTATTTAAAGCCAGAAAATATTTTAGATTGCAAGAATTTTGGTGAGATAATAAAGACTTTACTGACACAAGTCCTACTAATTAACCCATAGCTGGGGGTGAGGTGGATTCTTCCCTAACGTATTTGCGCGTAAGTCACAGTAACGAACAGGATTTGAACTTGAACTCGGCTCTCCGCATTTCCATTACACGACCTGCACATCCAACCTTACAGCACTTGATATTCCCAAGCCGTCACCCATCTAGGTGCTGACTAGGTCCGACTTCGCTGTTCGTACTAGTCAAAGTAATATGGCCGTAAGCCTTTGTGTCCGGGATCTTACAACATATCGCCATCTCCTTTCAAATAAATAATTACTGTTAATAAAATGTGATGTAATTAAAAAGAATAACAGTAAAAACACGAGTGATTTATAATGCTGAAAAAATAGGTTAACTTATTAATTAAATGATTTGAAATTATTTAAATCATGTGACGTTCCTAACAATAAAAATAGCATGCTAAGAATCAAATATTTGAAAGTTAGAATTAATGTTCGTTCGTTCTGAAAGGGTGTAAATATGAGACCTGTTAATAAGTTCAATAGATCTTTCAAACATTTGGCCCTGATGAGCGCTTCGAAGCGAAAAGCTTATGTCGACTAGTCAGATATGTCACTGAAACTGATATATATATATATATATATATATGTGTGTGTGTGTGTGTGTGCGCACGCGCGTGTGTGTCTGTGTCTGTGTGTGCGTCTGTGTGTGTGTGTGTGATTAATACAAATAAAATTTGTCACTTAGAATGATAGATGTTATATTCATATATATCCGAGATTAATAAGTGAACCTTTTGTAGTTGTTCCGTCCACTCGTCAGAAGGTTTTAGCGATTGATTGGATACATTCACACTTCTCGTTATTTCATGCTAAATTCATACGCTATTTGGGATGCAATTATTACTGGAATTGGATATTGTGTGTCCACATGTCGTGGTTATTTCTGCTGATATATATATATATATATATATATATATATATATATATATATATATATATATATATGTCATTCACAGACAGTACTGTTTCGCTGTATCACAGCTCCTCAGTGCGACTAGACTTCCGAATGCCTGAAGCCAGGATTGAAACACAACTAATTCGGTGTCAGCCAGAGCTATCTTCACTCGGTAGAGTTACACAACTAAATCTAGCATATTGTTTTATCAAATATATACAAATGCCAATCAGCCAAAGTGGTTCATTCATTTTACTGAAGAGCTACAGTTACATATATATATATATATATATATATATATATATATATATATATATATATATATATATATATATATATATATATGTATGTATGTATGTATGTATATATATATATGTGTGTGCGTGTATGTTTGTGTGTGTGTGTGTGTGTTTGAATAGAATTTCTTTTTATCTGTAATATTAAGGGAGTTATGTGTTAGGGTATCTGTAAGTTTCATAAACTTTGTAAGACTTCCAGCCGTAAAATTGTTGGGTAAGGTTTATTAGATTAGTTTGGGTCTACGAATTTACACAGGGTAATTATAGTTTGAAACCTTAATATTTTCCCACAAATTACGTGTCCAGTGGGGCATGTGCATGCCTTAATTACAGATTTTAGGTGAAATAGCCCTAAAGGATATTCCGCAAACGTATCGAAGTTCTATACTTGACAAAAGAGATACAAATTGAAGAAGATTTGAAATATAAATACAACTGAAACATCATTAGGGTTGCCCTTTAAGTCCGAAGAAAACTTTGTCTTTCAACAGGTGTTAAAGGAGTTAGGCTCCGGAAACCAGTACTAAACAATCAGTCTCGAACAGTGTGGACACTGGAAGTTCATGGTCGTGACTAGTACCATAGTTGCACTTTGGCGCTGTTCTCTTTGAATACTGATTTTTTTTTTTGACGTTAGGTTCCTTCGAACTTTTCAGAGGTTTGGTGGACAATGGTAAGCAAAAGAAAACGACCGGAAACACACATCTATACCCACTGTGCTCTTATCTTGCACCAGTCGAGGCTAGTTTTGATTGTGTCTTTAGTCAGTCTTGATATATTTTGCCGCGTAGCAGGTCTCCGTATAACAGGTTTCTGGGAGTTCGATGTTGCTCCATACGGATAATGTGGCCAGTCCTTCGAATTAGTTCAGTGATGAGCATTGATTCGATGCCTGTCCAGTTCGTACGGTCCAAAGTTTCAATGTTAGTGCTGCGATCTTTCAAACAGCATAGTAAATAATTTATTTTCGTCGGGTGTCGTGAAATTTAAACAGGGAAGTCAGTATCCGTCATATGCTTTTAACTTCTCTGTATTTGTCGATATTTCTGAGATGAGGTATTGTAATTAGTTACATTATTTACATTGTACGGACTGTTGTCCTCATCTTTATTGCCATATTCATGACGCTCCGGCCGTTGTACGCCCCGGCATTGTCCAGATGATTAGAATTTTGAACTGAACCCTATATTCTACCCCACAATCTACCCCGGTGGACGAAATAAATGGTTCAGTTCCAAATTTCAATCACTTGGAGAAGGTCGGAGCGTACAACGGCCGAAACGTCGTAAATATGGCAATAAAGAGGAGGACAACAGTCCGAAGAATGTAAATAACGTAAATTATCCCTTCTATGTGTTGTTTCCCTTAAGGATATGTATGATCATGGCTCTCCACAACATCCAATCCATAACTCTCAATCTTTACCTTTTTACTATCACTCTCCTTTGATCTGCCAAAAAACATTTACACAAACTAGTTAGGTATATTCCTCAATATTCCCATTGCCTCGCTTGTCTTCACTATGCCCTGTGAGTATCGAGTTCTCCAAGCTCCTCTTCTTCATTATGCATCCCAAAAATTTCAACTATCATTTTCTGATTTTATAATTTTGTCCTATTTGTTTCGATTTTTTTCTCCGTCTATGGTATTCTCAACGTCCTTCTGTAGAACTACATTTCTTGTCTCATGTCAGCCCCTGCATCTTTGAGAAAATTGTCCAACATTCACTGCTACATAGGATTATTTACATTACATCACGAGGTGAACGCGCTTCTCCTTGTTACTATCGACATTTTCCTGTTTCATAATACTTTGTTTAGTTCTTTGAGGACAACTTCAGGTATTTGAATTCGTCTTCGGATTTCGGTGTCACTTTTTAATGAACGTTAATAAGAATGGAAGTTCAATCTGTCTCC
>OZ038482.1:111437329-111472329 GCA_964036315.1 Acanthosepion esculentum | reverse complement strand
TTAATAATAACATAAACATTTAGATGATGAAATTTTGTTTTCGTCAAGTTTGGCGTCTTTTTCATCATGCTATGCTCTTTTTTTTAGCGATCTCGTGGAGGTAAATATTTATTCATTAGTTGGAAATACAATAAATAAAAAATCCGTATGTGTATGAATATTTGTTTTCCCCCAACATGTATATGTGTATGTCTGTGTGTCTGTGTGGTTGACTGTATTTAAAAATGTAAAACCGTTTCGCGGCAGATTTCATACTTGAAACGTATCAACAACTATGTGACGGAGGTAGTATATTTTATCTCAACCTAATAATAAACAAAAAATTGTGGGGTGACATGATCGTCTACGACCTGAATGGACACGGCACATAGAAGGAGAATCTCTCTCTATAAAAGGCAGGATGTGTGTGCATGCGCGCGTGTGTGTGTTTGTGTGTGTGTGTGTGTGTAACGAATGCACGGCCCTAATTTTCGACGGATTTGCACCAAAATTTACATGTACATGATGCAAGTTAGCCAAGACCGATTTTGCATTTCGCAACTTCCATCGATAGTGGAAATAATCGATTTTTTCGTGTTTCTAGGGCAGTTTTCATGTAGTTTGCGGCCATTTTCTACTGGCCAGAGTGAGAGCCTATAGCTGGCTGCCACGAATAGGCAGGAAGATTCTATTGGCCAGCGTGAGAGCCAACAGATGACTGACACGAATGTTAACTAGCATGCAAAAAAATCGATAGCTGCATTCATCACAAGTGGGAAAAATTTAAATCTGCATGGCACTTTACTCCAATTGGCTCATTCACTTGCTTAAACTCAACGTTGATTCTGATTCCGCAGAACTGGTTTGGGTGTGAAAAAGTATTTGTTGTTAACATTATTTTTTCATTCGGTTTTTCCAGTCCTTTTTTAAAGCTGATAGTTTTGTGTTCATTTTGTTTAGTTCTTTTTTCGTAATATATTTAATGTTTAGTATAGAGCTTAGAAAAAATTCGCAGTGTGTGATAGACAAGAAGTAAGGCATGTAACAACATCAGCACGGCAAAGGGCACTCCTTTAAAGGCAAGGAAGGGCAAAAATATTTTAAGTCAAGTGATAGCGATTGGTGTATGAGTCGTACGATTTTTGAATCAAGCACGGGCAACGCCGGGCCATGCTGCTAGTCTGATAATAATTATTGCATTTGTGTCCACATTTAATGCACTAAAAGGAGCAACTATTATGGGACAGGTGTAGTAAACAAAATACTATCAGCGTCCCATAATAATTAGTACATTTGCATACATATTTCCTACACTAAATGTTACAGTTATTATTGAACACTGGTAATATTTCTTACGGTGTTTTTCTCCCAAAATAGTTGTTAAAATTATCATACACATTTCATATATTAATTGTAATAAGGATTACTGGACAGAGGTCGTAAAAATCAACCCTTTTTTTTTTTAAATTTCACCTGTGTTCTTTATATATTTAAACAGATAGTATTAAACAAAGGGAGGAAATGTAAAAAAAAGTATATAACAAAAGCTGAAACGACAAACGTTACAGGAAATGCCATTTACAACAACGTCTTGAAATGGTAGTGAAAATCAGTTAAAAACATTAAATTTAATCCGAGCGTCATTTTCAATGTGCAAGAAAAGTGTTTAAATGTAAATTGAATTTCAAGTTTGTATGTTTTTTTCAAACTATAAAATAAATATAAAATATAAATACAAATACAAAATAAATTCATAAAATATTAATAAATATAAAATAATATATAAAATTATATTAATAAATATAAAATAAATATAAAATTGGATTGGGTTCAAGTGGTGAATAATTTTATTTTATTTTCGTTCTCGGTGCCTTTCTTTATTATTTTCATGTTGCCTGTTTTATCCCTTCATGTCCTCGGCTAACTTCGACTGAATAAATACAGACTACTTCTGTTATATCAGTAACTGCATTAATTTAAAATGTTTTTTAATGAAAGTACTTTAAAGTAATTGAAGAAGATAGACTCTATTACATCTAAACATGGTGCTGTTTTTGCTCCATTCTAATTGAACGCTTTTTTTCTGATCGACCAGCTGGCTATGGCTGCTAGTCTGTGTAACAAAAATATAATTAATTTGAAAAGTTTTACAGTTGCTGTAACAGAAGATTTTAAACATTAGATCGATGAAATGAGAACAAAATGGATATAATTAAATCGGTTTAAAAGTTAACGTAGCAGTAAATTTGAGGTCGAATGTTGGTAAAACAAATTGACGTAATCTCGTCGGCAGATAGAAACGTACGCACGAGTGAGAAATAATTTTCTGTTTCTATTTTCTCACCGATTAAGTCAACCTATACAGTGAGGCGATTTTGAGAGAATTAGAAATCCTACCAGGACTCATTATTGACGGCCACAATATTAACAACACAAGATATGCAGATGAAAGATTGCTGGTAGCAGACACAGAAAGAAATCTACAAAAACACCAAAGAAAGTAATGAAGTAAAGCGAAAAGAAAGGACGAAACATCAACTGCAAGAAGAAAGAATGCATGGTTGTTAGCAAAAGGGGTAACCCAAAATGCAAATTAAAAATTGGAGATACCAGAATCAAACAAGTGAAAATAAAAGATTAAATATCTGGGAAGTGTTTTCACAGGACGGAAATCCGAAGGCGCATTGTAATAACCCAAGACGCCTTCCAAAAGCTAAGCAAAGTATTAAGAAACAGAAAGATTTAATCAAAAACAAAGAAAAGACGACTGATATCAGTCCTTCTATATTGCAGTGAACGCTGGGCAATATCCTCAACGATGAAGAAGAGACTTGAAGTAACATAAATGTGGTTCTACAGAAGGATACTGAGGATACTCTAGACGCAATACGTGAGCAACGACGAGATATTGGAGAAAATGTAAACAAAATGGAATCTTATACTTAACACCATGAAGAGACAGTTGAAATTTCTGGGGTGCATAATGAAAAAAGAGTGGTTGAAAATCATAACAGATTGAGGGCAAGATGGAGAGAGGAAACTAACGCATAACCTACTTAGTTAGCTTAAGTAAATGGATAGTGGATAAAAGGTTTAGTAGAAATAACAAAAAAGATAAAATTTATTAAGAGTTACAAAGGTCAGGAAATTGTGGAGAGTCATGATTGCTTACGTTCTGAAGAGACACAGCACATAAAGAAGTAGAATATCATAGAATTTTAATTTCGGTTTTAGCGGGAAGAAATTTCATTGGCCGAAATATATTTTAATTTACTTTTCTTTCCAAACGAAACTTCAGGATGACCCACGCGCGCAAAGACGTATTTTTAGTCATTTAACCTTTAACCTCACAAACATTAACTTTCTAATCGCTTCCTGATTACAACACAGACACAAATATATATATTTTTTTTTTTGGCTGGATGCTGGAATTTATTAATTAAAATGTTTTCTTGACAAAACTTTACATAATACTGACTTGAAAAATGTCTCATAGTTAACATATAGAAAAAGACAATATGTATAAAGGCAAAAGACAATAGGAAAACTGTATTATTAGCCGACGCTTTCCGTCCAGTGTGGACTTTTTCAAAGCAAAAACGAAATGAATTTATTGAAAACATGTAATGTAAGTGAAAATGTAACTATTACTATTATTATTAATTTGATTTGCTTTGTATAAGAATAAAAAAGGTAGGTATTGGTTTCGTTTGAACGAAAGCCATAAAAGTAAATGTAGGCTTGGTTTACACGAGTGACAAAATTATGTACATAGCTTCGATTGGCCTGTGAGTCAAAAGCGTCGATTTACGTATATTTCCGTAAACATAGGTTTGGTTCCAACGTGAGCCAAATGTAGAAAAGATCTGGCTTACAAAGGCGTAAAAAAAGGTAGATTTAGGTCCGGTTTGCACGAGAATCAAAAACAGACGCGTGTACAATTTGCAAGAGATTAAAAATTAGACATAGATTTAATTTGCAGGAGACTTACAGAATATCGACAGAGGTTTGCTTTGAACGAGATTCAGATATTGTCGACAGCGGTTTGCTACGCATGCGCTTCAGAAAATGCGAAAAGAGATCACTTTGCACGAGATACAGAGAATGACGATTGAAGTGTGCATTGAACGAGATTCAGAGAATGTCGACAGATGATTGATTTGAACGAGAGATAATATGGTAGACATGTGTCTTGTTTGTAAATGAGTAGACATGACACTGGTTTGCAAGGGTGTGAAAAATAGCCCTCTGTTTTGCTTTTGTTTTGTTTTTTAATTTTTTGTGCGAAAATCAGAAAAGTTAGATATTGTGTGCTTTTGTCACAGTTCCGTTTTGCTCGATAATGCAGAATATAGACAGGGCTCTGCTTTGCAAGACTATCAAAGGGTCATTAGTTACAGTAAACAAGTAGCGGTACTTTGAGACTTAACACCTTTGCCCGTGGATGTAGTTGTATTCACGACTCCAACCAAGAGGGCGAATAGGAAATTGTTAGAAAACACCCTTCAGCTGATGCTGGTGTCTTGGCTAAAACGTTTATCAGAAGTGATCAGTGTAAATAAAAAATATCAGTTTTTATTATTTGGGAGGGTCAAATAGTGATGCAATCGTCCTTGCAATAGCGTATAGATAATTAGACAATATATGAATTCTTTTTTCATTTATTTTCAGTTCACTGATGAAACTGTTTAATTAATGCTAAATGTGTCGATAAATATGAACAAATCAAAATTTGAATTAGTAAAATAATATTGTGCATACAAATGTATATTTTAAAATCAATTCACCCCAAGTCAAAATTACAAATAACGAACATTATCTACGAGTTCAAATGACCCTTAAGGAACTGATCAAACTGGACTCATAAATAATTACATCGATTACACAACTACATGCTTATCCAGACGTCTTACGTTACACCTATCTGATCACAGCTCCATTAGAACTCTTTTAAACACACACACAAATTTACCAGACTCCATTAGAAACATACTAGCAGAAAACACAAATATAATATCTTCATCCCCTTGTATAAAAGTTAAAAAATAATGGAAGCTTTAATAACAAAAAAAGAAAAAGCCAACTCTTTACAATATTAACTACGAACAAGGCCACAATGTGCTAACCGTATTCGGAAATTAAAAACATCTCTATAACGCAGTAAAACATACACATAATTCACACACTCGGTTAAGTTGAAAAACTGAATCCTCCTTGATAATGGCTAACGAAAGCGCTCGGAATTATAAAACATTTGGACAGTTTTTACACACTCTTTGTCCAGAAAAGAAAGGTCTTGTTCGAGCACAAGAAAAATTAAATAAAAAGCTTAAACGTAGTACCTTCTCTGTAGTTTTTAACGAAACATGTATGTATGCATATATATATATATATATATATATATATATATATATATATATATATATATATATATATATATATATATATATATATTTATATGTATGCAGGTGTGCAGTGAAATAGGAAAGAACACGTTAGGTAGATAATCCGGTGTTCCTTAATATTTAGCTTTATTTTCAAAAGGACAGTGCTCCATACAGAAGTAGAGCTTATATTATAATATTCCCAAATTCTCGCTTGACAAGGAAGCGGGTCCAGACGCCTTAACTCTTCATAACTTAAAAAATTATGTTAGGGGTCTCGGCTCTCGCTTTTGAAACATGAGAACTCTTATGTAGCGGAGGAATCATATTTTTAAAAACTAAAAATATTATTATATTATATATATATATATATATATATATATATATATATATATATATATATATATATATATATATATATATATATACAGACATACGTCACAAACAAGCAAAATTTATTTGTAATATTACCAGACATGATAACAATTAAAAGAGAAAAAAAGAAACGAGCTAGTAAATTGGATTCGACATCGTGGCAAATCTCGAAATTTCGACAAAAATATCCTCTGAAATAAGAGGAGGGGACAACTGACTACGGTAATAGGCATCAGTACATAACCAACTTCAATTCTTCTGTTAATTTCAGTGTGGACTTGTTATTTTTTTTTGGGGGGGGGTACATTTTCTCCATTCCTTTTATTGATAATGTATACCTATTCATCAACCACGATTTACCTCTGGTGAGCGAGGTTCGAAACCGGTTAGCTAGTTTCTTTTTTTATTTTTTTTATTTTTATTTTTATCATGTGTGGTAATATTAAAAATAAATTTTGTCTGTTTATGACGGATATATATTTACGATACACTTGCTTGCTTTCTTCTTTTCTCTTGTTCTCTTCACCTTTCTCCTTTTCCTCTTCCTCTCCCCCTTAACCCCCTCCTCCTTTCTATTCCACTCAACGTTATGCGTTTGACCGTCGTGAGTTTGTTTATTTATTTATTTAATTATTTTTGAAAAATAATAATGTAGCACACTATGTGTCTTTTCGTCTTTTTTTTTCAAATAATGCGTTGGATAGTCAGTTGATAGAATTAGTCTGATGAGACCGTAAGGTCGAAACCATGGTCACGTATTCTACCTGACTTCCAAATTTTTAAATTTTATATACATATATATATATATATATATGTGTGTGTGTGTGTGCGTGTGTGTGTGTGTGTGTACAAACAGGTTTGACTAATAAAACCGAAAATATCTGCTTAAAAATTCTTTTAAAAAATATTCTTTCAAAAATTTTGAAACTACTTACGTCTGTCGATTCGTGCGCATGTGTAGACGTAGCAACGTCATCAAATCCCAGTCCGATAAAATCCTAACGGATGAAACAAAAAAAAACTTTCTGTCATATTTTTCTAAAGTCTCACAGTATATAAGAATATGCCCACTTGACATTGAGCGGCGTTTTTATACTTACGTGTGTCTTTATGAGAGGGGGGGGTCATAAATTGTCCCCTGTGTATTACAGTGTTGCGTACGCTGTGACAAACTTTTGTATGTCTGTGTAAGCACGATTCTGTACATGCGCTTAATTTACGAAAAAAAGACACAAATTGTAGCCTGTTTTGCTTATTGATCGTTGTATAAGATTTACATAAATTAAATAAATCCTCGATTTCGACGTCGAAAGGGTTGTTTTTGCGTGAAACGAAGAATTTATTTCAATCCTAGTTTTCTTATAACCCTTTCAGATACCTACCTTTCCTTAATGCAAATATTAATAGGAAACGTTTATCAATCTATCATGTTTCACTTTTATTAATGCTTCGTCATTGAGAGAAGACAAACAAAAAGACATAATTGTGGTATTTTCAATTTTGTGTGTTTCGATTCTCATTGGTTAGTCATGTATCACATGCATTAAAACCGTAGATAATTCTATATGTATGTAAGTTTGCAATATACTATGTCTAACCGGGCATCGGATGGTAATGTGTATTCGTAATTGTGTTTGTGTGCTGTCTAACAGAAGGAGTTCTAATGTTTTCACTTTTGTGTGATCAGTTGGCGTAGTGGGGTGATATTCTATTAATCTGGGACGGTTTTTTATGTACGCAATATCTGTATGCCATAGACATAAGTTAGATTCTTTAAATTCAAAAAATGATGGCGATGTAATGTTTTAGATGAGTGTTTATAGTTAGGTAATATTATTATTATTATTAAGCTTTACACACACACACACACACACACACACACACACACACACACACACACACACATATATATATATACATATATATATATATATATATATATATATATATATATATATATATATATATATATGATAAAATGTAGGTTTTAAGGCATGGTATATTTATGAAAGGAAAATTGTCAATATCAGGGGCAGAACGTATGAGATAGTATGGAGATAGCTATCAATATGCATCACGTCAGTTTGTTTTATACTTGAATGGTGTCGTCACGCCATAGCTCAACTAATATATATATATATGAAGAAATATAGTTTTCAGTTGTGCTATATTCATGGAATAAAGCGCTCAATATCAGAGATAGAGCATATGTAAATATAAAAATAAAAGTGAACATTGAAGTCAATATCCAGAGGCGACAGGCGGTTTCATGCAAGACGCACTCGTCAGGCCGAAAATCATGCTATATTTAAGGAAATTTTATATCACCGAAGAGACTCTGCTGCCTGACGATTGCGTCTAGCATGAAACAACCTATCGCCTCTGAGTGTTGACTTCAGTGTCCACTTTTATATATATATATATATATATATATATATATATATATATATTATGTGTGTGTGTATGTGTGTCTGTTTCTGTGTGTGTGTGTAAGAGTATGTGTGTGTGCTATATATATATATATATATATATATATATATATATATATATATATATGTATGTGTGTGTATGTATATATATATATATATATACACATATATATATATATAAAGTGTACACTGATGTCAACACCGTGTAGCGATAGTGTTTCATGTTTCAACGCAATCTTCAGGCCTTGTGTGTTGGGTTTTGGTTAAAAGGTGCTTTATAGGTAGCAAGGTCTAATGTATTATCCTAACTGTTATTGAGTAGTAACGGTTATGTTTCAAATCATTCTAGATTTTGTTAAGTAGAAACAATTATGGGTCCGAATGCGATTATTTCTATCTATTTCATAGTGTTTGTTAACTTTTCTTTTTTCTCTATTATTATTTTTGTTATTATTATTATTATTATTATTATTAGTAGTAGTAGTAGTAGTAGTAGTAGTAGTAGTAGTAGTAGTAGTAGTAGTAGTATTTCCTTTCATTTCTGTTGTATATATATATTTCCTTCCGGATCCCAATCAGAAACCTAAGGTCAGATATGGCTTCATGACATTTTCGAGTGATTATTTCTGTAAAAAAAAATTAATAATAATTTTACATAGATAAAGCTCTTATTAATGTATGAACTGTACTTATAAGTACAAAGTGTATTATAAAGTCTCATAAAATCGTTACAGTTCCTATCGCTGTCATCGGTTCTGGGTGATGTTCATACAAATTCCTTACAGTTTCCTCCCCGTAAAAGCGGCATACATTCCGATGCAAATATTGGCCCACTCTATCATGCCGTGATTTATATCCCGTTGGTGCTAATACCGCGCAACCTAATAGGTGATAATCAATTGTTTGGGGTTATTTATCACAGAATCTGCATTTGGAGTCGACACCATTTTTCAGTGTGTGTGCTTGGTAATTTCTAATTCGCAAGCATTGGTCATGTGCAGCAAGAATAAAACCTTCGACTTCAGCTTTTTACCCTGCACTACGTAACCACTGATGGGTACGGCGTTTGTATACATAAGCCTGTTTGGTATGGACAGCGTATTGACCCTGAAGTGGCTTATCTTGCCATTATTTCTGCATTTGGTACATTGCATTTGCTTTCTTTTTTTAGGTTCTTTGCCGCTGTAGTTTATGGTTTATGGTTTATTCTTCGCTTACTTGAAATTTCTTTTTTGAATTTGTTGGCTTTCTTTATTACTGACTAAAGTCTTTTATTTCTTTCATGTTTTTGACACAAATTATCATCCAATCTTCTGCAGTCTGCAGGTATCTTTGAAAGCCGATTGTTGCGGTTTGGCAAGACAGTTCTAGGTGAAATAATCTTCTGTCTCTTTCGGATGTGGGCATATACAAATGATGAATATCAGCCTTAGGATGATGCCTGCGGTAACAAGTGAGAAGCTTTTTCGTTGTGACATTCGTTCGCTTGATGTCAGCTATGATCCAATTAAGGGTCTTAAAAATGTTGTGCCCTACATGGACAGCTGAAGTGTTTACGGCTGATATTCTGTTTTGTGAATTCAACTCTGTGTTTAACACCAGACGCACACGCCTACATTATTCTTTTCTTATTTTGTTCTTCATTTGGTTATACCGTATTTCATTTCCTTCGCTGTTTCCTAAGTATTTATAAGTTTCTTCTTATTCCAGTTCCCTAATCTCTGTGACAAAATCTAGATCTATTGAGTGTTTCTGTAATTCTCTCTTTCTTGAATGTTAGTTTTACACATTTATCTAATCCGAAATCCATACCGATGTCATCACTGGATCATTTTACAGTGTTGAGTATACTCTTCAATTAATGTTGTCTTTGTTAAAGAGTTTAATATCATCAATGTAGAATAAGTGATTAAACACTTTCTTTTTACTTTTTATCCATAGTTATTACTCTTTATTCCATGGGGTTAAGGACAGAAATAACAGAAGGCGTGACAGGGAGTCTACTTGAAAGATCCCTCGTCGGATATTCAAACAATTGGGAGTGGCAGTACATTTGGTGTGATTCAGGTAGAATTTAGTTTTCCATAACTTCATGCTTTATTTAAGGAAATTTAATATCACCGAAGAGACTCTGCACGTTTCCAAAGCCTTAAGGATCAAAGAGTATGGCACATTATCAAAGGCTTTACGGTAATCTATCAAAGATGTACTGAGATTTCTCCATATTTCCTGCAATTTTTCAGGGAAATTTTATTTCTTAGTATTTAATCTTTACAATCATATGAATCTCTTCAACATCTCTTCTGCTTCAAAGGAAGAATTTTGTTTTCATCGATAAAAGAGTAATTACGCTTCGTCAGGACAGACGTGATCAATTTATATGTGATGAACAGATTTGTTATTAGCGTTTGTTTCATTTGTTTTTCGTAGGAGGTACCTTCCGTGACCCATTCTGGAATTTAATTGGAGTTATGAACTAGCACTGATAAAGTTTGTGCAAATGTTTTATAAATTGATGACAGATGATAGAGCCAAAAGTTGGGTACCTTGTCATTGTCTGGAAATTTCAATTCTGGGATTTTGTCAGAGCTTGCCTAACATTATTCTTGGTTATATTTTCCATCTTTGCACAGGTTTATCCTTCATTCTTTCTTGTTTTCGCTTTTGAT
Organism: Acanthosepion esculentum; assembly: GCA_964036315.1. Classification (NCBI taxonomy): domain Eukaryota; kingdom Metazoa; phylum Mollusca; class Cephalopoda; order Sepiida; family Sepiidae; genus Acanthosepion; species Acanthosepion esculentum. The sequence continues at coordinate 111,461,493 of OZ038482.1, read as the reverse complement.
CGAATTTGCATTGGAATTATATTCCTCTGAGTTGCTCCAAATATTCTCACAAATATTTCGCACTTTTTCAATAGATTGCGGCGTTTTGATTTCTACAACTGCTTTTTCAATTTCCCTGCAAAACTTCTCGACGTCCGTTTGGAATATCTTATTTTCTCGATAGAATCTACAACGTATTTCATTTCCTCTTCTTCTATGCGCCTTAAGTTGCAGTTTCTGTTTAAGCATTTCCTTTATTGATGGAAATTCATTTACTGCTCTAATTTTATATTTCTTCTTAATCTTGCTTTTCCATGTTGGAATATTTGAATTTCTTGAAATCTAATCTGCTATCGATAACTCACATCTAATTTCCTTAATTTATCGCTTAATTTTGCCTTGAATGTGGGTTCGTTTTGTCTGAAGCTTAATCTTTTATTTGTCTTCACATTGAGTTTTTCAGTAGCTGCCAACGCTGTTGCATATAGGGCATTATTTATTTCTGTGATGTTTTCTTGTGGTTTGTCCATTAATAATGTTTGCAATGTGGCATTATATGTTTGCATAATATGTTTATTGAACTTTTGTCATATGAATTATTTTGTAGCCGGCCTCTTTCTGACATTTGTGTGCGTGTTATTTTGCTGATTATTTGAATGATGTAGTTTTTTGCTTCAGTGATTTCAACTCAGTTGTTTCCAAGGAATTCTGTTCTCATATCGTTTGATTCATCTTCATCACTGACAGAAACTGAATCAGTGAAATTGTTTACGTCTCAGGTAGATTCTACCGATTTATTTCCTGAGAGATCATTATTTCGTATCTCATTTATTTTAGTTTGTTTCTCGTCTCATCTTCGTTCATATTATTTCCATCCTAACATCATTTTTATTTCGATTATTCCTCGTTGTAATTTGTTTTATATTTAGTTTTATCTCTTTCTGTATTTGACAGTCTTTTATTTCGGATCTAGGTAAATTGCTCGAAATCAATTGATCGACAGTAAATTGTTCGAAAATAATTTCTCGAACTATCAATTGCTCAGTTTGCTCGAAACCTGTTGTTAAATAATATAAAACTACATTGTTTCTAATATTTACTATAAGATAAAATAATACAACTTTATTGTTGTTAATTGAACAGTTCCAATTAAAGAACGAGTACATTTATATAGCAGGTCTTATTTTTTCTATAGTTTAAAGTAAAGGGTATATTTTTATTATTACTGTTATTCTTCGTGATTTAATAAAAAAAAAATATATATATATATAACTATTTGTTATGGTCCAGGTTAGGACCAAAGAACAACAACACGAACACAAGAGTAGAAATAACGAAGATATATTACACGAAATAATAATACAAGATGTGGAAGGTGTTAGTATGACTGTCAGTCTGGTTTGGAGTGAACTACTATCGGCTCGACTCGATTCGTCCCTCTCTCTCTTGAGAGGCGTAGTATACATAGTGTTAGGAAGAGTTCATTCTGTAGTTATAGGTAAGGACCCATAACACTATTGTTGCTAATATGTACTCTATTAGTATGAAATAGTATATGCAACACTTCTTAAATATTCTTCAACATTGTTGTGTCATAGTTTGATACAATGTTCTTTAATCGCATTGCACAGTCACGTGAATTTTTTCTACCCTCAGCTGCACCCACTCCACCCACATATTGCTCTATTCGTAATTCTTGTAAACTTTGTTCTCTCTTTAGTCCATCAATAATGACAATAGATATGGTTGCTATGAGAAGAAAGGGAGAACCACACGTACAGAGAGTAGCCATGCCACCGTGTGTTGACACAGCCAAGAGAGAATGTCCTAGAAGACTAACTGCTAAAGTGAATTCTGTGGCATCGAGCAATCTGCCTTTCGAGCAATTAATAGTTCGAGAAATTATTTTTCGGGCAATTGATTTCGATCAATTTACCGGATACGTTTTATTTCACATGCTGTCCCTGGGGACATTAGCAAGTATATTTGTGTCGAGATAGGGTCTTATTTTAGCTCCTACCATATTTGTTATGACAGATCCGTGATGTTCTTTTGTGCAGTGAAAAAAGATGCCATGCATTGCTGGTACTTCTAACGATTACCTTTCGTTTGCTTTCTATCATTATTATTATTATTATTATTATTATTTTATTTCCTTTGATTTCTAATGTGTACTCATTTCTTATGGGGTCCCGCCCAGAGACCTATGGTAAGAAATGGCATCAAGGCATTTTCCACTGGAAAAATTTTTTTTTTACATAGACAAAGCCCTTCGTAAGGTGTGGGCTGTACTCGTGAGAACAATTTTTTGTATCTTTGAGGCATGGACTTCCAGGAATCCCTTCATTTAGTCTACTGGACTCTTTTCCAACCAATCCGAGGGCTCCAACTACAACAGGGATTGTTGATGTTCCCATGTGCAAAATTTTTGAGATTTTTATTTTAAGGTTCTTGTATTTTGATATCTTTTTGAAGATCTTGAAAGATACATTGCAGTCTGCAGGTACTGCCATATCAATAAGGAGGCACTTTTTTGCTTGTAATCTCTAATAACAATGTCTGGGCGGTTAGCTTTGATTGTTCTGTCAGTGTGTATTTTGTAGTCTCATAAAATTATAACAGGTCCTATCTCCGTAACCGTGTCTGAGTGGTGTTCATACCACTTTCTTTCAGTTTCCTTCCCGTAGAAGTCAAAGATTTTCTGTCATGCCGGGTTTTATATTCAGTGGGTGCCAATACCGTGCAACCTGATACAAGACGATGGATTATATCTGTGTAATTGTCACAGAACCTGCATATTGGGCTAACATTATTATTATTATTACTATTGATTTTATTATCATTATTATTATTATTATTATTATTATTGAGATTTAAATAATAATAATAATTATTATTATTATTATTAATATATTAACATACACATTATTCCTGATGTTGAACATTTTTACCCATAAATATAGCAAAACTTAAAACTATATTTCTCTAGTGAATGCCCTCTTAGACATAAAATAGGTGTTATTAAAAATTTCCTCACGAGAGCGCACGAGAACTCATCCTCTCGCAACCTTTTCTTTAAAGAATTAAAAAATATAAAGCAAACTCTGATTAATAACGGATTTCCTAATCAATTATTGGATTTCCACATTAGGCGTTTCTTGTCTAAGGTAGCTAAGAGCAACGGCGAGAATAGAAACATAAACAATAATATTAATATTTCTTTCATAAAAATCAGAACGAAAATTATAAACAGGATGAATGCAGAATTAAGAACATTATAAAAAAATGCATAACACTAGTTGACAATAGAAAAAAATTAGATTAATTATTTATTATAAAAAATTTAAAACCTCTAACCTTATAGTTAAAAATAATAATTCACCTCCTAGAACAAAATTAAATAGGGCAAATATTATTTACGAATTTAAATGCCCATTAAGGAATTGTATTCTTCAACAATCATCATTCATAAATAATTATATAGGCCACACTACAACATGTTTAACACGCAGACGAACTCTACACATTTCTGACAATAGCTCAATTAGATCTCATTTAAGTATTCATGTAGACCTACTGGACACTATTCAGAACATACTTGGTGGATTGTCAGGGAATACAATATTCCCTGATGATCCGCGTAGGTGAAACCTTGGTAGGTTTGTCCAGCTCTTTAGGTTTATATATATATATATATATATATATATATATATATATATATTCGCTCTGAAAGTACTGCCTTCTATTATGTCAGACCGCGACATCAGATGTCGAGTCTCGTAGTGTACCATGAAGAAATTGAATCTTCCTGTTAATAAACTATTATGGTGAGTAATGCTTTTCAACGATGTCTGGTGAGGGCCTCAATGCGAAAAACATTTAGAACCTCATCAGGAATACGACAAGCGGTAAATGAGAACCCCGATCTCTTTAATCTCGTCCTGGATGATATTCTGCTCATATATAAGTACAGACGTGAAGGGATGGACAGAGATCATTTAATCATTTCATGCCACATCGAAATCATATCTACTAATACAAAAGAACGTTAATATTTTCCTTCCAGAAGCCGCTGTACATATCAACAGTGGTCTAAACGAAAAAAAATCAACATCTTCTACCAAGTTTTCCAAGAAATGAGACAAGTTAAACATTGCCAAAACAGAAATTACAATTTGGAATTAAAATTTATTTTACAGCTGAAAGTTCTAGATGTAACCGTAAGTTCTATGTTAACAGTTCCCTCTCTTGTATTTCTCGCTTGTGGAACTCTTTTGATTTCTTGCTTTTCAGTCAGCTTTGCCGTTCAAAAATTTTAATGCAATTTCAATCGTTTTTTTTTCTTAATTTTTCTTTTATTGTTCTCTCTTATTTCACGTATGCGTTCACTATCAATAAGCCCTTGCAACTTAGTGGTTTTATTGCCTTGCTTGGGGCTAAATTATTTTTTAAAATTGAAATACGCTTTTTTGTGATGTTGGATGGCTTCACTTGTCACTTTTGCTATGTCAAGCGAAATCTCGTTATCACTTCAAAAAATATTCGTTATATTCGAGACTTTGTAGACACCGGTACTAACAGTAACGCCTTCTAATAATATCCGCACTAGTAATACTTGTTCAAGTAGTAATCGCCAAATAGTATAATGATCAGTGGAGAAGAGAATCGTAAATCCGTATAGTAGTAGAGTAGAGAGAGTGAACGTATAGCAATAGTGGAGAGACAAGAAGAGTGAACAGTGATCTGTATAGTGATCATGCTACCTCCTATTTATTCACTTCCTTTTTGATCACGTGATCTACTTAATAATGGAATCACCCATGTTACTCGCTAGTTTCAAACTACAGTGTCTGTAACGACACTTACTCTTATACAACAAATTGTTTATTTCTTCGCTGCTACTACTACTACTACTACTACTACTACTACTACTACTACCACTACTATAGAATAGAGATTGCATTGTATACAACCACAATAATATACTAACAACGAACCAAAAAGTATCACTTCCAAAAATGCTCGTTATATCCGATACTTCGTAGACGCTGGTACTAGTAGTAACGCCTTCCAATAATCCCCGCACTAGTAGTACTTGTTCAAGTAGTAATTGCCAAATAGTATAATGATCAGAAGAGAATCGTAAATCCGTATAGTAGTGGAGTAGAGAGAATGAACGTATAGCAATAATGGATAGAGAAGAAGAGAGAACCGTGGTCCGTATAGTGATAGAGGAGAAATAGAGATCGTATAGTCACCACGCTACTTCCTATTTATTCACTTCCTTTATAATCTACTTAATAAAGGAATCGCCCGTGTTACTCACTGGCGATCTGCTTTCAAACTACAGTGTCGGCAACGAGACTTACTCTTATACAACACAGTGAAAGCGTGTATCTTGAATAGACATTTTAAAAAAGTATAGGAGATAAAGAAATTGAACATCGAATAGGCTGTCCTTGCGAGAGTTTCGCCCAACACCACAAATTGCTACAAAACCAAATCATTAAACTAAGAACTACATCATCATCATCGTCATCATCGTCTTCATCATCTTCATCATCATCATCATTGTCATCATCGTCATCAGCGTCATCATCATCATCATCATCAGCGTCATCATCGTCGTCATCATCATCATCTACATCGTCGTCGTCATCGTCGTCGTCATCATCAAAACTGATTGGATTTGCGGTCATGAAGTAACATGTTCTCTCATCTTCAGTGGCATTGTATATTGATTCGAAAACATTTTACCAGACTTCTCTGTCCTCTTCAAGTTTGTGGATTAGTTGCAGATCCTCCTTGATTGTACACTTCTCCAAAGGAAAAGAGGGATCTATATTTCTTCTTTGAATGTCTCGGTTCAGCGTTGTGACTCTGGTGGTTCTTGGATGACCTCTGAATTGTTTGGAGTCAGTCTTTTCAATGTAAAACTCCATGGGTTTGTTAGCTTGGCGTTTTGGATCCACTCGCAAAATATGTCCAAGAAGTTTCCATTTTGCTTTCAAAATGAACAAAGACAAACCAAATATTGTCTTTCTCAGTATGCAACGTCTTAAATAAGCAGCCACTTCCTACTCCGCCAAGGGTCATGTCCTTAAATAGCCTCGTCAGGTTTTTATATGGATTTCATGCATAGCGCCAATCTTGTTAATATGTATACTCTCAACTGTATAAAATTGCCTTCAACAGATCAATGATTAAAAAGCGTTTCGAATGATTGAAGTCTGTAGCTTTTAGCGAATTCCATCCTTCTTCCAACCGAGGGGACTGGCCGTACAGTATCACAAAGAACATAAACCATATTACCAGAAAGCTTTCAACAACAGCAACAAGAAATGGGAATATCACATGTAACTCAAAGCGAAAATAATAACATAATCAAGATGTCGATATTCGACACTACTTAAAATTTTAGAAAGCAAACGCCAATCAATAGTGAAAGAGCGATAACAGCTACTGGACATGAGGGACCTATTTCATTTTTTTAGAAAAATGTCTTTATGAATTATATATATATATATATATATATATATATATATATATATATATATATTTAGAAATTTTAACTGTCAGTAGAACTGACTGCTGGGTCAATGAATACCAAGCTTTTCCTGATAATGAAATGCTCAATATTTTCATTATCAATTTTGTGACAACGGGATGTAAGTGACATACCAAAATTTTAACGGTTGTGCACATCTTTCAACCCAGTAAACGAAACGCAACTAAAATGCATGGCCAGTAATGGTGACTATGTATAAAAAATATAGTAATTTTTAAAGGATTCATGTCACAATACTGTTGAAGCGTCCCTAAAAACATATATAAGGCAGGTGGCGCTTAAACTTCCCAAGAACTAGCAACACTTCAGACTGGTAGGCCTTTGAAACTTTCATGTAAACGAATACGAGTCTAATAGCTGGCCACTCGTATTCGAGGATACCCGTCTACTAAGGCGGCTAGCCAATCCCTATTGCAGACATTCGCTCAGGCACATTTGTGTTTGCTCAACACCCACAGAGCCCACCTGTGGTTTAGACTACAACTATGCTGAGCTGACCTTAGTTACAGTTTCTGGGAGAGAGCGTGTTATCTAGCGTAATCAACAATTTGAACAAGGCCAGCACGCTCAAGCCCTCGGCCACGATAACATGTGACTTTGTGTTAGCATAGATATCGACGGCCCCCAAGAGTTCTGTCTACCCATTTTCATTCACAAGGCTTGGGTCAATCCGTGGTATGGTTTTTAGGTTTCGTACGCTGCGATCGACCTCGATCCAGTCCGATAACAGCGTATGGGTATGCTGTACTGAAATAACAGAAGAATTGACATAAATGAAATCTTCTAATGAGGTTATTTAATATCACCCCATGCAAGGCATTAAAGCCACTATGACACAAAGGTTTACATGGTGTGGAAAAATTGTGAACAGAAACATTAATAATGAACGGGAAGATGGAAGAGTAATCAGGAGATAAGTAGATAGCGATTGGCATTGCATTTAAATTTTTGCAGATTAAAGTTGGCTGGAAAGTGCGAGAAAAGAAACTGTTAACATAGAACTTACCGTTACGTATAGCCAGCTCAACTGTGTATTTCTGTGCATCTCTGTAAGTGTTTGCCTATATCTGACAAGGTACAAGATGCAGTGAAATTTGAAGGCAGATCGAATTCGTCACGACAAAATGCTACAAATATACGTTGATACACTGTTTACATTATTCGGACTATTGTCCTTATCTTTGTCGCCATATTTATTACAACGTTTCGGCCGAATGATGATTTAATGTTATATCAATTTCATATATGTGTTCATATCAAACTCTCTTGTTATCTAATTCAAACTAATCTTCCTTTCTTACTTATATATAAATATAAAAAATTTACCTATCATAAAAAAATTCTACACTGAATTAAAAAATATTAAACAAACTCTCATTAATAACGATTTTCCTAATTACATCGTTGATGAAGAAATTAGCCGAGCCATTGGAATTATTAACATAAATCAACATAATACATAATATCTATAGCATCATACTTGGTCAAATAAAATATCAACATTTTCTATCTTTTTTATGTACCGCGTCCCTTCAGGACGTAGGCGATCATGGCTCTCCACTTCCCCCTATCCCTTGTAGCTCTCAATAAGTTTTGTGCTTTTGCTACTTCTCCCAGGCCATGTTCTGTCATCCACTTGCTTAAGCCGGGTACGTATGTCATGCGTTGCTTTCACTTTCACTCTTACCCTCTATTCGACCTGTGAGTATCAGATTCTCCAAGCCCTCCTTTCTCATTACGTGTCCCAGAAATTTCAGCTGCCTCTTCCTGATGTTAAGTATAAAATTTCCTCCTTGTTTGCATTCTCTCCAAAACCTCATCGTTGCTCGCAGGCTCGGTCCATGATATTCTTAGCATGCTTCTGTAGAACCATACCTCCGTTACCTCGAGTCTCTTCTTCGTCTTTGAGGAGACCGTCCGACATTCGCTGCCGTAAAGGAGGACAGAGTCACATAGGAGCTTAGTACTCTTTTCATTGTTAACAAAGAAATCATCCTGTCCCGTAATACTATCCCTTAGCTTTTGGAATGCATCTTTGGCCTTCCCTATGGCTTCGGGTCTCGGTGTAGCACTTACCGTCCTCTGTCAAATCATTTCTCGACCATAATAAAATGCATTCTAACTGTAAACAAGATGAAAAAATATTTTTTTTTAAATTACTAATATATTCCCCAGTGATTCCAGTAAAAAATAAAACTAATTATATACTAGATTAAATTTAACATTCTGGAGTCTTGACTCATTGTTGAATCTCGACTAATGCATGGAATAATAATGCAACACAAAATGTACTTAGAACAAGAATGTATTATAACAAGAAAGTGTACACAATATTTGCATATAATCTTTTGGATATTCTGGGAAGACCGTTCCTGGAGAATGTGTTGACTAAGTCGCAGTCGGGCAGAGTCTCTAGTTGGATCTCGTGATTAGCCTCCTCGTCTTCCGGTACCAACCATATTTATATAGTCGGTACCCCGCTATGCAGATTAGGTGGATCTTACCACAACAAACATAATCAACTTAAAAATATGCAGTAACTCTTCTCCGTCAACCAACATTGCATATCGGTTTCACATGTGTTTTGGGAGATTGTATCAGCCACAGAAAGTAAGTGCATATGTTGGTTTGACGACCACAACATTATCAAGACGTCTTACACACAATTTGTCGGATACAAGTTCTAGTGCACAGTTTAAAGACACATAATTGTCCACATCCACAATACAGGAAAATAGTTATTGACAACACCATGAAAATAATAAACAAAAACTTACAATTCTCGAGTCCTTCTATTTCAGAAGCAACCAACCAACACTGAACAAAATGTATTACGAGTGTAGAAGCAATATTTTAAAAGGCATTTCACTAACATTTTACACCGTGCTGCATTTTTACTATCTCGCGTTAGCTCCCTTACATGGTGGACGCTTGTTTACAAAAAAACAACGTATCTACAACGGATAAATTTTTAAAAAAATTAAAATAAATTATAACAGAGTGTGCGTTCACACGTGTTTACAAAAATCACCATCACAAAAATCACAATTACAACAAGTTTGTCTTCGCAATTCCGCCTGAGAATGATCTCGGAGGAGATTGAAAGTACTTGGATTAACAAAAACTACGGCGCCATCCTTGTGTTTCAACTTAACACCAAGAAGATAATTAGAGAACTAAAAAGAATTAAATCTCAAATCTATCTATATATATATATATATATATATATATATATATATATATATCATTAAAAACATTTTATAAAATATATATATAACAAACTATTTCTAATTCTAACAGTTAAAATATAATCCTTGAAAATGGCTAAATGTATAGCCGAAAGCGCTCGGATAAAAAGAACATTCGGACAGTTTTTATATAATTTATCATCCGGAACGAAAAACATTATTAGATCGCATGAGAAATTGTATAAAAAGACTAAATAAAAGCATCTTGTCAGTCGTTTTTAATGAAATGTGCATGAAAGAATGATGGCTGCCTAAATACACAAATATATATATATATATATATATATATATATATATATATATATATATATATATATATATATATATATATATATATATATATATATATATATAGGGTGAGGCTGGAAACAATGAGGCTTAAACAATGAAACCACCTAGAAAAGATGCCGAAGTCGTCTGGAGGCCGTAGTTGAAGCATATGGCGATTTTATTGAATATATTTACTCTTCAGTATTTGAAGATATTTTTGTGTAATTTTGATAAATATATGTTAACCTGAGATGTCAGTGTTATTTTCCTTTCTGCTTAATATAGGTGACAATTTATCTATCGCACCCTATATATATACACGCATATATATATATATATATATATATATATATATATATATATATATATATATATATATATATATATATATGTTTTAATCATATCACTCCATACAAGGCTGTGAAGCTACTAGTTCGCAAAAGGTTATTGTGTGTGTTGATAAACAAGAAAATAAAGATAATCCTTATGGACCGAGAACAGAAGGCTAATCAAGTAGATAGCGATTGATATTGCATTTAAATTTTTAAAGATCCAAGTTGGCTGGAACACCCGGAAGAGTGTTTCAAAAGCGAGAACTGCAAGGAAAGAAACTATCGGCATATAACATATTACATCTAGCGAATTTAACTGTGAATTGATGAGACCAATCTAGAACTGCGCTTGAAGTCATAGATTCTAGGTACCCTAGCAAAGAGTTCATCCGAACAATTACCATGAAACTATTTATAGAAAAGGCACGTGGAACTTATATTACGTTGGTGGGAAATTTAGTGAAACCGAGCTGCCAGGTCAGGACCAATAATAATGCTTTTTTCGGAATTTATCAAGAAGCTCTAAATATACAGCGGGGAGCACCGAACCAAATCTGACAGCATAGACGAATGTAGACTTATAAATATGCCAGATAGATTCTGGAGAGAAAAATTGTCTGGTCTGACACAGTGACCCGACTTTCTTAGTAACCAACGTAGCAATGTTTTGTATAGGAATAAAGTGTCGTGCTAACACTGGAGTTTAGACATAGATCACCAGAGAGCAAACACAGGCGATCCCATTTGAAATAAGTAGATCACGTGATAGTAAATGCAATATATATTTATATATGGGAATTAGAGTGACGTGTAAAGGATCACCATTTCTATTCTATCCTATATTACAATATGGATCGTTATTCTCTTCACTATACTATTCTCTATCTCTATTCAGTTCGCAATGCTATTTCTTATACCGATCACTATTCGGTGGTTACTATTCGAGCGAGTATTATCGAGCAAGTACTATTAGTGCGAATGTTATTCGAAGGCGTCTGACACCAGTACTGTTCAACGGCGTTACTATAGTTGTATCTGCGATTATAAAGTCTCTACTACAACGAGCATTACGAAAGTGACAACGAGTATTCGATGACATTAACAAAAGTGGCAACGAGTGTTCACTGACATCACAAAACAATGGATTCTCTATAGTCTTTCCACTTCTTAACAGCTAAGAAATGTTAGACTGAGAAGGTGCAAGGCGTCACTCTCAAACAGTTTAGCGTCAGTCATGCTGATGGGAGACAGGAGGGGGGCTTTCAGGCGATTAATAGAGAGGTTTCGTTTTAGAGGTGTCAAAATTAAAAAGCCACTCCTTACCTCAGCTAGCAACCAACTGTAGAGTAGGTATTTTTTTTATAGATCACCTGCCAATTTCTGCTTATCGATTTGTTCAGATTTGTTATCGAGACGGGAGTAAATGGTTGTGTCCTCACCATAGGTACCAAATTTTATGATTTTATTTTGCAACGATTATGTATTTAACAGTTAGTCAAAAATGTTAAATTTAACAACTCTGATAAATATTCATCAGGTTAACTAACAATTGTAGGTGTTAGATAAGAGTTTACGTCATATAGCATTTTCGAAACGAAATTTTTGAATTTAAAGACGCTCATGAACATTCAACAGGTTAACTGAAACGTTTAGGTGTTGAAACCTAGGTTATGTCATGTTGCATTTTCAAAAGGGAATTTTTGAATTTAAAGACGCTCATAAATATTCAACAGGTTAACTGAAAAGTTTAGGTGTTGAAACCTAGGTTACGTCATGTTGCATTTTCGAAAGGGAATTTTTGAATTTAAAGACGCTCATAAATATTCAACAGGTTAACTGAAAAGTTTAGGTGTTGAAACCTAGGTTACGTCATGTTGCATTTTCGAAAGGGAATTTTTGAATTTAAAGACGCTCATAAATATTCAACAGGTTAACTGAAAAGTTTAGGTGTTGAAACCTAGGTTACGTCATTTTGCATTTTCGAAAGGGAATTTTTGAATTTAAAGACGCTCATAAATATTCAACAGGTTAACTGAAAAGTTTAGGTGTTGAAACCTAGGTTACGTCATGTTGCATTTTCGAAAGGGAATTTTTGAATTTAAAGACGCTCATGAATATTCAACAGGTGAACTGAAAAGTTTAGGTGTTGAAACCTAGGTTACGTCATGTTGCATTTCCGAAAGGGAATTTTTGAATTTAAAGACGCTCATAAATATTTAACAGGTTAACTGAAAAGTTTAGGTGTTGAAACCTAGGTTACGTCATGTTGCATTTTCGAAAGGGAATTTTTGAATTTAAAGACGCTCATAAATATTCAACAGGTTAACTGAAAAGTTTAGGTGTTGAAACCTAGGTTACGTCATGTTGCATTTTCGAAAGGGAATTTTTGAATTTAAAGACGCTCATAAATATTCAACAGGTTAACTGAAAAGTTTAGGTGTTGAAACCTAGGTTACGTCATGTTGCATTTTTGAAAGGGAATTTTTGAATTTAAAGACGCTCATAAATATTCAACAGGTTAACTGAAATGTGTAGGCATTTAGAATTTAGATTTAGTATACTCAAAAAATATATATGTATTTTATTTGGTTTGGTTTGTTTTATGGCATATCAGACTCAATGGGTTATTTATTTAATGCTAACAAGATTTTTATTCCAGGTTATGGTTTTCCAAAAATGTATTGCTGGCAAGATGTTCTTTCTTCAAAAATGTATTTCTGGTAATAATGTTTTTCTGGAAATAATGGTTTTAACAAAAAAATATTGCTGGTATTAAAACCTATCTTTACACTTTCATAGCGCTTTGACCCCAGTTCGGGAGGTTAACGTTTTGCCCATAGTTGGGACCCCAACAGGCGCTACCACCCCGAGTCATGGTGAACCTGGAAACGCCATTAATTAAGTGTGGTTCCAAACTCCTCAAAACCTCGCGATCAGAAGCCTTACTCTCGGATGTAGTTTATCGTCTTACCCAGGACGCGGATGTAGTTTATAATCTTACCCAGGACGCGGAGGTAGTTTATTGTCTTACCCAGGACGCAGATGTAGTTTATCGTCTTACCCATGACGCGGAGGTAGTTTATCGTCTTACCCAGGACGCGGAGGTAGTTTATTGTCTTACCCAGGACGCGGAGGTAGTTTTTTGTCTTACCCAGGACGCGGAGATAGTTTATCGTCTTACCCAGGACGCGGAGGTAGTTTATTGTCTTACCCATGACGCGGAGGTAGTTTATCGTCTTACCCAGGATGCGGAGGTAGTTTATCGTCTTACCCAGGACGCGGAGGTAGTTTATTGTCTTACCCAGGACGCATTTTTTATATTAAACATCTTTAAATTTTGAAATTATGGATTCAGCCGTTTTCCTTTGATTTTTCAACACTTTTGTTGTGTATGTTGGCCTGGGAAAGTAGGAATTCCTTCAGCAAAGGTGTGGCTGGTGAAAAATGGGCGTAGATTGATATTTTCAGTTAACCTGGCAAATATTTATAATATTTTCAGTTAATTAGATGAAAATTTGAAAATTAAAAATTTTTTTAAAAAATTAAAAAATGGAAACAAAGAAAAATAAAGCTACGAAGAACTCGCAAAAATAAAATTACTAAATGAAAGACAAAAAAAGTAAAAGAAAATATGAGAACAGAAAATTAAATAAGAAATAAAACTGAATGAAATATGGTCTTAAAACATTTATTAGAGAAATCAAACAGGTCTCAGAATTTTCTTTTATTCTTCAATGGAAAACGAGAAATTAGTAAAGTGAAAGGCCGAAAAAATACCAGTAAAATACTTTGGAGTAACACGACGGCTATTTAAGATAAAGAGAAACTGAAATGGAAAACTGAATAAATAAAACTCAAACAACAAACGTAAAAATCATTAAAAATAAACAAAATAAAATGCTAATCTTTTTTTAAGTCTTTCGCAATTCGGCAGTACACTCCAAATGAAAAAGGATTAAAATGAAACATCAACAATGACGAAGAAGAAAATAAAAATAAGTTAAATGTGACGTCCACAATAACAGGTAAGTTACAAATTAAAAATAGTACCGTTATAATACGTCAGTATGTATAGCCTACTCGCACGATAGTGGAGCAGTCCATTTACCTATAGGGAAAATAAATTGGTGTGTGCTATTACGTAGATATAGAGAGAGGTAGAGAGAGGTGAGGGTGAGGAAAGGAAAAGTAAGAAAGAAAGAAAAAAAGAAAGAAAGAAAGAAAGAAAGAAAGAAAAAAGAAAGAAAAAAGAAAGAAAAAAGGGAGATTACTCTAGGATCCGAACCAACCAAGCAGTTGATACGCCATTCTATCCAACTTAGCGACAACATGTCTCTCTTAGGTTTCGATGTCTTTATTTTCAAGCCACTTTTTTTATTCATGCACCCGATTGATCTTTTCTGTCTGTCTTGTTCAACTTGGGATTTTTTCATATTCAGATGAATTCTTGTGGTTTTTGCAAAAAGTAAGGATGTCTACACTGACAAAACATGTAAGATTTTCCATCGCAACATCCTGAAAATGTTGTAATTGCCCTTGCATGGAGTATTGTTGCCATATATGGTCTGGAGCCCCTTCTGTTTGCCTCGGGGTTCTTGATAAGATCCAGAGACGGATATGCAATGTAATTGGCCCTGATCTGGCATCTCGTCTGCAGTCTCTCTCACACAGACGTGCCGTCGCCTCCCTCTGTCTTTTACAAATACTTTCACGGTAATTGCTGCGATGAGCTGCTTTCGCTGGTTCATAGACTTCATGAATTCCAGCGTCATACGAGGCTGGCATCTAGCTCTCACCCTTTCAATGGTGAAATTGTTAAATGTAGCCGTCTCTTCTACTCCAGTAGCTTCATATCTCCCACCTCTCGCCTGTGGAACTCCATTCCTTATTACTGTTTCCCTGACAACTATAATCTCCAACTATTCAAATGTAATGTCAATCGACATCTCCAGTTGCCTTGATCTATCCGCTATACTTCTCCACATCCTTTCCTCTATAACTCCTATCTGCTCTCGCTCCAAATCTTCTGTAACCCCTTGCGTGCTAGGGGCTTCCCGCCTTGCTTGGGGTGAAATGCTTTAATATATATATATATATATATATATATATATATATATATATATATATATATATATATATATATATATATATATATTAAACGGTGCAGTGTAATTAATCATAAATCATTTTTTTCCATTTTCAGGTAACTTCCAAGACTAAAATAGATAATAAACCTGATGATGATAATATGAGAATTATCGAAAGTACTAGAGCATAACTTGACTTGTGTCGGTTTTCACCCTGGTCTGGTTGAACCAGCTTCCACCCGAGTACTGCATCACGGACCATCGCTGCCCACGCCCTCCGATCCTGAGCCAGGTCACACGAAATGGCGAGCCACTTGTGATTCCATCGTCGAAGACCAACTTCTTGCGGACCCGAGAGTACTGCTAGGTCATCCTTGATCGTGCTAGCCCACATCTTCAGCTGTCCACCGACACGTGTTCGTCAGCCAGGAAGAGAAGGAGGGAGAAGTACTAGCGCATAAACGGAACATCTAATCCATTTTACAGTTTTCAAAACAAGGATTGTGTTATTCAATGAGTGATTAGTAAGTTAATGCTTTATTAAATATGTTAGTAAAGTGAATTCGCCATTAATTAAATTAATTTTACTGATTTATTCTTTGTATGACTACGTCTTTATAATATATATATATACATATATATATGTGTGTGTCCGTGTGTGTCTGTATGTGTAAATTTCTGCAAAAACAAGAGAATTGTAAAAAAAAAGATAACAGACTAAAAATAACGTTTTTTGTTTCATTTTTTTTTTTTTACAAAAGTCGCACAATTTCTTTCTTTCATCTAGAAGAATGCCTGCCTAACAGAAACCGTATTCACGGTTTATTATTTAAGCATTCACACAAATACATACATACACATGTTTCTTTCTTACGTTTTTGATCTGATGAAACGCGAAATCTATTTTCAATGAAAATGTTTTCATTTCTCATATTCTTCAAATATATATATATATATATATATATATATATATATATATATATATATATATATATATATATATATATAAAACAGTTGAAAGCTAACCTGAACAAAATAAACTATGAAATCTCCACAAACATTCTTAAATGCCTATAATCTATAGCAGAAGCCATTGGTTTATACCAATGGCTTCCCATGCTTAATACTTCTCGTTTTCACTCTCGCGTGGTCAGGTGTGACGTCACGAGCTACGACGCGTTTTTCGCTTCCTTGGCTCGTAAATAAGAGTTTGTCGTTACTTTGAGCTTATTCAAACAGCAAGGGTGGACCATTATTGTGGTTTCGTATATGTGTTGTTTGATTTATTAAAATTGTCATCTTTGATAAAGGCTTATGTAAGCCGAAAGCTTAGATTGGATACAACATGTGTCAATATGGTGTTTTCCTTTCGTCTTTCAACGATAATGTGATTAAGCTTATCAGACAATAGGAACTTACTTAAAATGAATAGACAAAACTTGTCTATATTATTTAATGAAACATGCATTAATATATATATATATATATATATATATATATATATATATATATATATATATATATATATATATCATGTATGCGGTGCAGTTCAATTTATATTACATGAATCATTCATACAAAAAACAGATAGTGAAGTTAATGATATAAATGGCGAGAATACATCTTCGCAAACAAATTTATTAAGATGCAATAACCCACGAACTTCTAGATGAATGTTATGATCCCTGTTTTTAATAAATTCCAGTTGCATAAGGGCTTTTTATACGAGTACTTTCGTCTGTTCATACAGACATCATCAAGTATGGAAATAGATTTGTTTTTTACATCCAGGTAATAACGGGACAACGAAAAATTAGATGTGATCCGAAATATGTTTTTTTAGAAATGTGTTATATATATATATATATATATATAAATATATATATATATATATATACATATATATATATATATATATATATATGTATATATATATATATATATGTATATATATATATATATATATATGTATATATATATATATATATATATATATATATATATATATATATACATGTTTGTAAGCACGTGTGAACGTGCTCTGTTATAAATATTTAAAAATTAACCGTTGAGCCTACGATGATTTTTTTTGTAAACAAGCGTTCACGATGTAAGGGAGGTAACCAGAGATGGTCAAAATGCAATATGGTGTTTAGTGTTGGTAAAGCATTGCTACTACACTTGCAACAAATCTACAAAGAAGGCTCGAGAACTAGAACTCACTGTCCACTATTTTCATGGTGTAGTATATTCGTGTTGTCAACAGGTATTTTCCTGTATTGTGAAGGTGGACAGGAATGTGTCTTTAAATCTTGTGCGATAGAAATTGTGTCCGACAAATGGTGTGTAGGACTTCTTGATAATTTTATTGTCGTCAAGCCAACATATTCACTTATTTTTTAGAGATACAATCTCCCAAAGTACACCTAAACCGATATACAATTATTTCCCCTCCAAAACTCTAATTGACGAAGAAGTGTTACTACGGATGATTAAGTTGGTTGTATTAAATTTAGTATAGGATATAATAATTTTTTTTTTTTTTACTGAGATCAGTCAGGAATATATTAGTAATTATGGGATATTTTAGGATTTTTCATCTTGTTTAGAATGCGTTTGATTACGGTACAATAGCTTTGTGATGTCAACGAACACTCTGCCACTTTTGTGATGTCAACGAATACTCGTTGTCATTTCGTAATGTTCGTTATAGTAGAGACTTTGTAATCGCAGATACAACTTTAGTACGCCATAGAACAATCCTGGTGTCAGATGCCTTCGAATATTATTTGCACTAATAGTACTTGCTCAGTAATACCCGCTCAAAAGCAACCATCGAATAGTGATCCGAATAGAGAAATAGTATAGTGAATAGCAGTCCGTACATTAATAGAGGATAGTCTAGAAATGCAGATCAGTTAGACGTCACGCTACTTTCTACTTATGCGTTTCCTCTGTGGTCACGTGGTCTACTTAATCCAATAATGGGATCGCCTGTGTTTGCTCACTGGCGCTCTATGTTCAAACTCAAGTGTCGGCAGCAACACTTTATTCCTATATAACAAGTAGGTTGATGCGATTAGGGTTATTTGAAGAAGTATTATGTTCTCTTTATTTATGTTAATATTTCTAATAGCTCGTCTAATTTGTTCATCAAAGATGTAATTAGGAAAGCCATTATTAATGAGCGGTTGTTTGATTATCTTTAATTCGGTGTAGATAATAGCACTGATATAATTAACCACCTGAAGACTGCGTTGTGTATAAAACTCAGAGTCGTGCTACTAGTAAGTACAATAATATATATTTATTAATATGTATACTTATCAGTTATCTAATATTATATCGAGCACTATTTTATCAACACCAGCACTCAATGGGCTAGTGTTAATAAAGTCAACTTACTGTTTTTAAACAACAAATTTCCCATGATTTTTCTCGAACGTTCATATCTGATTTCGCTAATCAGAGGCTTTCTCTATATCTCAGGGGGCCTAGGACGTTAGACTATAGGAGTGTTTCGTGTAGGATACAGGATCAATTTGTGTCGGAAGACACATATTTTCTTTGAAATTTCTCGGACATTCATGCCGGTAAATGTAGTTAATACTCTTTATTATAAACATAGCATTTAAATATATTTTTATCTATAAATATATCGTATAAACAGAAAATATATTTAAATAATTGTCGGACTTTCATAATTAATTAATTGTATATATATATATATATATATATATATATATATATATATATATATATATATATATATGCGCGTGCGCGTGTGTGCGTGTATGTTTGTGACTTTTATAATTCGGAATATTTGTCGGTTTCTATATCTGTTTATATTTTGTCGTCTCCAGTACCTTGCGTTCGTACGACTGCCTTCTCCCGCTTACCCAGCCAACCTCTTCGTCCTCGTCCGTCGTCCACCGCCCAGCAACGGTTGCTAGGATAATATTGATCGCTGTTTCTTTTTGCGATACCTACCGACAAGACCGCCCCGCCTGTCCCCAGTAATAGCCATCGGAGTAGTGCTATCGATGGCGAAAGGATTTTACATATGATGTAGGTAAGAACGCGGGCATATTTCATGAGATTTATTAAGTTTGCTTCAGTGCATTTTAAGTCCAAAATGAGAGTTAAAACGATTGTATACCACCATTATTCCTAGATGAAATATCTTACCAAAATTGAAGATGAACGGGCGTATTTATAGTAATATTTAAACATACTCCTAAGGAGAACGAGTGCACTTTACGAAGATTTTCTCGAACGTGGAGCCGATACACGTCCTGCACACTGATGAGTAAAAATGGTGTATCTATATATCTATACATACATAGATTGATTGGTTGAGAATGAATGTGTTTTATTCATACGACATTATCCCTTGTAAAAAGTTGGTAGATACCCGCCTTTCAGTAGATATCTGTTTTTTTTTTTGTTTTTTGTTGTCTTTTTTAAGTATTTTTAATTTTAACACTGTTGACTCTCGAATCCACAGGCCGGTAGTCATACAGTTAGACTGTTTATAAAACAGAGATATTTAAACAAATACATATACCCACTTTAAATGATCTCCCTCTTTCTCTCTCTCTTTCTCTCTCTCTCTCTCTCTCTCTCTCTATATATATATATATATACATATATATATATATATATATATATATATATATATATATATATATATATATATGAAGAAATATAGTTTTAAGGTGTGCTATATTAATGGGATAAAGTGCTCAATATCAGACATAGAGCGTGTGTAAATATAAAAGTGAACATAGAAGTCAACACTTAGAGGCGACAATCTGTTTCATGCTAGATGCAATCGTCGTGCCCTGATGAAGACGATTGCATCTAGCATGAAACAGACTGTCGCCTCTAAGTGTTGACTTCCATGTTCACTTATATATATATATATATATATATATATATATATATATATATATATATATATATATATATATATATATTAGAAGAGATTTTTATCAGTTCGACAAAATTTTATTACTTTAAACACTATTATTAGTGGATACACGTATTTAAGTAGACGCTATATATTTAACAATATACAGGGGGTACCAAAAAGTTTGACATCATTTCGCTGGCCAATAATTTTGGCAATTCCTGTTGAAATAATCTCAAATTTCCACAGAATGTGTAAAAAGAGATCAAGACTTTATATTTAACTGAAGTGGGCAGTGCGTGTTTATCTCAATGAGAATCTACTAGAGAGATGGGTTTGGCGTAGTGGAGATGAAGACAGTTTTTTGAGAAAATGGCCGCCGTGGTCACCGGACCTGTCCCCGTGTGTTTTCTTTTTATGAGAATGTGTGAAGAGGCTGGTCAATGTGCCCCTCTTCCTGCTAGCATTGATGAACTCAAGCAGAGAATCACTTCCGCACTGAATAATGTTACCGGAGACATGCTACAGCGTGTTTGGCAAGAGCTTATCTACCGACTTGACGTGTGCCGTGTCACAGGCGGTGCACATATTGCACTTATAAAATCGGTCCCATAATAAACTTACGATATTCAACAACTAAACTGTTCTATTGAACTAGACTTAGTAGTTTTTAAGATAATTGCTTTTAAAATGGTCAAAATTGGGGGACACACTGTATTTTTTTTTCAACTACCGGCCTCAATACAGAAAAATCTTATTAACGGAAAAATTCACTCTCTTTGGCAGGACGCAGGTTCTATTTCTGCCGAAGAGCGTATACATACATACATACATACATACATACATATATATAGGGGCACCTCAAGGTGGTGTAATGGTTAACAAGCTTGTCTCGCTAGAACGATTACGACTGAGTAGTGAGTTCAAACCTCACTGGGTGCCTCTTACTTTCGGCCTTATGCCACATCCAAGATACGCTTCGAAAATCACTACATACATATATATAGGTCCCAAATGGGGTGGGGAATGGGTTGAGGCCGCTCATTACTTACTACCTCATACGTAGCTAACCAGATTCACGACCCATTCACCCATTACAATTTACACATTCACCAAAAAAACTTATCCACCATCATTCAATCCTCGATATACCACAATATCGCATACTCTCAGAGCACTTAGAAAAAAAAAACACACCATGACATAAAAATTAACGATTATAAAATTCTGTATACAAAAATCTGTGGATGATATGTAATGAGGTGGGGGGAATGAACCCCAAAACAAAGTAAAATATCAAGACAATTGCACAAAATACAAGGATAACTGAAGTTAGTTGGACTCGTCAAACTCTCAAAAGAATTCAGAGAGACCGCTGTATTCTGCCTTTAGACAAAATCAAGAGCCTTTCTCACTAAGGGAAAGGAAGAGGATAAAATAAATACGGCCATGGGGGAAAAAAAGAAACCTGACCCAGTCGAGATGAAAAAATGTACCAAAAACAGACTGGGGAGGTTAGGAATTTCGATTTGGATCTTAACCAAAGTAGAATCCGGAAACTACACTTAAATTAACTAGATACACAAAAAGAGTATATCCTAACCAGGGGAGGGCTCCATAGGAAACCACCCCGATGTAACTTAGGTGGACCAAAAAAAAGAAAACCAAGTCTAGCCCCGTTCACGCGAATCAGGCTCGCCCAATCACCAATCTCTCTGTACATGTTAAATGTTAACATCCCCAATTCGTATTTCCTATGTTGTGCCTTTCCTCTTGCGGACGATTATACATTCTGTATTCTTACTATTGGTAATAGGCCCTGGAGTTATATTTGCAGCCATCAGCACACTGTCATTTGCGTATCTTATATTGTTAAGATAGTACTCAGCAATAGTAACTCCTTGTAGAGTATCCATATCCCTTAGGATAGCCTCGTTGTAGAGGTTGAACAATTCTAGAGAGAAGACATATACCTGTCTTACGCCCATTTCGAAATTTTGAGTACCTACTCAATTTATTGTTTATATGTATGCGGTTGGCTCCCCAAAAAAGTAGAAAAATTATTAAATTATTACTTATAGTCGCCACCTACGACGACTACGTACTCCCCCACACTCATGAGGTGGAAGCCACTGTCTGTAAAAACTACTCTCAAATTCTGGAAGTAATAAACACAGCAAGTGACTATTTTCATGCTTACACTTACGAAAAAGGCTTTTATTGAGGAGGCGTTCTTGATCAGGAAAAATAATTATGGTCATCTTCTCATCGAGGCAATATTCCATATTTCCTGGAACCAGCTCCGAATGTCTTTTGCCTCCTTTATAACATTGGCCCCTGAAAATCGAGCAATCGTGAAACTAAGGGTTCGCAGCTTGGTAAACCCGAAATGTTAAACGTTTTTAAGAACAATTTTAAGCGTCAGTCTACATTCCTCTCTCCCTCTCTCTCTCCAACACCGCTCTCTCCATATATATATATATATATATATATATATATATATATATATATATATATATATATATGGGGAGAGACAAAGAAAAGATGAAAGAAAAGCAGAAAGAAATTGTGAGACTTCATAACCCGAAATTATGCAACAGTTATAAATTCTATATTGTATTTTTTCATTGGTTTATATATATATATATATTAAGCATTTCGCCCCGAGCAAAGTGGTAGTGATACTAGCAGGTAAGTGATTACAGAGAGTGAAAGTAAGAGAGAAGAGGCGTGTTTGAGAAAATGAATAAAGAGAAGGGCGAGGATCAAGATCAAGGCAACAGAATAAGTCGATTGACATTAGATTTAAATTTTTGAAGATTATAGTTATCAGGGAAGCAAGTATGCTGAAGGGAGTTCCACTGTCGGGAAGTGCGAGAGAAAAAGCTACATCTGTTTCGAAAGTAAAAGGTTGGAAGCCAGATGCCAACCTAGTAGCACGCTTAAATTTATGCAGTTGGGGCACCAGTGAAAATAGCTCGGCAGAGTTTGTAGAAAAGACAGAGGGAAGCCATATCACATCTGCGAGAAAGTGACTGATGTCGAGATGACAGGGAAGGACCTGTCACATTGCATATCCGTCTTTGGATTTTGTCCGGAACCTCAAGATGAACAGTGGGGGCGTCAGTCCATATATGGCATCACTATTCAATGCAAGGATAAACGGTAAAGTACGGGATGCGATGGATAAATTGTCGTCTAAATTACGCTAAAATGAAGAAAAAAAACGCTGACATCTCATTTTAACAGATATATTTACCAAAATTATATGAAAATATCTTAAAATACTCAAGAGTAAATTTATTCAATGAAATCACAATTGACTTCAACCAAGGCCTAACAACAACTTCGGAACCTGATGCATCTCTTCTGGACGGTCTCCTCGTTTAAGTTCGCGAATGCTATCATAATCTTTGCCTTCAGATAATTTTTGGTGTTATAAGGAATTTTGTTGTTCTCTGGTTCAACTGCGCCTCACACATAATAATCAAGGGGATTGTAGTCTGGCGGGGGCGGTAGCCAGATATAAGGGGTGATGTGGTCGCAAAAATCTTTGACAGCCATGACTAGATTCTCTTGCTTCTGTGGTATGGTGCAGATTCCTGTTGCTAGACATAGGGCCTTCTTGCAGCCACCCTCTTGAACCAAGGCGGCACTAACTTCTCAAGGAACTTGATGTAGGCCTCTGTGTTGAGTCTGAGGCCCTGTGTGAAGATGAATGAAAGCATAACTTTGCCATCACTAGTGATCACTCCAAACGCCTTCGTA
>OZ038482.1:111374829-111434829 GCA_964036315.1 Acanthosepion esculentum | reverse complement strand
CGAATGTCAGTGTAGAGCCGGAAAAATAAATTCCTTTTAATCCTACTGTTGCAACTTCCATCCTCAAATTCTGCCAGGTTTTCAGAGAGCGGAAAATTCCCTTAGACGATGAAAATCCGACTCGTAAAAAAAACAAGAGATTGTCTCAAAATATGACGACAGAAGCTGCTAGATGAAGACTGAAATGGGCTTCGGTGTCTTAATTGAAATGAGAGCGACATGTTGAAAGGAATTACTGGTTGTTAGCCGAAATTGATAATAATGTCATAAATAGTACCGTGACTCAGATAAACGTAGCTTAACAGATTAATTGATGTTCACTAAGCCGTGAGAACGAAGCTATTATTTTGGTGGTTCCGGAAGAGGGATTTCGTGACAGTCGAAGTCTAATTTTAACAGACTCTATTGAAGATATCTTCTTGTTTGACCCAATAACAGGTTGTTTTTGCATTAATGTTCACCCTTTTCAAAAACCAAGAGCCATTTGAGTTAGAGTGTTGCATAGTAAGAGAAGAGGCAGTGTTTATGAAGATATGTGGGAAAGGCTCATTCGGCATTTGAACAGGTTAAGATTGTTGTGGTCAAGGAGTCGGTTACAAAAAGTAGCTGTTCGTGGGAAGTAGTTGTTCGAACAAGATACGAAGCGATTTTAAGGTGTTTTGCCACAAATGTTCGTGGCATAGTGGGTCATAGTTCTGAAGCTTAGAACTGGTGGAACTCAGGCGTGGTGCGATATAGTATAAATTAAACTTGGTTTAAAGACCGAGAGTGATTTGAGTTAGAGTGCTGCAAAGTAAGAGAAGAGGCAGAGTTTATGAAGATACGTGGGAAAGGCTCATTCGACATTTGAACAGGTTAAGATTGTAGTAGTCAAGGATAGACTAGAAATGAGATCATTTAGACATCACGCTACTTTCTACTTACGCGCTTCCTCTATGGTCACGTGATCTGCTTAATTCAATAATATGATCGCCGCTTATCATTTGACATAAACAACGGACTATCTCGAAATATGACGACAGAAGCTGCTGGATGAAGACTGAAGAGAGCTTCGGTGTTTCAGTCGAAACAACAGCGACATGCTGAAATGAATTGCTGATTATCTGTTTGCCGAAATTAATAATAATGTCATAAATAGTACCGTGAGTCAGATAAATGTAGCATAACAGATAAATGGACTATTTTTGTTACATTGGCTTAAGAGCCACTCGGTGTAGAGGGTTACAGAGTAAGAGTTAACGAGCTCAGTTTATGAGTATATGTTGGAATGAAAACGCTTAACACTAGACGTGAAAAGGTTAAGATTATATTGATCAGGATGGCATCCACATGGCAATCAGTTCCAAAAAGAAACGGTTGGTAGAAGGAGCTGTTCAAATGGAACTTACCTAATGAATACGAAGTGAATGAGACTGATTCCTTATAATGTGCATGGCATGGGGGGTACCCTTGAAGGTTAGCACTAGTGGTACTAAGGAATGTAGTTCGTCTGAACACTTTCTATGGAAATAGCGGTAGAATAGCCTGAGACTTACAACATATCGTCTCTAGGGAAGGTGTTGTAGGGTGAAAAATGATTCGTCACCCACATGGCCACCTCGTCGCATTTGGACTCTTTCGAAGCTGGAAAAGCAAGACTGGTTCACGTAAGATATACAATGTCTATTTATGTATCTGTTATATAGGACGTGCACTAAATTTAGCACGTAATATTTTGGATAAAGATGGGTTCTAGGCCGAGTGGGTAGAACATTAGCGTTCGACCATGAGACCTGGATTCGAATTTCACCATGATCGATTAGTCTACTGATTTCTTGATAATGCCCGATCATTTCTTGAATACAATATCACAGTGAGTGAAATTTGGTCGAAAAATAAGCGCTCCGAAATTTGTCACTGTTTACCGGAAGTCAAAAGTCATCATGTGCCCGAGGCTGTGAACGTACTGACTTTCCTCAATTACTAATCACGGCAGATTATGCGCTCTTTTTCAGAAACTGTAACTATGGTCAGCTCACCATATTTGCAGTGTAAACCACAGGTTGTTTATGTGCGTATTGAAGAAATATGTAATACTGAGCAGACGTCTTCAACAGAGGTTAGCTGGCCATCCTAGCAGATGGTCATACGCGGAAACGAATTGCCGGCTAATATTATGTTGGTTACTATGTAAGCGAGGAAATTTTATTTTCAAAGGCCTGTTCCGGAATGCACTTAGAAAAATCCAAAGATCGTGACATATATCATATCGAAGATTTTGTTTCGTGATGTAGGTCGTATATTGTATGCCCGTTTTTTTAAAATAAGGATATATATATATATATATATATATATATATATATATATATATATATATATATATATATATATATATATAAAAGTGAACATAGAAGTCAACACTTAGAGGCGACAGTCTGTTTCATGCTAGATGCAAACGTCAGGCTACCGATTGCATCTAGCATGAAACAGACTGTCGCCTCTAAGTGTTGACTTCTATGTTCACTTTTATATTTACACACGCTCTATCTCTGACATTGAGCTCTTTATCCCATAAATATAGCACATTTTAAGACTATATTTCTTCATATATATATATATATATATATATATATATATATATATATATATGTATATATATATATATATATATATATATATATATATATATATATGTGGATGTATGTATGTATAGCACAAAGTCAAATCTCTTCCTCGTAGCAGTAAGAGAGGTGGGAGTCGATGAATTATCGACGCCATTGAGTTTGTAGGGACGGGACGACTTTTGTTCTTAATCCATATATACGCGTATATGAAGGAATAGCAGAGTAATGGATAATAGCTCAGACTGAAGGTTGGGAGAGTTCGAATTCCAATCGACTTCACTGCATTTACTTACGTTCTAATACACTTGTAAAATGTGTGAATCCATCTCTCCCCTCCACAGCTATGAGCAAATGGCTGCATAGACTGGGCCGTATAGCTTTGTTTGGCAACCAGTCTAAGAGAAGGAAAAATGAATTCAAACCACCTGCTACTTTTTTAGGTCTTGCCTATTTATTTGCTATTTAGAAGGTAACAAATCCACTTCTTTCGCCTCGAAGAAAAGGAACTACAACCAGCTACTGCGAGCCGCGACAGCAAATAATGAACTCCTCGTGCTTAGTACAATAGTTCGAAAACAGTACTTGGACACGGTACGGCACCGTAGACCTCAGTGATTTCTGACCATTCTTCCATGAATTAGACGATGCAAGCGTATCGGCAGCCCACTTAAAAAGACCTTATCCTAACTTAGTGGGAGTCATAGGTAAAAAAAAAATTGCTCCCAGACAGACACCCATCTATTTGTACCATATTTGTACATGTTTTGAGGTTTCATGGAACTTTTATAAAATCGTAACTTTCATCATTTTTATGGGAAAGCAATAAAAACTAATAGACAATATCAAAAATGATAATACGTAAAAAAAAAGCCAATATCGTTCACTTGCGATCAGGAACAATGCCTGTAAATGCACTCTCTCGCTTTAGTGCATCGTGATTTTACAAAGAACGTCTCATCCTGAAATTAATATCCGCGTTGGCATCTTTTGATGGCCGAATTACGTAAGCTGTGACGTCAGCATCGCGCGTCTGTAATAACAATAAGTATCAGTAATAGCAGAATTTATACGAAATATTTATTCAAAATAAGCAGCAAAAGATAGCACACTCCATTATGGATCTATTGAAAGCAGTGAATGAAAACAACATCAAGTCAATTATCCAACGTTCAGTGGCGTCAGCTGTGTTCCTGGAAACAATTAAAAACATTTTCTTCTGCTGAGTCGATTTTTGCTTCAGAAAAGAAAAATGAAGAGGTTGAATCAGTCGACATGATTATACGAGAGTAAGAAAAAATATGATGCGAAATAAAAGAAAAAATAATTACCTGAGATATATATTTATCAGTGAATATAAAGACGATACAATGCAAAATGAAATTAACAAAAGAATTCACATAGCAGAGAAAATGTATCGGATCTTTTCTCTTATTATACTCCAAATAAAGTAAATTTACTTATCGCAAATATTAATTTTTTATAAAATTATAAATTGTAAGTCAAAGTTTATTTGTTTTTTAATTAAATTTTTGTTACTCTTTTGAAATTCTAAATTCTAAATGTATGTGTATGTGTTTTTATTAAATAAAGCTTTATTTTACCCGGAACTACGAGTATGTCAGATTATAGAAAAGCATATATATCTTTGAATGATAATCCCCATTATATTAATTTGACTGTAAATCACAGTATTAATTTCGTTGACCCAGAAGCATCAGCTCACAAGCAAACAATCGAAAGTACCTGGCGAAACTCCAAAATGAAGAATAAGTCCATGTTCGGGACTCATGGCGTTATGATTGACTCTTATTTGTGTGGGTACTTTTGGAGACGTAAGGTTGTGGCGGATTTCACCACATTAATTTAACTTTAGATTTGGAAACAAGGCTGACGTGGAAAAGAATAAGCCAAAGACATTGTTACACATAAAATATGTATTTAACAAGATGTACAATATCAAACAACGATGTGAAAGAAAGCATGCATTTAAGTAAGAAAAAGTTGAATAAAACAAGACTCGTGTATCTTTAACTGTAATTTTAGTATTTCAAAGTTCACTGGAAGAATGTTTATGAGAGTTTCTTATAATGACTGTTATAAGAAGATTTTGCTGTGTA
Organism: Acanthosepion esculentum; assembly: GCA_964036315.1. Taxonomy (NCBI): domain Eukaryota; kingdom Metazoa; phylum Mollusca; class Cephalopoda; order Sepiida; family Sepiidae; genus Acanthosepion; species Acanthosepion esculentum. The sequence goes on along the minus strand of OZ038482.1, from coordinate 111,430,109 downwards.
AGAAAAGATTATGTGAGTGTATAAGGAATGTTCAGCATGCGAGTGGTGAGTGTAAGTGAGAAGGTTGGCGCATGGTTTCAACTGTCGTAGATTCGTTTGGCAGCTGAATTCTCACTAATTTGCTAAGAAAAATTCTTGCTTATATAAATGACTATAGGCTCCAGATCGCTGCGCGGGAAAAGTTATTCTTCACGTGCAGACGATCTGATTAGTTGGCATTGACCAATCAGCGAGAGAGTTTTGAGGAGACTTAAGAAAACTTCAGTTATCTGTTTCTCCCAAAAGTGCACAAAATTAACTACATGAAAATAGAGCGATTACAAAATTGTCGCATGCTGCGATTTTTAAATTGTCTATAATAACGTAGTGGTGATTTATTAACCAATGAATGCTTGTCGTTGTATGTGATTTGTATGTATGTATGTATGTATGTGCGTGTGTTATAGATCGGCACAAGGTAAAAGCTAAACTGTCGTGAACTATTCTCCGGCATTTTTTGCGTTTGGAGACAGTGACAGAGGTTTGGTGATCAAGGAGCCATTATCTTGACTGCATTCCTCTCAGACACAAGTAGCTGGGCCTACTACGGCTTTGCTTATCAAAACATGGTTCCACATTCACACCAGTTTGTGGGACTGTAGGGCACTTGTACAACAAAGTTAACAGACAATTTAAAATTTGACTAACTGAATTTGTATTTTCACAGCTTGATTGGATCTCCTCCCAGTATGGATGCCCGAGACCGTCACGCCCTCCGCCCCCGATTCTGCACACTACTGGAGGGAGTAGATAAAAGTTCCTGGGCACGTGTGAGGATATTTTCTGGTCTCGGAATACTACCGTGTTAGTCAAGAAAGCGCAGTTTTTTTAAAAAAAAACCTAGCACCCTATGCAAGGCATTTAAACCGCTAAGACTCAAGGGGTTACTGAGTGCGAAAGAATAGGAAAAAAAGAGAAACATTATAAAACATTATAATTTTTGAAGACCAACTTTGATCTTCAAAAATTCAAATGCAATGTCAGTGATTATCTACTGCCGGTGTTCTCGTTCCTTCATCATGTTTCTCTGGAAAGCATAGAGCAGGAAAAGAGTCCCACAAGCGAGAAATGAGGGAAATGCGTTTCCTGAAATCTGAATGTCGAAATTTGAAAACACTTTTCTCCCCTTTTTCTGTTTGATTTTTTTTTAATGTTTTTATTCCTCTTTAGAAGAGAAAGAGCGAAACTCTGAGCCGAACGTCATAGAAATTACCCATGAGTTGCAAACATATCAGTTCAAAGCTGAAGGTAAGTTTATCGTTTTGAGCAGTCACTTTGTATTTCTGACAGTTGACTGAACTTTTTTATTTATTTCTTTTACTAATTCTTCACCCAATGCAAGACCCAAGAGCCATTTAATGTAGACTTTTACAGAATGAGGTTGTTGTATGAACGTAAGTGTAGGATGTTACTGCGCTTGAATTCATTGTCTTCGTACCATAGCGAAGAGTTCATCGGAACCGTCATCATGACAGTATTTATAGAAAAGGCACAGGTGGGAAAGTGATTGAAGCTGAGATGCTAGGTGAGGACCAATAATATTGCTAATTCTTCTTTGGATTTTATCAAGAATCTCTAGATATGCAACAGGAGTAACGGGCCATATGTGACAGCAATATTCAAGACCTGGACGAATGGCAGACTTATATATGTTCAGGAGAGAAAAATTGTTTAGAACGACACAATGAATGAACTTTCCTAGCAGCAGACATAACAATGGATTCGATATAATCGTCCCACTAGATGTCAGCCGAGAATGTTAGCCCGAGACGGTGCAACGAGACATTCTCTGGAGGTTATTATCAGGCTCTTTCAGGTGACTGACAGAGAGTACTATCATTGTTTGGTATGACAGATGCACAGCAGCAGAAAAGAGAGACCACCCCAAAAAAATTATAGTTGTTGCCCAGAACATAACCGGATGCTCGCTGCTCTCCTTCGAGAACAGTTTTAATCATCGTCGTCGCAGCAGAGCAGAAAACATTATGAAAGACAGCATGCACCCAATAAATGCCTTGTTTGAACCGTTAGCCTAAGGGCAACTTTTTAGTTCTATTATGGATAGGGCACAGCACTCGAGGGACAGATTTTTATCCTTATGTTCTGCGTAAAATGAACGCTGTTCAAGCTGACAATTTTCTACATTATTACTTTTTTTTTCTTCCATAATGTGTATATTGTTTACTTTTTATAGGCGTGTATTGCTGTCCCTGGGGGCTACCGTACAATTTTATTTCATACTGCACAGTAAAAATATTTTTTAATTGATTGATTCGTTTTCTACAGCTTCTCAGACCGGAAAATATTTTTAGATTCCAAGATTTTTTTTAGATAATAATAATTTACTGATACAAGTCTTAATAATTAACCCGTAGCTGGGAGGAGAAATGGATTTATGCCTTTCCCAATGGTAGTTGCGCGTCAGTGAATATAACGGGAATTGAAACTCGATTCTAAGATTAAAAATTCCGAGCCATTATCCATTACAACCTCTGCACATCCAATCTTCGTATTCCCAAGGGGTCACCCATTTCGGTGATGAACAGGCTCGACGCTGCTTAACTTCGGTATCGTAAGGGAACTGGTATTCCAACATGATGTGTCCGTAAGACAAACAGGGACAAGAATAAATAACGTTTCTAACGTTCTGAAAATACTGAATGTAACTTTACATATTAGAAAATGGATAATAAATTCTAAGTTGATATTAGAATTCCCAATTTTATAAATACACAAAAGAAATTTTATGACCTTCTCTAGATATTGTTAAGGTAAAAGTATTATGATTTCATAACTGTGTGTTGAATTTTTCAGTTACAACACTTCGCGACGATACCCTGACGTAACAATTTTAGAGATAAGCGGTCAGTTTGGGGCCAGAGAAATGGTTGATTAAAACGTTACAAGAATGTTCCGTGTGAGTTAAGTCACATGAATTATTTCGTTTTTCCTTAGATTTATAATCTACCAGTTTTTTTGTTTTTGTTTTGTTTTGTTTTTCCAAAGGAACTCCTGAACTGATCCAAGAACTCCAATAATTATAAGCGATTTTTCCCGGAAAGTAACCCGCCATTTTGAATATTTGAGTTGTCTCGGAAAAGGCGCACTGGGATAACAAATTTGCCGTCCAAGATCTAAACGAAGATACAGCTAAAATTCCTTAGAGGCTGAGAGCCGAATTGTTGTGTAATATAAGTTCTCTCATATGGTATTAAATGTTGGATAATTTCTTCACAGATAAAAAGGAAACTTAAGATAATTTCTTCAGAGATAAAAAGGAAACGAGATGTCATTCTATGCTGTGGATACCATGGGCAGGGCATGGGAAACAAAGAGAGCACTTATTCTTAGATCACAAATAGAGAGTTGATATTTCTAGGTTACATAATGAGGAAAAAGGAGCTAGAGAATTTAACACTCACAGGATATACTGAGGGTTATAGGGGCAAAGGGAATCAATGGATAGATTGATGTGTTTGTTTAACGACATATCAACTACTTACGGGTCATTTAATGCCGAAATTTAATTTTCTTGGGAGCTTTGAAGAAATAAATATATGGTATATGTTATTCTGCTTTCACAATTGAATGCATGGTAGATGATACTCAACTTTTGTGAATATATAGGGTGCGATGGATAAATTGTCGTGTAACGTATGAACAAATGAAAATAACACTAACAGATCTCATTTTAACAGATGTATTTACCAAAGTTACACAAAAATATCTTGAAATGGTCATGAGTAAAGTTATTCAATAAAATCGCCATTGGATTCAACCACAGCCTCCAAACGGCTTCTGAACCACCTGCCTCTCATCTCGGCAGTTTCCTTGTTTAAATTGATAAATGCTACCATACTCTTTGCCTTCAGTTTATCTTTGGTGTTACAAATAATTTTGTTGGCTTCTAGCTCAACTGCGGTTGCAGTCTGAGAACGTAGGTGGCCAGATGTAAGAGGTGATGCTGTCGCAGAAATTATCTGACGGCCATGACTGGATTCTCGTGCTTATCTGGCACGGCGTAGTATCCTGTTGCCATACATAGGATCTTCTAGCAGCCACTCTCTTGACCCAGAGCAACACTACCATCTCGCGGCAATTGATGTAGGCCTCTGTGTTTAGTGTAAGGTCCTCACCAATTAATTAGGCAGTTCTTTTCTCATCAGAATAATCATGGGGAGTTTTCCGCGCAATTCAAAGACACATGGCCTAGTGGATTAATGCGTTGGTTTGAACCAGTAACTTGACCCAAAGATTTGCGAGTTCAATACCTGGCTACTGCAGTGGTGTACAAAAACTTTGACAGTTGAATTAAAGGGGTCGGATAACTGAGGTATCTGGAAGAGGCATGGCACTTTGAACTAGTACAATCTACACCGGTGGACGAAATAAAGGGTTCAATTCAAAATTCTAATCACCTGAGGAAGGCCGGAGCGTACAACGGCCGAAACGTCGTGAAATTGATAATAAAGACGAGAACAACAGTCAGAACAATGTAAATAGTGTAAAAAAAAAAGAGGTATAAAATAAAAACAACTAAACAGAAAAACATTAACAACATTACGTAATAAACAAAATCTATTAGTAAAGATAGGAAGATATGCATTTATCTCGCGAGATAAAGGTAGCAATGTGTTTGGTCAAAATTCAGTCTTTTGCTGGTGAAACTGGAATTACTTCTCCAGTGTGCAGCCCTGGGCGATGCTATATGGAGGTCGTGCGCTGCCTAGACAACATGACCCTCCTCTCCGCCGTAACGACAAAACCCAAAGAAGTACAGGTTATTACATTTGCAGGATATGCCGGAAGTGTTGACAGCCAACCACCATCGGAAGCCCACTCCGGATTTGCTGTATGGATTTACTTCATTAGCCTTTTCCGAGTTTGAATATGGCCGCAAGGCAACGAAGGTTTAAAATTAGAAATAAATCGGGAAGAAATTTAGCTTGTCTCAATAAAATTATCACAAACACATCAAATTAAGTTAACAATTTCAATCAAGGCAAACGAGAAAGATAGTTCATATCAAAAGCAGTTAATGAACAGTGTCCCCAAAAATACATTTGGGGGACAGGCAAAGATGTAAATAAAAAGAATATATATTCATAAAGAGGCTTAAAATGAATCAATACTCTAAATGGCATATCAACTTCTTATGGCTGATTTATTGTGGAAATTTTATTTACTTGCGAGCTTTGAAGAAATAAATATATGGGTTTTGATTGATTGATTTTTTACGGCTTATCAACCGATTGTTGGTTATTTAGACAAGATACGTATTTTCGACTGTAAATATATACATACACACACACACACACACACAACTTATATACATATATATATATAATATATATATATATATATATATATATACATATATATATATATATATATATATATATATATATATATATATATATATATATATATATATTAATATAAATATAAAAGTGAACATTGAAGTCAACACTCAGAGGAGACAGGTTGTTTCATGCTGGATGCAATCGTCAGACGGCCTGACGATTATGTCCAGCATGAAACAGCATGTCGCCTCTGAGTGTGGACTTCAATTTTCACATTTATATTTATATTTACATACACTCTATCTCTGATATTGAGCACTTTATGCCATAAATATAGCACATCTTAAAACCATATTTCTTCATACATATATATATATACATATATATATATATATATATATATACATATATATATATACATACGTATTTTCGATTGTAAATATATATATATATATATATATATATATATATATATATATATATATATATATATATATATATTGCTAGTGAATGTTGCATTAACTATTTTTTGAAAATAACAATGATTTTTTCAGATACCGTTATACTATTTAACCCATAGCTGGGAGAGTAGGTGGATTCAAACATTTTCCAAGGATATTTGCGCGTAGGTGAAATAAACGATCTCGACTAGAATTAGAACTAAGCTCTCCTATTTCACTTTTCGTGTCGTTATCCAGAGTAACACCGGAGATTTCGCTATACAAGTTTTAAGATATAAAACTTTTTTTTTTCAATCGAAAATCCACATACTTTATCCAGACGAAGATGTGTGTCTATGGCTCCTATACAATTCATACACGACTGCTCTATTTCATTTTACTCCTTTTTCTTCCTTCGTGTTATATGCAATAGAAACAGCTGAAATCATTTAAATCTAACTTCTATAACGGTATACTGAATGTAAACCTCAATTGTTCCGGATTTCAATTAACAGATGTTATTGATTGTTATTTATTCGGTGTTCATCAAGTAGAGTTGATCGTGTTTAGAATTTTAATCATTTTATGACAATTTTTTGATAGGAAGTAATATTTAAAAATAACAATACTGATGACAAAACCATTTACTCTTGTTTCGTAAGTCTGAACTGTTCAATTAGGTCAAATTGGCAGATGATCTAAAAATTTACCTGGAATCTGTTGTTAACTGGAACAAGCAATGGCTTGTTAATTTTAACGCGTAAAGCGAAACTTCTTATCACCAAACCTACCCCCTGCCTCCAATCAGCATGACTGATACTAAACTTCATGAGAGTGGCACATTACCCCTTCACGGCTAACATTTTCAGATGACATGAAGTGGAATGATTATATTGAATCCATTGTTAGGTCTGCTGCTAAAAATTGGGTTTCAGTGTGTCGTGTTAGACAATTCTCTTCTGAAACTATCTTACATATTTATAAGTCTACCATTTGTCCATGCCTTGAATATTACTGCCACATATGGTACGGTGCTCCTGTTGTATATTTAGAGATTCTTAATAAAATCCAAAGAATCAGCAATATTATTGGTCCTGACCTGGAATCTTGGCTTCGCCGTAATGTAGCTTCGTTGTAACTTTATAAATAATTTCCTGGTAATTGTTCAGATTAACTCTCCAATATTGTATTATGAATTTAAGCGCAGTTCTACATTGGTAGCCTAGTTTCAGCAATTTGCAGTCGTGTTGGCTAGATGCAACTTTAAATTCTATGCTAACAGTTTCTTTTCTTGAGCTTCTCGCTTGTGGAATACTCATCTGGCTGCATTCTTTCCAGCCAACTTTGTTCCTCAAAATTTCAAATGCAATGTCAATCGTTATGTACTGTCTTCTTGATGACTCATCTTTTATTGTTCTCGCTCCTAAATAATGTTTTTGTTTTTTCTTATTCTTTTACACTCAGTAACCCACTTTGTGTTTTAGTGGCTTAACTGCCTTGCACGGGGAGAGTTTTTTTTTTCAACGTAGATATTTTAAGCTTAATTATGCATTTATTACGGAAGCTGAAAAATATAAGAAACTAAAAAAAAAAAAAAAACAGTCAGTACGCGTATTGTATTATTGAATATCGAGTAGTAAAGACCTCTTTAAACCCTAGTAGAATCATGAACAAGAATTTGAATTTCAAACAATTGCTAGATTTATTCAATGTTATCGATTAATTCTGCTCTATAATTCGAACAGCTCCGCCTAAAATTCTATATAGTATTTATTTTAATTTTTTCCTCGGTAGTAGATATATTCATCTATCGCCCGGTTCACACCCTCTCCTGTCTTTTGAACAGGAGTAGAGGTTTATTTAGGAGACACGGTGGAGTAATGGATAACGGCTCGGATTGAGGAATCGTATAGCCGAGTTCGAATTCCAGTCGAATCCGTTACATTCACTTACGTGCTAATACCCTTGGGAAAGGTGTGAATCCTCTTCTTCTCTCTCCGACTATGGGTAAATAGCAGGACAGACTGGGTTCTATAGCCTTGGATGGCAACTGGTCTAGGAGAAGGTCAACTTGATTACTCCTGCCTCTGCGGAAATTCTGCGGCAAGTAAGAGCATATTCCTCCCTCCACTGGGATAGCACGCGAGGTGTGGGGACCGCGTGTGAAGTTCAAACTCTCTTGTTACTCCGTTTCAAGAGCTCACCGCCGTTGGAATCGGAATGGCTGTCGCTCGTTTCAGCATTGGCGACGGATCGCCGTGCTTGGTCGGCCTTCGTTCCGGACGCTGTGAATTTCTTGGAAGGAGCCGGCTTAACCGATCCAGGGTGAATGCCGCAACATACATATACATATTCCTATTTAGGACTGGGTTTCCGGTTCTTTCTAAAGTGGTTTCCTTATCGGAATAAAGTCTAGTTTTCTATCTATTTTATATGTATTTACCGATTTTTTTTATTTATCAATTATTGTTATTATTTTCCTAAGAACCATGACACGCTTTCAAGCGCATGCTCATGCGCCATTTTATTATATTCTCGGAGGGAAAACAACTGCTTTTATCTTTGGTTTTATTAAGCGGGGAGAGTAATGTGCGCAGCGGCTTCGTTTACTTGTTAGATAAACTAAATGTCACGATATGATAACAACATTTAACAAAGTCTATAAAGTCAGAAAACAGCAAAGGCTCCGACGAGCAATGCCATTTCAGTAAAATGCAAGGCAACTAAACTGTCAGTTCGATGGATAATAAAATGCACAATAAGTCACGTTGGTATTATTAGACTCTCTATCCATATCGCCGAGTGTATATCTGACGTCGGTCGAGCAGTCTGCATTTTATAATTAAGAACATATATATATATATATATATATATGTGTGTGTGTGTGTGTGTGTGTGTGTGTGTATGTGTGTGTATGTGTGTGTGTGTGTAATTTGGCAGCAACTTTTCTTTTAAACATGTTGTGTTGAATTAAAATGATATTGTAACGTTTATTTAGTTTGTAAAAATAAAATGTAGCAACATGATTCCGCTACAAGACAATTTGCAAATGTTTTTAAAAAATTGACTCTACATATATATAAGGCATGACCCTGAAGATGAACAATGATGTTCGAAAGAACTCGGTTATCCTACGGACAATATTTATTTATTCTCTTTTTAATTTTCTCATATTTTCTAATGAGACTTTATATATATATATATATATATATATATATATATATATATATATATATATATATATATATATATATATATATATATATATATATATATATATATATGTATGTATATTTAAACAAAAAGAAAGAACAGTAAGATATGTAATCCGGTGTTCTTATTGAAATTTTTTATTTTTATTTTTACAAAATATTGCTCAATGTAATTTTACAGTGCATTAATATTTTAAATTAACTGATTTAAAATATGCTTTTTTCTCTACACAGTAATAACCATGTTTCAACAATGGAAGCTAAAGATTATCTTTTTAATATATGGAGTCACGAACGCTGTGTCACAGACACCGTTTTTAAGGGGAGGTAACTAGGTATGCTGTAAAAAAGTTCCGGGCTTGAGTAGTCGAAACATATATATATATAATTCATATATATACACACACACACACACACATATATATATATATTTAAAGGCATTTAAAATATGTTTAACGTTCTTTTTATAGATACAAGTATTTAAGCAAATGCTCTGTTTTATAATAAACGGTATTAAATAACATTTACCGGCCTGGATATCCGAGAAATTTTCATATAAAATTTTCGCTCTCCGACAGGAATCGAACCAGTATCCTATACGGAACCATCATTTCGCGTGAGGTGCCTTAACCGTGCGGCCACAGATGAGCAAGGTCGATCGTACTATCTTTAAACTTAAATCTTCCATGAATCTCTTCTATTCATATCTGCTCTAGCGTATCAAATGTAAACAAATGACGTCATATATTTTAGAATTGGACATAGTCCGACAATTTATTTAAATAAATTGTCGGATTATGTCCAATTCTAAAATATATATATATATATATATATATATATATATATATATATGCCCCTGCAAGGATTAAAGTGTGGGCAGGTGTAAATCCTACCGAAGGGCACACTATCTTTATTAAAGTCTCTAGAAAAACCAATATCAGTAAACGAAAACATACAGTCTAAAAAAGTCATCTACTTAAACACGTGTAGCTACTAAATGCAACGTATATTTTAATGGTAAGTGTAGCTGTTACCTTATAAGTAAACATCTGGCATTCATTGACCGAGCAGCTTGCATTACGGTCGGTTGAAATGTATAAAAACATTCTCTTAAAACTGTATTTTTAGGAAAAAAGATTTGTCAATTTAAGTAGCTGCTATCTCTCTTTCCAGTATTGATGTTGGTTTCTTTTCTAAACCTTTATTTGCAGTAATGTGGAAACTCAACATCTTGATTATGTCATTGTTTTCTCTCCGAGTTACAAGTTATCTGTTTAGCTGTTGAAAGTCTTCAAGCGATGTGGTTTCTGTTATCTGGCGCAGTTCTTTGCATATGATTATGTAGCGCCTATCTACGACGTTCGAAGAAGGATGGTCTTCGCCATAACCCATAAGCATCACACACTGGAAGACATTTAACAATTGTTCTGAGAAAGCAGTTGTACAGAGTAGACAGTTTATATCTATCTATCTATCTATCTATCTATATTTTTGTGTAGCAATGTATAATATTTTATAACAAAAATATTATATTATATATATATATATATATATTTTTGTGTAGCAATGTATAATATTTTATAACAAAAATATTATATTATATATATATATATATATAATATATAGCAATGTATAATATTTTATAACAAAAATATTATATTATATATATATATATATATATATATATATATAGCAATGTATAATATTTTATAACAAAATATTATATTATATATATATATATATATATATATATATATATATATAATATTTTTGTTATAAAATATTATACATTGCTACACAAAAATATAATATTTCGATATATATATATATATATATATATATATATATATATATATATATATATATATATATATATGTATATATATGAAATATAATAATATTTATATTATAAAATATTTTATATCGCTACACAAAATTTCTATTATAATATTTTGCTCTACGCTGTATCGAGTACTTTTTGAAAAAAGTAAAAGCTAAGAACGATGGATTTCTTAATCTTTCTGTTCTTTCTCTTTATCTTATATATATATATATATATATATATATATATATATAGAGAGAGAGAGAGAGAGAGAGAGAGAGAGAGAGAGAGAGAGAGAGAAAAGTTTTGGAAAACAATTAATATATTTTGATTTTCCTATTTTGCATAATTCACCTATCAAATTTATTGTATTTAACCTATTTGTCCTGAAAACTGAATTTTATATTCCTTTTTTTGTACTTATTAACGTATAAAAAAACTGGCATCATATTAATATTAGATTCTGACAAATGGATGAAAATATTCAAAATTGATGTGTAAGAAGAAGGTCTTCGTTGACTGTATATGTAGTGCTGTTGTACAATAGGAAGAGAAATAATAAATTTTTGATTTTCTTTTTGATGCTACAATAGATTAAGCAAAGCAGATCACAAAAATTAAATGAATTGATAACCTACGGAAAACAAAAAAATATATGTTAAATAAAGTATTAAAGAGTTCTCAAAAGAATGGCAATGTTCAGGTTCCAGTCTGAAATATCTTCTTTTGTAAAGATGTCTGTTATAAAAGAGCCGTGTCTTGGAAAAAGTGACAAAGCAGAAAGTAAATCTACTTTTATACCAGTAATTGTTAGTACGAATAAGATTTCTATGAATTATTTAAAGGGATTCCTACATCTTTTTATTTTGTCGCTGTCAATATGCTTCTTCCAGGGTTTTCTCTGGCATACCTCAGGTGCAAATACAGTTTATCTCAAGTCACCTTCAACGTCTATGCTTCTAACGTCTCCGCCTAAACTCTGAAATTTTATTTAGTATTTAATTTATTTTATTTATCATTATTGTTTTTGCAGTAACCATTTCGCATATCGCCAATTTCACACTCCTCCTCAGTCTTTCAGATAAAAGTAGAGGTTTATCTCTTGTTTCCTATTTAAGATTGTGTTTACTGTTAGTTCTAAAGTCTTCCTATTCTCTTTCACTTCTTGTCGCCCCCTTGCGTCGTAGTGGCATTATCGCCTTACTTAGAGTGAATGGATTAAAAAAAATGTCCATATAACCTCATTTCTTAAATGCGCGCATGCACACAGAGGCACACACAGAGGCACACACACAGACACATATAAATATATATATATATATGTATGTCTATATATATATATATATATATATATATATATATATATATATATATATATATATATTAATTAAAAAAGCACAAAAATAGTGCTAAAGCAATACTCGGGTTTAAGTCCAGGAAATGAAGTGCAGGTATCAGTCAATAATGATTTAAAATTTTAAATTTGAACGCTGGTCGCTGTTCATAAAAGAGGCATGACTAATGAAACTCGATATGTATATGTATATTAATATATATTTCTTACCTCTGTCTCATCACATTCAGCACAATTATGTCTACCTACACCTCTTGGCTAAATTTGGTAATTATTTATTTGCTTTCCAGTGTATGCACGCCAGCATGCACGTTTACGGTTCCTAATATCTAGTTATCTCATTTATCTAACCCTATATATATATCTATATATATATATCTATCTCTATATATCTATCTCTATATATATATATATATATATATATATATATATATATATATATATATATATATAATGTACCTATAACCATACTCTAAACTTCAAATTATATATAATATAATATATAAAATTTCTCAATACATATATATATATATTAAAATTAAGTAATAAATAAAATTACTCTATACCTATATACACACATATATATATATATATGTATGTAAAATGTGCATGTATATATATATATATATATATATATATATATATGCATTTTTTTATATATATTATATATGCGCGGTACTTATTGGAAAGCGCTCAATATCAGTGATAAAGCTAACATATTTAGTTGAATTAACTAATACAACTAAATATATATACAGTTTCACGCATAAGTATTGGATACATGTTATTTTATGTTATAACTCTAGTTGATGTTCGCCATTTTGCCTGATATTTGGTAAGTAATATCTCGTAAAGTTGTTTTACTTGTATGTGGAACGAAAATTAAAAACTCATGGTTGAATCCATTTTTTTTTTTCATCAAAGTTCAAAATTACCCCATGCAAAAGTATTGGATACATGACACATTTTTCAAATTTCCAATCAAAACATTGTATTTTAAAAGACTTTAAATATTCAAATTTTCGATAGTATTGGAATGTTATCTCTGACCAATCAGAGAAGCACACAATTGTTTACAAGATAGTGCTACTAATCATCTGACTCTTTGATGTGCATTCTGCAATTCAAGGATTAAAAATGGCAAAATCTAAAGAATTATCCAGAGATATGCGAGTTAGAACCATTGAACGTCACAAAGGAGGACAAGGTTACCGAAAAATTCGCAAAGAAATTAATCTAGCACTAAGTACAGTAGGAAATATCATCAGAAAGTATAAGAAGTATGGCGACGGTACAGCAAACCTTCCAAGAAATGGAAGACCGAGAAAAATAAATGAGAGTACTTCAAGGTGGATCAGCAGAAATGTGCAAAAAAAAACCTTCATTACTCGTTCTGAAATTAAAACTGATCTTGAGGGTGCTGGAATTAATGTAAGTAAGGATACCATTAACAGAGCTCTATATCGTACAGGCTTTCATTGAAGATCACCAAGAAAATGCCTTTACTGAAAACCAGACATGTCAAAGACCGATTAAAGTTTGTCGAAACTTATGAAAAGAAAGGTATGCAGTTTTGGGAAAAGGTAATCTGGTCGGATGAAACGAAAGTTGAACTATTCGGAAGGAACACAGCGACAATACCATCCCCACAGTTAAGTTTGGGGAGGTTCCATTATGATATGGGGTTGCTTTTCATCCAAGGGCACTGATGAGTTACAAGTTATCCATGGTAGAATTAATGGTAGCAAGTACAGGGAGATTCTAGAGAAGAACCTTCAGAAATCCGCAACTTCTTTAGGACATGGTCGGAATTTCGTTCTTCAACATGACAATGATCCCAAACATACCGCAAAACTTACAAAGGAATGGTTTGAAAATAATGGTACTAGTACTCTCAATTGGCCAAGTCAGTCTCCTGACTTGAATCCAATTGAGAATTTGTGGTATACTTTGAAGGTTAAAGTTCATAAGCGGAATCCACAAAATATCAAGCAATTAGAGGAATCACGCAAGGAAGAATGGGGTAAAGTAACGGTGGATCAGTGTGAAAAACTAGTGGCCAACTATAGAAAGCGACTGGAAGCAGTGAAACAAAACAGAGGCTACGCAACAAAATATTAAATTGATGTATCCAATACTTTTGCATGGGGTCATTTTGGACTTCGATAAAAAAAAAGGATTCAACCATGAGTTTTTAATTTTCCTTCCACATACAACTAAAACAACTTTACGAGATATTACTTACCAAATATCAGGCAAAATGGCGAAAATATGTCAATGTCACTGTGTATATATATATATATATATATATATATATATATATATATATTCAGATTAGCATACATATATATATTAAGCTAACCAGATTAGTATATATATATATATATATATATATATATATATATATATATATATAATGTAATCTGGTTAGCTTAATCGATAGTAATACATGGAAAAAGATCTCCAGATTACCAAGTCAATTTTTTTGGTTACATTTAAGAAGTGATTTATAAGCATACTTTATCTTGGTTTCGCAGGGGGGGGGAATTTGCATTGAAAACATCACTTTCTTTTCATTTTTACAAATTTGTATATATATATATATATGTCGGTGATTAATCTCTAGTAAACTGAAAAGAAATTGAAAAATTATTATGTTTGGCCACGGACCCTATAATATAATACTTCAGGCCCGCATGCACACACAGACATGTATACGTATGTGTGTGCGTTTGTAAGCGTGTGTACTGTAGTTTTTCTTCGAAGACTAAGTGATATATAGATTGAAGGAGAAAGAGCTTAGTTCATTTGGGGGGGTCTTTTTTTTATTTGACGGAGTTGGGGTGGATAAATATTTTCATTCAAAGTAGATTTCTTCTTTCGGTGCGTATTTCAATCTTCCTCACTCCGACCGCGAAACCTTCATCCCGCCCATTGATTTCGAACCAGGAGCGCGCACACAATATAGATTTAATTGGTCGGCAGAGATCAAACGCAGAAACACCGGGCACTATTTGACCTATTCATAACAACAGCCGTATCTTTGAAACTGACGCTGCCGCAAGCACCTAGTGACCCTACTGCCTGAAGACACATGGTGACGTAGAAGGACGCCCCCCCCCACACTGTGAGATTTCTTCACAATTCCTCACACTGGGGACAAAAATAGCTTCATCAGACACACTTGCCAAAAGATATTATTCTTCAGGAAGAATGTGATTTATGGATAAATCGATTTATTTACTCACTGGTTTAAACATAGGATTTAATTGAAATTATGTTAGGTCACTCTGGTACCATGTCACCTATTACAATAGTGGGATATTTGGCACCTAAACCGGTTCCTCTATACATTAATGACGGATGGTAATACCGAAGAAAACACGGGTAATTTTAACAAAACAATATAAGGAATTTTATTCACGAATTTACTCGTTAGACGTTGTTTCAGTAGCTCGTCTCAGGAAAATATTGTTTTCTTTTGTTTGTTTGTTTAACGGCATATCAACTCTTTATGGGTCATTTATTGCCGTAATTTAATTTTCTTCGGAGCATTGGTAATTTCTTTTACAAGAATATATTGCTGGCAATATTTATTTTTTTCATTTTTTTACAAAAGAAACCTATTGCTGGTTGCTGGTAATTCTTCTATATTGCGAGCACCTTCACCATAAAAATGTATTTCCACACTGTTTTACCCCAGTTTCGGGGTTCACTATTTGCCCATAACGAGGACCCTAAGAGGTGCTACCATTCCGGGTTAGGGGGAACCTGGAGACAACAGAAATTAAGAGATAGTTCTGAGGAAAATAAATCAGAATTTGTTAAAGTCCGTAGTTTCAAAGAAGTGTCATGAAGAGGAAATCTTTATACAACGGATAAAAAGATCTGACACAAAATAATATTCAAAAATGTTTCAAACAAACGTATCGTTGTTCACATGAGTGATATGCACTTGCATACATTCAAAATTTGACGAAGTAAGATAGTTTGAAATATTCAGCTTTCTTGCATTGTTGAGAGAAATTTCTTTGAAGGGTCACGTGCTTGGTAAAAGACAGATAATATAATTGGCGAATAATTTGACACTGACAAGAGCTGGAACTGAAGCGAAACTTTTCAAATGACTTCGGACACTTTTCTCTTATTAAGTTAATTTTCCCCCTCATGTTATATAAAAAAAAGAAGTTCACATAGGCTCGCGAATTTCTTTCTTTCTTCTTTTTGGATCAACATTTAATTTCTATAAAGACATTGTTTTCATCGGCCCAAAATCAATCTCACATAGGCTCTCGAATTTATTTCTTCTTGAACGCATATTTATTGCTTCTAAATACAGTGCTGTTCGATAAAAGTGACTCGCCTGATTTTTTTTACTAAAAATATTTTTTGTCTATTGTTTTGGGGGTTAAAATAATTTTTAATCTTACTAATATAAAGACCCCCTTCCCGACCACCTAGGAAAAAAGTTTATTTATCCTAAGGTATTCTATTGATAATTATAAACTTGGATATAAATGAGATCTAGGAAGAAAAAAAACTCTGTGCAAAAAAAGTAACTCAGATATCGCATTCTAATGATTAAACTGGTAAATTTAAAGAGCTTTTGACAAAACATTGAAAACTATTTTACAATACACTCGGAATAATATTCTAGAGAATTCTGGAACAGCTTAAATTAAATCTAGAGTATTCCAGGATATTCCAGAAAGCCTCATACAGTATAAAAACAGCATGAAATAGCCACTCAAGTCACTAACCAGATGAAAGGGTACAAACACGCATCAGAACCAATTAAGGTATCTATTATTGCCCTCTCAAAATCAGGCAAGTCTACGAGAGAAATTGCAGAAATTGCTATAACCTCGAAATCAACTATCTTTCGAGTTCTTAGGGCACATAATGATGCCACTCCTGCTCCAAGGAAGGAAACAAGCGGACGAAAGAAAAGATTGATGATAGAACTGGCAGGGTAATCAAGAGAGAAGTTGCGAAGAATAGGACTATAACTAGCCAAGAAATTGCAGCCAGTCTAAGCGAAGAGAAAGGTGTTAGTCTTGCCTATTCAACAGTCCGTCGGTGGCTACAATACTACATATCTTGTACACGAAGGTTTAAGCCACTAATAAGCAAAGCCAACAAAGCCAAGAGACTTGAATGGGCTCAATATCACACAAATGAAACGAAAGTTGAGCTAAATTGAAAGGATAAGGTGAGTCACTTTTATCGAACAGCACTGTATATTCCTGCCAGTCAATATCTGTAAAAGCGAGGTTTTCCTTGGCCCAAAGAAAATTTCACATAGGATCACGAATAGCTTTCGTCTTTTTTCTCATCTCGCCCGAATTTGAAAGAAGTTGGTAACGGAATTTATTATTTCGCCCTCTCTACACCCCCATCGTGCCTTTATGGTCAGAAGAGTGAGAAGACATCCAGTAGCATTAAATTCAATACGGGGTCCTAACAATTCCTACTACACTGGGTCAGGGTGAACCTGGGAATAACAGCAATTAAGTGGTGGTTCCACGCTACTCGAAACATTCAATCCCGTGGTCAGCGGTCTTGCTGCCAGCTGTAGCTTATCGTCATACCCAGGTTAGATTGTTAAATTTCTGTACCTGCTCTTAGTAACTCAACTCTGCAACCTTTTGCTCACCTCTGTTGTAGCCAGGTATTGAATTCACACCTCTTTGGATCAAGTCACTGGATTACTTCAGCCAACGCTTTTATCCACTGAGCTATCAAATAACTGAAACTAAGATATCCGGAAGAGGCATGGCACGTTGACCGAGAACAATCTACTCCGGTGGACGAAATAAAATAGGTTCGAAATTCAAACGTATATCACCTGAAGAAGGCCCGAGCTTACAATGATCGAAAAGTCGTGAATGAGATGAGAACAATAGTCCGAACAATGTAAATAGTGTAAGTAGTTACAATAACTGTTCTCAGAAATATAGGCTTGTAACTTTGCGTATGTGAGGAAAGAGGCTGCAGAGTGGAAAATAAGACTACCCCGACAAGATAGCGTAAACGATTTTGAATTCTATCAAGGCTGGAAAATAATGATTGGGGACATCCAGCCGAGATATTACAACACCGATAGATTATCAAGATTAAACATAGCAGCGTGAAAGGAGTCAGTTAATTCCCAAGCGACGTGGTGAGTCGACCATTTCAAAGCGTCTTCTTCTATGTGCCATGTCCCTTCAGAATGTTGGCGATCATGGCTCTTCACAGTTTCCAGTCCTTCGTAGTTCTTAATAAAAAAATGTTTTTGTTATCTCTCCTAAACCTTGTCCAGTCATCCAATGAAAATACTTCCGAATTGTACCACCACATAAAATGTGATTTTTAAGGTTTAAAATGAATTTTTAAAAGTTAAAAATCTTTCTTAAAGCTTTTATATTAGTTTTAATTTCAAGTCAATCGATTAAATTTCATATGTCCACTGAGCAAAATACTTTGCTCTATTTAAAAACTAATTCAAATTAACTGGAAATAGGTTTTTCCCCCTAAAATAGTTGATTAGCGCGCTTTTTTAGACGTCTGTCATCGCAATGTAACTCTCATTATTAAAATCTCTTCCAAAAATAATGTATACATTTCGGAAACATTATTTGAGGATTTAAAGTATAATTAATCTGTTCTGAAACAAACATTACTGACTTTAAGTTCGAAATATCGCAGAAATGCATTTTTATCACAGCAGTAGCTGTTTCTTTAAGCTATTGACATGTTTGACAGATTGATGTTTATCTGTATTGTTATATGGATGATTTCGTCGTAAAAAATAATTGAATATAAAGTGAGAATCTTTTATATATAATTTTTAAGTCCTCAGTACTCTCTAAAATTTAAGAAAATATTCTCCGTAATCTAATGTTTTATTGCATTTTAGATATTTTCTGGTTTCAAATATAGTCCAGTTTTCACTCTTATTTTCTAATAATACCGTATATTGGCCACCGTACACTATTTACATTATTCGGACTATTGTCCTCATCTTTGTCGACATATTTATTACGACGTTTCGGCCGTTGTACGCTCCGGCCTTCTTCATTCCAAACACCTGAAGAAGGCTGGAGTGTACATAATACCTCATCTCAGAAATATAGACAGATACTGGTAGGCCACCGTATCTAGGAAAATCATTAGGTGTATACACATATAAAGCCAAATGAATATTATTTTTAAAATATTGGTTTTTGATGATTTTTACTTAACATTTTCATTTATGATTAGTAAATATAGTTTTTACTTAATAATAATATAATCTAAAAGGAAAAAAAATGAATACAGCATTTTGAAAGTTAAAATTTAATAAATTATTCTAATAAAAATTTTGTATAAATATTATAAATAATATATATTAAGAAAACTATTATAAATAATATATATTATATACATGAATAAAGGGGTCAATATGGCGTAACCAGATTTTAATAGTCATTTCGGGACGTCTGAAACGAACAAGCGACTGACATTAGTAAGTAAAATTATTATTTTAAATTAGTATTATCATGTATATATATTAAGAAAACTATTGCCTTAAGACAAATTTCGATGACTAATAATTTTTTACAAGAATTGATGCAGTTCTTGTAAAAATTTATTAGTCATCGAAATTTGTCTTAAGGCAATAGTTTTCTTAATATATATTATTTATAAATGCAATTAAAAGATTTTCTTATTAAATAATGTCTTAGTTTTATTGCATTTTTTTGTTTTACGATTCTTATCAGATTTTTGATGAATGGTGTTTCTGTTTGACAAAAAATAAGTTGATGATTTAAATTCTCCAAGGACTGCTGCTTTTAACTAATATAAATATGAAGAGGGCGGTATTTTAATTTGTCAACATTTCATAAAATTAAATAAGAGTAACAGATGCAAAGCAAAAAAATATTTTTATCAAAGTTTTAAAAAAAAAAAATTGAAAAATAATTTAATTAATTCCTGAATGAGTTCTAAAAATTTCATTAAAATCCAACACTTTTTTATAGAATTTCCAAAACAATGTGTGTGTTTTTTTTCCCCGCAAAAAATGACGCTAAATTTCCCATAGTAATTGTTGGCGCACTCGCTGACGCAAGAAAAACAAGATTTTTAACCAAAATTTTTTAACATGCTAGAAAGGATTAAAAATTTTAATGAAATATTTTAAAAAATATGTCGGTATAATCTCTCTTAATAATAACATAAATATTTTCATGATAACATCATTATCAAGTTTGGGGCCATTTTCTTATGGCGACTCTTTTTTAGCGAGGGTTTGGAGGTACTACGTACTTTAGAAGGAATCGGAAACCTAATCCTAAAAAAGAAAACAAGGGATAAACTTCTATTCCTGCACAAAAGATCGGGGAGGAGTGTGAACCGGACTATAGTTGAACTCCTGTTGCAGAAAAATTTAAAATAAAATAATAGAAAAATAAAAAGTAAATAAAATTTCAGAGTTTAGACGTTAAAAGTATAGAGTTGATGTAGACATTAGAATGAACCGAAAACCCAATCCTAAACAGGAAACAAGGGATACACCTCTACTCCTGTTCAAAAGATCAGGGAGGAGTGTGAACCAGATGATAGACGAACCTATCTACTCCTATCTTTGTATATTTACTGAATTCATTTTCTATCCGTATAAAGTCGGTTTGCTGCCAGTATAGGTTTTGGATTATTCTAATCTTCCCAAATATGTCAAGGTTACCTAGAAATTCTAACACTTCTTACGTTTATTAAATCTTTAAAAGCCAGTCTTGAGGCGGTTATTTCTTATTTCGTTCTGCATGAATGCCGTCTTGTGGCGAAGATGTACGTACCCAGTAAACAACGGAATAAAGCTTCCCGTCCGGGTATAAGTATGTCGTCTTTAATCGTGTTTCATGTCAGTTTTATTTGCTTTTAATTTAGCTCGATGCTTAGAGATGCTTGTTGACTTGCCAAATTCACGTTAGTGAACTCGAATTGCTGTTTGCTTTATTGAAGTGTCTGAAGTGACCACGAAAAGAGAAGAAATAAAGGCGAGCGGGGGGTGGGCGATGTTGTTGATTTCGTTGTGAATAGCGACCGTCAATCAACAACAAAAACATGGAATGCCTAGAATTAAACTTTTACTTACTAATGTCAGTCGCTTGTTCGTTTCCGACGTCCCGAAATGACTATTAAAATCTGGTTACGCCATATTGACCCTTTTATTCATGTACCATAATTAAAGGATGTTGAATTTAAGAATCCCCATAAAAACTTTTAGTACAGAATTGAAAAGTGTATTTTTATTTTATTTTTTATTTTCCTCTTCATCTCGTTGGGCAGCTTGACGAGACAAAGAAAAGGGCAAACAAGAAAAAGAGAGAAAGAAATTATTTCAAGCAGACATTTCATAGTTCCATATTAAACATTTTTTTAATGATAGTTCATCCGATATAAACCCCAAGAGTCACTCAATGTAGAGGGTTGCTAAGTGAGATTATGAAGGAGAAGGAAGGAGGAAGTAAGAGGACTTGTAGGATAAATATAGGTTGACCCTGGACTTAAATAGGCCATGGTTATAGGAAAGCATTCTCTCGGGTGTTTCTTCTACAAAGCTGTTTGGGTGGAATAAGAAGCAAATAGAGAGAGTTTGTCCCTGTCAACACTGCGCGACTGGTCCTAACTGTGAATATCTGTGCTGGTGACACTAAGAAACGTAACTCATCCGAACATCTGCCATCGCTTTAGCGTTATAGTTTTGACAAGCTGGCGGCGTTTCGTTTTCCGATAAGTGTTGCAAGATGTAGAAATAATTCATCATCCACAAGGCCATGTAAGCTCTTTTGAACTCTGTAAAGGCTGGGCTGTGAGGATTATGTATCACCAGCCTCGATATACAGTTGCAGTCAAACAAAATGTTCAGAACGGCATTGTTCTCGCCAGAAAAGTAGGTATAATTTTTTTATTGTTGTTTTATATTCTATAATTTTCACAGACAATAAATACGATATTAATTGTTATTGTTTGAGATTTTGGTGTAATTTAAGAGGATAATACAAAAGTTATGGATGATTTAGTGATTTACTGCAAAACCCATGGCGGCCAAAATGATCAGAACGGTTGAAAAAATAACAAAATAATCAGAAATGACGGAGAATACTGGAATTATTTAATATTTAGTGTGAAGCCCTTTAGCTTCAATCACACTTTGACATCTTCGACTGCATAAGCAAATTAAATTTTCAATTTCTTGCCGGGTGATCTTATTCCATTCTTCCTGAAGGGCATTCCATAATTGCTCGGTTGTTTTAGGATTTCTGCCTTTCAAACGTTCTCCTAGAATATTCCACACATTTTCAATAGAATTGAGATCTGGGCTTTGAGCAGGCCAATCCATAACAATAACCTTTTCAGCCTTGAGGAAATTCATGACCACCTTAGCCTTGTGACATGGGGCATTGTCCTGCATGGATATGGGTGGTCGCTTAGTTGAATTTCTCAGCACAGGCAAGACATGATCTTTTACAAGTTGTTTATAAACTCCTGCATTTACCTTTCCATGAAATCGCACCAAAGGGCCCACGCCATCTCCAGATATCATCCCCCGAACCATGACACTTCCTCCACCGAATTTAACACTAGTCTTCGGGCATTTAGGCGACAATTTTTCACCTACTTTTCGACGAACGTACCTTTTCCCATCTGAGCCAAATAACATAAAGTTAGACTCATCACTGAAATGCACCGTTTGCCATTTTTCTTGAGACCACAACACATGTTCGGTTGCAGAGGTAAGACGACACTTTTTATTCTTGGAGCTGATCAGTGACTTTACTGCAGGTACTCTTGCTTGTAGGTCATGTTCAACTAAACGACGTGACACAGTTTTTCGAGATAAAGTTTTCTTCAGTACAATGCTCATTTCCCGAGAAACAGCAGCTGCAGTTTTAAACCTGTTCTTTTTAACCAACTTTACCATAGCACGATCTTCTCTCGTGGTCGTTTTTCTTGGCCTACCTGTAGACTTTCTTGCTTCACACGAACCACAATCATCGTAGACCTTAAGAATACCGTGAACAACACATTTTGACTTGTTAACAATCTTTGCAATAGACCCAATACTTAAATTATCCTTCTTTCGAAGCTTAATAATCTGCTGACGAATTGGTAACGGAGTAAGTGGCATTATATTAACAAAGTACACTGCAGATATTCTTACTAATGTTTAGTAAACGAACCGTCACGTAAACAAATTTAAAAAATTAGAGTTCGCCGGTTAAATATACTAAAACACGGAGTAAAAGCAACCGTTCTGATCATTTTGGCCGCCATGGGTTTTGCAGTAAATCACTAAATCATCCATAACTTTTGTATTATCCTCTCAAATTACACCAAAGACAATAACAAATAATATCGTATTTATTGTCTGTGAAAATTATAGAATATAAAACAACTTTGCTAAAAACTTTTTCTGACGAAAACAATGCTGTTCTGAACATTTTGGCCACAACTGTAACAGCAATACACCATTCTTGGTCTAATCTGATTTTTAAAGGCCGACTATTTTACCATTTTCTATATCGATACGAAAAAAACATCATTCTTCCAGTATCTTTTGTGATTGCACGACTATATGCGTCCCATTTAAGGTTGAAGTGAGCATTAACCCCAGTAAGTTTTCGAAGCAAGGAAATTCTTTGTAGTTATGACCACTTATTAGGCTTCCTGCAGGTTTAGAGTCTGTTAGTAGCAAATATTACTGGTCCCGCATTTTCGAGAATCCCACCGTAAATACTGTCAATCTATCTGGCATATTACGACCAGACAATACTTATTCAGCGTTTGAATTGAGGCAACCCCGAGAGAATTAAAAGTTCTAACAGGATTTATTTTTGGTGGCTGCAATATTAACAACATAAGATATGCGGATGACTGAGTATTGACAGAAGACAGGGAAACAAGATTACAGGAACGCATACAGATGTTGTACCTTCATCGTTCTGGATAGCGCTTTTGGTCGATGGGGTAGATTCCATAACAAAGCTGCATTCTTCTCTTATGGCCGTTTTCTTCCGGTCGGGTGATCGCTAGTTGGTTTGTTCGGAGGTAAAACGAGACATCAACAAAAGGAATTTTTAAACATATCCACTTTATTAATAAGTCGGCGTGTACATTTTTAACTATCCAGTGGGGTCGCTACCTGTTGTAACCTACAAAATGTAACTGAATGAGGAATAACCAAAACTGAAGTTGGAAATGAAATGGTAATCTTTATAAGATAAAAAAAAATACAATACTCGCCAGCGGCGCGAAGTAGGTTAACCATGGCTAGTGGTGGACTACTTAGACCACATACCACCCCCAACTTACAATCTTGTCAAACGTATTTATGAGGATTAGGACATACCTAGTAGTGTTCATAGGTACGGTATATCACTGTGTACCAGTCTGTTCATTATCTATCTATCGATCTATCTATCTGTTGCAGCCTTGAAAGGGTTACTGAGTGAGGAATAATCAAAACGGTGGTTGGAAATGAAATGGTAATGTTTATAACATCAACAAAATACAATACTCGCCAGCGGCGTGAAGTAGGTAAACCACTGCTAGTGGTGAACTACTTAGACAGCTTATCACTCCCAACTTACAATACTGTCCAACGTATTTATGAGGATTGGGAAATACACATTAGTGTTCATAGGTATGGTATATATATATATATATATATATATATATATATATATATATATATATATATATATATATGTGTGTGTGTGTGTGTGTGTGTGTGTGTGTGTGTGCGTATATGTTGTAACCTAGAGAGGGTTACTGAATGAGGAATAACCAAAACGGTGTTTGGAAATGAAATGGTAATCTTTATAACATCAACAAAATAAAATACACGCCAGGGGCGTGAAATAGGTAAACCACTGCTAGAAGTGGACTACTTAGACAGCATATCACCCGCAACTTACAACCTTGTCCAACGTATTTATGAGGATTGGGACATACCCATTAGTGTTCATAAGTACGGTATATAACACTATCCCACCCCATTGGGGAGCAGTCTCCATCCACGAAATTAACACGTCAGCATTCTTCGACGTGTAAAACTTAACTCCATGAAAACACTTTCTAACTCTAACATTCCCACGTTCGGCTCAGCCATTCAAAAACAACTTCCTTTGTTTTCCTGTATCTGACCTCAAAATGTAAAAATAAGCAAGTCACAGGAAATATTATTCTTTGAAAATCAATTGTCTGCTAGACTATTATTTAACATAGAATGCAGTAAATGAAAGCGAGAAGAAAGGACATCAATTGTAAGAAAAGGGAATATATGGATGTCAGTAATAGAAACATCCCATGACGCGAATTACGAACTGAAGACACCAAACTGAAGCGAGTATTAAAATTTAAATATCTGTGAAGTATTTTTAACAGAGTACGGAAAAGATGACACCGAAAACCGAAGGTGAGATTGAATCGCGAAAGATGACTTCCAAAAGCTAAGGAAAGTATTACGGAAAATGAAAATTTCGTTAGAAACAAAGACTATTGATCTGTGATAGTCCTCCAGCTTTCACTGTCATATGCCAGTAAATGCTGGACAATCTCTGTACAATCCAAGAAGAGACTTGAATGGCGGCGATATAATTCGACACAATGATAATGAGAACACCATGGACTGAATATGTGCCGGTTTGAACAGAAAGAGAGCGAAAAGAAAGGAGATGATACAAAGCGTAGTTTATCTGTAAGGAACGCGTGCCACTGACATCAAAATGTTTCAAGACTTGAATGCTGTTTGTGTGTCTGTGTATATGCGCACGCGCGCGAAAAAATAATAAAGACCAAGTCACTGAAATGAAGTCCTACCATAACGCTTATTCACTACATGGCCTTCTTTGTTCAGGCCCATGAGGAGAGCAGCAAAGAGAGAGTATTTTTTTTTTAATTCGGGCGGGGCCTATATACTTAAGTCTCGCGTGACTAAGTCAGTTTCACTTGACTATATATCAAAGGTGAAATAACTTCCAATTTTTGCCACTGTTATTTCTATACCTGAATAGGTAGATGTATGTTTATTTATTTATTTATCCAGGTGTTTACTTCTTAGAGCCACCAGTTCAGACCTTCTCAGCTAGGATGCGCCTTATCACATAGCCAGGATCGAACCATCTTCATTTACTTCGTATTCCATTGATAAAGAAGAAGTTTCACTCAGACATTGTCTTTCCCAGAACTCTTACTTTGTAGAAGAGTCACCCATGAAACGTTTCAATCTAGGGTCAGTCTTTATATATCCTACATATCACATGTACTTCTTTCCTTTACGCACTTACAACTACCTTATTCAGTAATGCTCTACCTTGAGTGGCTCTTCAGTTTTTATATTGGCGAACAATAGTATAAAAAACGTTAATGATAATAAATCAAGATTGTTTACCGTCGACATTTTATGAAAGATGGAAATTAACAGAGATGCCATCACACAGATTCGCTTGCTTCTCCAACAACGTATGTTCTATTTTCTCTACGAATGACACACCTGATGACGGCCGAAGAATGGGTCGGGTGAAACGCTGATGTAAACAAGATCCAAAGCGTAAAGAAGTTCAATTTCTACAAATAATATGTGGAACACGAATGGAATGTTTATTTCGTTCTGCTAAACGAGTCGATTCTTCCTCGTGTGGCATTTTGGGAAGGTGATTTGCAACGGTCGAGCGATTCGAAATGTCAGAAGCGAAACCTTTTCTACATTTGAAAGACACGAAGAAAAAAAAATGATAGAAAGAAAGAAAAAAAAAGAAAAATAGACAAATGTAGAATAAAACCAAAAAGCAGCAAAATTTACAGAAAGAAAAAAAAAAGATTTAATTCTTTCGAGATGATTTTACACAGAAACATCGGTATTTTTAAAAATCAATTGGGCCAGACATATTACGAGAAACATGCATTTTATGCAAGTATTTACCTCTTAAAACATACTTTTATCAACTTGTACCATTTATTAATACTAGAAACACCCGTGTAAACTTCACGGTTTTCCTATTTTAATATTCTGTTAAATCTTAATTCTTAAGCTAATGACGGAATCAGCTCGAGTTTGACGATAACAGAATATCCGTATATGTATATATCTCTGAGATGATGCATTGTGATTACTTAGATTATTTACAATATTCGGACTGTTATCCTCATCTTCAATGTCATATTCACGTTTCGGCCGCTGTACGCTCTGACCTTCTCCCTGTGGGATGAGTTTGAAATAATAGACAGATAACATCGCTGAGAAATACGAAACCTTAAGGAATCAACACATATACTATGCCACAAAAATCTCCTGAGCCGTCCAAGCATAGAAATGAATACAATATGGGAACCAGTAATAAGAAAAGCAACAAATATCAACAAAAAATTGCAATATAAGCTCTGGTAAAAAAAAATGCAATAATAACAAAAATTACAATAGGAGCCCTGGTAAAAAAAAGGGTTGCTGAGACATTCGGTTTATAAATCCCAAAAATGCATACCCAGATATCATCTAGGTCACATGGTCCAGTGGTTAAATGCGTTGGTTAGATCCAGTGAGTTCAATAACTGGTTAAAGTAGTGAACCAAAATTTGGAGATTTGAGTTAAAGGGAAATAACTGAGACATCCGGAAGAGGCATAGCATGTGGAACTAGAACAATCTACTCCGGTGGACGAAATAATGGGTTCTGAAGGAGGTCAGAGTGTACAACGGCCGAAACGTTGTGAATATGGCGATGAGGATAATAGTCCGAATAATGTAAATAATGTAAGTTACAAAATATCCGTAAAAATTCCCCTTTCGCATCGCTTAAATATTTCTCATCGTTTAAGACTTTAAAGACTCTAAGATAGAGTACTTAAATGAGAGATTTAGACATCTCAATAGTCTGAACAGCAATATGCAAGGCAGCAATGAAAATATTTTTACGGCAACAGATAAATTAGTTGCTTTTAAGAAAAAAGTTGCAATATGGAAGAAAAGAATGAAGGTAGACGATTTGGATATATTTCCCTTAGTTCGCAAAACCTGCGTTACCGAGATGATTCCCATTATTAGTGAGCATTCGACATGTTTAGAAAATAAAATTGAAGAATATTCTCCCTCAATCAGCATTGAAGAATTTGATTGCATTCGCAATCCGTTCCTAGATTTATCAGTCATCAACCTTTTCAATTTTGAGTTATGTGAAGAGGAAGAATTAGCAAGCCTTTCCAGTGATCGTGGGCTCAAATTGAAGTACGCACAACTGCCATTGGACGCCTTTTGGATTTCTGTTATGGAAGAGTATCCAACTCTAAGTAAAAAAGCCATCAAAATCTTACTGCAATTCTCAACTTCGTACCTATGTGAACTGAGATTTTCTTACCGAAATAACATTAAAAAATAAAAAAAACGTGAAAGACTTAAAAATATTGAAGAAGAGTTACATTCGCCCATTCACATTCGCCCAAATATTGCAGCAGTAGTCAAGAAGCACCAGGCACAACTGTCCCACTGACATTCACCATTATTATTTTATACCCGATATTGAATACAGGATATTTTGATTTATGTGAATAAAAATTCTTTTTATATAATATTCTTTCTTTTTATTATTTTATTGCAAAAAGGCTTTATGAGTGTAAGATATTTATTTTTTGTGATAGGTGTGCCGCAAACATTTAACGAACTCAATAGTGTGACGGCATGTAAAAAAGATTGGGTACTTGAGCTTAATAAAATATTACAATAGCAACCATTAATTAAGCACTGATGCTGATCTTTATGTGAAAAGTGGATACAAATGAAAAGATTTGAAACTGACAGTGAAACAAGTTTTAAACACTTTCATCTTTCTTCGCTTCTTTCTTTCTTTCATTCGTATGCCTTATTTTTCTACGCAATCAAAACGGAATACAGGTATACCTCAGCCTACGTTGTTAATTGGTTCCAGAGGTCAGGACTTAGTTCAAAAAGCGACTTAAGTCGAAATAACCACACTATAAACCGCAAATAAGCACTCCCCATTGATTATTACAGTATTTATGATATGTACATACAGTGTCCTAAATAAAATAATCTACACCTCATCTTCCAGCGATATAGACTTACGCTTAGCATTAGCACTTGCACTGGGACTTTTCTTTGGAACCATGGGCAAAAATGTATTGTAAATCATAATGTAAACAAGTCTGAATTCAAAATCGCCGTTAAAGCGGAAAACAACGCATGAGTGCCGATTGTCAGCATGAATTTGAATTTATTATGCTAATTTTTTTGGTTTTTGATGATTTTATCATATATATATATATATACATTCATACATATATATATATATATATATATATATATATATATATATATATATATATATATTGTACATATTTTTAAAAAATTACTTAAATATGATTTTATATGTGTTTATTGTTATTTTAGTGATTTAACGTTTTTAATATTTTTAACAGACGACGAAAACTCGCGTGAAACCTGAGTTTTATTTTTTATATATTATTTAAGAAAAACCGACGTATCTTCGAAAATGACTTAACTCGAAACGACTTAAGCCGAGGTATCACTGTAGTCCTTTATCTATGAGATATTGGCAGGAGGCATTAAACACTTCTTTTATTTCTAGCCATATCCCCGTCTTACGAATATTTCTCTTAATAATCATTTTAAAATAATTCAAATGCTGTGCATATGAAAAATGGCGATTCTATTGAGGTCGTATCTCAGCCTTCTGGCTGAAATCAAAAAGTTGTATCTGTTCTTATCAACCTAATCTTACTCTCTCTCACTCTGTCTGTCTGTCTGTCTGTCTCTCTCTCTCTCTCTCTACTTCTATCTCCCCTTTCTTCTTTCTTTCATTTTCTCTCACTGAAACCAAATATCTTTTTACCTCTTTCCACGTGATGAAAACGAGGAATAGTCCATTATTCATGAGGTATTGGCAGAGCGTAATGGTCCTGCGAACTAACGAGGAGGGTGGGGAACAAGCACTATTATATTAGGATATTTTCTCTTTTTTTTTTTACAACGATCTTTATATTTGCCTGTATCGTCCAGTGCTTAATCGTCTTAGATGTAACGTTACAAGATTTGCAATGATAATTCCCTGCTTGGGCGCCGTGCGTGATGCACGCTGAAGCGATCATGTCTCTGTTCGATTCATGATTAATTTGGCCAAAGAACTCCCGCAGTAGGTTGCCGTTAATTTCTTCGGTACAATAGAACACCCTGTTCAAATTTAAATTAAGTCATCAAAATGAGCTTGGCCGTTAACACAAAACACTAACAATATGTGAAGGCTAAAACGTAAAGGATATTCATAGTTGCTTTTTCAATCTGTGATGACATCGCTATTATTTTATTTAATCAAGTTCACCCCAGGAAAAGCATTAAAGCCACTAGGACACAAAGCGTTACTATGTGTGGAAGAATTAGACAACAGAAACACCACTAAGTAGCGAGTACAGAAGTGTCATCAGGACGACAGTAGATAGCGATTGACATTGCATTTAAATTTTTGCAGATTAAAGTTGAGAGAGCCTACGTAAATATAAAAGGGTACATTGAGGTCAACACCCAGATGGCCTGAAGATTGTGTTTAACCATGAAACAGACTGTCATCTCTGGTTGTTGACATCAATGTCCTCTTTCAGATTCATTTATATATAACTTTCATCTGAAAACCTAGGAAGTCCAAGCATCAAACCTAAAGGAGCGGCACAAGTCTTGTTGCGTTAAGTTAAAGGGTTTTGAAGACAGTAGACTGAAGGTCCGTGATCAGCTTTGTCAAGCTCTGAAGCAGAGAGGCCATCAAAATCCTGCTTTAACAAATTTAATCTGTCAGTGTGGCTTTGTCGCCCGTTGCAAACCCTGGGCTTGTATCGCACTTAAGAAAGCACAAATCAAATATGTCCTTCCCTTACCTGATTTTCTGCTAGCATGCATAAGTGTAAAACGAAAGGCACCATCCAATGCGGACCCTCATTTATCGTTCACGATAGGAGAGTAATGGATAACGGCTTGGATTGAGGAATCGGAGATCCGAGTTCGACTTCCAGTCGAATCCATTACATTCACTTACGTGCTAATACCCTTGGGAAAGGTGTGAATCCTCTTCTTCTCCCTCCAGCTATGGGTAAATAGCAGGAAAGACTGGGTTCCATAGCCTTGGATGGCAACTGGTCTAGGAGAAGGACAACTCTGTATCCAAAACCTGCGGAGGGTCGTTTGGGGACCTTGTGGCACGTAGTGCACCAGGTCTTTGTATTCGGCCCTTCAAAAAGTGTGGATGGTCCTTCACGAAACCTTCACCCCTATAATCAAATCTCATGGGCTGTCGGTTTCCTAGGAACTGATCTACTTGTCCCTCCTACGTCGAATTCGACGGGAGAGTCGAGTATGAGTATATATATATATATATATATATATATATATATATATATATATATATATATATATATATATATGGAAATTTTAGAGTGGATTTTTTATTAATCCATCAGATTTTTTTCACTTTGACCAAGTTGGTTGAGGTGTGCCGGGTTTAACGGCAGCTCCCTCTGCCCTGAGAGACGCAAGTTGAAATCCTGCTGCAGGGTGCAAATTTTTATAAGATTTCTCAAACATTGTGTATATACTCACCTACACAATTCAATATACCATGTTCAGTGAGGAATGAAGGTGTATTTGAAATGTATCAAATCGTAAGATGAAGATCCTTTTGAACGAGCTCGCTTCCAGATATATTAAACGAACCCATGTTTCCCGCAAGGCTCTATCCTGGGCCCTATGCTGTTTCTGATTTTCATCAATCATTCCCCGATGTCATCCGTTCGCAACTAGGTTTTTTATGCAGATGAAACTACCATTTAATCCTCTCGAAATAGCAATTCCATAACATCTGACAAAGTAAACCTGGCAGCTGCTCTTGAAGAGGACCTCCAATCTGTGGTTAACTGGGGCAGAAAATGGCTTGTAAATTTGAAGGCCTCTAAAACAAAACGGCTTACATTTAAACGCCATAGAAAACCTTTTCTGTCTGTTATAAGCATGGCAGATACTAGACTCCAGGAGAACAGTACATTGCACCTTCTTGGCCTCACGTTTTCAACTGAGTTGAAGTGGCGCGAATATATCAAATCAATAGCTGCATCTACTGCTAGGAAAGTTGGCCCACTGTGTCGTGCCAGAAAATTTATCTCTTCAGAATCCATCATGCACATTCACACATCTACCATTTATCCATGCATGGAATGCTGCTGCTATATCTGGTCAAAGTGTTCCTGATATTGATCTCAAGATTCTTGGCAAACTCCATAGAATGGTTAGTAATGTAATCGATCCTGACCAGGCATCTCTACTTCAGTCACATTCTCACCAATGTGAATATAGCTTCCCTCTGTCTTTTCTACAAATATGTTTATGACAAGCTTTTTTCCCCTGGTTCCAAATAAATTTTCCGTTGCAAATAAATTTTCTGTATTTCTTACATTTTTAATTTTTTGGTCATTCCATTGAATGTCACATTTGTAATAACTTCTCCCTCAAATTTTATTTTTCTCCCAGTTACCGACCTAGCAATTTTATTGGTTCTCAACGTGGTCGGTTAGTTCAATTTTCTCCATGTTTATACGTTAATAATAGTTAAGTCCGAACCGGAATCCAATTGTAGTCTGACTTTTCTGTTTAACATTTCTAGTTGCACGTATTTTCGTATGTTTTTCTCGTCCGCTTGGTCAGTCCTAGTGACTCTTACTCTGCTTTCGCTTTCTTTCCTAGTCCAACGATGAGAACTTTTATGACTCACTTTTTTGCACGACAGACAAGTCTTAAAGCGGTATGGACAATCTTTATACCAATGCAAAGTCCCATTGCGATAGCATGTACTGGGTGGTAGTTTTTCTGATATTGACTTTTTGAAGTAGAAAAATTTGTTTGACCTGTTTTTGAGGAGGGAAAATTGGTTTAGTTTGTTTTTGTAAAGGAACAAAAATGTGTTTGTCGTTGTACTTTACGTATGTGAGCGATGACAGACTCCTCTATATATTTCGAGTCCTTCTTTATGCTCACACATCTCTGACAGTCTTCAGCCAATTTTTGTAGCGTCAATTCTGGTTCTCTCTCCAGTTTTGTAAGAATTCTGCATCTGATCTCCGCGTCTTTAGTCGAAACCAGGCTTTGAACGTATATTAAACATTTAAAATTGTCCGGGCTGAGTTCAGATAACTTAAAGTCATCACAGTGTTTGTTTACAATGGAAGCGAATGTCATCTAGTCTTCGCTGTCCTTTTTTGTTAGATTCAAACATTTCCATCTTTTGTGGAATAGTGAGGTATTTGTGCTAAATAGTTCTGTTAACAGTTTTATGGCTTCCTTGAAAGTTAACTCATTTGTTTTCCTCGGTAGGATGTAGTCTACGAATTTAGTGTATTCGCTTGATCCTAATTTTCTTAGTAGTAGACGTACTTTTCTCGCGTCTGACCAATTCCCGCAATCAAATTCATAAATTTTCGTACCTTCTGAAGTAAGCTGCGAAGGTTTTGTTTTCGTTCGGTACATACGTGAAGTCTTCGATAGAGCTCCATATAGTATTTTGCGAGAAAACTGTTTTTTTTTCTGAATTTTGCCCTTTATTTGTTATTACCCGTAGCAATAATTCTTCTAGTTCAAGATTCTTCTGTTTGTTTTTCTGTTGCTGCTCATATTGTATTTTCATGAGTTCCAATATGGTTGCCTTGAAGTCTTCCATATTTACCGTAACTATGTGTAAGTATTTTTCATTTAGTTTAGACTTCAGGTCTTTGTTACTACTGTAAAGTTGGTGTCCAAAAAGAAAATGTTATCATTTTTTTTATGTTCGCGTAGAACTTTTATTTTCACTACCAACGTCGACTCTGTTATGGATGACCGATATAGTAAAAGACCTCCATTTTTGTAGATTCTCCACGTAGAACTTGTTTTTTTCAATATTCTTTTTTAGGATTTCTCTGCGTAGAGTTTCGTTTCTTCCATATACTTTTAGATTTCTCCGCGTAGAGTTTGTTTCTTTAGTCCTCGTCGCCAATGTTATGGTCCAATATCCTCGTCGCCAATGTTATGGTCCAATATCCTCGCACCACGGTTATGATCCAAGGTTAGGAACAAGGAAGAACAACACGAACACAAGAGTAGAAAATAATATTACAACAGAAATATAATACAAGAAGTTGAAGGTGTTAGTATGACTGTCAGTGTGGTTTAGAGTGAACTAATATTGTCTTGACTCGTTAGGTCTCGACTCTTTCCGATATTTAACAGTCCCCCCCACGAGGAAAGTATGTGGCACAAGGCCGAGTTTAACGTGGGTTTCTCCGAACCCGTAAGCTCGGCCAAAAATACTCCCTTAAGAACCGGAATAAACGGGTTCAGGGCTGGTCTACCACCCCGGACGAAACTTTGCCCTTCGGCAAAGCCTCGTCCGGGTTCCTCTCTGTCAAAACAGAGAGTGCGACAAGAATCGCGCACAGTCGGAGACTGCGTCTCGACTCGTTCCTCTCCTCTCTCTGAGAGAGGCGCAGTATTTATAGAGTCAGGAAGAGTCCATTATCGTTATAGGTAAGTTCCCATAACAATTACACACACACACACACACAGACACACACACACACACACACACACACACACACACACACACACACACACACATATATATATATATATATATATATATATATATATATATATATATATATATATATATATATATATATACAGGATGTCCATAAGGTTTGTGCGCACTTTAAAAAAAATATAACTTTATTTGAATTTGTGATAGAAGTAATCTGTAAAAAGGATTAGAAAGAAGTAAATCTATATTTTTAAGGTTTTATTGAAATTTTATTTAAGCTTCCACATGTCCTCCATCATTAGCAATACAAAGAGTAAGACGATTTTGCAGTTCACGGAAAACATTTGCCAACTGATTTACAGTAATGCCTGAAATCACATAAGTTATTTTAGCTATACTTAAAACTAGGTACATTAAACTTTATAACACTTTTTACAGATTATTTCTATCACAAATACAAATAAAGTTATAAATTTTTTAAAGTGCACACGAACTTTATGGACACTCTGTATATAGATATAGATAGATTTTGTTTTATAAGAGATTATAATAAGAACTTGTTGAAATCGCTACACAAAAGCTTTCATGTTTCAATACTTTGATTGTACTTCTTCAGGCGATGGTAAGTAACCGGTGATTAAATGATTTTTAAGAAATTTTAAAAACAAAGTGTTATCTCTTTCCCGAAAGTTAAAGGGGTGGGGAAACATAAGGTCAGAATTAAAAACAGACTTTCGGGCATGTCTTGATTAACCAATTAAATGTCAGATCTACGCTAAGCAGAAAAGTAAGATCAGAGGGTGGGGGTACGTGAGTTATTTTGTTATGCCATGATAAACCGGAACATAGACAGGCCATAATTGACGATTGCGGAAAAATATGTCAGCAATCGTCAATGATTTCAACATGTTTTTATTAAAATCTCTTATAATAATAAAAAAATAATTTATATATATATATATATATATATATATATATATATATATAT
Organism: Acanthosepion esculentum; assembly: GCA_964036315.1. Lineage (NCBI taxonomy): Eukaryota > Metazoa > Mollusca > Cephalopoda > Sepiida > Sepiidae > Acanthosepion > Acanthosepion esculentum. The sequence goes on along the minus strand of OZ038482.1, from coordinate 111,394,342 downwards.
ATATATATATATACAAACGAAAAAAAAGAACAGATAAAATAAAATTCCAAAATTTCACTGTTTGTAGCATTTACTTTCAAAAAAGTGCTCTATACAAAGTAGAGCTATCTATTATTATTATTTTTATTATAAGAGATGAAAAAACATTTTGAAATCACTACACAAAAGCTTTCATTTTTTCAATACTTTCATTGTACTTCTTCAGTCGATGGTAAGTAACCGGTGATTAAATGATTTTTAAGTAAATTTAGAAACGAAGCGTTACCTCTTTTCCAAAAGTTAAGGTGGCGGGGATCATAAGGTCAGAATTAAAAATAGACTTGTAGATACGTCTTGATTGACCAATTAAATGTCAGATCTACGCTAAATAGAGGGTGGGGGTGGCTGAGTTATTTTTTCATGCCATGATCAACCGAAACATAGACATAATCACATACAATAAAAATAATAATAATATATTGCTCTACTTTGTATTGAGCACTTTTAAAAAGTAAATGCTACAAACAGTGAAATTTTACTCCATCTGTCCTTTGTCTCGTTCATATATATATATATATATATATATATATATATATATATATATATATATATATATATATAGATAGATAGATAGATAGATAGATAGAAGGATAGATAGATAGATATAAGCTCAAGTTGTGTAAAATTTCTGCGCTACAAACCATCATCATTATTTAGTTTGTCCTGTTGGATGGGGCTCCAGACGACGACGACTGTAAGACAATTAAGCGCCCTGGATATGATGATAAATACATTCGCCAGCAAAACCTCTGATCAGGAGATTTTGAGGAACGTGGGACCATCTCTTAATTGCTGGTGTTCCCAGGTCCACTTTGACTCGGGATGATAGCACTTGCTAGGGTGACAGCCATGGGCAAATTGTTAACTCCCAAACTGGGGTCAAAACATTATGAAATACAGAAATAGGTTTTAATACCAGCTATATATTTTTGAAAAAAAAATATTACCAGCAATAAAATCTGTTGCTATTGAATAACTCATTGACCTTGATATTCCGTAAAACAAATCAGAACAAACCAAAATATACTGCGATAGATAGATAGATAGATAGATAGATAGATAGATAGATAGATAGATAGATAGATAAAAATTATTACCAGCAATAAAAATTTGTTGACATTAAATAACTCATTGAGGTTGATATGGCGTAGGACAAATCAAAACAAACCAAAATGTACTGAGATAGATAGATAAAAAATATTACCAGCAATAAAAAGCTTGTCGACATAATAAGCCATTGAAGATGATATGGCGTATAACAAAATAAATCAAACCAAACTATTATTTTGTTCGCTGACGTAGAAATTAGAATTCATCAAGAGTAATGGTGAAGATAACCATTTCCATACAAAAATATTAGGCATTGATTGACCAAAAAGCGTTACAGTTATTTTAAATTTATAAAATCTCTGTCTTAAATGAGTTTTTCAAGAAATAGAGCTTTTCAAGTACTTTAAATCTTATGTCCATTTCCAGTATTTATGAGGATTTCCTTCTTAAGCTTTTGTCTAAAGTATTGTGGAAGGTTATCATATGATTACGCTATTATTTGCGCTTCTATTTACAAGAATTACTTTTTTTTATTTCTTTTAGTTTAATATTCTTATATTAATTTTGAAGAAAAATGATAAAGTGCAAGTAAAAGCCCTGTTATTTATAATTACAAGGAAATCCCTAATTTATATAGAATTTGATGTCATTTTTCGTAATTCTTGTGAGAATACGGGCGGAAAACTGTGGAGTCTGGTATAGTCTGATAAAATTAAATGGCGAGAAACGTTCCAGTCAGTTGCGAAAGCGACCTTTTTTTTCTCCCTCTTCTCTCCGTAGTCGAAACGGATATATTCTCGACATGTTACATAAACAAAATAAAGAATAAATTTAATTGATGTTGCGATAAATGAATCTTCTTTCTTAGTAATGGACAACGAAGGGGGTGGGTAGGATTTGTCTGTGTACGCTGCACGGAGGGTTTTAGCCGAGGATGTCTGCACACATTGCACATCTGAACATTTGCATGGAAATCGTGACAGAGTAACAAGAGGTTTCCAACGGTGGAAGATAATACAGGGCCTACAAGGCCGTGTAGTCGATTCAGAACTTTACGGAGAGAGAAATGTGAGGAGTGTGCAGTTCCATTCCAGATAGAATTGTTTTACTCCATTTTTCCACGGATCTGCCTCTTGTAATGGCATAGTATAACAGGAAGTCAGGTATTTTCTGGAACGATAGAAGGAGGCGACCATTTTTCTGGCATCTTTAGCGATGGATCGTATGTACTGAGATCTGGCTTACCTTTAGTCCCAATGGCTATGCAAGGAACAGAGCCTCTTCGGGAACACAACCATTCATCACGAGAGGCGAACATTCAGGGTCTGCTCGCTGATGACGAAACGTTACTTGTTTGGTTTGGGGGTCTTGACTGTTACAAACTAGTTTTCCTCTATTAAACAGAACTACTAAAATTTGTCGTCGGGTCCAAAAAGTATTCAATGTCCAGCGAAAAATGAAAGCTACATTTTACAGAGAATGCTTCACTTCGGAATTTCTGGATGAAATAAGTTACGTCGAGATCTTTTCAGTAGCACGTTGTTATACCAATATTGGTTCCGTATATATTAACTTTGTATTTGATTGCTTTCTAAGTTGAGAGAAAGCTGTGAATATCAGTCTTAGAAACACGTGGAAATATGAAGTTATCATCTGCCAGAAAAAACAGTTCAGGTAATAAGTGAACAAATAAAAATGTTGGATAATGGCTGACAGAGTTATGAGTGGACTGGTTTAGATAGATAGATAGATAGATAGATAGATAGATAGATAGATATAAAAGCAAAATTATATAGACTGACAAAAATAAAGACGAAAAGCTAGCTAGCTAGATAGCTAGCTAGCTAGATAGATAGATATATAGATAGATAGATAGATAGATACGAAGAGAAAGATAGATATATACGAACACATAGATAGATAGATAGATAGATAGATAGATAGATAGATAGATAGATAAAAAGAAGAGAAAGATAGATATATAGGAACTAGTAGGAAGATAGATAGATAGATAGATAGATAGATAGATAGATAGATAGATAGATACGAAGAGAAAGATAGATGTATACGGACACATAGATAGATAGATAAATAGATAGATAGATAGATAGATAGATGTAAAAGCAAAATGAGATAGACTAACAAATAAAAGACTGAAAATGATAGAGAGAGAGAGTGAGAGAGAGAGAGTAGATAGAAACTGACATCGCATTTAAATTTTTGCAGATTAAAGTTAGCTGGAAAGCCTAGAACCGGAAGAGAGTTCTACGAGCAAGAAGTACGAGGAAAGAAAATTAGCATAAAAACTTACGGCTACTTCTAGCTAGCTCAACTGCAAATGGGATCTCGACGCCAGTCTATTATTGCACATAAATTAATATAGTCAACGTACAATAGCGAAGAGCTCATCTGAACAATTATTTATAGAAAAGACACAAAGAGGCAACCATACGACGGTGGAAAAGTGACTGAAGCCGAGCCGCCAGACCAATACCAATAATATTGCTGATTTTTCTTTGGATCTTATCAAGGAGTTAAACAGCACGGTCACCGGATCGTATGTGGCAGCAATATTCATTGCATGGATAGTTATCTGATTTGGTTTGGTTTGTTTTACGGCATATCAACCTCAATGGGTCATTTAATGCCAAAAAAGAATTTTTATTTCTGGTAATATTTTTTCTTCAAGAATGTATAGCTTCTAACGTCTTTTTTCCTCAAAAATGTATAGCTGGTAATATTAATTTTTTCAAAAACGTATAGTTGGTAATATTATTTTTCCAAAACATACAGCTGGTAATATTATTTTCCCAAAATGTATAGCTAGCAATATTATTTTTTTCCAAAAATGTATAGCTTGTAATTTTTTTCAAATTTGTATAGCCGGGAACACTATTCTTTCAAAAACGTATAGCTGGTAATATTTTTCCAAATATATATATATATATATATATATATATATATATAGCTGGTAATATTTTTCAAAAATTGTACAGCTGGCAACATTACTTTTCCAAAAATGTATTATCAGAGGCCCTGCTGTTGGACGTAGTTTATCGTCATATCCAGGACGCGGATGTAGTTTATCGTCATACCAAGGACGCGGATGTAGTTTATCTTCATACCCAGGACGCGGATGTAGTCTATCGTCATACCCAGGACGCATAGATATTTGAGATAAATTCTGGAGAGTAAAATTGTCTCGCACTGCAGAGTGAATGGAGCTTCTTAGCCGTTGACTGAACAATGTATTCAAGATAGATTTTCCAGATCATGTTAGTCGAGAACGTTAAACCGAGAAGGCACAACGAGTCACTTTCGTGGAGGTTAGCATCAGCCATGCTGATGGAATGCAGAGAGGGGTCTATCAGATAATTTATGGACAGAAGTTTAGTTTTGGAGGAGTTAAAATTGACAATCCCTGTTTTTCTCCAGCTTACGATGGATTTGAGAGCGTATTGGACATTGGCTGCGATTTTGACCTTGTCGGATTGCTCATTCTTACTATTAAGGCAGGATAAAATGGTTGTATAGTCAACGTAGATAAAAATTTGCGAGCTGATATCATCGGGAAGGTGGTTAATGAAACTCAAAAACAGCGTAGGACCAAGGATGTGGCCCTGGAATGGCACCCGCGTCAGTACGAAAGGATCTAGACGAATGGCCGTTCATAATAACAAACATTCAGGATTAGATAAGAAAGACAAAATAAGCTCAAAAATGTGTCCGGAGTCACTGCAACGTTTTAGCTTGTGAATACATTTGCGCTAGACTCTGTCAAATGCTTTTGAGATGTTCATTGCTACCGTCCGGGCTTCACCTGTTTTATCTAGAGCATGGTAGACTCTTTCTGCAATTCTCGTCAGGACATCAGTTGTTGACATGTAGAAACGAAAGCCGTATTGCTTGTCTGAGAAAAGCCCCTGCGAAATGTATATATATATATATATATATATATATATATATATATATATATATATATATATATATATATATATATATATATATATATAATGGAATGGACAAAGTCCGACAATTATTTTAAGACATTTTTATGTTTATAAATTCTTTTTATAGATACAAATATTTAAATAAATGTTCTGTTTATAATAAACAGTATTAACAACATTTACCGGCCTGCATGTTCGAGAAATTTTCATAGAAAATATGCGTCCTCCGACAGGAATCGAACCAGTATCCTATACGGAAGCATTTATAGCCTGACGTGCTTTTACCGATTTTGCCACAGAGGAGCGTTTCGGCTAGCAAAGTCGATTTCACTGTTTTTAAACTACAATTCTCCATGATTTTCTCTCGTACATTCATATCTGCTCGATGTGCATACAAATGTAAACAAATAACGTCACACATTATGAAATGGACAAAGCCGACAATTATTTAAAGACATTTTTATGTTTATACATTCTTTTTTATACATAGAAATATTTGTATCTATAAAAAAGAATGTATAAACATAAAAATGTCCATATATATATATATATATATATATATATATATATATATATATTAAAGAGAAAAGAGAATCCGCAAACGTTTTGGGTTTTCGCGTGGATTTTTTAAATGCATGTTGTATTTTGTTTTCTATGTTTTTGCATCTTTTATTCCAAGTCTTTTGTGCTTCATCAGGCGAAGAATTGTTATTTCCACATATTATTTAAAGGAATTAATTTTTTCCCTATGGATTTTTATGTTTAAGCATTGCATTTTCTGAGCAGAGAAGAACCCCGAAGAGGCTTGGCCGAAGGGCAGAGTCTCGTTCATGGAGGTTAACCAACCCGATTCTATTTTTACAGTTTCTACCGGCATTTTTGGTTGAGCCTACAGGCTCGGGATTAAACACGTTAAACTCGGCTTTGTGCCACATCTAACACTCGTGGTGGGGGGGCAGTAAATATTCCTGTCTACAGTTGACAGCCTTGCTGCGACTTGTTTCAGCAACACGGCCGAACTCTCTGCCTCTGAGCACAGAGGAACCCGAACGTGCGTCCGCCGAAGGGCACAGTCTCGTTCGGGGAGGTTGACCAACCCGATTCTGTTTTTAAAAGTTTCTACGGGCATTTTTGGGCCGAGCCTACGGGCTCGGGAATACCCACGTTAAACTCGGCCTTGTGCCACATCTATCCCTCCTGGGGGGGGGGTCAGTAAATATTGCTGTCTACAGTTGACAGCCGTGCTGCGACTTGTTCCAGCAACACGGTTGAATTCTCTGCCTCTAAGCAGAGAGGAACCCGGACAAGGCTCGGCCGAAGGGCAGACTCTCGTTCGGGGAGGTTGACCAACCCGATTCTATTTTTACAGTTTCTACGGGCATTTTTTGGCCGAGCCTACGGGCTCGGAAAACCCACGTAAAACTCGGCCTTGTGCCACATCTTCCCTCGTCTAAGTAAATATCGCTGTCTAAAGTTGACGAGTTGACGACTGTACTTTGCCGTCAGTCGTACGTGCAACATTTTTGTATTCGTTCTTTTGTTTAATAATATATTTTCACTAAATTGCTGAGTTCGAGTTTTCTTTCGGACCGATTCTGGGTCCACAACAATTACTGAATCTACTAATTGGACAGGATGGTTCTGTTACCATGAGTTGGGAGGTAAGATCACTGGGTTTTGGGATGTTAATACATTCAGATTTTTGTGTCTGGATAGCTGTTTTTATTTCATTTGATTTGTAAATTTTCGGTAGTCCGTAAAATTACTCGCTTTGGGGATGAAGTTTATTAGAAAGTCCTTTCTGTTAATATTTTATTATGTGTTGGGCAGAGCTTTGTCATTTTTTTAATAATATTTTTATCTTTTTTTTTTTTTTTTTTTTTTAAGCGTATCACCCCAAGCAAGGCCGGTGGCCACTATCACGCATGGGGTTACAGAAGGGTTGGAGGAAGAGCAGATAGGAGTGCTAAAGGAAGGGATGTGGAGAAAGAGAAGGACGGAGGGTCGATCGAGGCAGGGGGGTTACGGGAGATATAGAGCGAGAGCAGATAGGAATGAGAGATGTCAGGAAGTGGATAGATCAAGGCAATTGGAGATGACGATTGACGCTACATTTAAACCGTTGGACATTGTATTTGTCAGGGAAACAGTAATAGGGAAGGGAGTTCCATAGGCGAGATGTGCGAGACATGAAGCTATTGGAGTAGAAAAGACGTCTACATCTAACAGTTTCAACGGTGAAGGGGTGGGAATGGGATGCCAGCCTCGTAGGACGCTTAAATTCACGAGGCTTAGGGACAAGCGAAAGCAACTCCTCAGAGCAATTACCGTGGAAGTACTTGTAGAAAAGGCAGAGCGATGCAACATCGCGTCTGTGAGAGAGCGACTGCAGACGAGATGACAGATCAGGGCCAATCACATTGCATATCCGTCTCTGGATCTTATCAAGAACCCTGAGGCAACACGCAGGGGCCCCAGACCATAAATGGCAGCAATACTCCATGCAAGGTCGAATGATAGACTTATAGACTTGGAGGATCGATTCCGGGGAGAAGAATTTCCTGGCTCGGCACAGGGAACCAACTTTTCTCGCGGTGGATGATGCAATTGACTCGATGTATTTGTTCCATCTCAGATCAGCAGACAGCGTAAGACCGAGCAGCCGCAGAGAGGAACTCTCGAGAAGTTGGTCCTCAGACATTCTGATGGGATGCAGGGATGGGTCCTTGTGGTGGTTAATGGAGAGCAGTTTTGTTTTAGAGGCATTAAAGTTGACCATCCATTTCTCTCCCCAGTCCACAACCGATTGGAGATCCTTTTCAATTTGAGCTGCCAGGTTAATTTTGTCCGCCTCAGTAGATTTGTGCTTGAGGCAGGAGTAAATAGTAGTGTCGTCAGCGTAGATACCGACTTGGGAGTCTATGGCGTCTGGAAGGTCATTTATAAATATGAGGAACAGAGTAGGGCCAAGGATGGAGCCTTGAGGAACACCAGCGGTAGTGGGATAGGAGTTGGAGAAGAATCCACTGAGAACAACCTTCAAATCCCGGTTTGATAGGAACGATTGAATTAGGTCAAACAACCGACCTGTGATACCATAACCCCGGAGCTTGCGAAGGAGGCCGGCATGCCAAACCCTATCGAATGCTTTGGAGATGTCAAGGGCCACGGCACGGGCTTTGCCGTTACTATGGATAGCTTGGTAGACAAATTCAGTGATGGCCGTAAGCACATCGGCAGTAGACCGGGCAAAGCGGAAACCATACTGCTTGTCTGAGAGCAGATCGTAGGATATCAGGTGAGTAATCACTTCGGTGTTGATAATGGCCTCGAAGACTTTGCCGAAGATGGGAAGGAGACTGATAGGACGGTAATTAGAAGGGTTGGAGGGGTCGCTAGAGTTCTTAAAGACAGGAACAATGGTAGAGGACTTCCAGCAGTCAGGAAAACAGGAGTCCTTGAGGCAGCGGTTGTACAGTTTAGAGAGGGCAGGTGCCAGTTCAGGTGCGCATTTCTTCAGGACAATGGCTGGTATTCCGTCACCGCCGGTAGCCTTGTGGAGATCTAAGTTAGAAATAATGCCCAGTACCGACGACGGGGTTATGTGCAAGCCGTCCAGTAGGGCCTCAGTTCTGGGAGGGAAGTCGGGCAAGGGTACCCCAGAGGAGTCAAGCATAGAATTGGAAGAAAACTTTCGAGCGAAGCATTCGGCCTTGTCGGCAGAGGTGGTCAGGACCTCAAACTGATTGAACAGTGGAGGAATGGAGGGTTTGTTACTATTCAGAACGCTCTTGCAGAGGCGCCAATAGTCCTTGGAGCCAATGTTGGTGCCGATTAATTTGTACTTGTATTTATTCACTAGTGCCTTTAGAATTTTTTGTTTTATAGTATATTTTGTCCATGATGATTATAGCGTTGCCTTTGTCTTCTTCTTTTATAATTATGTTGTTGTTTTTCTTTTAGGTCTGTTATATTACTATTCGTGGAAGGCCAGAGTTACCTGACTGAGGAGCCATAGGCGAAAGCGGGCACGCGGTTAAATCAGCAAATGCTAGTTTTAATATGATGTCATACACACACACACACATATATATATATATATATATGTGTGTGTGTGTGTGTGTGTGTGTGTTTGTGTGTGTGCATGTGTGAGAGAGGGAAACAGAGAGACAGACAAAGTGTAGTGATTAGAAGACGGATATATATATATATATATATATATATATATATATATATATATATATATATATTGATTTTCCAAGCGTAGCTTTTATGTGGCACAAGGCCGAAAGTAGGGGGTACCCAGTGAGAATAGAACTCACTACCCAGTCGTATATATATACGAGAGTGTGTTAAATTGTCAACTAAGCTTGATGCTAAGATGAAAAGTTTGGTTCACAAGAAGTATGGAGTTACAGCGGAACCTAATTTAAACAATATTGTTAATTTGTCCTATCATGAATTAACTGAGCTAGAATCGTTTGTTCTTGATCATGGGTTGGACTTTTGCATTTCATCCTCTATGCCCGATAAGGAGAAGATTTTTTTCAGAGTTCGAGGTCTTCTATGCCCAGTTGGCAAGACTGTCTCCTACCTCTGAGAATGCTGTTTGCGATTTGAAAGCCCAGTTAAATAATTCTGCACATATGTTTTCCAGTTCCTCTGTTGCTACTTCTGAATCGAAATGGAAAGCTGAATATCAGCGAGTGATCAATTCCTTGAGGAACAATTATGATCTAATAATTTCCAGACCAGATAAAGGTGCTGCAGTTGTTATTTTAGACCGAGCTCATTACGTAGCTAAGATGTCTTCGATTTTAGAAGATACTTCTAAATACCAAGCTAGGATCAGCAGATACATGGGATAGAACTACTTCAGCTGAAGTAAAATTTCAGAAATTTCTTCTGAAATTGGTAAAGACTGGCGTGCTTCCACAAGAAACTGCCAATGAAATTCGTCCGTCCGGGACGATTCGTCCACGGCTGTATGGGCTCCCAAAAATTCACAAGGATGGTGTACCATTAAGACCAATTTTATCAATGGTTGGTTCAGCCCAACACAAGGTAGCCCAATGGCTCTCAACGCTTTTGGAACCTGTGTTGCAGTGCTTGAGTGGATTTTGCATAAAGGATTCATTTTCCTTTGTCGACTGTATCCAAAATTTGTCTTCTTCAGGCAAATTTATGTGTTCCTTCGACATCTGTTCTCTATATACTTGTGTCCCTCTGATGGAAACTATTGATATTTGCTGTGATATGCTTTATCATAGTTATTTGTCTCCACCAAGTATTCCGGAGTCAGCATTTGTTGAGTTGATGAAATTTGCCACGTCTTCTGTTGAATTTAGTTTCAACATCACCATGTTTCGACAGATTGACGAGGTCGCCATGGGTTCTCCTTTGGGTCCAGCTCTAGCCAACATATTTGTTGGCTTTCACGAAGAAAGAATACGGAAGAATGCACTTTGTCCTCAACTATATTGTTGGTATGTTGATGATACTTTTTGTTTATTCAACAATGACGTTGAGGCCAATCAGTTTCTTTCTTTTCTAAATGGTATCCATCAAGCACTAAGGTTCACCATTGAGAAGGAATCCAATTGTCAATTGGCCTTCTTAGATGTATTAGTACATCAAATACCAACAAGTTTTTTTTTTACCTCTGTTTACAGGAAACCAACTTTTGCGGGATTGTACACGCGTTGGGATTCCTTTTGCCCCACAAAACGTAAGATAAACATTATCAGAACCCTCCTTCATAGGGCATTAAAGATCTGTTCAGAGTCCTTCTTGGACGATGAGATCAATTTTGTCAAGGATACCCTATGCGGTTTAGGTTATCCAACTAACACTGTTCATTCTGTCATCCGTAACAAAATTGAGGAGTTCAGAAGTGCCAAACTCTGTGTTGTTAAAAAGTACCCGGTTTATCTCAGATTGCCTTGGATTGGAACCAAATGTGAAAGTATGGTTAGACAAATTTTATCAAGGGTTCGTCGCTGTTTTTTCTCTGCTGAGGTCCGGATAGTTTTTCAAACCCGGCCCATGATTCGTCCAGTGTGTAAAGACGTTTTCCCTCCTCATCAAATTAATTCTATAATTTATAAATACGGTTGTAGTTGCGAGGCTGACTACTTAGGAAGGACGACACAACGCCTGGACATGAGAATTAAACAGCACGTTCCTACCAAAATCAGGAACCACATCTTGCCGTTGAATGGACTCGTCCCAAACACCTGAGGTTCCGCCATATACGAGCACCTATTAAAGAGCAGATTTTGTGCAACTAATTTTAGTGTCGACCGGTTCACCGTGTTGTCACAGTCACACTCGTTATTTCACCTTAAGGTGCTGGAGGCACTTTACATCGGGTCCCGCAAGCCTTCCTTGTGCAGACAACGTGGGTGTTTCTTTGGGCTCGCTGTCATTTGCCTCTGGCTCCTTTCGCTCATATTTTTTCTCCTCCTCCACAATTCCTTTTCATTGTACATTTTCTGTGTTTTTTTAATTTAAATTAAATCTCCCGTTGGAAGCCTGAAGAGCGGGAGCGAAACCGGTTGCTTCGCCCGTTTTTAATATGTCTAGTAATATCAAGCTTCATACATTTATTGCTGTGATATATATATATATATATATATATATATATATATATATATATATATATATATATATTCAGTTGTATGAACATGAGTTTGTGACTGTTTATGCTATTAATAAAGTAATCGATGTATTATAAAAGTGCTATAATTTAAATAATTTATATATTAATATGATAAATATACATTTATTTCTCACCGGTACTTTGGATTTCATGCACAACGAAACCTTCAGGTGCAGATTGAGGATTGCGTTGTACTTGAAACTCAGAGTCGTGCTACCGGTGAGAAAAAAAATATTTTTATTATTCATATATATTTATTATTCACACACACACACACACACACACACACACACACACACACACACACATATATATATATATATATACACACACACACACACACATATATATATATATATATATATATATATATATAGTAATACTTTGTATAATCCAGGCGAGTCTTATTGACACAACATAGAATTTGAAATATGTTAAAACTGACTGACAAAAGAGCGCTCAATGTTTATTTTCATTAAACAGACCAATTTTTTTTTATAATTGGGATTAAGATACCTTTAGTTAGTGACCATTTTCACTTACGAATTTTAATTTTAAAATTCGTAGGATTTTTCAAAATGTTTATGGTATCAGTTTGTAGTTTGCTGTTTATTTGGAGAAAGAAAGAGAGAGAGAGTGTATGTTATAGGGGACATATTCGGAGGTATGGGGAGAAGAAGAAGGCACCGTTACTAGAATCATATTATGGCTGTAGGAGAGCATGGGTAGGGAGTGGGAGGCGGAGACTGATGAGCTGACCTACCGCCTAAAAACTGATACTATAAACAGTTTGAAAAATCCTGCGAATTTTAAAATTAAAATATGTAGGTGAAAATGGTCATTTACTAAATGTATCTTAATTCCAATGGTAAAGTATATCTATCTATCTATCTATCTATCTATCTATCTATCTATCTATCTATCTGTATATATATATATATATATATATATATATATATATATATATATATATATATAGTTTACGAAAAACTAGGTAATCCGTATGGGTTGACCCAAGGAGGATAAAATCCAGAGAGCTCAATGTAAATCAGAGCTAATAATTTAAATAAAAATAAAAACAGACCACTTTAAGGTTCCATGTAATAAATTATTTCACCACAGCCCTTTTAAAGGACCGCGGATCATCAGACTTTACTTCCAAAGGTTGAAACGAAAAATGAAAAGAAATTTACACATTTTTGACGGGCAGTTAACCTTTGGAAGTAAAGTCTGATGATCCGCGGTCCTTTAAAAGGGCTGTGGTGAAATAATTTATTACATGGAACCTTAAAGTGGTCTGTTTTTATTTTTATTTAAATAATTCATATATATATATATATATATATATATATATATATATATATATATATATATATATATATATATATATATATTATGTAAGCCGAACGCTTAGATAGGATTTAAACATGTATCAATATGGTGATTTCCTTTCGTCTTTCAATGATAATGTTATTAAGCTTATCAGACAATATTAAAGGAACTTACTTAAAATAAACAGATAAAACTTGTCTATATTATTTAATGAAACATGCATCAATATATATATATATATATATATATATATATATATATATATATATATATATATATATATGAGAAGAGACAAACAGAGAAAGACATAAATGTATGTATAAAGTTGTAGGTATATACCGTATGCCGGCTTATATTTTTCTATGCCAGCGTGTTTTATTTGCTTTATCTGATCGCTGTGTGTCCGGTGCGTTTCATAGCCACACGCTCGTCTGAGGTTTCTTTCGTCGAACGGCGAATACGTCTCTAAAAATCGATAGCTATGATTGATTGACGTGACCAACAGACAAAGCGACTGGATATTAACACTCGTGGGATATGTCTAAAAAGGCCGACTGTTTGCGAGGAAAATAAAAAAAAACCGATGACTATATTTATCGGGTAATTTAATAAATCAATAGTGACACGTAGACTTTTTAAAACACCTTCGCCGTTAGACTGTGAATTTGTAATGCGAATTAGACAGAAATGCTTGGAGATAAAGACAAACACTAACAATAAGAGAAATAAATATGCGAAGGTGGAGCCGTAATGAGAGCACAAACTAAAAAAATAATGTTATTAATAGCTTTTTTGTAATCTCCGATTTCACGGTCAGTATTTATCGAACAAATACGTCAAAATTGTAGCCCAAACTTATGATTACATCGATAGCGACACAGTATATACTAAAAGCATATATAAAAATTAATTGCCAGTTATTTTACTAGCGAAAAACATTACAATTATTTATTAAGCAAATAAGAGAAGATTCACTCCAATGTCAGTGACATGACGTTAGTGTAAAAACAGAAACGAATAAAGAGGCCTTCAAAAGAATAAACCAAGTAAAAGTATCTGTCTATATTTCTGAGATGAGGCATTATATACATTATTTACATTATTCGGACTATTATCCTCATCTTTGTTGCCATGTTTATCACAACGCTTCGGCCGTTGTACGCTCCGGCCTTCTTTTTCTGAGCAGACCAAGCATAGAAATGAACACAATATGGGAACCAGTCATAAGGATGGCAAGAGAAAAGCGATAGCAACAACAAAAATTGTATTATGATCTCTGGTAAAAAAACACATAATTACAACAGCAAAAATTGCAATATGAGCAATGGAAAAAATGATTGCTGAAGACATTAGTTTTATAATACCCAGAAATTCATACACATATGCCCTCAAGGACACATGGCACAGTGGATAAGGACGTTAGTTAGATCCAGTGACAGGACCCATGGAGTGTTCAATACCTGGTTAAGGCAGTGGAGAACTTTGAGAAGGGAATTAACAGGAGATAACTGACATCCATTAGACATGGCACGTGGAACTAGAACAGTCTACTCCAGTGAGCGAAATAAAGGGTTCAGTTCGATATTCCAACTGAAAAAGGCCGGAGCGTACAACGGCCGAATCGTTGTGATAATAATGTAAATAGTATACGAAGGTAAAGGTTGAGAAAAGTGTTGCTAACCTTTTCTTATTTACCCCGCATTTGGGCTGGGTCAAAGTGTTTTCTGTAAAGTATGTGGAGAAACCTAGTTCGAGGATTTCAACCTTGCGCCAGCACCACCCTTGCTGCACTAACGAGGTAGTCTCGGTAGAATATAGACGCCAGTCTGACAGTTGTCACAGACAGCGATTTCTAGATTGGTCGATATCATAACTTTGTTTTACCACTTGCACCGTTAGGAGATGAGTATATTGTTGACCATGTTCACCATAGTCTATGAATATAGAATCCAGCGCAGTACGCAATCTGTTCAATGAAACAACGTTAAAGATTAACACTCACGGCCCAGACACTCTACTGAATCTGGCTATATCGCCAATACCACCAGCAGCTGTTTCGTAATTCTTCAGTCTTCGATATCAAACGCTGGTAGTGAATATTCAGGAAAAAAACATGGCCGCCTTTATACACGTCGTAATATTTTGAGTCTTCTGATTGGTAACACTTCTATTGGTGAACTATAAAATGAGTCAGCTCATTTTGGCTGGCTCACTAGTATACCAGGGTACCCAAAAACTCCAACATATATAACCTAGTTTTTACTCGGACATTAAACTGTGATCAAAGTGAAGTATTTGTTCTTCACCTGTCTGCCGTCTTCGCGCAGTTCCCTGCCTTGTCACAGGGATGTCAATCCTTTCCCATTACACTAAAAGAGGCTGTGTCGGTGGTCACACATACATTACGACAGCTACACTGCCTTATTACTTATTACTTAAAATGCACATCATGTGATTGAATCGATTTCTCGAAATGGGGAGCTTATACACATTCAATATACTAATATCTCTAATCTTTGACCCTCCGAAAAAATAAAATTCGGTCAAGCACTTTAGGGGGGTAAGCGCGAATTTGTAAACAGTGACTACTACTGCTGATAATGCAAGGCTCCTCTATGAAACGCGTATTCTGAGTCACTGTCGTGTTTATTCAAAAATAAATACATCTTCCTCTCTGTCGGGTGCTGATAGCTTTCTGGTTTCGATCTGGGCTTGAGGCAATTGAATGTCTCGCCACACTGATGAGCTGTTATACAGCGAAACAATATATATATATATATATATATATATATATATATATATAATTAATAAGTGAGAAGGAAGGCGATTTAGTTGCGGTACTGTATATGTGGCAGTCGTAAGAGGCGGTCACGTTTTAATTTCGTTTGAGCGTAGAACGAACGTCTGTTGAAGCAAAAAGATGGTGTATACTATCTCTAATGTGACTACTGCTGGAGTTGTTTCTCAGGCGACAGTAGCAAAAATAAACAGCATATTAAATTCTTGGGGTGGGCTGCATTTCAGTAAAAAGAAATTGAGCACTAACATTTAATAGGATAGTGTCAAATGTAAGATCTGTAACACATATATATATATTCACAATTGTTCTTTATAGAAGCAAGTCAGCTTCATTCAAAATGGTCATGTCATGAAGTTTATGACAGACCATTGTCAGATGATATCAAAATTAAAGAGCTACATGTTGTAACTAAGATAGTATCGCTTATCTCAAACGCAAGGTGTTAAAATTATTTGTTCATCTTAAACGCGCTAATCCAGGTTTCTCGAAAGAGTGATTATGATAATTTACAAAAAAAAAATAAGGCAGACGTAAACAACGAAAATATCAGTATGAAAGTGTACATGAATGGTCCGTTTTTCATTTAAACCTGATGTGCCTTCTTCCCGGAGTTATTCAAAGTTGGAATTTTTGGGTACCTTGGTGTATTAGTGAGCCAGCCAAATGAGCTGACTCATTTTATAATTCACCAATAGAAGTGTTAACCAATCAGAAGGCTCGACGTGTATAAAGGCGGCCATGTTTTTTCCGGAATATTCACTGCAGCCTTTGATATCGAAAACTGAAGAATTACGGAACAGCTGCTGGTGGTATTGGAGATATCGTCAGATACAGTACAGTGTCTGACACGTGAGTGTTAATCTTTAACGTTGTTTCATTGAGCAGATTACGTACTGCGCTGGATTCTGTAATTATAGACTATGGTGAACATGGTCAATATTTAACCTATACAGTGAGGCGATTCTTATAGAATTAGAAGTCTTATCATGATTTATTATTGGCAGCCACATAGTTAACAACATAAGATATGAAGATGACACAGTGTTGAGGGAAGAAAGAAAAGACACTAAAAAAAATCTCTACGGTATATATAGTAAAAGAAAGCAAGAAAAAATAATTATAAATCAATTGTCCGAAATCAGAATGCATGATTGTCAGCAAAAGTGAACAACCCAATGCAAATTACAAATAGGAGATACCAAAATCAAACACACCAATATCTGGGAAGTGTTTTAACAGAGGGCGAAAAGTGCGATACTGAAATCCGAAGGCGCATTGGGATAGTGAAAGATGCCTTCCAAAAGCTAAAGAAAGTATCACGAAAAATTTCGTTAGAAACAAAGAAAAGAGTAGTGAAGTGTTAAGTCATATCTGTCTTCGTATATGGCAGCAAATGTTGGACAATCTCCTTACAGTTGAAGAAGAGACTTAAAGCAACAGAAATGTTGTTCTACAGAAGGATGCTGAGACCGAACATGTGAGCAACGACGAAGATTTAGAGAAAACAAAAATAAAAAGGACGCTTAAGCTTAACATCAGAAGGAGATAGTTAAATTTTCTAGGGCACATCATGAGAAAAGAGGGTTTGGAAAACTGATGATCACAGGGCAGATGGAAGCCAAGAAGGACAGAAGAAAACAACGCATAACCTACCTGGCGGAACAGGATTTAAGAGACATAACAGAAGGAAAAAAAATTACTAAGAGCGCCAAACGAGGGAAAATTTTGTAGAGTGATGATCGCCAACGTCCTGAATTTGACACGGCACACAGAAGATCAAGAAGAAATCATAATCATGAATCCCGTTCATAATTAAGGCCGTAGTAGCATCTGATGTGTCTAAAGACAGAATTCAGGTGAGTTTTGTTTCTTTTCCGAAACTGTTTACTCTACCAAGGCTAGACAATCTATTCTACTCTGTTATTTAACCCCCGGCATAATACAGCTACACAAAGCCGACCTTCTGGAAAAGCTAACTTGAAGCAGCGATTTTAATTAATTAAAAGAATTATGTTGACCATATATCATTTTTCGAATAAAAAAAAATTTTTTTCTTCATCAGGCGATTGATTTATCGTTGCACCTATATACGGCTGATTGATTCGTCTGTTTACGGCTTATAAACCCTTTGCAGTTATTTAAAGCCAAAAATCATTTTTTTTTAGATTGTAAGTTGTTTTTTTTCTCAAGATAATGCTTTAGTGATACGCGTCTTATTAGTTAGCCCATAGGTGCTTCATCTACCGAAAGGAAAGTTGGCTCCCTCAACCGGGCCAGGGAATTTTTCTCCCCGGAATCGATCCTTCAAATCTACAAATCAACCATTCGCCCTTGCATGGAGTATTGCTGCCATATATGGTCGGGAGCCCCTTCTGTTTGCCTCAGGGTTCTTGATAGGATCCAGAGACGGATATGCAATGTAATTGGCCCTGATCTGGCATCTCGTCTGCAGTCGCTCTCTCACAGACGCGTCAGCGCTTCTGTCTGTCTTTTTTACAAATACTTTCACGGTAATTGCTCCGATGGGCTGCTTTCGCTGGTCCCCAGACTCCATGAATTCAAGCGTCCTACGATGCTGGCATCTCGCTCTCACCCTTTCACTGTTGAAACTGTTAGATGTAGCCGTCTCTTCTACCCCAATAGCTTCATATCTCGCACCTCTCGCCTGTGGAACTCCCTTCCTTATTCCTGTTTCCCTGACAACTATATTCTCCAAATATTCAAATGTAATGTCAATCGACATATCCAGTTGCCAAGATCTATCCACTATCTTTCTCCACATCCTTTCCTCTAACACTCCTATCTGCTCTCGCTCCAAATCTTCTGTAACCCCCTGCGCGCTAGTGGCTTCCCGCCTTGCTTGGGGTGAAATGCTTAAAAAAAAAAGTTGGGTGGAGAAGAGGTTGATTCCCACCTTTCCCAAGGATAGATGCGCGGAAGTGAATATAACGGAACGAACCGGAATTGGAACTCGGCTCTCCGATTAATGAATCCGAGTCATTATCTATTACACCACCTACACATCCAATCTTACAGCACCTGGTATCTCCAAACGGTCACACATCTAGGTACTGACCACGTTCGACGTTGCTTAACTTCAGTGCTACTAGTGATTTTCTAAGCCCGGCTTGGATGTGGCACAAGGACGAAAGTATGTGGCACCCAGTGAGGATCTAACTCACTACTCAGTCGTAGTTGATCAAGCAAGACAAACTTTCTAATCATTACACCACGTCGAGGTTCCCACTTCAGTGCTACTAAGTCTGTAATACAAGACGCAGGGGTTGAACTTGCAAGTACTTTTCAGCAAAATTCATCAACCAACTCTTAAATCTGCTCGAATATTGTCTCCATTTAAGGTCCCTTGAGTTCTTAAATTGAATCTATGCAGATTTAGTCAATAAAGCTAATTCATTTATGAGCTGGGCCTTGAACGTTCCTGCATTGTTGGGCTCAGGCAGTGAGTTCAACAGATTTCCCTACCACGAGATATATTTTATTTAGTTAATCCTTTCGAAGTTTATAAGCCGGTGCACATTAATTTCACTGTTTGATTAACTGATTGATTTTATTTTACGGATTATCAACCTTTTTGAAGGTTATTTAAAGTCAGACATTATTTTTAAATTGCCAGAATTTTGGGAGGATAATAATGATTCACTAACACAAGTCCTACTAATT
>OZ038482.1:111347329-111369829 GCA_964036315.1 Acanthosepion esculentum | reverse complement strand
ATTAAGATAGACAGATAGATATAAATAGACTGAGATAAATAGATAGATAGATAGATAGAAAGAAAGAAGGAAAGAAAGAAAGAGATAGACTACAATACACAGATAGATATAGACTGAGATAGATAGAAATAGACTGAGATAGATAGATAGATAGATAGATAGATAGAAAGAAAGAAAGAAAGAAAGAAAGAAAGAGATAGATTAAGTTAGACAGATAGATAGAAATAGACTGAGATAGATAGATAGATAGATAGATAGATAGATAGATAGATAGATAGATAGATAGATAGATAGAAACAGTGTAAAGATCTACACTGCATAGTGACTCTCGGTTTCACGCCTTTATACACGGTGCGATGGATAAATTGTTGTCTAAATGACGCAAAAATGAAAATAACACTGACATCTCATTTTGACAGATATATTTACCAAAATTACACAAAAACATCTTCAAATACTAAAGAGTAGATTTATTCAATAAAATCGTCATTGGCTTCAACTACGGCCTCCAGACGACTTCGGAATATCCTGCAACGCTTCTGGAGGGTCTCCTTGTTTAAATTGGTGAATGCTGCCGTAACCCTTTCCTTCAGTTCTTTGGTGTTACAAGGAGTTTTGTTGGTCACTCAAAATTGCGTCCCACACATCATAATCAAGGGAGTTGCTGTCTGGGGAGTTAGGTGGCCTAATGTAAGGGGTAATGTGGTTGCAGATATTGTCTGACAGCCATCACTGGGCTCTCCTGTTTGCGTGGCTGGGTGCAGAGTTTTGTTGTCAGACAGAAACTACATTAAAAGAGTTTTTGATGTCCAAAATTTAATAGTTTTATCGTAAAAGCTTAAATAAACTTGTGACCCGATGGCAGAAACTTGTAGATGTCCAGGGATTCATTTTTGCCTGTTTAAACAGGGTTTAAAGTTAAATCATACATTTTAGATGCATCAAGGGTGGTCTTCAGTGATGCACTGTTCTCATCGCCGATTTCGGGTTTCGCATCATATCGGCTCCAACAGCAACCCCGGTCTGATTCTAGATGTGTCAGGCCGCCTCCTTGAAAGCGTCGTGCTACGCACCGCGACATTGCAAAAAAAACAGTAATCAAAACTAGCAAGGCCGGATCTTCGACCGTTCTTATTGACATATGTCAGTCAGCGTAATCCAATGAAAACAGGGTTTTTCATGGTCCTCTACTATATATATAAATACAGTAATTCAAGTATAAAATTTGATTCTAAAATCGGAAATTATTTTCCGAACAACTCAATACTTAAATACAAATTTATCAGATACATTGCTTTCTGATGTTTAAAAATTGAACAAAATGGATACCTTTCAAAAGTTAATCAAAGTATTAAAAAACAGGAAAAATTATTTAGAAACAGAGAAAAGAGTACTGAAGTGATGCGTAATATCAGTCCTCCTATATGGCTAGGCAATCTCCTCACATAGAGAGAAGTCCATTGAAGCAACAGAAGTGTAGTTCTGCAGAAGGATACTGAGAATACCATAGACTGGACATTTGAGCAACAAAGATGTTTTAGGGAAAATAGAAACAAAAAGGACACTTTCTGTTAACAGAAAGTAACAGCTGAAATCTCTAAGAGGAAAGGGGGCTTAGAAAATCTGATACTCACAGGACAAACTGAAGACGAAAGAGACTAAGGAAAACATTGCATATCTTATCTAACGAACTGGTGTAAATGAATGACAGGACAGGGTTTAGGAGAGATAACGAAAAGCCAAAATGTATTAAGAGCTCCAGAGGACAGGGAATTGTGGAGAGTCATGATCATTAATGTCTTCCAGGACACGGCATATAGAAGAAGAAGAATTCTCTTCTGAATGTTGATTTTTATTTGATAAATAGCTTTCTGTTCATTGTTCTGGCTTGCGAACTTATATGACGAACTTAAAGTATTTGGGACGCTATACGTCGATCAGGAGTGGGCAACTTATGGCTTACAGCCAAACGCCCGCTCGCGAATGACGGGAAAAATTACGGGAAATAACAATTGGTATACTGAAAATACTAACGGCACATAATACTTGCCTATTCACTAACAGAGACGTAAAGAAGCAAAGATATGGCCTTGGAGATTCCCATCGTCGGAATATATAAGTAACGAGGAATTAGTGAGATTAGCGCGAAAAGAACAAGACTTATTTAGAATCAGAGAGGGTTTGTTAAAATGTCTGGGACACTTAATGAGAAAAGAAGACCCAGAGAATTTGACACTCACAGGACATATTAAAGGCAAGATAGGAAAATGGAAACATTGAGTAACTTAACTAACGAGATTATGTAAATGGATTGCTGAACAGGGAGAGATTATAAGGAGGAAAACATTGCTTAGAGATACAAAAGATAGGAAGTTTAGGAGAGCCATGATCGCCCACATTTCATGAATACAATATGAGGACTAGTAATAAGGAGTGCCAGAGAAAAGCGATAATAAAAAGGATAACAGGATAAAGGCGTTAGTTAGATCCAGTGATAGGACCCAAAGAGTTTGAGTTCAATACCTAGTTAAGGTATTGGAGAACTTGGAAAAGGGAATTAACAGGAGATAACTGATAACTGACATCCATTAAACATGGCACGTGGAACTAGAAAAATCTACACCAGTGAGCAAATTAAAGGGTTCAGTTCGACATTCCAACCACCTGAAGAAGGCCGCAGCGTACAACGGCCGAAATGTTGTGATAAATATGGCAACAAAGATGAGGACAATAGTCCGAATAATGTAAATAGTGTACGTAAAACCTCATCTCAGAAATATAGACAGATACTGAAGAAGGCCGGAGCGTACAACGGCCCCGAAACGTTGAATAATGGTAATGTTAGGCATTCCTTTTGAATAAACACTCGGCATTCATTGGCCGAGCAGAAAGTGCTGCTTTCGCTGGTTATGTGACCATTAACATTAGCGCTGAAGAGAACACGTTCCAAATTTTGCTCCCAGTCTGATAGACAGGTAGTAAAGAGAAGAACAACTCGAATAGCATAGGCTGCACAGACAACAGATGCCGAATATTTCCTCATAAGGAAACGGTTGATATTACCATTACAATATTATTGAATTTTAACAGTAACCTTCAACTTTGAGAGGATCTCAAACCTTCAACCGATTCCCTTCTCTGAACAATTAATCAATAGACTATACACACTTCCAGGGAGATGTTTATCAACACACAGAGACAGATATGCAATGTCATAGGTATTGATCTGGCATCTCGTCTACATTCACTTTCTCACAGATGTGCTGTGGCTTCCCTCTGTCTTTTCTACAAATACTTTCATGGCAACTGCTCTGACGAACTACTTTCACTGGTATCCAAACTGCATGAATTTAAGCGTCCTACTAGATTGGCATCTCGGTCCCACCCTTTCACTGTCGAAATGGTCAAATGTAGCCGTCTCTTCTACTCCAACAGCTTCTTATCTCGCACCTCCCGTCAGTGGAACTCCCTTCCTCTTACTTGCTTCCCTGATAGCTACAATCTTCAAATTATCAAATGTAATGTCAATCGACATCTTCTGATGCCTTGATCCGGATCCCCGTCCTTCTCTTTATCCTTTTCCCAAACACTCCTCTTTACTCTTGCTCTCACTCTCTGCAACCCCTTGCGAGCTAGTGGCACTCCCGCCTTGTATGGGTGATATGCTTTAAAAAAAAAAGAAGCACTTTCCTGAGTTCGATCCTTCTCAGGCGGCCTAGTACTTTTAGCTTTGCACCGAGTAAACAGGTATATTCACGCATTTGTATATCCAAGGTGGGTGGTACGAGAGCGCTTCATTTTTCTGCATATTCGCTGGAGTTATTAAAATTATTCTTAACCTAAAAACGTCATTGACTTTGACATCAGTAAAATACTTGACAGATTGTATTTTAATAATACTTTTCTTTTAGGTAGAATGATTGTCGAAAATGTAAACGGGAAAATAAACAACTCGGTGTCAAGCTTTCTTCGTCCGGTCATAAACCTTTTTCAGATATCGTCTGCTCTTATGCTTTTACGGTTGTGTCTACAATTACAGCATTCATCAGACATTTTGGTTTACCGCCCTTAGCTACAAGCCGACCTTGCTTTATTTATTTTATTGTTACAAATTGTTTTTTTTATTTCTTTTTTTTACAGTCATTTTTATTTCTTCCTTTATTATAAGCATCGTTTTCTTGTTTCTTTTTTACTTCTTTGTCCTTTTTTTATCTTTCCTTCGCTTCTTTTTCCATCACATGCTTTTCTACCTCTCATTCTGTCCATCATTTTCCGGTTTATTTCTTTTATTTCTCTTTCGTTATTTTCTATCCTTTATTTCTTTTTCATTCAGATCATTTTCTTTCTTTCTTTCTTTCATTTAATTCCCCTTTTATTCTTTCTTTCATTTTTTTTTCACTTTCTTTCTGTTAATTTTATTTCTTTCTTTCAATTCCCCTTCATTCTTTCTTTTCGTTTTGTTTTCTACTTAACTTTATTTCTGTTAATTTTCTTTTTTCTTTCTTTTTCTCTTTCTTTCTTTCTTTCTTTTAATTCCCTTTTCATTCTTTCATTTTCTATTCTTTTCTACTTCCTTTCTGTTAATGTTCTTTCTTTCTTTCTTTATTTTAAATCCATTTTTTCTTTCATTTTCTATTCTTCTCTACTTTCTTATTGTTAATTTTCATTCTTTCTTTGTTTCTTTGTTTCTTTCTTTCTTTCATTAATTCCCCTTTCATTCTTTCATTGTCTATTCCTTTCTACTTTCTTTTCTGTTAATTGCCGTGAAGGCAATGTATTGTAGTCACAAAAATAGGTTTTCTACAACGAAATACTTCTGGCCATTTGCTGTAACTGTCTACTACAATCAAGTAGTAGAATCCCTCTAATGGACCTGCGAAATCTACATGGATTCTCGACCACTGTTGATCTGTCTTAGGCCATGGCTTATGAGTGATCGGAGGTGCCTGGGCTGCTAAGGAACAGCCCTTGCATTTGTCCACCATATGTATAATATCTTGATACATGTTTGGCCAGTACATGTAACTTCGCATAAGGATTTCATTCTGTTCTTTCCTGGATGGCCCATGTGAAAATCGGTTGAGGATTTGCCTTTGTAGCGTTTTCGGGTTTACTACTCTTTCATTATATAGCAGAACATTATCACATAACGAAAAACTGCCTTTTCCTTACAATTTTTGTTTTCATTTCCTTTATAAATTCGTCATTCACTGCTTCTTTTCTTATTTCCTGTAATGTGACGAGGAGGTCTCGAATTGTACTACATAATTATGTTCTAATACCTTCCTCATATCGTAGAGCTGCAATTACGGAATCTTCTAATGGTTCCGTTTTTGTTTGGTATTTGTCTTGAAAGACCATTTGCATGCCCGATTTTGTTTGATGGAAGTTACTTCAATATAAAATTATAGTTTAATAAAATCGTCCCCATCTTAGCAATCTATTAGCAGTGTAGATAGGTAGACCTTTCTTTGATCCAAATATTGTCAATAACGGCTTGTGGTCCGTCTGTAAAGTGAGAAATCTACCGTAAATATCTGTGGAATCTCGTAACCGAAAAATAATCCCCAGCATTTCTTTTTCGATTTGTGAGTAATTTTGTTCGTCTGGTACAACGATCTTGACGCATGCCCTATGGGTTTTAGTGTCCCAGTCGGCATTTTATGAAGTATACATTCCCCAACCACATAGGCACTCGCGTCACTCGCGACTATTATTTTCAATTTTGGATCATAATGCGCTAAAAATAAATCTGCTGTTAGAGTTTTAATGATTTTGTCGAAATTTTTCTGACATTCATATGACCATTCGCAAACTTTTTCCTTCTTCAACAGTTCGTTTAGGTATGCGCGTAATTTGTGCCTGTTAGGAATAAATTCTTGATAATGATTTACTAAGCCCAAGGAGCTTTGTAACTCGGCTAAATATTTTGGAGCCGGCATTTTTCTTATTGCCGTGGTTCTTTCTGGGTCTGGTCTTCTTCCTTCTTCGTCAATAATATAGCCCAGATATTTTATCTCCTTCATAAAGAAGTCACATTTATTTTACTTTACCTTAAAACCGTAATTTTGTATCTGCCTGAAAACCTCTTGAACGTGTTCCCAGTGTTGTTCAATATTTTTGCTATTTATCAGGATGTCATCAATGCGATCGTGAAATCCAGTCCGCCTAGCATAGTGTCCATTATTTGCTGAAATATCGCCGGCGCGACCTTGATCCCGAATGGTAATTTCTGGAACTTATATAACCCTTTATGTGTGTTTATGCACAACAACCTCGAGCTTTCCTCATCTACTGGTACTTGTAGCTATGCTTCCCTCAAGTCTATCTTTGAGAAAAATTTTCCTCCGTTCAACTTTGTGAAAACTTCCTCTGGACTAGGGAGAGGATAGTGATAATCCTTAATCACTGCATTCAATCCCGTCGAGAAATCAGCGCAAACCCGTATCCCACCCGATTTCTTTTTCACGTAAACCGTAGATGCGGCCCATTGACTAAATTCCACCTTTGTCAATATACCGGTTTAAACGAGTCTATCCAACTTTTCGTCTATTTTTTCCAATTATGCGAAAGGTACATTTCTTTTCTTCTTGAAAATGGTTGTACATTTTCTTTTAGTTCGATTATGGCCGCGATTTTTTACATCTCCCGAGGCCGGCTGAAAATACGTCGGGGAAACTCTCCTTTAACTTCTTCAATTTCTCTGCCTCGGTCGATAACCTTTCTACTTTTTGGCAGAACGTATTTATCGGTAAATCCCAGAGGTCAAATTTCTGCATCCAGTCAGTTCCAAATAAATTTTCCGTATTTTTTAGAACATACATCTTTAATTTCTTGGTCATCCCGTTGAACGTCACATTTGTGATAATCTCCCCACTCAAATTGGGATTTTCGCTTGTTACCGACCTGGCTATTTTATCTGTTCTCAACATGGTCGGTTTGTTTAATTTCTTAAATCTGATCTGGAATCTAATTGTAATCTGATTTTTGTTGTTTAACATTTCTACTTGTACGTATTTTCGTATATTTATCCCGTCCGCTTGGTCAGTTCTAGTGACTCTTACTCGGCTTTTGTTTTCTTTCTTTGTTCTACAGTGCGTACTTAATTTCAATATCCTCGTCGCCACTGTTATGGTCCAGGTTAGGACCAAAGAAGAACAACACAAACACAAGAGTAGAAATAACGAAGATATATTACACGAAATAATAATACAAGATGTGGAAGGTGTTAGTATGACTGTCAGTCTGGTTTGGAGTGAACTACTATCGGCTCGACTCGATTCGTCTCTCTCTCTCTCTCTCTCTCTCTCTCTTGAGAGGCGTAGTATACATCGTGTTAGGAAGAGTTAATTCTGTAGTTATAGGTAAGGACCCATAACATTTTCTTTCTTTCTTTTAATTCCCTTTTCATTCTTTCATTTTCTATTCTTTTCTACTTTCTTTCTGTTAATTTTCTTTCTTTCTTTCTTTCTTCCTTTTACTTTCCCTTTCATTCTTTCTTTCATTTTTTCTTTTTCACTTTTTTCTGTTAATATTCTTTCTTTCCCTTCTTTTTCACTTTCTTTCTTTCATGTCCATCGTTTTTATTTCATTTTGATTCTTTTTTACCCGATCTTTATTCCTTTTTCATTTTTTCCTATCTTTTATTTCTTTTTCTTTTTCATTTACATCATTTTCTTTCTTTCTTTCTTTCTTCTATAACTCACACCTAGAGGTTATAATATTATGTCTCGCTTCGACTGTTCGCTTTGAGTTCAATAGAATTCTCTCCGCGAGACCCCAACTGACGAATATCTATTTTTGTAAAAATACAAAATATGACCCAAGGTCAAAAGTGGAGATGAGGAGTGTTGGTCATCATCTGTCTTATCTTAAACTTAACTAACTACAACCACAGACACAAACAATCTATACAAAATTACTTTCACCAAAATTCCACATTCTTACTACAAGTACCATAATATCTCAGAGTCTCTATAAATCCTAATTAATCCCCATATATACAATTTGTCTAGGCGGGGTAATAGAATAACAACATTTAAAAATGAAAACCCCAATGAATATTTACAATATTCATAATACTATTGTTGTGGTGTCCTCCCTCTAAAGAGTCTAGGTTGGAGACTCCCACCTACTATAAAATTAGTAGGAG
Organism: Acanthosepion esculentum; assembly: GCA_964036315.1. Classification (NCBI taxonomy): domain Eukaryota; kingdom Metazoa; phylum Mollusca; class Cephalopoda; order Sepiida; family Sepiidae; genus Acanthosepion; species Acanthosepion esculentum. Next base: position 111,361,677 of record OZ038482.1, on the reverse strand, counting down.
AGAAGGCCTTGAGGAACAGTCGAACAGATTGTTTATTACTGTCGAACTCTCTGCCTTGAGCAGAGGGGAACCCGGACGATTCTTTGATGAAGGGTAAAGATTCGTCCGGGGAGGTAGACAGACCCTGAATCCGCTTATACGGGTTCCAAGGGAATATTGTTGGCCGAGCCTACGGGCTCGGAGAACCCACGGTAAACTCGGCCTTGTGCCACATACATCACTCGTGGGGGTGCTGTTAAATATAACAGTCGAATAGATCTGTTCCAGCTGTTCCTCCGGGCAGAGAGGATCCCCAGACGAGGCTATGTCAAAGGGCAGAGTCTCGTCTCGGGAAACAGCTACCCGACCCGGGGTCTATGGGGAAATTTTAGCCAAGCCTATGGGCTCGGATTGTCTCACATTAAACACGGCTTTGAGCCACATCCTAGATCGTGGGAGGCTGGTAAATATAACAGTTGTATAGATTGAACGCTGGGTCAACCGACACGCACTCACTAGTCGTGTAATACTCTTCTGTTGTACTTACTGTTACTATATAGGATATATCTGCAACACTTGTTTTGTTATTTCCTATACCATTTTCTCGGTCACAACAACTATATATAAAAGAAGCTAAACAAAATTGTGTTGGTAATTAAAAAAAAAACTCACAATCCTCTATTGTGAAAGAAATATCAATTAACTGGACGAAATTAATGCGGGACTTGGATGAATTAAGATCAGTCATTCGAACTGACATACATGCAATTACACACTCATTCAGACACAACAACAATTACGAAAGAACATATTCGAAAAAGAAAAAGTGTCCAACAGCCACCAAGAACTGACATTTCTGGTCACCTAACGGAGGAGTGGGTGGTGAATTAAATTAAAGAATGTGGAGACAAAAATAAAAGGGGCCAAGATACATACATCCCCTAGCTAAGTTAACTTGGCGTAAAACGTAAGAACAATACAAGCCTAAACTACCCTATTTTGGGCAGGGTTTCTAATGTTTAATTCAGCATCAAAATGTCTTTCTCGGTCAGCTCCTTTCACTCGACAGATACGCGCAAGTTTCACCCATCTTTTGCCAAATTCTGATCGAGGGAATCGTCGACTTTCCGTCGTGATGTTTACTTTAAACTGATGCTTAAAGCACAATATCAGTTGGGAAGAGGTAAACATTTCGTCTCCATAGAATTCCTTCTATCGCGTCGTCCATATCCCAACTCGAATAGCACATGGTAAGCACAAGAACACAGCCTTGGTCACTGACGCTACAGCATCGCTACAAACAGAACTAGCCACGAGAACAAAGAACTTTGCGCGCAACATGCGAACCATGATGTCTTCAGTAAACTTGCACAACAGGCCTACAACCTTGTAATGTAAGAAGGCGTGACCCAGCGTCTTCACCGACTTACCTCATCGGAAGCATTTGGGAAAATTTCCCAAGCCCTTTAAAGAAAATTTTTGCAGACCCATAGGGCCTTTCGCATCACCAGTCTGATGAATGATGCCTCATTGTTAGCAAGGCATTACAAACCAGGCGCCTAAGGTCATATGGAGCGAGTCTCAGGCTTCGATCAACCGAGCTCTCCAATCAGATCATCTTGAACGGACCGCTCACTAATACCTGATATAATGCCTTACTGGACAACGTTTGTACGTCGATGAGGCCATTCATCGCCCGGAAGAGAAACTTGAGAGCTCAGAGTTATTCACGATAGAAGAACTCGCCTTAGGGAACACGGTGGGCCACATCCTCGTACAAATGCACACTTCTCAAGAACGGAAAGTTCTTCCTGGCGTCTTACTTCCAGGATTCGCCATTGCGAATACATTCGATCTAGAAACAAGATGCGAAGCGTATATTGACGAATCTCAATGCTAGGCATGCGCAGACTGCATTCAGTAGGATGGAGCTAACAGATCTTCCGGCATACATTGAAACCCTTGCCTCCCTACAAAAAGGAGAACAAAACCCTAACTAATTGCATTATTCGTGGCTTACGGGAGTGGAAGCACGGAGAGTCAGTAAAGGAGAATTGGGTAGATATGCGAAACACATACTCCCGCCTTCCCTTTAAGGAAAGATTTCCCCCGACATCACAGACGAACGGAGTTTTTTTCACCTCAACTGATGGTCTCCGTTGTCTTTTGGTAGGCGGAGACATTTCTTGCTTTTATTTTGGGAGGGGGTGACTGGGTGTAAGTCTTGCAGTATGAATAGTCTTTACCTGAAATGACTGGGATCTCAGCTGAGTGGGATAAACTTGCAGGGGTGTAGGGGGTGTAGATAAGAATCAAGGTAATGAATTCTGAAAAGCTGATGGACGTGATAACATTTTACGATGGCGATTTAATATATAGTTTGTTTAGTATTCAATTTTCCTTTCAGCTTCTTAATCTTTTCAGTTTTTTTCAAATCTAGCATAGCAATTCTTCTGGATCTCTATAAACGATGCACTCAAGCCTGGGGTCGCCCTTAACGCTGGTAGAGGGTGTGGGACTGTACGTGCCATTAGTCCCGGGTGCTTCAGGTGACTGAAATCCCACTGTTTGACGCTTTCCTCTGACCCTTTCAGCAACTAGCCATTCCCCATTTTCCTTCTCCACAAATGCACAAGCAGCTGTCAAAGGCTTTTCAGGAAATGTGGTGTCGTAAACGGGGCCCAGCTGTGAGTTTGACCACTCTTGTCCCAGTTGCTGGCATGCCCATGACAGGCTAGAAAAAAATAGAAGAAGGTCTTTCGTTTGGAGCTTCTTCTCTGGGCCGGAAGAGGAGAGATGAACAGACGCTCTACACTTCCAGCACGCTGGTTTTCGACCGGTCACTATGACCGGCTTTTCATGCCTGCTACATCGAAACAGTAGGACGGTTTGTAAGGCTTCCCGATCAAGCATGATGTCAAAACGCTATCCCCCGTTCAGGTACTGAAATAGGTAGACAGATGCTCCCCAATAGAAACCAAGAACACTGCTACAGAGCCCAACGCCTGCCGTTATACTCGTTTTTAACACCAGATCTTTTGTGATCAGATTACGGGTGGCTCTCTTTATGCAGTCTTTGAACGTGGGTAGCAGTATGTCCAACATGAAAGAAGCCCGATCCCTTAATTATTCTCTGGGGCTTAACCTTCATGAATTCCACTGTCTTAACCACTATCTCTTTCGTAGTGCGACAAATTTTGCGTGTACGCTTGTCAACCGCGTAGACTGACACAATTATTTTTTCAATCTTCTTTATTTTTTATTTTTTTGGTGGGGGTCTTCCAAAAGTTCACATTCTTTTATAAAGTGTGCGTAACTCTTGGACCGCTCCAAAAACACCACGATGTTGATCACACATATAAGGAGGTCTTCCAGCAAGAAGATGATTCCCCAGCCTCAGCATTGTCATTCTTTTCATTCGTACTTCGCTTGTTGTTGCTATTAAACGTTTCTGGCCTCCAGACTTATTTTTCTTGGTCATTTTCTTTTCTTTTCTTTTTCTCATCATCCAAATAACTACTATTTACTGCAGGTTTTGATGTTTCTTCTTTTTTATCAGGTAGGTCCACCTCAGAGGTGGTTCTAAACAAGATTTCTTGATTAACTGATGCTTGTCGGCCATTTTCAGACGAGTGATTCGTTTTCACTTTTTTCTTTCTTTTCAGGAAAAGTGTGTCTGTATGTTTGTAAGTATGTGTGTGTTTTTTATTCTATAAAATATAAAACGAAAAGAAAAAGAAAATTCAAATAAAATTAAGATATAGAGATTAAATGAAATTATTCCCCGAAAGGAAGAAAAAAAATTTAACAATCCAAAAATTATACAATTAACACAACGATGTAACTGAAAAACGTAAAAGTAAGAGGAGGGGGAATACATAAAATACTACAAGTAAAAAACGGTTCTAACACAAAAAATAAAATAAGTGAGAGGAAAATAGACGACAGAAAACGTGTGATACAAAAAAATAAAGTTTCGCCTAAAAATCGACGAGCAAAAAATAGAAAAAGAAATATAGCCACTAAAAACATGAAATTATATATTACACTAGAAGGTTTGACAATAAACACATAAGCAAAAATAAAACAACAAGAGAAAAAATTAAGACACGAAAAAAAGTTCATCGATACAAACGACGAAAACAGAAAAATGGAAATGTAAACACTAAAAATAAAATAGACTAAAATAAAAGACTAAAATAAAAATAGAACATAAATAGTAAACACTGAACAAAAGTTTCACCGAATTAAGTGACGAAAGAAAAATAAAAAGTTGCAAATATATAGTCGAAAAAATTAAATAAAGCAAGAAGAAAAATTAAAGTTTCGACGAACAAAAGATAGAAATACAAAACAATTAGCTACAAAATTAAACAAAGCAAGAAAAAAAATTAAAGTTTCGCTGAAGAAAAGATAGAAATACAAAACACTTAACTAAAAAAATCAAATGAAAGATAAGAAAAGAAATTAAAACCATAGTCTTGTGTAACACAGATACATTAGAGAAAATAAAAAATTAGAATGAATTAAAAAGAAGAGTTACTACCGAGAGGGTGAAAAATTAAAATGTGAAAAATAAGCTGAAACGAATAAAAGAAAACAATATATCAAATACAAACAAAAATTTGAACGAATTAATATAAATAAAGTTAAACTAAAGTCGAAAGTTCCCGTAAAAACAGGTCTATGCAAACAAAAATAAAAAATCCCAAAAAGTCAGTAGCAGGTCAGAATAACGTCACGTACGAGATGAGATTTCAACTGGTTATAACTGAGAGCTAGAAAAGGGTAAGCTTTAACAAATTCTGCACTAAGTCCAACGGACTCCCCACTCAAACGAGATCTCACACAAGAGAGAATCTGTAGAGAATCCGAGAGTTTACTGTAGAGAATCCGAACGCATACACTCGGGCCAGTAATCAAAATTTACCCAGGCCCCACAACCGGGCACGTTGCATTGTCTATTCTACTCAGCCAAATCTCCGTCCGTAGACAAAGCCCCGACTGAGTCGCTCTCTGCCGGAAGACAGAGAACTTGACATCGCAAGCCAGACAGCGAACTGGCCGACTACGACGGACTGGTATCTTTCTTCGCGTACAATTAATATATCATCCAGATAAGCAACCGCAAAATCACAATCTGCAAGCATAGTATCTAAAGCTACTTGAAATACAGCTGGAGCCTCTTTTTTCCCCCAAAACTGTTCCCGCCCAAATAATAGTCAGAACAAACCACAACAATCAACGCAAAATTCAACAAATAGCTTTATCTTCCCAAACAAAAACAAAATTGTTAAATAAGCTATATAAACAAATTTTTATTACGTTAATAAAAACACCGATCAAAATAAAAATAATATATAAGATAAAAAATAAAAATAAAAATAAATAAAAACAAGCAAAATAATTTGACCCAAATAAATAAATAAACGACTTGCGGTAAAATAGCCGCCATAATAGACAACCCACAATAAGCTATATAAACAAATTTTTACTACGTTAATAAAAACACCGATCAAAATAAAAAATAAATGAATAAAAATAAAATAAATATAAAGGATAAAAAACAAAAATAAAATTAAATAAAAACAAGCAAAATAATTTGACACAAATAAATAAATAAACAAATAAACGACTTCCGGTAAAATATCTGCCAAAAATGACTACCCTCAATGCACCACTGACCCGTATATATAAATAGCTGAGAAAAATAACAGCACTCGTGGCCCGACGATTGCATCTAGCATGAAACAGACTGTCACCTCTAAGTGTTGACTACTATGTTCACTTTTATATTTACACACGCGCTTTCTCTGATATTGAGCACTTTATCACATAAATATAGCACACTTTAAGACTATATTTCTTCATATATATATATATAATAATAATAATAATAATAATAATAATAATAATAATAGGAATAAGCCTGTATACCCTGGCAATCAGTGTAGGTGAAACTTAGGTTTATATTATATTGGCTCATTAGGTTTATATTAGGCTTGCTCTACTTAGTGTATTGAGCACTTAGTTATTTTGACTCGTTTTGGAGTTTTTTTTCTTTGAACTCTGAGCTTGAATTCTGCATGACTGTTTTCGCCTCAATTTCATGTTCTTAGTTTTTTCTGTTTTTATCCCTCATTTTTCATTGGGCATTGTTCAATCACAAGCTGAAATACCTAAGGTTTTTCCAAACGGGTACCACTATATATATATATATATATATATATATATATATATATATATATATATATATATATATATATATATAATGAAGTTCAGATAAATATAACTAACGTAGGAAATATTATTATTATAATACATATTTGCATGGAATTTTATCAGAGAACTATAAAAATTTGATATATACATATCTACAAATGCTAAGAAAAAGAAGAATATAAGCAATGATCAATTAATTTTATGTACAATTATTTATTTCAGAAATAGATGACAGTGCCTATCGAGCTGTTTTGTTTTTGCGTTTTTAGCGCTGATCAACTCGTTGTGCGTTATATAAAGCTGAAACATAATTCGGATTGTAGAAGGTTGTTTGCAGAACGATGCATACTTCCAATTCTTAATAAGATGTTGTGAACCTATTTCAAAAACGCCTTGGAACATCTTATTAAAAAACAACCATGTGCTTTACCCTTCCATGGAGATATATTCTGTGTTTTTAAAGCGGATCACATTTCAGCTATCTATAGACTGACCTCGAGACAATTTATATTGAACCAAGACAACCATCCTTATGCAAACTTAATGATTGTTTGCTAGAACTTAATATAATCTGTCCGGAAGAGACAACCCAACACCACCATGTCAATACCACTGACTGAACGGCGGGACAACTCAGGACCGTGACAACGCAGCACCAGAAATACATAACTTTTTTTATAATCGAATAAAAGTAATTTGTTAAGGATTAAATTCTTAATTAGAGAATATTTTTTAATTATTAAAAAGTAAATCGGCGGTGTTGAGTTGTCCTGCACCCGAATCTGTCTATAGATATGTTTGTGTCACTATTTACATTAATCGGACTATTGTCCTCATCTTTGTCGCTATATTTATTACAATGTTTCGGCTGTTGTACGTTCCGGTCTTCTTCGGGTGGTTTGAATGTCGAACTGAACCCTTCATTTCGCTCACTAGGTTAGACGGTTCTAGTTCCACGTGCCATGTTTAATGGATGTCAGTTATCTTTTGTTAATTCCCCTGTGAGAGTTCTCCACTGCCTTAACCTGGTAGTGAACTCACACTCTTTGTTTCCTTTATCCACTGTGCCATACGTCCTTGAGATTATTTTCCTGTTTGCAACTGTTGTAGTTGAACTTTCTCTTAACCATTTTAATTATGTCTGGTTTTATTGCAATAATTAAATAGTGTACCTCTATTAGGATCTTTAAGTGTATAGTTACTAACATTGTAAAAAATGTTATTTGCAAAAAGATGGTCATAGCTCATTAAAAAGGAAAAACATATAATATTATAAAATTAATGAGTAATAATAATAATAATAATAATAATAATAATAATAATAATAATAATAAGCGAACAAACGACCACAATTAAGTAAAGGGCAAAAAGAAAATTTAAAATTGCTTGAAGAGGTACAGTAATTATTATTGATGAATGTAGAGCTACATTGGACGGACGTGATTAGCGGATTATCATTTGGGCTCTTCAAGGAACGAATCAACAAACGCGTTTTAGATTAGATCGTCGGGGTTCTCGGGTAAGATTTTTGTTATAATTGTATGCAGTAAAATTGTTAATTTGATGATGATGTTGTGAATCATTGTTAGTTATTGTCATCTTTTGGATAAGATGTTTTTATCAATTACAATTTACAGAAAATTAAAATTAAAATTTGTATTTCTTGTAACCTAGAAAGGGTTCCTGAATGAGAAATAACCAATGAAATGATAATCTTTGAAATGAAATGATAATCTTTATAACATCAACAAAATACAATACTCGCCAGCGGCCTGAAGTAGGTAAAACCACTGTTAGTGGTGGACTACGTAGACAGCATATTAACCCCACTTATAACAGTGTCCAACACATTTATGAAGATTACGACATACCCATCAGTGGTCATAAGTAGAGTATATAACACTAACTCAGCCTGTTCATTATCTATCTATCGATCTATTTATCTGTTGCAACATTGAAAGAGTTACAAAATAAGGAGTAACCAAATCTGAGGTTGAAAATGAAGTCGTAATTTTTATAACATCAACAAAAGACAATACTCGCCAGCGGCGTGAAGTAGGTAAACCACTGTTAGTGGTAGACTACTTAGACAGCATATTACGATATTTACCTGCCTCCCCACGAGGTAGGATGCGGCACAAGGCTAAATTTAATGTGGAGAAATCCGAGACATTTCGAAAAACTGATTATTACCTATCTGTAAAAAAAAAAAATTCAAAGACATCAATTTAATAGAATAGCCGTTCGCGTTTCCGGATATTAATACAAACTGCTGCAAACGAGCCACATGTAGATCTTTGACCTTTAATATCCGGGTCGTGGAAATATGATGACTGAGAACCTTTTTAGATCACAGTCAATATAAAAGATATTTTATTTCAATCTCTATGTTTATTTACTGGGTATAAATTCAGATCCAATTGAATTAAAACGTAAATTTAATGTTAATATGCATGAAACAAAAACGTATGTGTAAATTGTGTTAATGTCTTGCCGCTATCAAACATCTGAAGTTTAGCGTATGTGGCTCTTACATTAAGCAAGTCTGTCTACTTTTTTTTTCTATTGGATTAATTTGATTAATCCTGTTATGGGAACTTACCCATAATAAGAATGGACTATTCCGTACCTCATAAATACTGCGCCTCAAGAGGAAGCAGCAGTGAGTGATCCAGTCCTTTTTGGACGTCTCAGCTATTCGGTCGAACTCTCTGCCTCTGAGGCAGAGGGGAACTCTCTGCCTTTGGGCAGAGAGGAACTCGGACGAGGCTCCGCCGAAGGGCAGAGCCTCGTTCGAGGTGGTTGACCAACCCGATCCCGTTTATACGGGATCTACGGGCTATTTTTGGCCGAGCCTACGGGCTCGGGTACCCCACTTTAAACCCGGCCTTGTGCCACATCTGTCCCTCGTGGGGAGGACACTAAATACTCCAGTCCTTTTTGGACGTCTCAGCTATTCGGTCGAACTCTCTGCCTCTGAGGCAGAGGGGAACTCTCTGCCTTTGGGCAGAGAGGAACTCGGACGAGGCTCCGCCGAAGGGCAGAGCCTCGTTCGAGGTGGTTGACCACCCCGATCCCGTTTATACGGGATCTACGGGCAATTTTTGCCCGAGCCTACGGGCTCGGAAAGCCCACATTAAACCGGCCTTGTGCCACATTCGACACACGTGGGCGTGTTGTTAAACATCGTGAGTGATCCAGTCCTTTTTGGACGTCTCAGCTATTCGGTCGAACTCTCTGCCTCTGAGGCAGAGGGGAACTCTCTGCCTTTGGGCAGAGAGGAGCTCGGACGAGGCTCCGCCGAAGGGCAGAGCCTCGTTCGAGGTGGTTGACCACCCCGATCCCGTTTATACGAGATCTACGGGCAATTTTTGCCCGAGCCTACGGGCTCGGAAAGCCCACATTAAACCGGCCTTGTGCCACATTCGACACACGTGGGCGTGTTGTTAAACATCGTGAGTGATCCAGTCCTTTTTGGACGTCTCAGCTATTCGGTCGAACTCTCTGCCTCTGAGGCAGAGGGGAACTCGCTGCCTTTGGGCAGAGAGGAACTCGGACGAGGCTCCGACGAAGGGCAGAGCCTCGTTCGAGGTGGTTGACCACCCCGATCCCGTTTATACGGGTTCTACGGGCAATTTTTGCCCGAGCCTACGGGCTCGGAAAGCCCACATTAAACCGGCCTTGTGCCACATTCGACACACGTGAGCGTGTTGTTAAACATCGTGAGTGAGTGAGTCAGGCAGTCGGCCAGTCAGTCAGAGACAGAGTCGCGTCAGACGATTACTGTAAGACATTGGAATAGTGATACTGGTCGAGACAACCTAGTTCTCTCTAACCTAACCTGATTGTTATTACTTACACTTGTACTTCTTTTATACATATTCTGTTTGTAATATATCTGTGTTATTCCATACCTGTGTTCGAATTATTCTTCATTGGTTCTACCTTGGACCATCACCGTGGTACAAGGAACCTGGACCATAACAAATCCAATAGCAAAGTCGAGGTCCATAGTGATGTACAGATGAATCACACCCTGAAAGTTATCCAATCTTATATTACCAAAGATCGAAAAGAGCTGAAAGCGGTTTTGGATCCAATTGCAGCAACAGCTAAACGCAACAAAAAGCATGCTAAGGTTCCTGATACCATTAAGACAACTAATCTGTATAGAAAGCTCTGGCAAATAAAAATACCCGAAAGACAACCGGAGCCATTAAATAGAGCTGAGAGTTGTAGCGTGCACCATCAGAAGAGTTGTGAATGAGGACATTGTGCACAGAAGTCAGGTCATAACAGAATCTCGTTTGATCCGTGCCGTGAGAAGCGTTTGGTAAAGAAGCTAAACCCGCTACCCCGCTCCCACTGACGCTGGAATGCTTTCGTTGTTCTCTAAGGAGAAAAAACCTTGATTTGGACTAAAGGTTAAAGCGAATGAACGATAGATACTTATACAGACACCCAACTGAAGTTCCAAGCGTCACGTAGAGCAACTTTGCCAGCAAATTTAGCGGTTCTATATTCGTCAGCAACGAAGGAGATATCATAACACCTCATTTCTTCTTTCATGACTTAACCTTTTGAACCGTAACTCCCTGATGAGTACAGTATATGTACTTTCAGACAGCGGCCGGTATACCGGTTGTTCGGCTGAAATAGTTTATGGGTCAATTCTCCTCTCTATAATAATGCGTTCTGAAACTCTGAATTGACAGCGTACGCAACGGGTAAGAGTCAGCACTATCACATAAGGCTAAGACAAACTAAGCATAGTTGCGTGAAAATCTCCATGATAATTTTCACTGAAGTGCAATAGCTCACCATACCCTAATCCTCTTGTCTATTGCATATAGGCTTTATCAAACGAGAGGTGAATGAACGCCATTATAACACTATAAAATCACCCAGGTCTACCATATTCAGGACTATGTCCAAAAACGATAAAGAACATCTGGTTTGAGCATATCGAATCCATATCGAAGCAGGCGACAATGCAAAATGTGGAGTCATTGAATGGGCCTGATTATTTAGCAATTTCGTTTGAAATAAATCCGTTCTTTTATGTCTGATGCGTCTTTTTCTAAACTCAAAAAACTGATGCTAGTGTCTAACCTGTCTTGTATCATAGGGATTCTGATCCACCCACAGATGTTGGTTGGGTAAATTTGTTATTCAATCTCTTCCAGGTGTTCCTGGCCCGTAAACAAGACTGAAGAGGCAAACAACGTATCGGCAGTTTGTCCAATAAACATCGGGAACTTTCTCTTCTGGTGAGTGAGAAAGATCCTGCGCACGATGTAAATGATACGGATGCAGGAGATGCTCTTGAAATACACTCCATGTGATACTTTGAAATGTACGACATGCAGGGGCCACTTATCATGTTCTGATACCGAGATCGTCTCCGACAAACTGTAGAATGTCTGCTTCGAGATAGGTCTTCCTTGATGCATAGTTTGTTGGTTGTGCAAATCTCTTCCAAATGTTACCTCATCCTCAAACAAGCCTTCAGAGACAAACAACGAATCTGCAGTTTGTGCAATAAACCATCGGTAAGAGTTCGCCCCTGGTGATGATCAGATGGCGAAAGACCCTGCAAATGACACGAATAGAGGAGTTATCCTTGAAGTACCCTCCACGCGATACTATGAGATGTATAACATGCCAGGATCACTTGACCTGTGCTGATATCTGGACCGTCCCCCACAGCCTGTAGAATGTGTTCTTCGTGGTCAGGCGTACGAACGGATCCCGCTCTTCCTTGATGCATAGTTTGTGGTGTCACAGATCCTGTCCCAGCAATGCGAGGATAAATAGCAGAAAATGTTGGATGACTTGGCTACCTTCGGTCGAAAAACACAATCTGATACAGCCGTGCAGCCTCGCGTCCATTACCATGAGCGCAGGCCTATATAAAAATCACATCTGCCTGCTCACGATATGAACATCCTGTCATTGTTAAACGGAATACTTCTCGACGAGCTCACTACTACACAAGTTAAACATTGAAGACAGACTAACCAAGTCATTTCATCTCAATGAAGACCATAATGCCTCTAAGACGCAAGGAGTTACTGTGAGTGGAAGAAAATGAGAAGACGCTAGTGATGCGAAAGGACAATAAAAAACTGGTTTCAGGAAAACTGAAATTGGTGACTGACGTTGCATTTAAACTTTTGAAGATAGTATGTGGCAAGAAAGTAAAAAATCTCAAGAGAATTCTACAAGCGAGAAAAACAACTATTAGGACAGAACTCATGGTTACATCAGCAAAATAATGTGACCTTGTTGCAAAACTAGCATTACGCTGAAATACATACGGTCGAGAAAAAACAGAGGGAAACCTTGTCACGGTGATGGGAACGTAGCGGAATCTCGGGATATATAGCCAGAGCGCCAGATCAGATATGGCGGCAATATTCAATGCAAGCAATCGGAGAGCCGAGTTCGAATTCCAGTCGAATCCATTACATTCGATTACGTGCTAATACACTTGGGAAAGGTATGAATCCTCTTCTTCTCCCACCAGCTGTGGGTAAATAGCAGGACGGACCGGGTTCTATAGCCTTGGATGGCAACTGGATTACCACAGAAGGAAATGGCAACCTACTCCGGGGGTGAAAAATTTGCCTCGTCAGTCATGTATCGAAAGCTACATGATCGCCTCAGCGTGTATCACGCATGGCGCATACCTGACTGAAGCTCAAAATCGAATGTAGGGTACCTCCAGTGAAGTTCGAACTGGTAATTTATCTAGAGAGGCAAACTTGTTGACCATTACACCACGCCGAAATGCCCCAATGGTCGTTTTATAAATGCGCAAGCTGGATTCTGACGAGAAAAATTGTACATTGAACTGAATTTCTTAAAAGTAGACATAGCAATTGATTCAATATAATTATCCCCCCGGGGGTGAGAGTTTTACGGATTTTATGACATGTAATTATTTATAATTACACTTTGAGATATTTTATTACGCACCTCAATGTTTCCACGATGAAATTAGTCTTAAGCAAACGATGTTGGTAAAATTTTCAGTATGTGCAATATATCGTGCGAAATTCGACTGATAATATCTACCCCCATTAAAAACATAGAATATAACTGGTTTGGGGAGTATCAGGTCGAGTTTTTTTACGCAAAGATATTAAAAATCAGATAAACGTTTACAGGTTTCCTGCCGATACGTTGTTTGCCTCTTCAGTCTTGTTTACGGGCCAGGAACACCTGGAAGAGATTGAATAACAAATTTACCCAACCAACATCTGTGGGTGGATCAGAATCCCTATGATACAAGACAGGTTAGACACTAGCATCAGTTTACGATTAATGTGGGAGCTGGAATTGTAGGTGACTGTCTGGTAGGTCCATATGTTCTCCCAGTACGTCTTACAGGAGCTTTCTACAGGGACTTTATTTCAAACACACCTCTAGACCTGCTAGTGAATATACCCCTGCTAATACGAAGACACACGTGGTCCATGCATGATGGATCTCCAGCGCATTTTAGTGTTACATTGTTCGCGATGCACTGGCTGGTATCTGCCATGAAAGATAGATAGGTAGTGGTGGGCTGGTTCCATGGCTTGCACATTTTACGATCTCAGTTGTTTGACTTTTTATCTGTGGGGTTATGTAAAACAATTGGTTTATGCATCAGACATTAATAATGCAGCTACACTTCATCAACGTGTCATGGGGACTTAGGAAACCATTTGACACCGTGTAGGAGCATTTGAAAAGATCCGGGTGAATGCGCGTGTAGAAGCAAACGGAAGACATTTTGAAATTTTTGTTGATGTATACTTGTTGAAAATATGTTTATATGGATATTTTGCCTTGTTTTGGTATCAGGATGTCGCCGCTAAAATTTATAATATCATTTTCGAATTATATCTTGTATTTTACATTTAAAAGCGTCTAGCGTAAACTTTAAACTTAATATCTCAAAATCGGAGGATTTGCATACATATGTTTATATGAACCTTTGCCCTTGTTTTGGTGTGTGAAACCCGTCCTCAAAGTTTGTAAAAGTACATTTTAATACTCTCTCTCTCTCTCTCTCTCTCTCTATATATATATATATATATATATATATATATATATATATATATATATATATATATATATATATAATACACTTGGGT
>OZ038482.1:111339829-111342329 GCA_964036315.1 Acanthosepion esculentum | reverse complement strand
CGTAAAAGTAAACACATTAAAAGTAAGTTATAGCTTCAGTAATAATCTTGAGAAGATTATAAAGTTAGACAATAATAAAAAATTAAACCACTTTAATAATCTGGATCATAATACACGTTCCAAGAAAAATATTATTAATGATATTAGTCAATTTAATTGTTGCAATTCTGAACAAAACCCATTCCTAAAGAAATGTTTAACTAAATATCTTGTTTATCTTTGCACTATCTTTAAAATGGAGAATCCGACGGTTGAAAAATTATGTATTCTTTCAAGTTTAGGTGGTATCAACATACCTTGTCCTTCGCCAACAGTACTTACAGAAATAATATATCACTTTCTAAATAATTTTGGCAGTTGAAAAGATGATAATAAGACACTTCAGTTAAAATGGAAAATTTTTCAAACGGCAAAGACATGTAGATCTATATATGAACCCTGTTTTCTGCGTTTAAATGAAAAACTGGAAATTATGAGATTCAATAAAAATTCCTCATTAAATCAAAGAAATGAATTAACTGTGAATAGTAAACATAATTTACCTGTATCTTACAATTTAGTTAAACTTTGGAATTCGATTATGCTTTTTCTTATATTTTAGTTGTACTGCGTTATATCATATATGGCTTCTCTTTCTATTTGGGAAATTAAGTTGGATTTAATATAATTTTGTATTAATCTCTTGGTATTATTAGTATTTTTTTGGTAATAATCTTTTGGTATTTGGTTTGTTATGTTGACATTTTGCATTGATTGGTTAGTGCTATTAACATCTTATATGAAGAATTTTTATTCAACTATTACATAATAATTTATCAAGTAATTCTATACGTTTAAAAAATTTACTAGTTTCTTAAAGAAGCTATTTATTTATCAACTATAAAAGATTTTATGTGGGAAATTCAGAAAGCATATATCTTGTTTAGCTTTTTTGTTAAATTACCTCTTCATGCCATTTTTATTTCTTAGGAAACGGCATAATCTGTAACCATTTGCATCTGCTTTATGTTATGTCTGGCTGTTGTTAACTGCCAATCTACGGGTCATGATTCATTTATAAAAAAAAAAAATTTATTTTTGCTTCGTCGCTTAGTTCAAATTTAACATAGGTCACATTCAATTGGTTGATCAGAGTAAAGTCCACAAACCTTACAACCCTAAGTTTTTCTTCTTTTTTTTTCGTAAGATGAGGTTGTACTTTGCTATCATATCAAAAACATCGTACAATCGCCGTAATTTACAATTGCCTGATGTGATGCATTGATACGCATCGAATCACAACTACAATTGTGTAGCGATTTTGAAGGTTTTCGGTGTAATATATCCCAAAATAAATATTATTGCTCTACATTGAATTTAGCCCTCTTTTAAATTAAATATTAAGAACGTTGGAATTGTACTCTATTAGTTCTCATGTCATATATATATATATATATATATATATATATATATATATATATATATATATATATATATAATCATCCACAGACTAACTGTTTCGCTGTATCAGTGTGGCTAGACGTTCGATTGCTTCAAGCCGGGATAGAAACCCGACTGATTTGACATCAGTCAGATATCTTACCCCTAGGGCATCGTCGCACGGCACAACGGAAGGTATCATCATCTGGTTAAACCTGATGACTTTTTGTACTGCGTGATGTGTACGTGAGTGTTGTCACTATCTAAATTTTCTATCTATTAGGGATGATTCATTATCCTCTGGGGCTTAAAGATGGTTTCATTGGAAGAAAACCCATGGTTAAGTGATTGTACGATATGTTTGTTTGGAAGATGTGTGCTTGTAAAGTGGTTTGCCCTTGGATTTTATATGTGATTGATATGTACGTTGAATGTGACATCAAGGAAATCTACTTCTTTTACATTAGTTTTTTTTTTGTCAATGCTGAATCACATATTTTTGAAAATTTCCATGATCATTTTTGTAGTTTTCACTGTTGTTCGTCTATTACAGTTTATTAGGATTATTAGATTGTCGTCCATGTAGAGGATTATATTATTTTCTCGATCATTCTACTTATATATGACATATAGTGAAAGTAAACCTATAAAATTCCAATCAGCACCAACATAACTTCCATTTAGTAAGTCAAAGCTACCTTCTTTAGCTCCGAATTTTCCTTGTCGAATAATAGCGAATTTCGGCAGTTCTAGTTAAAAAAATAAATGTGCTCAGAGTCATAATTATTTCTTCCCAGTAACATAATTTCAAACATAAACATTAGCGGTCACCCGATGACAGTCAGGATAATACACAAGACTTTCTATCATAATGCACCACTGACCCGTATATATATATATATATATATATATATATATATATATATATATATATATATATATATATATATATATATATATATATATATATATATATATATATATATATATATATACTCTTACTAAAACACAAGAAAAAGTGGCCTGTAGATTTCTTTGACGCATGGAACAGATTGTCGCCACCTGGTGTTGAACTCAATGT
>OZ038482.1:111244829-111337329 GCA_964036315.1 Acanthosepion esculentum | reverse complement strand
AAACAGACGGAAAAGTAAACAGAAAGATTAAAAAAAAAAAAAACAACTCGAAATGTTTATGTCTACCTGTTTATACTAATAAGAATAACAAAGAAATAAGTTCGTGTGACGAGGGGTGTACGTGTGTTTCTAAAGTGTATATATATATATATATATATATATATATATATATATATATATATATATATATATATATATATAGGCAGTGGTGTAGTTTCCTTGTGTGTGAGTGCTTGTTTTAAGCTTAGTATCAGTGTGAGTATAAGACTTCACCTTGTTTGTAACCTCTCTAAGGCCTCATCGTTACTCACATACTCGGTACAGGATATCATTAAAGGCTCTGTCTATATTTCTGAGATGAAGTATTACGTACACTATTTACATTATTCGGAGTATTGTCCTCATCTCTGTCGCCATATTATTACAAGGATTCGGCTGTTGTAGGCTCCGGCCTTCCTCGGGTGGTTGGAATGTCGAACTGAACCCTTTATTTTCACTACGACGAATTAATATATAGTACCAAATACTCAAATGTTATAAGATACTAGTCCCTAGGTAGTAAATGTTGAAACGATTATATGTTGGACATACTTGGATTGAGAGAACACCGTGAAGAACTTGCTGACTCACCTTCGTTAGTGACGAGGTACCCTGGTTTCATCACGCTGCAGGATTCCAAACTCTGTGACCCCCTACAGCCACACTGTGCATCTTGTCGTGCTAGCAGTAGTCACAGACCTATTCAAGTGGGACGAAAAAGACTTCGTAATGGTCATGAATTACAATAGCCAGTACTTCGAAGTGGGTCGAATAAATTCCACCACCATTAAGGCCATTATAAAACAACTGAAGGCAACCTTCTCTAGTTATGGCATTCAAGAGAAAGTGGTCTCTGAAAACGAACCAAAATTCAGTTCCGTAGAATTCGTTAAATTTTCAGATGAATATAATTTTGTGCACTCCATATCCAGCCCAAAACACCCCCAATCCAATGGTTTTGCTGAACAGACAGGGCGAACGGCCAAAATGATTTTCCAGGAGGCAAAGTGCAACAACAGTGACCCTCACATAGACATACTTGAGTATAAGAACATTCTAATCAGTAGCTCGAGGTAGTCGCATGCAGAGCTTCTTTTGGGCCTCCAGCTGAGATCCGTATTACTAATACTACCTAGCCAGCTAAAGCCCAAAACCATGGACCATGAAATGGCAAAGATACAAATGCACACACAAAAAGACAAAACATCCGAAGAATTTAATCGTTCGAGCCGACCACATGCCCCGCTACAAGGAGGAGAAAACCTTCGTTTCCAATAATTGAGTAAAGTCTGAAAATCTGCCTATATAATTAGTAAAGTCAAGAAGTAACACCTTTAGACGAAACAGACGCCATCTTAGAAGGACTAAGTGAAGCTTTGACAGAGATACGCCTGCACACAAACACTTCCCACCACATGGAAACTCGAGAGGATATTCCAACGACAAAATGTTGCACCCAAATTCCTTCAAATACCACCATACTTAACGTAAAGAGAAGAGGGTGGATATGCAGATCCCAAACAAATAATAGACATGTAACCCCCCTGACAAAAAATCCTAACTGAATCAAATCATACATCAGGTATACATCTTCATTTCAGAGACTAGCCTTAACATGAACCACTAATTTCTTGAACAGCAAACAAGGAACATACCACATATTACCCACCAATAAGTTGTAATAAATTCATTAACCTAATTGAGAAGGAAGATGTTGCATTATAGGTAATTATATATAAGTTGTCCCCTTGGACCAGCCACGTTCAGGCCATTGCGACAGGCACGCATGCGGGAACCCCAAGTCAACACAGTGAGGCAAGCCAGCTAACGTTGTACGACATTAGAATAAAATCTCCTTGTATATATTAAATGTTGGAGTCGTATTATTGATTCAGAATCAGCTCGGTTTGGTATTTGAAACCCAACGCATAACACAACAGTTCTGTCTATACAGTTTCACTCATACTGACTGGGGTCAACCTGTGATATGGTTTCTAGGCATTTTCCAAAGTACTGTATTCGACCAATAATTATTAATGTTATTAACATTTTTATATAGGCATTTTATTGCCACCCTATTGAAAAATTATTAATAACTTTATTATTCAATTTTTTTTTTTAAATTTTGAAGCTCAAAGTTGACTGGGAAGCAAGAAGTCGGAAGAGAATTCCACAAGAGAGAAGTGCAATAGAAGTAAAGGTTAGCATAAAATTTATGGCTACATCTAACCATATCAAATGCACTTAAATTCATGAAGTCTGTGAGCCATAGAGGAAAGTTCATCAGAACAATTACTATGAAAGTATTTATAGAAAAGGCACATGGAAGCTACGTTACGGCGGTCGGAAAGGGACTGAAGCCGATATGCTGAGTCAGGACCAATGACATTGCAGATTTTTCTTTGGACTTTATCAAAAATCTTTAAACATATAGCAAGATCACCAGACTACATATGGGATCAATATTCAAAGCAAGGACGAATGGTAAACTTATAAATATGTACGATAGATCCTGGCGAGAAAAATTGTCTAGCACAACATAATGAACCACCTTTCTTAGCTAAAGACTTAGCAAACGTTGGTCCGAAAAGGTGCAATGTGTCACTCCCCTGGAGGTTAGCATCAGCCATGTTGATGACAGGTAAAATGTGTTCTCTCAGATTATTAAAAGAGAGCAGTTTCATTTTGAGGCGTTAAAATTAATACACCAATCCTTGACCAATTTAGCAAACAGATTGTCGGTCATTTTTTAGATCAGCTGCCAATTTGTCCATATCGAACCGTTCAGGATTAAGACAGGAGTAAATAGTTGTGTCATCAGGATAGATTCCGAAATGAGAACTGATGATATTGGGAAGATCATTTATGAAAATTATAAGCAACGTAGGTCTAATGATAGAGTCCTGAAAAACACCGGCATTTATACAAAAAAATCTAGAAAAGTGACCGTTCAAGGCAACTTTCATTTCACGATTTGATAAGACTGGATCAGATAAAAAAAATCGCCCGGAAATACTTGTGAAGAAGACCAGTATGCCAAACCCTGTCAAATGCCTTCGAGATGTGTCCAAAACAACAGTGCGAGCTTCACCAGCTTGGTAAACTCTTTCAGCAATAATCGTTATACGTCATCAGTTGACCTAGGGATGCGAAAGCCATATTGCTTATCTGAAATAAGACCATACGAGGTGAGATGCTTAATCAACTCAGAGTTAATTAGAGCTCCTAATACTTTGCCAAAAGCGGTAGATCTTAACAGTTTTTTTTATCAGATCGTACATTTTCATTATTTACATTATGCGGACTATTGTCCTCATCTTTGTCGCCATATTTATTGCAACATTTCGGCCGTTGTACGCTCCGGCCTTCTTTAGGTGGTTGGAATGTCGAACTGAACCCTTTATTTCGCTCACTGGGGTAGACTGTTCTAGTTCCATGTGCTATGTTTAATGGATATCAGTTATCAGTTATCTCCTGTTAATTTTTCCCTCTGAAAGTCCTCCACTGCCTTACCCGGGTATTGAAGTCACACTCTTTGGGTGCTGTCACTGGATCTAAAGAACGCATTTATCCACTGTGCTATGTGTCATTTCAGAGGGGAAAATTAACAGAAGATAACGGATAAATGACATCCATTAAACATGGCACGTTTGGTTGATGAGTTCATTTTTTACTTCTACTATGTAAATTTTTTTGTCCATAATGGGGATTAATCCTCTCTTGTCAGTTTGATGATTATGCCATTGTTTGTTTGGAGATATTTTACAGACGCTCGTTCTTGTTTAGTGAGTTCGTTACTATTTTGACGGAGGTTGTTCTCTGAAGATATATCCAGAGGGTTTCTAACACTTTTAATATATGAATCAGTCAGTGCGGTCATTTGCATATCTTATGGTGTTAAGTATTTGGAGCAATTAATGAATAGGAATTCTAATTCTCTCAAAATCACGTCCCTGTATATTTTGAATGAAGTCCGGCGAGAAGACACATCCTTGTCTTACACCTCTTTCTATTTTTGTATATTTACTGAATTCATTTTCTATCCGTATGAAGTCGGTTTGCTGTCAGTATAGGTTCTGGATTATTCTAATATCCATCCCAAATATGTCAAGGTTAACGAACAGTTATAACAGCTTAAAAATAGACCAGGTTAAGTGGAGGGTGTACAGGGTGTTCCTAAAGTCTGGACACCTAGGCAAAAATGCATATTTTAAAAAAATTAAATTTTCATCAACATTTTATTGAATTGGAATATGAACAAATAACATCTTCAATATGATTTCCATCAATTTTGATGCAATGTTTGGTGCACTTTGCAAGATTCACGTGAACTCGATGCAATAACTCCACATTGTCGTCAATGTTAGCACATTCACTCTTTATTCGTTCAATTAAGTGGGTTGCATCTGTGATTTTCATTCAGTACACCTTCTCCTTTAGTATAACCCAGAAAAAGAAGGCAATTATTTCTTCTTTCGACAAAACCATGTTTAATTTGTTGAGGTAAAAATTATGGTTAATGAGATTTCCTGTGTCCAGACTTTAGGGACACCCTTTATTGAATTGTGAGAATTACTAAATTCATATTCCAAATGTGAGGTCTAATATCTCTCCGGCAGCTCCCACTCAAGAAATGCTACTTTGTGGGGTGGGTTGGGGTGGTTGCAACAGCCGTGCGTATCCTTCTCTGAACACTATAATCTTAAAAAAAGCAAAACAGTTATAGAGGTAAGTTTACAATCTTGAAAAACAACCAAGTATAGAGATACAATTATTTACATTCGTAACACCTTCTTTTGGCTTGGTTGGCAACCGGTTTACCGCAGAAAGAAATGGCAACCTACAGCGGGAAAAAAATCTGTCTCGTCAGTCATTTATCTAAAGATACATGATCGCCCAAGGGTACATCACGTATGACATTTAAACTCTTCAGGTCATGGGTCAGTCGTTATCTACCCTCCTTATCCTCATCATTTTCACTTCCTAACCCCTCCTTTTTTATTCATATCACACACCTTATTCATTATAACCATTTGACAGTAAAACTCTACAATGTAATCTTAACCTCTTCAGGTCAAGGGTCAATCGTTATCTACCCTCCTTATCCTCATCATTTTCACTTCCTAACCCCTCCTTTTTTATTCACATTAAACACCTTATTCATTATAACCATTTGACAGTAAAACTCTACAATGTGATTTTAACCTCTTCAGGTCAAGGGTCAATCGTTATCTATCCTCCTTATCCTCATCATTTTCACTTCCTAACCCCTCCTTTTTTATTCATATTAAACACCTTATTCATTATAACCATTTGACAGTAAAACTCTACAATGTAATTTTAACCTCTTCAGGTCAAGGGTCAATCGTTATCTATCCTCCTTATCCTCATCATTTTCACTTCCTAACCCCTCCTTTTTTATTCATATTAAACACCTTATTCATTATAACCATTTGACAGTAAAACTCTACAATGTGATTTTAACCTCTTCAGGTCAAGGGTCAATCGTTATCTATCCTCCTTATCCTCATCATTTTCACTTCCTAACCCCTCCTTTTTTATTCATATTAAACACCTTATTCATTATAACCATTTGACAGTAAAACTCTACAATGTAATTTTAACCTCTTCAGGTCAAGGGTCAATCGTTATCTATCCTCCTTATCCTCATCATTTTCACTTCCTAACCCCTCCTTTTTTATTCATATTAAACACCTTATTCATTATAACCATTTGACAGTAAAACTCTACAATGTGATTTTAACCTCTTCAGGTCAAGGGTCAATCGTTATCTATCCTCCTTATCCTCATCATTTTCACTTCCTAACCCCTCCTTTTTTATTCATATTAAACACCTTATTCATTATAACCATTTGACAGTAAAACTCTACAATGTAATTTTAACCTCTTCAGGTCAAGGGTCAATCGTTATCTATCCTCCTTATCCTCATCATTTTCACTTCCTAACCCCTCCTTTTTTATTCATATTAAACACCTTATTCATTATAACCATTTGACAGTAACCCTCTACAATGTAATCTTAACCTCTTCAGGTCAAGGGTCAATCGTTATCTACCCTCCTTATCCTCATCATTTTCACTTCCTAACCCCTCCTTTTTTATTCATATCACACACCTTATTCATTATAACCATTTGACAGTAACCCTCTACAATGTAATCTTAACCTCTTCAGGTCAAGGGTCAATCGTTATCTATCCTCCTTATCCTCATCATTTTCACTTCCTAACCCCTCCTTTTTATTCATATTAAACACCTTATTCATTATAACCATTTGACAGTAAAACTCTACAATGTAATTTTAACCTCTTCAGGTCAAGGGTCAATAGTTATCTATCCTCCTTATCCTCATCATTTTCACTTCCTAACCCCTCCTTTTTTATTCACATTAAACACCTTATTCATTATAACCATTTGACAGTAAAACTCTACAATGTGATTTTAACCTCTTCAGGTCAAGGGTCAATCGTTATCTATCCTCCTTATCCTCATCATTTTCACTTCCTAACCCCTCCTTTTTATTCATATTAAACACCTTATTCATTATAACCATTTGACAGTAAAACTCTACAATGTGATTTTAACCTCTTCAGGTCAAGGGTCAATCGTTATCTATCCTCCTTATCCTCATCATTTTCACTTCCTAACCCCTCCTTTTTTATTCATATTAAACACCTTATTCATTATAACCATTTGACAGTAAAACTCTACAATGTAATTTTAACCTCTTCAGGTCAAGGGTCAATCGTTATCTACCCTCCTTATCCTCATCATTTTCACTTCCTAACCCCTCCTTTTTTATTCATATCACACACCTTATTCATTATAACCATTTGACAGTAACCCTCTACAATGTAATCTTAACCTCTTCAGGTCAAGGGTCAATCGTTATCTATCCTCCTTATCCTCATCATTTTCACTTCCTAACCCCTCCTTTTTATTCATATTAAACACCTTATTCATTATAACCATTTGACAGTAAAACTCTACAATGTGATTTTAACCTCTTCAGGTCAAGGGTCAATCGTTATCTATCCTCCTTATCCTCATCATTTTCACTTCCTAACCCCTCCTTTTTATTCCTATTAAACACCTTATTCATTATAACCATTTGACAGTAAAACTCTACAATGTGATTTTAACCTCTTCAGGTCAAGGGTCAATCGTTATCTATCCTCCTTATCCTCATCATTTTCACTTCCTAACCCCTCCTTTTTATTCCTATTAAACACCTTATTCATTATAACCATTTGACAGTAAAACTCTACAATGTGATTTTAACCTCTTCAGGTCAAGGGTCAATCGTTATCTATCCTCCTTATCCTCATCATTTTCACTTCCTAACCCCTCCTTTTTATTCATATTAAACACCTTATTCATTATAACCATTTGACAGTAAAACTCTACAATGTGATTTTAACCTCTTCAGGTCAAGGGTCAATCGTTATCTATCCTCCTTATCCTCATCATTTTCACTTCCTAACCCCTCCTTTTTATTCCTATTAAACACCTTATTCATTATAACCATTTGACAGTAAAACTCTACAATGTGATTTTAACCTCTTCAGGTCAAGGGTCAATCGTTATCTATCCTCCTTATCCTCATCATTTTCACTTCCTAACCCCTCCTTTTTATTCATATTAAACACCTTATTCATTATAACCATTTGACAGTAAAACTCTACAATGTGATTTTAACCTCTTCAGGTCAAGGGTCAATCGTTATCTATCCTCCTTATCCTCATCATTTTCACTTCCTAACCCCTCCTTTTTATTCATATTAAACACCTTATTCATTATAACCATTTGACAGTAAAACTCTACAATGTGATTTTAACCTCTTCAGGTCAAGGGTCAATCGTTATCTATCCTCCTTATCCTCATCATTTTCACTTCCTAACCCCTCCTTTTTATTCATATTAAACACCTTATTCATTATAACCATTTGACAGTAAAACTCTACAATGTGATTTTAACCTCTTCAGGTCAAGGGTCAATCGTTATCTATCCTCCTTATCCTCATCATTTTCACTTCCTAACCCCTCCTTTTTATTCATATTAAACACCTTATTCATTATAACCATTTGACAGTAAAACTCTACAATGTGATTTTAACCTCTTCAGGTCAAGGGTCAATCGTTATCTATCCTCCTTATCCTCATCATTTTCACTTCCTAACCCCTCCTTTTTTATTCACATTAAACACCTTATTCATTATAACCATTTGACAGTAAAACTCTACAATGTGATTTTAACCTCTTCAGGTCAAGGGTCAATCGTTATCTATCCTCCTTATCCTCATCATTTTCACTTCCTAACCCCTCCTTTTTTATTCACATTAAACACCTTATTCATTATAACCATTTGACAGTAAAACTCTACAATGTGATTTTAACCTCTTCAGGTCAAGGGTCAATCGTTATCTATCCTCCTTATCCTCATCATTTTCACTTCCTAACCCCTCCTTTTTATTCATATTAAACACCTTATTCATTATAACCATTTGACAGTAAAACTCTACAATGTGATTTTAACCTCTTCAGGTCAAGGGTCAATCGTTATCTATCCTCCTTATCCTCATCATTTTCACTTCCTAACCCCTCCTTTTTATTCATATTAAACACCTTATTCATTATAACAATTTGACAGTAAAACTCTACAATGTGATTTTAACCTCTTCAGGTCAAGGGTCAATCGTTATCTATCCTCCTTATCCTCATCATTTTCACTTCCTAACCCCTCCTTTTTTATTCACATTAAACACCTTATTCATTATAACCATTTGACAGTAAAACTCTACAATGTGATTTTAACCTCTTCAGGTCAAGGGTCAATCGTTATCTATCCTCCTTATCCTCATCATTTTCACTTCCTAACCCCTCCTTTTTATTCATATTAAACACCTTATTCATTATAACCATTTGACAGTAAAACTCTACAATGTGATTTTAACCTCTTCAGGTCAAGGGTCAATCGTTATCTATCCTCCTTATCCTCATCATTTTCACTTCCTAACCCCTCCTTTTTTATTCATATTAAACACCTTATTCATTATAACCATTTGACAGTAAAACTCTACAATGTGATTTTAACCTCTTCAGGTCAAGGGTCAATCGTTATCTATCCTCCTTATCCTCATCATTTTCACTTCCTAACCCCTCCTTTTTTATTCACATTAAACACCTTATTCATTATAACCATTTGACAGTAAAACTCTACAATGTGATTTTAACCTCTTCAGGTCAAGGGTCAATCGTTATCTATCCTCCTTATCCTCATCATTTTCACTTCCTAACCCCTCCTTTTTTATTCATATTAAACACCTTATTCATTATAACCATTTGACAGTAAAACTCTACAATGTAATTTTAACCTCTTCAGGTCAAGGGTCAATCGTTATCTATCCTCCTTATCCTCATCATTTTCACTTCCTAACCCCTCCTTTTTTATTCATATTAAACACCTTATTCATTATAACCATTTGACAGTAAAACTCTACAATGTGATTTTAACCTCTTCAGGTCAAGGGTCAATCGTTATCTATCCTCCTTATCCTCATCATTTTCACTTCCTAACCCCTCCTTTTTTATTCACATTAAACACCTTATTCATTATAACCATTTGACAGTAAAACTCTACAATGTGATTTTAACCTCTTCAGGTCAAGGGTCAATCGTTATCTATCCTCCTTATCCTCATCATTTTCACTTCCTAACCCCTCCTTTTTTATTCATATTAAACACCTTATTCATTATAACCATTTGACAGTAAAACTCTACAATGTGATTTTAACCTCTTCAGGTCAAGGGTCAATCGTTATCTATCCTCCTTATCCTCATCATTTTCACTTCCTAACCCCTCCTTTTTTATTCACATTAAACACCTTATTCATTATAACCATTTGACAGTAAAACTCTACAATGTGATTTTAACCTCTTCAGGTCAAGGGTCAATCGTTATCTATCCTCCTTATCCTCATCATTTTCACTTCCTAACCCCTCCTTTTTTATTCACATTAAACACCTTATTCATTATAACCATTTGACAGTAAAACTCTACAATGTGATTTTAACCTCTTCAGGTCAAGGGTCAATCGTTATCTATCCTCCTTATCCTCATCATTTTCACTTCCTAACCCCTCCTTTTTTATTCATATTAAACACCTTATTCATTATAACCATTTGACAGTAAAACTCTACAATGTAATTTTAACCTCTTCAGGTCAAGGGTCAATCGTTATCTATCCTTCTTATCCTCATCATTTTCAGTTCCTAACCCCTCCTTTTTTTATTCATATCACCCTCCTTATTCATTATAAACATTTGACAGTAACCCTCTACAATGTAATCTTAACCTCTTCAGGTCAAGGGTCAATCGTTATCTATACTAAATATCTTCTAAATTTTCACTTCCTACACCTACCGCCTCTGTCATTGATATCACACGCGTCATTCATAATTATTATTTTAAAACTAACTGTTTTACTTTGAGTGACAATTGAACTTCTTATTTGGTGAATACAAAAACACATAAGATGACATGCGAACGAATCTCACCCTTGTGCATTGTTTTGAATCAATGCTAAACATGCTGTCATGTGTCTATTGTTGTCTGCTTTTTGCTTTCTAGTGCTTGACACTTATAGCCTTCGTCGCGGTCAAAAATTACCCGACTTTACTTTTTAGCCTGCAGACAGCGTAGGTTCCCGGCTGTTGGGCCTAGAGTACAGATGTGCAGTGCGCGTTCGTTCGATAATCGTTTTCACACATGAGTACTTGGTCTCACACCTTCCACTGACTTGAGGTGGAACAACTACATTGAATCAATAGCTTCATTTACCGCAAGGAAAATTGATTCTCTGTTTCGCGCCAGAAGGTTTTTCTCGCCTGAGTTCATCCTTCAAATCTATAAATCAACCATTCGTCTTTGCATGGAATAATACTGCCATATATGGTCTAGTGCCCTCGCTGTTCATCTCGAGGTCCTCAACAAAATCCAGAGACGGATATGCAATGTGATATGTCCTGATCTGGCATCCCTTCTACAGGCACACTCGCACAAACGTGCTGTGGCTTCCCTCTGTCTTTTCTACATGTATTTTGATGGCAAATGCTCTGAAGAGCTACTTTCACTGGTTCCAAAAGTGAATGAATTTAATCGTGCTACTAGGATGGCATCTCGGTCCCACCCTATCACAGGTGGAAACGGGTAAATGTAGCCGTCGTTTCTACTCCAACAGATTCTTATCTTGTACTTCCCGTCAGTGGAACACTCTTCCTTTCACTTGCTTCCCTGACAGCTATAATCTTCAAATATACAAATGTAATGTCAGTCGACATCTTCTGTTGCCTTGATCTTGATCCCCGTCCTTCTCTATATCCTTTCCTCAAACACCCTTTTTATTCCTGCTTTCAATCTCTGAAACCCCTTGTAGCACTTGCTTGGAGTGATATGCTTAGAAACAAAACGAGGGAACGCATCGAGCAGAGATATTATAACAAGCTTTCTTGGTCAAGAAAATCACACGACTTCTTCGACAGGCTCCCAACTCTTCCGACATGGCACCGTGGGATTCCTGGTTCTTCCCTAATATGAAAAGCAGGCGATTTCCCCGCAGAGTTGCTTCTGATGCTCCGTCAGCACCTTGGAGACGAATTTCGCCGGCATTCTCCACATGCAGAAATCCTCCGTTAAAATGGAATGCACTGATTCTGTACTTATTCCTACTTCAGAAGGACTATCCCTATTACAATACATGAAATTTGACATTAATTATTTTCCTAAAAATCTCCACCGCCCTTCAAGAGCATTAATATATCTCGCATTTACGCACGGAGAAATGTCACCGTCAACAATTTCTCTTTCAACATTATTTTCCTCCGGTTTAAGATTAACACAATCGTAATCATGGTATACGTATTTATAAAATCATTCTCTTAAAACAATTTTTCAGGAAAATATGTTTCTCAAACTTTTATCGCTCTTTCTAGTACGGCTGAGGTTTCCTTCCAAACATTTGTTTGAGGTAGTATAGAAAGTCCCCTATAACATACGCAGGGTCCCACTTCGTTTGAACCCATTTTAATCATTGATCTGAGAAAGTGTTGAATAGAGCTGATTGATTAGACATGTATGAACGAATCGACAGAAATTGTCACCTGAGAACAAGTTTAAACTAAAACACAGCAAAATTATTTACTTACGATAACGTTATCCACACGTTGCTTGCATGACATACGAAAATTTAAAAAAAAATAGACACTCTCTGACGGTGTCATTTAATAACACTTGTTAATATATGAATAAAGACAAAATAAGTAAAAACTTATTTTCACCGACACATTTCGTCCCCTGGGGGACTTTATCAGGGTAAATCTTATATATTGACGAACGGTTTAGCAAGCTTGTCTTGCTACATCATTTATGACAGTTGTATTAAACAAAATGTTATATTTAAGGAATTTCAAAATTTCTGATAATACAAAACCATCTTGGTACAGTTGGTGTGACGTTTTCCTCATATCGTAACTGTCTGGGTTTCAATTCTCGGTAGTGGATGCGCACTGCTGATGAGTCCCAAATATAGGACGAAACGGCCGTCCAGTGCTTTCTGCATTCTATTGAGGCTTCAGACTTAATTATGATTATCCCAAATCCTCCCAATAATTTCTATCACACACACACACACACATATATATATATATATATATATATATATATATATATATATATATATATATATATATGAAGAAATATAGTCTTAAAGTGTGCTATATTTATGGGATAAAGTGCTCAATATCAGAGATAGAGCGTGTGTAAATATAAAAGTGAACATAGAAGACAACACTTAGCGACGATTGCATCTAGCATGAAAAAGGTTGCCTGACGATTGCATCTAGCATGAAACAGACTGTCGCCTCTAAGTGTTGACTTCTATGTTCACTTTTATATATATATATATATATATATATATATATATATATAATAAAAAGACTTAAACACTAATATTCCATGGTCATAATTTATTCCATTGGAATCGTAAAAACGATCCAATTCATCAGACCTACATATTCAAAAAGAAACTCCTGGAAAATATTATTTAGAGTATATGTGTGAGAGTGTGGGAGGACATGGGATCTATATAGAGGGGTAACAGACGAGAGAGGCAGGGAGGTCCCAAGGTGGAGGGGGCATTAACCTTTAACAGAGAGAAAATTTAAAGAAGGGTTTCAGTGAGAAAAGTGTGCGTATTTTCAACCGTCCGAAGATATACCGGAAGAGTGTATATATATATATATATATATATATATATATATATATATATATATATATATATATATATATATATATATATATATATATAATTTAGATTTAAGGTATGTTATATTTATGGGTAAGAACTTATACAATAATAAATGTAAATACTGAGATCAACAGAAAGCAGTAACCGTCTATTTCATGTATGAATGCACAATTCAAGCGATCATCATGGCCTGAAGAAATTCACAGATTGGTTTGTTTTAAATGAATCATCAATTTTTAATGATTTTTTTCGACTCGGCATAAATTTCATGACTGGCCGATTGCGCAAGACATTTTTTGGATTTGTTTTTGCTGATTAATTTCAAATGAAAAGCAAACAATACGTTATTTTAGTCCTATACTTATCACTATTATTATTATTATGATTGCCTGGACTGTTGTCAAACTTTTCTTCTTCCTTTTCTTTTCTTTTCTTTTTTTAATTCCGCTTTTGTCCGTATTGTTATTGATTCCAACGTTTTTACGTCGTGTTTGCAGATGAACTGATAAACACTTGTGTGTAAATAACCTGATGTGATTTCGACTGTGACAATATAAACCGCCACTGCATACGCCATATTTAGAGCGGAAAACGTGTCAGAAATAGAAATAATTGATAAATTCTCTGTTCCTCAAAACCGTCTGATGATTGTGGTTCACACGTGTCAGTAGCGGAAGACATTTGAGCGGATGCATAAAATTCATTATATATATATATATATATATATATATATATATATATATATATATATATATATATTAAATAACAACACAACACAAAAAATGATATCCAAATTTTTATTCTGAGTTTCACGCAGAGAAGCCGTTCTTTTCATCTGATAATCGCTCCGTATGGCTCTAGCTCATTTCTGAGGTTTCGTTGGATAGCATTACTATTCTATCCTGGTCTGTTTGCGAGATACATTGAACACGTTGAGTTATTGCCTAGGTAGGATTCTGTCTTTTCTCGTTTGTTTTCTCTTTATGTCCTTTTCATTTCTTTTGAGTTTTGTTTTCAGTTCATTGTTTCTTTTTTTTTTCTATTTTTATTTCTTGTTCTTTTCTCGTTTGACAGGTCTATTCTATGTAGGGTTGTATGTTGAAGCATTACAAATAGTTTGGCTGGTTTTGGCTATATATATATATATACATACATAGATACACACACACACACACACACAGACGCATATATATATATATATATAGAGAGAGAGAGAGAGAGAGGTTGGACAAAATAATTGAAACACTTGTTAAATTCAAAGAAAATTTATTTAATATGGAGTTCGTCTAGGAATGGAATCATACAACTTCCTGACTTCATCCAGAGGAATTTTCAGTCATTCTTCCATTAACATCTCCAGCTCTTTAAGACACGACGGTGGAGGATAGTGGCTCCTAACTTGTTGCTCCAAAATGCACCACAAATGTTCAATAATATTGTTATCTGGAGATTGGGGAGGCTACTCTATGTTCTAGCTCACTTTCATGCTCTTCATGCTAATTCTTAACTACTCAAGCGGTAGGTATTGGGGCTTTATCGTCTTGTAAGATACAGTCACCTTCAGGGAATAAAGTATGGGGCATTGGATGAACATGATCTCCCAAAATATTCAGGTAATCTTTGCTGTTGATTCTACCATGCAGGGCAACTATTGGACTGAGACATTTCCATGATATGGCGGCCCAAACTATCACTGATCCACCTCCATGCTTCACTGTTGGAAGAAGGCAGTCAGGGTTGTAAGCTTCTTTGGGTTGCCTCTACACGTAAACTCGCCCTGAAGTTGGGAAAAGAGAAAAACTGGACTCGTCTGAGAATATGACTTGCTTCCATTGGTCTGCAGACCAGGCATTGTAATCTCTACACCACTTCAACCTCTTCTGAATGTTGCGAGTGAAGAGAAGAGGTTTCTTCACGGCGTCTCTTCCATGATATCCAGCTGCAATGTTGTATCAGATTGCGTTTCCAAACCGAAATTGTGCAGAGCCATGATCGCCCACGTTCTGAAAGGACCCGGTACATAGAAGATGAAATGATACATCCAGAAATCGGGACTTTGTCCCGAAGAGATGAGGATAAATAAAACACACTACGTGCAGAGTAATTAGACTTCTCGACCATCGTTATTCCTCACTTAGTGACATTAAACGCCCTATGGCATACGGCCATGTCACGTTGAAACACAATCACTGAAGATAAGCAACCTCGAACCTTGTCAGTACCTAGATGGGTGACCGCTTGGGAATACCACGTGCTGTAAGATTGAATGTACGGGTTGTGTCGTGGATATTGTTAATAGGAGTGCCGAGTTCCAATTCCATTTGAGTTCGTTACCCGCATATACACTTAGGAAAGATATGAATCCACATCTTCTCCCACAGGTATGGGTTATTTAGTAAAACTTGTATCACTCAATCATTATCTCCAAAACATTTTTCCAGTCTAAAAATATTTTCTGGTCTTAAACGAATCCGTAGAAAACAAATCAGTCAACCAATAAATTCTCTGAGAAATACTAAGCCACAGCCACACCACCAGATGTGTTGCTGTGGTTCCTGTTTCACTATGTTTTCACGGGCTGGAGTTGCTTGTCCCATGTACAAGGGGTTTTGAATTCAGTGTTGTTGTTCATTTCTGAACAAAGCTTGAAGGCTCAGTCAGTCTTGCCATTGACCTCTAACTAAAGTATTTCGTCGTCATTTCACTCAGTGGTTCTGAACGTGGGTCCTTAGGACTAAAAGTGGGCCTGAGAAATATTTTAAACGGATCTGGAGACACTAGGATCACTGTAGTCAATAGACAGGATTTTTTACTGCATGTTGCTTTTGTAAGAAAAAATTAATTAATATTATATGGAATTTCTATTTGTGCTGATGTCGACCTGACAATTTTTTGACGCCGAAAATGGGTCACAAGAAAGAAGAGGTTAAGAAAGTGCAGCGCGCCTTATAGGGGCGGCGAAAGAGGATAGCAGGTGAGGCGGAATGATTGAAAAACAATCAAGGATTCAGAAACCATTTCAAAAAATTATATACCGATAATAAAGATGATTTCAAAATTTAAAATATTATTATGGATTATTTGTAAAAGCATGCATGAGTTCCTGTATAAATAGTTATAAAGAATTATTTACCGATTTTATCATTGTGATATTTTCATTAAATCAAGTATTAAGGATATAGTAACCAGGGTCGGCAAATTGAATGAGAGAGTTATCAATGATAATGTTCTAACTTCAAATATGCAGTTATCTCCCTTTAACTTTTTCTCGTTTTTTTTTTTAAATTTTGAATGCACCTAAAATTTGGTGAGGCGCAGGAAAAAATTAATTCCGAAAATACGGCCTATAGAAAAAAAGTTTGGGAACCACTGCGCTAGATCAATTATAACTGAGAATTTTTTTATCGTCTCTGGGTGCTCTACGCTTTGTGCCTTGTGCCACAAGTAAGTCACGCTTACTAAAAATCCCCATTAAACTCTAGGGTCCTGTCCTCAAGGACACATAGCACAGTGAATAAAGGCGATAGTTAGATCTAGTGACAGTGTGAGTTCAATACCTGCTTAAGGCGGTGGAGAACTTGGAGAGGGGAATTAACGGCACGTGGAACTATAACAGTCTAACCCAGTGAGCGAAATAAAAGGTTCAGTTCGACATTCCAACCACCTGAAGAAGGCCGGAGCGTACAACGGCCGAAACGTTGTAGTAAATAAGGTGACAAAGATGAGGACAATAGTCCGAATAATATAAATAGTGGACAAACTCTTAGCATTTTACAGTTGAATTGGCTAGATGTAACCGTAAATTCTAGGCTAACAGTCTCTTTTCTCGCACTTCTCTCTTGTGGAACTCCTAGGTTCATGCTTTCCAGTCAACTTCAAAAATTTAAATACAATGTCAATCGCTATCTACTGTCTTCCTGATTACTCTTCTTTTATTCAATGTTTCTGTTTTTTAATCCTTCCACGCCCAGTAACCCTTTGTGTCTTAGTGAATTTACTAACTTGTTTGGGGTGATGTCGACTTAAAAAAATGGATTTCAACCCATAGAGAAGTAATACATTGCATTTCACAAAGTGTGTTGTACGATAGCGAACGAACCGAACTCCCGTCCTGGGTATGATGATAAACTACATCCGCGTCCCGGGTATGACGATAAACTACGTCCAACAGCAAGGCCTCTGACCGGGAGGTTTTGAGGAGCGTGGAACCACCTGTTAATTGCTGCTGTTCTCAAGTCCACTCTGACGGGAGGTGGTAACACCTCTTAAGGTCCCAACTATGCGC
Organism: Acanthosepion esculentum; assembly: GCA_964036315.1. Taxonomy (NCBI): domain Eukaryota; kingdom Metazoa; phylum Mollusca; class Cephalopoda; order Sepiida; family Sepiidae; genus Acanthosepion; species Acanthosepion esculentum. The sequence goes on along the minus strand of OZ038482.1, from coordinate 111,319,684 downwards.
AAATAGTTAATCTTAAAGTGGGGTCAAAACACTATGAAAGTGTAAAAATAGGTTTTAATCCCAACAAATTTTCATGTAAAAATTATTGCCAGCAATGAATTTTTGAAGGAAAAATTATTACCATCACTGCATGACGAGCTTGGAAAAGAAAAAATCTTAGCAGCAATACATTTTTGAAAAAATTATTAGCAGCAATAAACATTTTGTCGGTATTAAATAAACCATTGAGTTTGATATGCCGTAAAAGAAACCAAACCTGTAAACCGAACCGAACTCGGCCGGGATGTTGAACCCAGGACGACGATTCCACTTTCTATGTCGCTAACCGATACGCTCTGCGCATACACCTATCACCAACCAGCTAACATAGTGTAAAAAGGGTGAGATTATTTAATCTATATTATTTACCATATGTCTTAGTCACCTTAAAAGCGCAGCGTATATAAACATATCATGGGTAATGTATTTTCTGATCTATTATCTACAATGAGGTGTTCGATGGAATGTCGAGAACTGATGTGACGCGTGAAAGGCATGTCCAGACACGGTTGAAATTCTCCTGAACGATCTCTGTTGTGACATGCTGACGAATTTAAAGAATGGCGTGATCACGAAGATGTCTGACGTATTCACCTTGACAATGGTTATATCGCATAGCACATGACAAATAACGAAATTGCTTTCGTGAATAAGTCGGATTGATTATGTGAGAAAAGGAGATCTCATGATACAGAATTTTTCGTTAACAGAAAACCCCCAAAGAGTGCGTCCTTTATAGATACGAGTAGATGCTAACAGGTTTTTGGTTAGACCAAGAATAAAAATAAATAAAATAATAAAATAAATATTCTTATTTTTTTTTTCTCATTTGGTCAGATTTTGGGGGATTGGAATAGCCGAGAAATTTTCTACGCCTGTATATCGATCCATATCTCTCTCTCTCACTTTCTGTCGCCATATCTCTCAATCTCTATCTATCAATCTATCTCTTTCTCTCTCTCACTATCTCTCTCTCTCTCTCTCTCTATATATATATATATATATATATATATATATATGTACAGTTATATACCTTACCTATGGACACTAATGGGTATGTCCCAATCATCATAAATACGTTGGACATGATTGTAAGTGGGGGTAATATACTGTCTAAGCCCACCACTATCAGTGGTTTACCTACTTCACGCCGCTGGCGAGTATTGCATTTATTGATCTTATAAAGATTGCCATTTCATTTCCAATCACCGTTTTGGTTATTCCTCATTCAGTAATCCTCTCTAGGTTACAACATATACGGATATATATATATATATATATATATATATATATATATATATATATATATATATATATATATATATATACATGAATCATTCATACAAAAAGCAGATAGTGAAGTTAATGATATAAATGGCCAGAATACATCTTCGCGAACAAATTTATTGAGATACATTAACCCACAAAACTCTAGATGAATGTTATGATCCCTGTTTTTAATAAATTCCAGTTGCATAAGGTCTTTTTATACCAGTACTTTCGTCTGTTCATACAGACATCATCGGGTATGGAAATAGATTTGTTTTTTACATCCAGGTAATAACGGGACGACTGAAGATGTGATCCGAAATATGATTTTTTTAGAAATGTGTTATTGTTAACGGTAAGAAATTTTGGTGCGTGCGGTCGCAACGCTGAGGTTGAATTTTGTTTTGTTTTTTTGAAAATTTAAAAGTGTCCGTTTTTTTTACTGATATATTAATAGGAGAATTATTTTGTTGTAGTAGTTTTTTTTCATTCAATGTGGCATGAAATAAATTGTTCAATAAATAGAGGAATGTCACAGTTATTATCCGAAAGTTGCACGTCGGATCAGTTCTTTTAATATCAAGTATATGGTGCAGTTCAATTTATATGACATGAATCATTCATACAAAAATCCAAATGAGAGAAAGAAGATATGAATTAAAATTCAACTCTTCGGAGCATTTAATTTTTAAAAAGTTCTCAGTACAACGTAGAGCAATATATTATCATTAATATTATTATTAGAGAATATAATAAAACATGTTGAAATCGCTACACAAAAGCTTTCGTTTACATTTGTAAAAACAATACGCTAGATTTAGTTTTGTAATTCTACCGAGGGAAGATAGCTCTGACTGACACCAAATTAGTTGTGTTTCAATCCTGGCTTGAGGCATTCGGAAGTCTAGACGCACTGAGGAGCTGTGATACAGCGAAACAGTACTGTCTCTGAATGACATATATATATATATATATATATATATATATATATATATATATAATAAAATAGGCATCATATATTTGCATTACAAAGAGTCAAGGTATGATTGACTCTTTGTAATATATATATATATATAATACTTACGTACATATTCGAGAGTGGTCTGAAAAGTTTTTAGGCTAACTATGAAAGTGTGATTCTAGAACTGTGAAATATTGTATGCATTAAGTTCATCTCTTGTTATTAATGACGTCATTGTTTCTTTCTAGGTAAAATGACATCTGACTGTTCACAAAAGACTTAAGATGTAACTAGTAGCGATTTCTCTTGAATTTGCCATCTTACTGTTATCAAGTAGCTGGAGAAAAATAGTTAAAAACCGATGGACATTTATACTGACATGTTTGCTATATTAGTGATTGATGCTCCAGCTTTATCAATAGTGCAAAAGTGGGCATCTGAATTTAGGAGAATGGAGCGTCTTGAAGATGACCCAAGCTCTGGACCTCCTGCGGCTACCATCATCATGTAAGTTCGTTTGTATTCCCCACACGGTGATGGATGACAAGCGATTGATCAAATAGCCAGTTTTATTAGCATATCCCATGAGTTGAGTATATTCTGTACAATGAAGACGGATTTTGCTCGGTGGGTGGCACGTCTTCTGAGACACCCCGAAAAGCGCACCAATTTAATGAAATCACGGGAGAATCTGACACTGTTTGAGGCAGATCCATCTGGTTTCCTTGAAAGTTTTCCAACCCATGCTGAGTGTTGGGTTCATCACTTTGAAGCAGAACGGTCTGTTCTATTTAGTTGGAAATAAATGCGCTACTTAAGACCATTATCGTCAATTATCGTGGCAAAAGGGGACTTCCTGAGTGTTTAAATTTGTTTTAATAAATTTAAATATTACGTTGCACTAAATGCGCTACCTCTCCCTGCCGTGCGCCAATGACTTGGCGGTAGAGTCTCCAACTGATACCAAATCAGCCGGGTTTCGTCTTGTGGAGGCAATCGGATGATGAGCTGTGAAACAGCGAAACAGTCTTACTGTGGATGACAATATATACATGTTTCCGAAAAAAAATTATTTCGATTGAGCTCTCGGAGAAAAAAGTGAATTTGTAAACAGCGATTATTACTGCTGCTAATGCAAGACTCTTCTTTGAGACGAATGGTGTTCTCCAGCTACTGGCGTGTTTGTCTAAAAATAAATACGTCTAAATTCGCCTCTATCACTGCCGTGCGCCAATGGCTGAAGAGGAGAATCTCCGACTGATACCAAATCAGTCACGTTTCTATATATATATACATAGTTCGTATCAAAATACTTTTACATTGGGGCGTGCTCTTCACACAAAAAGAAGATAAAATTACATATAACCATCTGTCCGAAAAATTAAAGTTTACGTAACCGTTGTTAAGTGTAAAATCCCAAAATACTTTTACAAAATTTGTTGGTGAGTTTCTAACACCAGAACATGTAAAAATGCCCATATAAACATATGCTCGAAAGGTCATTGTTGTACCTCAGTAAAGGTACTCATAGCAGATCTTCAAAATGTTTTCCACTTGCTTCTACACATGAATGCACTCGTCGGATCATTAACTGGCGCAATTGAAAATCTTTGGGCGATAATGGGCAAGCGTGCCCGTAACAGTTAACAAAGAATATGAGCTTTTTTGTGAATTAAAGAGATGCTGGAAAAATCTGGCCAAGAACGTTGACTTACTAAAGAATTTAGTCTATAGCATGCCACGAAGAATTCAGGCCGTTATTAAAGCAAAAGCTTACCCAACAAAATACTAAATTACTTTTTACTTGTATAATCTATATATATATATATATATATATATATATATATATATATATATATATATATATATATATATTAATACCCTGTGGTAATAAACAAATTTTATTATTCACTTGTCTTGGTAAAAATAATCGACTTACTATTCCCCTCGAATTCTAAAGATTTTGTTAGTTTTCTTTAATCTTTCCATCTAATGTTGTTATCAATTTCCACAACTTCGTCTTCTATGTGCCGTATTCCTTCAGGGCGTGTGAGATCATGGCTCTCCACAATATTCTCTCCTTAGCAGCCCCGAGCAATGTTTCTCTTTTAAAATTCACTCCTAGTCCCTGTTCTACCATCCATTTACACAAGCTCGTTCGGTAGGTCATATGATGTTTTCTTTTATCGTTGCCTTGTACGTCCTCTGAGTTTCAAATTCTCCAGTCCCTCTTTCCTCATTATGGCCTAGATATTTCAGGTATCTACACATAAATTCAGATATCTACACATGAATGCACTCGTCGGATCATTAACTGGCGGACCCTATCAAATACTCCCACATTGTGTCGAATGGTTTTGCAGACCCCCATGACACGTTAATGAATCGTATCTGCATTATTAATGTCTCTTGCATAAATCAATTGTTTTAGGTGGCCCAACAGATAATAATCTAAAGGACTGAGGTTGGGGGAAGATGCAAGCCATGGAACCCCTACCTATCCATCTTTCATGGTAGATGTCAGTCAGTTCATCGCAAACAATGTGACTGGAGCCCTATCATGCATGAAGCACATGCGTCTTCGTATTAGCTGGGGTACATCCACTAGCAAGCCTGGAAGTGTGTTCGAAATAAAGACTCTGTAGACAGCTCATGTAAAACGTGCTGGGAAAATATATGAACCTACCAGTCACCTACAATTCCAGCCCATACATTAATTATAAACTGGTGCCGGTGTCTAGCTTGTATTGTATCATGGGGATTCCGATCCACCCACAAATGTTGCTTTTGTATATTTGTTATTCCATCTCTTCCAAATGATGCCTCGTTCCTAAACAGGGCTGAAGAGACAAACACCGAATCGGCAGTTTGGGCAATAAACCAACGGCAAACGTTCTCCTGTGGTGAGTGATCAGCGGGCGAAAGACACGGCACACGCTGTAAATACGCATAGAGAAGAGGCTCTTGGTACACTCCGTGCAGTGTTATGAGACGTGCGAAATTCTAGGGCCACTTGAAGTGTCCTGATACCTGGATTCTCTCCGACAGCCTGTAGAATGTGTTTTTAGTGTCGAATGCGTTCTTCACTTTGTAGTGTCACGGACCCTGTCTCAGCAACACAAAGGTTTGTTGATTGGGCGGCCTTCTGTCTTGAAATGCAATTTGATACAACTATGCAGCCTCGCGTCTATTACCATTCGCGCGGCTGAATGTAAAAAACATATTTACTGGCTCAGGATATGAATACCCTGCTATTGTTAAACGGAACACTTCTCAGTTAACTCATTATTACACACGTTAAACGTTGAAGACAGACAAGCCACAAGTATACACGAGTGACAAATGCAACCTAATCTACATAGCAACACAGTGCCATTTACCGTAAACTTAGTGTGAACTTAATACCTAAAAAACGAAGGATTTGCAAACATACAGTGAGGGGAAATAAATATTTGTACACCTTGAATTTTTTTAATTAACCTAAGAAAAAACATCAAATTCATACAACATTTCTACACATTGCATAATGCTGCAATATGAAAAAAATAATTAGAAAACTTTGTTAAAAGTTAAATTATATGTTATTTATAAAATTTCGAGGCGAACAATGTATTCGAACAAAATATGCATTTAATATCAAAAAGGCTTAAATTACCTTTATTTACATAATTCTTTGTAAGAGTTTACTTGATTCTGCCAATTATTTTATTACCAGAACATTCTAGAATATTCCACAATTCATTTCTTATATAAGGTTATCTCCGCACACAAATCATCCACAATAATTATCCTCATGGGGAAAGGCAAGAAACTATCAAATTCGCAAAAAGAATTCATCAACAAACATTGGAAGGAAAGCAAAAGCTCTAGGAAAATAGAAAATATTCTGAATATGCCATTTACTACTATTAGTTCAGTTATTGCCGGGTGATGTACAGATGTCATGGGTGACGTGGCCGAAATTTCTGCGGCCACATCGCCCATTACATCTGTATAAAAAGGTGAAAACTATTGAAAACAAATCAAGATCTGGTGCTCCACGCAATATTTCTCCCAGATCAAAGAGAAAAATGTAGCGCAAAATTCAAGAAAATCCAATGATTACTTGAAGAGAAATACAGGAAGAATTAAAAGAATCGGGTATTATTGTTACAAAACGAACAATAAGCAATGAACTTCATAGAAGTCAGCTAAGATCGCGTTCTCCAAGAAAAACTCCTCTATCGAAGAAACACAGGAATGCACGCTTAAACTTTGTTTGTGGGCATAAGAATAAACCTGAATCATTTTCGGGACAGATGAAGTGTTTTAGGGACAGATGAAGCAAAAATTGAACTATTTGGGTGTAATTCAAGAACTCAAGTTTGGAGAAAAGACAGCATAGCCTTTGCACCGAATAACACAATCCCAACGGCGAAATTTGGTGGTGGCAGTATCATGGTTTGGGGAAGTTGTTCTGCTAATGGTACGGGCAATTTAGAGATAATAAATGGCAAAATGAACTCAACAATATACCAATATGTTTTGTACATTAATTTGGTTAGGTCTGTAGTAAAGCTTGGATTCTCAAATGAATGAGTTTTGAACCAAGAAAATGACACTAAACATATGACTAGATCTACGAAAAAATGACTTATTGAAAACAATATCACTATACAGGTATGGCCATAATCCTTGAATCCAATAGAGAATTTGTGGTGTTTATTAAAATTTCAAGTTAAAAAAAGAGCTCCGAAAAATATCCTGGACCTAAAGAGAATATGCAAAGAAGAACGAAGTAAAATACCGACAGAAACTTGCAAATAATTGATTAAAAGCTACAGAAAGAGAATGATTACTGTCGTATTGTATAAGGGAAACGCTACAAAGTATTAAATAGGTATTATAATTTTGTACGAATACTTTTTTCGCCACCAATTTTTTAATTTCATTAATATAACAAATGTTTCTGTATTGCTTACACGAGCTTAACCTCAAGTGAAACCTTAGCATGTAGTTCCTGGCTCTTTAGAATTTATCATATATATATATATATATATATATATATATATATATATATATATATATATATATATATATAGTAGTACTCGTTTGGAAAACCGCGCATAGCTCAAATTGCGGAAATGTCAGCACAAATTGGTACCCGGGGAAAAAATTGAAAATAAAAAAAAGAAAGGACTAAAAACATTAGAATAAGACGAAAAAAGTCACCAAGTGCTTTAAGTCCTTAGTCCAAAGAGAAAAACAAACAAACGAGTAGAAAGTCTAAAACGAAGAGTGCTCAATACGCTAAGTAGAGCGAGCATATATATATATATATATATAAATATATCGTTAAATTCCCAGATCAACTATATATATATATATATATATATATATATATATATATATATATATATATATATATATATATTATAATTTTATCATATAGACAAAAACAGTTTACTCACTACAAAGATGCAACTTCGTTTCGGTGCATTTCAATTGCACCTCGACTGGTGAGAATCAAAAATGTTTATGGACAATTCTGCTTGTAAGCAAGCCGTATGTGAAACGTTACTTCCTTTTTTCCATCTATTTGAGAAAAAAATATACATAAAGCAAAAAGGTGACGGAGTGAAACAATGAAGTTGCATCTTTGTTGTGAGTAAACAGTTTTGATAAAATATAACAAATAATAAATAATTATTTCTCTACTGTCGGTATCAAACCCTCTTTTGAATAAATTCTGTTCACATTACATCGAATATATATATATATATATATATATATATATATATATATATATATATAGTGGTGACGAAACAAAGACGGGCAGAGAGGGTGAAAAAGATAAGAAAGGAAGAAAATATAAAAGAGGAAGAAAGGTATTTAGTAAGAATCACAATAGTCTGGCGCGCTGTGTGACTCGAACTACCACTGCGATACTATTAATAATTTGCTATTATAAAGCTCTTCTTCGGAAATATTGCTTGATGCCTATAAGTAATCAGTTAAATTTGTTTCTATCGCACTGAAAACTGTACATATAATTCCTAGCACACAAAGGCAACCAATTCCATGTAATTCTTATCTGGATGTGGCGAATCGTCACCAGGTTTAATCCAGGCTTCGGTTGAGGCAAGGAAAAAGTAAAATGAATGGTTTCTAAGGATCAAAAATTAACTCCCCATCACACTAAAAAGGTAAATGTTACTAGGTTAACCATCACGCCTATACTGATAAAACTGAATAGTATTTTTGCACCCAATCCACATATAAATGAGTCTGTTTTCCCACGTTTAAAATAACAAGCCTTATGCCTTGTGCATTTTGACTACGTGGGAATAAGTGGCCTTCCTCGCTGACATACACTCACATCAGAGAAGGCTTTTATTTGCTGACACAATCCAATATAAATTAACGCCACACCTTATGAAAGTACTTGAACATCAATAAAGTGAACGGCACATTGCGTGTTTCAAAACTATCCCATAATTCCCTGCGTTGGATCAGGCAAACGAACCAACCTATTTTTCTCTCTTCCCTCGCCATCTCTTTTCTTTCTTTTATTTCGCTTTCTTTATCCGTTTGTTTTTCATTTTCTGACTTTTCCTCCTTCCCTCTCTTTCTATCTGTTTCTCTTTTCCTGTTTTTTTTTTTTAATTTTTATAACTCATTTTCTTTACTTTCATCATCTATTTTCTCGCGTTCAATCGCCTTCACTCGGTGACAAAATTTATCGAAGTTATCAGAAAACCAGCCAATAAATACTTATTTTTAACCTTCACTCATACACTGACCTATAGATAAGGCACAGCTATCTCAACCACAAACCAGGCTATATTTCTTAATTAGGTTTGGTTAGTTGATTTTATAACATATCAAAATCCTTATGACATAATATAACAATTTTGCATGCCTAGTGAGGAACAAAATCGCTACTCAGTTGCAATGGCCAAAACAGATTAGTTTTATTAACAATTACCCAACTGCGAAACACTTTCCTTTGTCTGTCTCAACATATTTTTCCATCAGTTTATTTCTTTGTACTTTCTCATTTCTCATTATTTTCCTTCTTTTTTTCTCTGTCTCTCTCTATTTTTTTCTGTCTTTCTCCCACTTTTTTAATGCACTTCTTGTTTTCTTCTTTCCCTCATTTTTTAAGTTTAGCTTCGTAATTTTCAAGCTGAAATTAAACGAGAGTAAATAGAATAAGAAGATTGTGCTCCGCCAACTTTACAAATTTACGATGTTAGCTAGAAAAGGCAACATTTGAAATGCTGTCTAAAAATCTAGCCTCGAATACCGGTTTTCGTCACTGTTGTTAAGCTTAGCGAAATTTGACACAAGGCTATAAGCAGTGAGCAGCTATGAAGACTAACCACTAAGAATAGCTCATTAACCATAACCACGCTCGATCTTCACTCTCCTCGTGGTTCAATCATTTTATTTCTCTCGGTTTTCCTCTTCATTCTTCCCCACTTTCTCCCTTTCGTTGACTTACGGCCACATCACTTTGAAACAGCGATTAGCTTATTATCGCGGAAGTTAAGCAACGTCGAATCTGGTCAGTACCTAGATCGGTGACGGCTTGGGAATACGATGTCAGCTTGGATATGGTGTAATGGATAAATGGGAAAGATATAAATGTACCTCTTCTCCTCCCAGCTATGGGTTAATTAGTAAGACATGTATCATTAAATCATAAAAAAATTCTTAGGATCTAAAAAAAAAGAAAATATTTTCTGGCTTTAAATAACCAACAATGGGTTGATAAGCCGTAGAATATAAATGAATCAATCAGTTCATCTCTTGTTATTTCTTCTCCATTTTTCCACTCTCTCAAATTTCCCCACCCCCCACTCTCAAATTCTCTTCTACGTTTCTTTCTTTCTCTCTTTTCCCCTCCTCTCAGTGTTTGCCGCTCTATTGTCCACTCCTCTCGCTCTCTCTCTCTCTCTGTCTCTCTCTGTCTCTCTCTGTCTCTCTCTCTCTCTCTCTCTCTCTCTCTCTGTCTCTGTCTCTCTCACTCTTTCCTGTTATTTTTATCTTTTTAATTGCCTCTTTTCTGGAATTTTTCGATTTTCTTTTACTTTTCTTTAATGTGTATTTTTCATTTTTTTTTTAATCTCATAGACATTCAACGTAAAAAAACAAACAAAAGAAAACCAACAAAAGGAATTGTGTGTATATACAAGTCTAACAAACATCTTATTCAAACCGGTTTTACCAGGTGATACAAGAAAGAATAATTGGCCAAGCAATTCTGTGATTTATTCCTTATTCTGTTCATTCTATGTCCTTTTAAAAATTATTATTATTATTATTATTATTATTATTATTATTATTATTATAGCTTCATGCCTGGAGTACTTGTCAAGTAACAGTAAAGATGAAGTGATAGCAAATGACTGAACATCTTTTGTACTCTTCCCGTTATAGGTACAGTATAGAGGCAAAAAATGGACGCACCGATAGAAAGTCGATTTTTGTATTTTTACCAAGACAAGTGAGTAATAGAAGCAGGAGTTTGTAATTTGTAGAAAATCAAAGAAATCATGACCCAACATCAATGCCACAACATTCTTGATAATCAAATGTGTATTTCTGATAATAAAAAAAACAAAACTTTTTTGTCCAAGGTCAACGCTTCACATTCCAATAAGATATCGATCCTAAACATACTGCCTTAAAGAATAAATGTTATCTAGAGAGGCAGCGCGACAAGGGTAAATTGCAACTCTTCCAGTCGCCTAATCAGAGTCCTGACATTAACGCAATTGAAAATCTTTGGGCGATAATGGACAAGCGTGCCCGTAACAGTTAACAAAGAATATGAGCTTTTTTGCGAATTAAAGAAATGCTGGAAAAATCTGGCCAAGAACGTTGACTTACTAAAGAATTTAGTCTATAGCATGCCACGAAGAATTCAGGCCGTTATTAAAGCAAAAGCTTACCCAACAAGATACTAAATTACTTTTTACTTGTATAATCTATATATATATATATATATATATATATATATATATATATATATATATATATATATATATATATATTAATACCCTGTGGTAATAAACAAATTCTATTATTCACTTGTCTTGGTAAAAATAATCGACTTACTATTCCCCTCGAATTCTAAAGATTTTGTTAGTTTTCTTTAATCTTTCCATCTAATGTTGTTAGCAATTTCCACAACTTCGTCTTTTATGTGCCGTATTCCTTCAGGGCGTGTGAGATCATGGCTCTCCACAATATTCTCTCCTTAGCAGCCCCGAGCAATGTTTCTCTTTTAAAATTCACTCCTAGTCCCTGTTCTACCATCCATTTACACAAGCTCGTTCGGTAGGTCATATGATGTTTTCTTTTATCGTTGCCTTGTACGTCCTCTGAGTTTCAAATTCTCCAGTCCCTCTTTCCTCATTATGGCCTAGATATTTCAGGTATCTACACATAAATTCAGATATCTACACATGAATGCACTCGTCGGATCATTAACTGGCGGACCCTATCAAATACTCCCACATTGTGTCGAATGGTTTTGCAGACCCCCATGACACGTTAATGAATCGTATCTGCATTATTAATGTCTCTTGCATAAACCAATTGTTTTAGGTGGCCCAACAGATAATAATCTAAAGGACTGAGGTCGGGGGAAGATGAAAGCCATGGAACCCCTACCTATCCATCTTTCATGGTAGATGTCAGTCAGTTCATCGCAAACAATGTGACTGGAGCCCTATCATGCATGAAGCACATGCGTCTTCGTATTAGCTGGGGTACATCCACTAGCAAGCCTGGAAGTGTGTTCGAAATAAAGACGCTATAGACAGCTCATGTAAAACGTGCTGGGAAAATATATGAACCTACCATTTTTTTTATTCTAAGTATAAAACTAATTTTTGTTTTCATTATCTTTAAACTTAATCTTTATTCAAAATCTCAGTTCGTTTTATTATCAACATTCTTATGACGAACAGTATATCTGTTGCTCGTAGTCTTTTCTTCATCTGGGAGTATATTGTCCAGCTTTCACTGGCGTTGATAATATGTAGCAGTTCAGCGGCTACGAGCAACAGAAATGCTGTTCTACATAAGAATGCCGATAATACAATGGACTGAGATTTTGAATAAGGATTAATTTTAAAGATAATGTAAACAAAAATTAGTTTTATACTTAGAATTTTAAAAAAATGGGTAGGAAATATCTAGGCCATAATGAGAAAAGAGGGACTGGAAAATCTGAAACTTAGAGGACTTACAAGTCAAGAGCGACAAAAGAAAGTAGCGTATGACATACAAAACGAGCTTGTGTAAATGGATGGTAGAACAGGGACTGTGAGGGAAATCTAAAAGAGAAACATTGCTCGGGGCTGCTAAGGAGAGAATATTGTGTAGAGCCATGGTCTCACACGCCCTGAAGGAATACAGCACATAGAAGACGAAGTTTTGGAAAGTGATTATAACATTAAAGGGAAAGAGTAAAAAAAAAAAAACTTCAGAGTTCGAGGGAAAAAATGGGCGCCCCCACTGTAAGTCGATTATTGTACTTTTACCAAGACAAGTGAGTAATAGAATTTGTTTATTAATACAGATGTATATATATACATTGTACAAGTAAAAAATGATTTAGTATTTTGTTGGGTAAGCGTTTGCTTTAATAACGGCCTGAATTCTTCGTGGCATGCTATAGACTAAATTCTTTAGTAAGTCAACGTTCTTGGCCAGATTTTTCCAGCATTTCTTTAATTCGCGAAAAAGCTCATCTTCTGTGTTAACCTTCCTGTTACGGGCACGCTTGTCCATTATCACCCAAAGATTTTCAATCGGGTTAAAGTCAGTACTCTGACTAGGCCACTGGAAGAGTTGCAATTTTTTCTTTGTTTTTAACGAACTTTCTTAAATCTTTGTTAATTTTGTAAAGACATACCATACAATAATAGCAAACACCAGCTTTAAATAATGCCAAATACATTTGTGGAGATGGAAACCACCACAGGAAGTATCAAAAACCAAATAAACTCTATAAACATCCACAATTTACAAATAGTCTTGCAATCTAAAAATACCTAAGCGCTGACGGCGGGAGTGATCACCTCCCATTCATATATCTATTAAGTGTACTATTAAAGAGTGATACAATCTTCAAACAAACATATGCAGTTGTAGTTAAGAATAAATATAAAACATTGGAAATGATCAGAATCTCAAAGTAGAACGCTTTAAGGAAATCTCTAACGACAACAGTCAAAGAAGTCATTCTATGGAAACAATGAAAGAAAAACTGTGGACGAGAGTTAAATATTTATCTAATGAAAGCGAAACAACAGAGAAATGGCACCGAATCTATGATATTCGTTGGAAGCATCAGAAATAATTTCTGGCAAGTAAAAGATAAATGCTTCAATAAGAACTATGCACAGATGAATAACTGCAGAACACAGACGTATGAGGCATGCATAAACATGACACTAGAAATAACAGACTAGGAAATCTGCTGTTTGGAAAGCCGTATGAAATCTAGAGAGGGAACAAATAGTATAGAAAAATGGGATCAAAATAGCGGAGATTTTTTTTTTTTTTGCAAAGAGATCAGAAAAGAGAAACCTAAAATCCGTAGTCAGGATGTAACGAGAAAAACGCATCAGATCTAGATAATGTTGTAGAAAAAATACTGACAGTCATAAACGAGGTTAGGAACGATAACTTTACTGCAGCGATAGATGCAGTATATGAGAGAGGTGAAATACTGGAAGACCTCAGAAGATCTCTCTTCATAACTCTGCCAAACTAATCAACTACAAATAAATGCGATTTTCTAAGAACAATCATTTATATGAGTCACATAACTAAAACATCATCCTCTAATGAATAGACCTCGTAGCAAATTACACCCGGAATAGGAGTAGAGCAGATTGGTTTTGTGCAAGACAATGGAAGAAATTACAGATTTCATGGTAATAGTATTATCAGTAGGAGCAATCGAAATGCAGCATATTCAATATGTACGTTGTAGAGATTATGAAAGGTCATTTGATAAGATAAGACACGAGTTAATTGAATAGACAAAAATAGAAAGAACTGTATGACAGGCATGTGTTTGTTTTGTTTTGTTTTTTGTTTTTGACAGATTTATTTAACTAGCACAGCGCGACTATTCGAAAAGTACATACAACTACAACAGAATTTAATATCGGCTGGCATAACCATACCAATTCACGCTACAAAGACGACACTGTGCTGATGGTAGATTCAGAAGGAAATCTACAAGAAATACTAGAGGGAAAGTAGCCGAGAATAGCAAGAAGAAAGAACTAACTATTCATTGTAAGAAGACAGAATGCATGGTTGTAAGCGAAAGTGACAGTGCAAGTTGAGGGTTACGTATTGGGGATGTTAGAATCAAGCATCAACACAAGTTTTCATCAGCTAGGTAGGGTAGTAACCGAGGGCTGAAAGTGTAAGATGGAAAAAAGGAAGTTGATAAAGAATAAGGAAAGATGCCTTCGAAAACTAAGGAAAGTATTAAGAAATTAAAAAAAAGTCTTTACATACAAAGAAAAGAAAATTAAACTGAGAGGTATGATCTAATCTCTTTTCTGACAGTGAATGCTGGACAATTTCAACACAGACGGAGAAGCGATATCTGATAGAAGAAATGATGTAGATATGATTTTAGCAACGAATGCTGAGAATACCACAGATATACGTTGTGAGGAAAGAAGGTTTAATACACGCAGACAAGTTGAGCAAAACAGCGTGCAAAGTGTTTTTGTGGATAGATATCAGAACAAGGACAAAGAGAGGTAATAAAGAGGCAAGAGTAATTTAGAATACCAAAAGGGAGGAAGTTGTAGAGAAGCATGATCGGCCATGTTCTGAAAGGACGCGGTAAACATACGAAAATCAAATGAAAGTCAAATGTGGGATAAATGATTTCATAAGAATTTCCTTGATTTAGTCATTCAAGTAATGCTACTCTTAATATTAGGAAGAGACACTTGAAATTTCTAGGGCACATAATGAGGAAAAAGGGCTTGGAAAATTTGATACTCACAGGACAGATTGAAAGCAAGAGAGACGGGTGAAAATCAACGCACAATCTGCCTAGCGAGCTTGAGTAAATAGATGGCGGAACAGGGATTAGGAGAGATAACAAAAAGACAAAATTTATTAAGAGCAACAAAGGACAGGAAGTTGTGGAGAGATATGACCACCAACGTCCTGAAGGGACACGATACACAGAGAAGGAATAAATTAAACAAGAGGGATAATAACCCTTTAAGTACAGCAGAAAATATCTTTCCGTTTGCAGTTATGACATCGAATATTAGTGACAATAATTCACATCATTCGCAGTTGCTAACAACGAAAAACTCGTAAATACAGTATAAATATCTTCCATTAGAGTGGCTAGTGTGTACTTTTAAAGATACACACTTATCGAAAACGTGTTAATTGAATATATCTTAGAGGAAATGACGTCATTTGTATTTCAAATTTTAGTCTCATTCACAATTAATTCCTAATTTGCGTGCTTTTTAATTAAAATATAGCTAGATATAATTTACAATAAAAATCCTATTAATGTTATTAATCTTCTCTTCATATAATTGGCTTAGAGATTAACTTTTAATCGATATTATCACAAAAATCTATAAAATCTTCTTTTAATTCATCGATATTTTTAACGACTTTTCCTTCCATTTTTCTTTTTATTAAATTCCATAGATTTTCAATATGGCTGAAATCTGCTGACTGTGGCGCTAAGTCGAATAATTTTAATTTAATTTTTTTTAAAGAATCCTGTTATGTATATTTTCTAAACATATCATAATCATTAATATTTTAACTTGATAATTTTATTTATAATCTTTCTATAGTAAACGTATACATCTTTTATATTTCGATATTTCTTTAATAAATGTAAATTTCTGTACCTAATTAAATCGTCCATTTTTTTAAGAAAAATGCAGGAATTTCCTTTTAAGATCTTTTTTGTGTCGTACGGTAGCCGTTAATAATTAAGTATAACTCAAGACTTCAATGTTAAGATACAAAAAGTATTTAATTAAAACCGCAAATAAATACTTAACAAGAATAAAGAAGTAAAAGTCAACCAAAGATAATTAACCATTTTAGTGAATACCTTGTCAGTAGCACGGTTAGACTTAACATCCGGTAAATCCTAAATCAAAACCCAAATCATCGATGCAAAATAATTCACACTAATTCGACTGGATAGTTACTCTCAATAGTCACTCAATAAACACTTCAGTCACCAGTTTGATACCGCTATTTATACACCTGTCGGAATATATATATATATATATATATATATATATATATATATATATATATATATATATATATATATATATGTAACGTAAATCATTCAAACGAAAAACAAATACTGAAGCTAATTATATGGCGAGAATCACTCTCACAAACAATATTTAATAATAAAATACAATCAACTTCGAATCTGTTAATGAATGGTGTGATCCTTGTTCATAAATTCCGGGTTTATCTGGTCTTATTTTTTTGTACGAGCCGGCTTTCAGTCATTCCGAACGACCATCCTCAGGTAGACATATTAGTGTGTTTTTGTTAAATTCCGAATAGTAATGCGACATCGAAAGATATTGCGGTCCGAAAGAGTGCTTTTTTAGTAATGAGATATTGTTAAATGTAAGAATAATTTTGGAGCGCTGCAGACACAACGCTGAGGTTGAATTTTTTAAATTTGAAAAATGTGCGTTCTTGTACTGCAGAAAAGTGGCATGAACTAAATTGTTCAATAATAATAGTATATGTCACAATTATTATCAGTACAAGAACGCACATTTTTCAAATTTAAAAAATTCAACCTTAGCGTTGTGTCTGCAGCGCTCCAAAATTATTCTTACATTTAGCAATATCTCATTGCTAAAAAAGCACTCTTTCGGACCGCAATATCTTTCGATGTCGCATTACTATTCGGAATTTAACAAAAACACACTAATATGTCTACCTGAAGATGGTCGTTCGGAACGACTGAAAGCCGGCTCGTACAAAAAAATAAGACCAGATAAACCCGGAATTTATGAACAAGGATCACACCATTCATTAACAGATTCGAAGTTGATTGTATTTTATTATTAAATATTGTTTGTGAGAGTGATTCTCGCCATATAATTAGCTTCGGTATTTGTTTTTCGTTTGAATGATTTACGTTACATAAATTGAATACGCACTACAAAACCGATATATATATATATATATATATATATATATATATATATATATATATATATATATATATATATATAAGTCCAGAATGCCGCACTCAAACCTCAGTGTCGGTAGTTATTTATTTTCTTCCTATATGATAACCTTCAAAATAAACATGAAAAATAATCAAAATATACAAATTTTTGTTTATAAAGACAAATATTCAAATATGTTTTTTATTATTGTCTTATACAGGTTGACCCCAAAAAACGGGAATTTTTGAAGTGCGTATTTCCAGATATGACCAAGTGGCAACACTGCGAGACAGTGACCTTGAGCAAGTAAACGTTTCGACATTTTAGTAACGAGAATGAAATTCACAGTATCCCAGCTGAGATGTTGCAGCAGTCAATAAGGAATCTCAACAGCAGATTTCAAGAATGCATTCGTACAGGAGGACGCCATCTACAGGACGTAATTTTAAAAAGTTAAAATTCCATCATTGTTTCTTAAATGGCATGTTTTAAGGTTTTAATTACTATGAATTAAATATTTTACTTCCATCACTCTTGGTTTTATTGGATTGTTAAAAAGTTCCCGTTTTTTTTGGTCTCCCTGTATTATAAAATTTATCAATAACCGTCAATTTTTTTAGCACTACTGTAATTCCTTGGATAACGTAATACTTGACAAAAAATAGTTATTTTCCATTTTTAAATTTTAGAAAATTTTTAATTGATCGGTAACTATAAAAAAATCAATTTTCAATTACTCTCTGATTAAACTGAAGGATGTTTTACTGCACTAATCGAAGTTTGCTATATAAAAACCATTCGACCTTGCATGGAGTATTGCTGCCATATATAGTCCGGTGCCCCTTCTGTTTGTCTCAAGGTCCTTGATAAGATCCAGAGACGGATATACAATGTAATTGGCTCTGATCTAACATCTCGTCTGCAGTCACACTCTCACAGATGTGCCGTCTCCTCCCTCTGTCTTTTTACAAGTACTTTCATGGTAACTGCTCCGATGAGCTGCTTTCGCTGGTTCCCAGACTTCATGAATTTAAGCGTTCTACTAGGCTGACATCTCGTTCACACCCGTTCACTGTTGCAACTTTTAAATGTAGCCGTCTCTTCTACTCCAATAGCTTCATGTCTCGCACCTCTCGCCTTTGGAACTCCCTCCCCTTTTCCTGTTTCCCTGATAGCTATAATCTCCAACTATTCAAATGCAATGTCAATCGACGTCTCCAGATGCCTTGATCTGTCCCCTATCCTTCTCTTCATCGTTTCCTCCATCACTCCTATTTGGACTCACTCCAATTCTCTGTAACCCCTTGCGTGCTAATGGCTTCCCGCCTTGCTTGGGGTGAAATGCTTAAAAAAAAAAAATAAGCGCAGTAATCGAAGGTGCATTAATCGAGGGATTCCTATATGTCGAAATTGGAGTGTCGCGCCACTGTATGTCTATACACAAATGAAAAAGAAATGTACGTTTTCTAATTTGATTCGAACAAGCAGCTCGTCTTTAAACAAACTTCCCCGAATAGCATATAAATTTGAACGCCTCCAAAACAAAATTACATTCATTTAATCATCATAGAAAATCGTTTGTTCCCTCCATGAACATGGCTGATGCTAACCTCCAGGAGAGCCACACATAGTACCCTCTTGGTTTCACATTTTCCACTGACATGACGTGAAATGATTATATTAAATCAATTGCTAGATCTGTTGTGGATAATGTTTGTTCACGGTGACAATTTTATATTCGTCAGAATCTATCTTATACATGTATAAATCCTGCCATTAATCCATACATTCTATACTGCGGCCATACCTGATCTAAACTAAAATCAAGCAAGTGCGGAAGTTTAAATTTCTTTGTGACTGGTCTTAAAACCCAAACACTGAATTGAACAGTTATTCAAAACAAGATATTGAGCGTGATGGAGGTAATGAAAGCAAATGCAAACCTCCATGAGGTTACTCGGTACGCCTTCACGGGCAAATGTTCTTTGCTGACATGAAGTGGAATGATTATATTGAATCAGTTGGAAGCTCTGCGGCTAGGAAAGTTGGTTCACTATGTCTTTCAAAATATTTCCTTCTTTCTTTATATATTTATAAGTCTACCATTCATCTATGCTTTCAACATTACTGCAACATAGAGATTAAATCCAAAGAAGAATCTGCAATGTTATTGGTCCTGACCAGGCATCTCGCCTTCAGTCACTTTCCAACCGCCCTAACGTGGCTTCCCTCTGTCTTTTCTGAATTTTTATGGGATTTGTTCTAAAGAGCTCTCCTCCTTGTTACCTTGACTGCATGCATTTAAGCCTACTACTAGACTGTCAAATAATTTCAAAATGTCTAAATATGTCTGGGTGCTTATGTATTATAATCTGAGTGTGTATATTGTTTTACGCGAGAGGTGAACAAACTATTCATACACTTGGAATTAAAATGTATACATTTTTGTCGGGAAGACCAGTTGAAATTAGCGACTGTTCTAACTGAATTTCAATGAAAAAATAAAATAAATTGAATAACATATGTATTTTTTCTTTTCTCATCAGTAGTTTTATAATTTTAAACTTAATAGAGATTAAATTTAGATTTTAAAATTGGTAATTTTTTACCTTTAATTTTAATATCAAATTTTATCATATAATTTAATACTTATTGGTTAGAATAAATTCTATTTTAGTAAAACCTCAACTTTAAAGCTTTTAATAGCTATTATAACCTTTCTTCGTTGTCAAGTATTTTGAATTCCCGTGTACTTGTATTTTGATTGGTCATTCCTACTTATGTAACAGCGTTTCCCCATACGAAGGATCGTTAATTAATTTGAAACTTTTAAAACCCTTTATTCTACATTCAACATCATCACGTGATAAGACACCGGAGGTGTTGAAACAAAATGACTATTTTTGTAGTGATTTTATAACATTTATGTTATAACTTTTAAATAAACAATTATATATGCTCTACTCTGTATTGAGCACTCTTTTAAGAATAGTAAATGTTGGTTATTGGAATTTATTCCATATACAGGAATCCTAGACCTGGGTGAATATATATATATATATATATATATATATATATATATATATATATATATATATATATATATATATATTGTTGTGGTCTGTTTAGGGTTCAGAAAGAAAGACACGTAAGACGAAGGTAGTCTTAACAAGTATATTGAAGATATATACAAAACAAGAGTGTTAGTCATAAGTAGATAGAGGTGTACATCCGAACGCTAGGTTAGCCCTGTGTCTACTCCCCTGCTCGCCCGACTGCTCCTCAGTTAGTATTTATGAGAGGAAGAACAGTTCATTCTACTGTAGGAGGGTTTGCCACAACATATATATATATATATATATATATATATATATATATATATATATATATATATATATATATATATATATATATATATATAGTAAAATAAGAAAGAACAGTAAGATATGTAATCCGGTGTTCTTATTGATATTTTTTATTTTTCCAAAACAGTGCTCAATGGAAATTTACCGAGCATAAATATTATAAATTAACTGATTTAAAATATGGTTTCATCGTTACACAGGAATTACCATGTTTCAAAAACAGAAACCAAAAACTTCAAATTCAATTATATTAGCATTAGTTCCGTTTTATGTTCAAATTAATATTTTAATTTAATATGATTGAATTTGAAGTTTTTGGTTTCTGTTTTTGAAACATGATAATTCATATGTAGCGATGAAACCATATTTTTAAATCAGTTAATATATATATATATATATATATATATATATATATATAGAGAGAGAGAGAGAGAGAGAGAGAGAGAGAGACTTTCATCTGTTTTTCTTTTTCGACAATGACTGAAAGCATAGAAACTTGGCAAGAATGAACACGATATATGAAGCTCTACTTGATTCACCAAGAAGAACGTATTAAACTATATAAATAGACATATCGTGTCTGTTGTCTTCAACAAACTTTTTGGAATGAACATTGTTATAAATACATACCACTTAGAATTTCTGGATATATATTGTTATGACAATATGTTTTTCGGTTTTGAAAACTACTAAAGTGTATAATTGTTGTCATTTCAGCTGTACTTATGTAAGCAAAGGTGAAGGTTGCTGTTTTTTTGAAAGGGTAATCTAAGAATAAACTATAAGAAGAGAAAATGCATAGTCATTAACAAAAAGATGAGCCCAAAATGCAATTTGCAGGTTGGGGATATAAAAATCAAGCAAGAACAGAAATCTAAATATCTGAGAAGTGTACTAACAGTGGACGAAAAGTGCGATACTGAAATCCAAAAACGGATTGGGATGGGCAAAGGTGCATTCCAAAAGCTAAGCAGAGTATTAAGAGACAGGAAAATTTCGATGGTTAAAAAAAAGAAAAGACTACTAAACTGTTGCATTTATATCTGTTCTCCTGTATGGCAGCGAATGCTGGACAATCTCCTCAGACATGAAGAAGTGACTCGAAATGTGATTCTACAGAAGGGTGCTGAGGATACCATGGACCGAACATGTGAGCAACGCCGAACTTTTGGAGAGGATGAAATAAGGAGGAGACTTATACATAACATCAGGAAGAGACAGCTGAAATCTCTGGAACATGTAATGAGGAAGGAGGTCTTGGTAAATCTAATACTCACAGGACGGATAGAGGGAAAGAGAGAGAAGGGAAAGCAACGTATGACATACTTAACAGGCTTGGGCAAGTGAATAGCGAAACAAGGTCTGAGAGAAAAAAACAAAAAGACAAAAATTATTAAGAGCTACCAGGGGCAGGATGAGACGGGAGGGTGCTATGATTGCTTACATCCTGAACAGACACGGTACATTAAAGAATATTCGTGTGCTGGCTACTGAATATATATATATATATATAAAATAAATTAACTGATTTAAAAATATGCTTCCTTCGCTAATTTATAATATTTATGCTCTGTAAATTGAACACTGTTTTGTAAAAAAAATAAAAAATATCAATAAGAACACAGGATTATATATCTTACTGTTCTTGCTTTTTAATATAATATTTTTATATATATATATATATATATATATATATATATATATATATATATATATATATATATATATATTACATAAGCGATACAAACAAATTTTTACTACGTTAATAAAACGCCGATTAAAATTAAAATAAATATATAAGATAAGAAATAAAAATAAAAAATAATAATAAATAAAAACAAGCAAAATAATATAACCCAAATAAATAAATGATAAATAAACAAATAAACGACTTCCGGCAAAATAACCGCCAAAATAGACTACCCACAATGCACCATTGACCCGTATATATAAATAGCCGAGAAAAAAACACTCGTGGCCTGACGATTGCGTCTAGCATGAAACAGACTGTCGCCTCTAAGTGTTGACTTCAATGTTCACTTCTATATGTTACCAGCGCTCTATCTTTGATATTGAGCACTTTATTCCATAAATATAGCACACCTTAAGAGTATATTTCTTTATATATATATATATATATATATATATATATATATATATATATATATATATATATTAATTACAGTAATTTCTCAAAATTTGTCTTTGACAGTATGTTCCCATTTCATTATAAAGGGATTTTTCTATTGTAATTATAACCAACTGTGATGCAAGTTTTGACATCTTACCTGAGGGAGGCAGGCACTTCATCTCGTATATATATACATTTACTGGAGCCTTCCTATCTAGCTAAGTTAGAATTCTCGCAAGCACAGTTTGGAAATATCATAAGATATCTTCGCCAGTTAAAGATTCGTTCAAAAATGATGAACTGTTGTCATATCTTTGCTGGAGTTGCTCAATCTTCAATTCCCAGCCTTGTTCGAAATCTTTTACGTTATCATGCGTCGAAGGAAGACTTACTCTCCTGTCGGCAACCTTTTACCCACTGTCACAACATCACCAGCCTATCACTATGTCCATGCAAAATGTTCAGATGAGCTCCATTCTTTAGTTCCATCAGACATTTACACTTAGGACAAGCCTAGATACGCCCATAGAATCGAATCACACATATTTCTTCCGTATTACAAAAGTGTTATATAGCAATAAACTGTCGCTGCCGACAGTTGAGATTAAACATAGATCGTCAGTGAGCAAACACAGGCGATCCCATTATTGAATTAAGTGGATCACGTGACAATAGAGGAAACGAATATATAGGAAATGTGACGTCTAATTGATCTCGATATTTCTAGTTTATCCTCTATACTATACGGATCGCTATTTCTTCTCTATCCTCTATTACTATATGAACCGCTATTTTCTATTCACTATACTATTTCCCTATACGGATTACTATTCGAGCGAGTATTATCGAGGAATTACTATTAGTGCGAGTGATATTCGAAGGCGTCTGACATCAGTATTGTTCGACAGCGTTACTATAGTTGTAATCTGCGATTACAAAGTCTCTACTACAACGAGTATTATGAAAGTTACAACAAATATTACAAAAGTGATAACTAGTATTCATTGGCATCCCCAAAAAATGTAAGGAGAGTTTGTCCAATAACTTTCTGCCAATAGCTGTCACTCTGGAGAACAGACCTCCACACAGTTACTTTGCAGTTTTCCATCTTTCAATTTTAAGGTCAATCTTTATCCATCCTCCTTATCCTCAAATCTTCTCTTATTAACAAACCATCTTTCAGTATTTACATTATTCGGACTATTGTCCTCATCTTTGTCGCCATATTTGTCACAACGTTTCGGCCGTTGTACGCTCCGGCCTTCTTCAGGTGGTTGGAATTTCGAACCGAACCCTCAAGGACACATGGTACGGTGGATAAAGGCGTTGGTTAGATCCAGTAACAGACCCAAAGAGTGTGAGTTCAATACCCGGTTCAGGCAGTGGAGAACTTTCAGAGGGAAAATTAGCAGGAGATAACTGATAACTGACATCCATCAAACATGGCTCGTGGAACTAGAACAGTCTACCCCAGTGATCGAAATAAAGGGTTCGGTTCGAAATTCCAACCACCTGAAGAAGGCCGGAGCGTACAACGGCCGAAACGTTGTGACAAATATGGCGACAAAGATGAGGACAATAGTCCGAATAATGTAAATACTGTACATAATACCTCATCTCAGAAATATAGACAAACCATCTTTCATTCATATTACATCTTCCTGATAATAGTAATTTTAGTAGTAACCCTCTTTCTCGAGAGGTGTTACGGTCACATCCCACACGATCACCGAAGTTAATCAACGTCAATCCTGGTCATTACCCCAATGGGTTGCCGTTTGGGAATTTCAAATTCTGTAAGCTTGTATTTGCTGGTGGTATAATGGATAGTGGCTCGGAATTGTTAATCGGAGAGTCGAGTTCAAATTCCAGTTGCTTTCACTATATTACTTACGTGCAAATACCTTAGGGGAGGTCATGGATCCAGCACTACTTCTCCACCTATGGATTAATTGGTAAGATTTTTATAATTAAATCATTATTATCTGCAAAAAAATATCATAATCTAAATTATTTTATGGCTTTAAATAACCTGAAAAATGTTGATAAGCTGTAGAAAACGAATCAATGAAACCTATCTTGAGTTGCTCTCGAACCATAGTTTTGGTAAGACTTAGGATAAAAAAAAAGGGGAGGAGACCAAAAGAGTCGGTTTTTTTGGTGGGGCGGGGTGGCTCAATGTTAATGTATTTTCCAAATATGGGACAAAGAGAAAATTGAAAAAGAGAAGGTTTAAATGATAACAAAAAAGATGATGTCGCAAGGCGGCAAATGAACAATAATGAAAAAAAAGACGTAGAAAATAATAACAACACAAACAGCAATAATAATAACAATACTAATAACAATAAAAATAAAAACAACAACAACAATAATAATAGCCAGAACAACAACAACAATAATAATATCGCACACACAAAATTGCCTCCTTATTGATATAGCAGTACCTACAGACGGCAATGTATCATCCAAGCTCTTCAAAAAGATATCAAAATACAAGCAATTTGAAATCGAAATCTCAAAAATGTGACGCATGGGAACATCAACAATCCCCGTTGTAGTTGGAGCCGTCCAATAATAATAATAATAATAATAATAATAATAATAATAATAAT
Organism: Acanthosepion esculentum; assembly: GCA_964036315.1. Taxonomy (NCBI): domain Eukaryota; kingdom Metazoa; phylum Mollusca; class Cephalopoda; order Sepiida; family Sepiidae; genus Acanthosepion; species Acanthosepion esculentum. Next base: position 111,294,074 of record OZ038482.1, on the reverse strand, counting down.
AATAATAATAATAATAATAATAATAATAATAATAATAATAATAATAATAATAATAATAATAATAATAATAATAATAATAATAATAATAATAATAATAATAATAATAATAATAATAATAATAATAATAATAATAATAATAATAATAATAATAATAATAATAATAATAATAATAATAATAATAATAATAATAATAATAATAATAATAATAATAATAATAATAATAATAATAATAATAATAATAATAATAATAATAATAATAATAATAATAATAATAATAATAATAATAATAATAATAATAATAATAATAATAATAATAATAATAATAATAATAATAATAATAATAATAATAATAATAATAATAATAATAATAATAATAATAATAATAATAATAATAATAATAATAATAATAATAATAATAATAATAATAATAATAATAATAATAATAATAATAATAATAATAATAATAATAATAATAATAATAATAATAATAATAATAATAATAATAATAATAATAATAATAATAATAATAATAATAATAATAATAATAATAATAATAATAATAATAATAATAATAATAATAATAATAATAATAATAATAATAATAATAATAATAATAATAATAATAATAATAATAATAATAATAATAATAATAATAATAATAATAATAATAATAATAATAATAATAATAATAATAATAATAATAATAATAATAATAATAATAATAATAATAATAATAATAATAATAATAATAATAATAATAATAATAATAATAATAATAATAATAATAATAATAATAATAATAATAATAATAATAATAATAATAATAATAATAATAATAATAATAATAATAATAATAATAATAATAATAATAATAATAATAATAATAATAATAATAATAATAATAATAATAATAATAATAATAATAATAATAATAATAATAATAATAATAATAATAATAATAATAATAATAATAATAATAATAATAATAATAATAATAATAATAATAATAATAATAATAATAATAATAATAATAATAATAATAATAATAATAATAATAATAATAATAATAATAATAATAATAATAATAATAATAATAATAATAATAATAATAATAATAATAATAATAATAATAATAATAATAATAATAATAATAATAATAATAATAATAATAATAATAATAATAATAATAATAATAATAATAATAATAATAATAATAATAATAATAATAATAATAATAATAATAATAATAATAATAATAATAATAATAATAATAATAATAATAATAATAATAATAATAATAATAATAATAATAATAATAATAATAATAATAATAATAATAATAATAATAATAATAATAATAATAATAATAATAATAATAATAATAATAATAATAATAATAATAATAATAATAATAATAATAATAATAATAATAATAATAATAATAATAATAATAATAATAATAATAATAATAATAATAATAATAATAATAATAATAATAATAATAATAATAATAATAATAATAATAATAATAATAATAATAATAATAATAATAATAATAATAATAATAATAATAATAATAATAATAATAATAATAATAATAATAATAATAATAATAATAATAATAATAATAATAATAATAATAATAATAATAATAATAATAATAATAATAATAATAATAATAATAATAATAATAATAATAATAATAATAATAATAATAATAATAATAATAATAATAATAATAATAATAATAATAATAATAATAATAATAATAATAATAATAATAATAATAATAATAATAATAATAATAATAATAATAATAATAATAATAATAATAATAATAATAATAATAATAATAATAATAATAATAATAATAATAATAATAATAATAATAATAATAATAATAATAATAATAATAATAATAATAATAATAATAATAATAATAATAATAATAATAATAATAATAATAATAATAATAATAATAATAATAATAATAATAATAATAATAATAATAATAATAATAATAATAATAATAATAATAATAATAATAATAATAATAATAATAATAATAATAATAATAATAATAATAATAATAATAATAATAATAATAATAATAATAATAATAATAATAATAATAATAATAATAATAATAATAATAATAATAATAATAATAATAATAATAATAATAATAATAATAATAATAATAATAATAATAATAATAATAATAATAATAATAATAATAATAATAATAATAATAATAATAATAATAATAATAATAATAATAATAATAATAATAATAATAATAATAATAATAATAATAATAATAATAATAATAATAATAATAATAATAATAATAATAATAATAATAATAATAATAATAATAATAATAATAATAATAATAATAATAATAATAATAATAATAATAATAATAATAATAATAATAATAATAATAATAATAATAATAATAATAATAATAATAATAATAATAATAATAATAATAATAATAATAATAATAATAATAATAATAATAATAATAATAATAATAATAATAATAATAATAATAATAATAATAATAATAATAATAATAATAATAATAATAATAATAATAATAATAATAATAATAATAATAATAATAATAATAATAATAATAATAATAATAATAATAATAATAATAATAATAATAATAATAATAATAATAATAATAATAATAATAATAATAATAATAATAATAATAATAATAATAATAATAATAATAATAATAATAATAATAATAATAATAATAATAATAATAATAATAATAATAATAATAATAATAATAATAATAATAATAATAATAATAATAATAATAATAATAATAATAATAATAATAATAATAATAATAATAATAATAATAATAATAATAATAATAATAATAATAATAATAATAATAATAATAATAATAATAATAATAATAATAATAATAATAATAATAATAATAATAATAATAATAATAATAATAATAATAATAATAATAATAATAATAATAATAATAATAATAATAATAATAATAATAATAATAATAATAATAATAATAATAATAATAATAATAATAATAATAATAATAATAATAATAATAATAATAATAATAATAATAATAATAATAATAATAATAATAATAATAATAATAATAATAATAATAATAATAATAATAATAATAATAATAATAATAATAATAATAATAATAATAATAATAATAATAATAATAATAATAATAATAATAATAATAATAATAATAATAATAATAATAATAATAATAATAATAATAATAATAATAATAATAATAATAATAATAATAATAATAATAATAATAATAATAATAATAATAATAATAATAATAATAATAATAATAATAATAATAATAATAATAATAATAATAATAATAATAATAATAATAATAATAATAATAATAATAATAATAATAATAATAATAATAATAATAATAATAATAATAATAATAATAATAATAATAATAATAATAATAATAATAATAATAATAATAATAATAATAATAATAATAATAATAATAATAATAATAATAATAATAATAATAATAATAATAATAATAATAATAATAATAATAATAATAATAATAATAATAATAATAATAATAATAATAATAATAATAATAATAATAATAATAATAATAATAATAATAATAATAATAATAATAATAATAATAATAATAATAATAATAATAATAATAATAATAATAATAATAATAATAATAATAATAATAATAATAATAATAATAATAATAATAATAATAATAATAATAATAATAATAATAATAATAATAATAATAATAATAATAATAATAATAATAATAATAATAATAATAATAATAATAATAATAATAATAATAATAATAATAATAATAATAATAATAATAATAATAATAATAATAATAATAATAATAATAATAATAATAATAATAATAATAATAATAATAATAATAATAATAATAATAATAATAATAATAATAATAATAATAATAATAATAATAATAATAATAATAATAATAATAATAATAATAATAATAATAATAATAATAATAATAATAATAATAATAATAATAATAATAATAATAATAATAATAATAATAATAATAATAATAATAATAATAATAATAATAATAATAATAATAATAATAATAATAATAATAATAATAATAATAATAATAATAATAATAATAATAATAATAATAATAATAATAATAATAATAATAATAATAATAATAATAATAATAATAATAATAATAATAATAATAATAATAATAATAATAATAATAATAATAATAATAATAATAATAATAATAATAATAATAATAATAATAATAATAATAATAATAATAATAATAATAATAATAATAATAATAATAATAATAATAATAATAATAATAATAATAATAATAATAATAATAATAATAATAATAATAATAATAATAATAATAATAATAATAATAATAATAATAATAATAATAATAATAATAATAATAATAATAATAATAATAATAATAATAATAATAATAATAATAATAATAATAATAATAATAATAATAATAATAATAATAATAATAATAATAATAATAATAATAATAATAATAATAATAATAATAATAATAATAATAATAATAATAATAATAATAATAATAATAATAATAATAATAATAATAATAATAATAATAATAATAATAATAATAATAATAATAATAATAATAATAATAATAATAATAATAATAATAATAATAATAATAATAATAATAATAATAATAATAATAATAATAATAATAATAATAATAATAATAATAATAATAATAATAATAATAATAATAATAATAATAATAATAATAATAATAATAATAATTGCAGAAACGATGGCAAGATAAACATCTACACGCTCAATATTCTGCCCGTGCCAAACATGCTGATGTAGACAAACCTCGTACCCATCAGTGGCTACATGGTGCAGGGTTAAAACTTGAAAACGAAGGTTTTATTCTTGTTGCAGAGGATCAATGCTTGAATTTACCAAGCAAACATACTGACAAATTATGCAGATTCTGTGATAAATATCCAGAAACAATTGACAAACTTGCATCTGGTTACACGGTGTTGGCACCCAGTGAATATAAAACCCGGCATGACAATCATCTTCTGCTGGATTCCAAGCCATGTCCGCATCCAAGGAGGAGACAGGGCAGATACTGCTGCGAAATCATCTTTAAAAATGACAATAGACAAAAATCTTCAAATTCCATATACAGACTTAAAACCTAAAATAAATAAATACATAAGAAACAAATGGCAAGATTCGTGGAAAAACCAAACCGAAAATAAACTATTTCAAATCAAACCTAAAAATGAGAAATTTTTTTTTGGAAATACTCGGAAAAAACAAGTCATTATAACCAGAATACATATAGGACACACATACTTAACCCACTCTTATATACTAAAAAAGACAAATCCACCAAAATGCAGATATGGAAGCTTAATTACAATAAAAACATATCCTATTGGAATGCCAAACCATAACTAAAATAAGACAAAAATATTTCAATGGAAAAGACTTTTAAATACAGACACAGATAAAATATACAACTTTCTCAAAGAAATCAAGATCCTCAACAAAATATAATACATTCAAATAGTATATATGTATGTATATATGTGTGTATAGACATACATATGCACGCATGGATGTAGATATGCAAATATACAATCAGAAACAATCACAGGAAAAAGCAATCCCCCCCCCAAAATACAGTAGATTATGAAACCCAACAGCCTCCTAACCTTTTATACAATATAACCATCTTATATATATATATATATATATATATATATATATATATATATATATATATATATAGAAATAAACAAGGCTTCGACATAAAATGACCCAAATAGGAGTTGACATGCCGTTAAACCCAACAACCAACCGGCATGACAGAGCCGAACATTGGAATATCTGCAACTTTTACGGAAAGACAACTGCAAGACATTGGTATGAACAGCACACAGAACCAGTTAGGGACGTAGGACCTGTAACAATTTTATGGGACTTTCACGAACACAGAACAATCAACGCTAATCGGCCCAGACATCGCAAAAACAAAATATGCCTTGTTATTGACATGGTTGTCCCAGCAGACTGTAATCTATCTTTGAAGATCTTTTAAAAAATGGCAAAATACAAGGACAATAAAATTTGAAATCTCAAAAATGTGTGGCTCATGAGGGCATCCACAATTCTAGTTGTATTAAAATCCCTAGGGTTGATTGAAAAAGATTTCAATAAACTCATTGAAGGCATTCCTGGTAGCCCATGTCTTAAAGAACTACAAAAGGTTTACGCACAAATACAGCCAACACTTTACGAAGGGATTTATATACGTAAAATATGTGTGATCTTTGGTGGATTTTTTTTTTCTTTTTTTTTTTGTTTTTTCCTTTTAAATACTCAGTGGGAAATGACATGAAGCCATTTCATACCTTAGGTCTCTGGTTGAGACCCGGAAAAAATGAGTATAGACCAGAAATCAAAGGAAATAATAATAATAATAATAATACACTTAGAGAAAAGTGACATTGAAAAAAAGAAAAGACAGTGTTTAACAATGTTTCGACATAATATATGTCTTCTTCAAATTATGTTTAAAAGTTGCAGACAATTATAAAATTATTAAAATACGCAAGTCAAAATAATGATAAATATTGTTAAACATTATCTTTTCTTTTCTTTTTCTTTCCTTTAATCGTACTGTAGTTGCAAAATATTGTAAGATTTACGTCAATCAGTACATTTAATGATATGGTAATAAATTTGTCGGTGTCGCCGTGAGAAAGAAAGAAAGAAAGAAAGAAATGGGAAAAGCGTCAGTTTGATGCATTCACTGAGCAAAAATTTAAAAAAAACGGTCGATGGGACGGTAAGTTAAAGTCTTTGAATGTCGTGATCTGAAGATCAAAGCCATAGAGAGAATCAGTTTACGAAACAAAGAAATCAAACGAACAGGTTAACAGGTGCAATGACATCGACATAAACACGCATGCGTACACGCCACGGATATAAATCTGAGAAAGTTACTCCATATACATGGATTAAGCCTACGACATGTGCAAAATCTATATCAGTGACGTGTATTCTTAAGAAGAAAGGTAGGCGTAGCTTACTCTATAAAAATAATTCACTATTAAGTTAAAAATATTTTAATTTAATAAATGCAACGTATTCTTTGTTTGTTCATTTTTTTTTAGTTGTAACGTGTAGCATTTTACGGGACCATAGTTGATACTTTTGAAAATCTGCGTCCTTCAACTATTTTTGTTCACTGCAGTAGCCAGGTATTGAACTCACAACTCTTTTGGTCAAGTCACTGGATAAACCAACGCTTTTATTCACTACGTTGTGTCTTTGTTCAATATCTCGCTATTGTGGTGGTAAACAAAAACTTGGAGAGTTGAGTTAAAAGGGAGATAAATGGGATATTAGGAAGAGGCATGACACGTGGAACGAGAACAATCTACCCCGGTAGACGAAATAAAGGGTTCAGCTCGAAATTCCAATCACCTGAAAAAGGCCGGAGCGTACAACAGCCGAAACGTCGGGAATATGGGGAAAAAAACGTGGACAACAGTCCGAACAATGTAAATAGTGTAAATACAAATTATTAATTTCCGTTCGTCTAAAATCATAATCTTTGTATTTAATTATCCCAGTTTATTTAGATTTTTAAGGACACTACTGTGATATATATATATATATATATATATATCTAGAAAGACATAAAATTTATTACTAATGGGCATAATGTGAGAGAAAGTAAAAAAATAAGAAATGGGACAATCACTCAAAAGACCAACCGGTTTCGTTCCCTAGCTTATCAAGGTCTACGGGGAACTTTTTATTCTATAATAAATAGCTAAATTATGACACAAGCAAAATTCACACAATTAAAATTGACAATGAATTATCTGTATGAAAGAAAGACATTTTCTTAACCCGAATAGTACAATTTTCTGCCAAAAAAAAAAAAAAAAAAAAAAATTATATAGCAGAAAATAGAGATGGAAAAGGTGGGGAATAAGAATAGAGAATGCTAGGGCGTGATTATATGGAGACCAAGGAGGCAGTCCCTTTGCTTACAAAGAGACGGTCCCCTCGCTCGTATATACAACGATTCCAGCGCTCTTAGATGAAATAGTGAGTGCGAACTAGCTAGCACCGCGAACAAGTTCGTACATGATTTATTTGCACAAAAAGTACAAATTGTGGCACAAGGCCGAAAAAGGGGAGGGGTTAAAGGCTGGTCATTACTTACTATCCTATACCTAGCTAATCAGATTCGCGACCCATTCATACATTACAATTATCTCATTCACCACAAGAAATCATCCGTCGCCATTCAAACCTTCATCCACCATAATACCACATCCACACCAGGGGAAACTACAAAAAACGCGCCCCACACCGTAAAAATTTGGATGATAATAAAATACATTAAAATTCTAATAATGAAAAGATGAAAGTGGGGAGGGAGATGAACCCAATAACAAACTAAAAATTCAACAAATATTTAAACTAAACATAATTCGTGTTAGTAGGGCCCGTCCAACCCTCAAAATAGAGAGGCCGCTGTATTCTGCCGATAAGGCAAAATCAAGAAGCACTCTCGCTAGGGGAGTGGGAAGGAGAAAAAATAACACGGGCGTGGGGAAATAAAATGCTGAGCCAGTCGAGACAAAATTGGGGGGTAAAAACAAACTGGGGAGGTTGGGAATCTCGACTGGATCATAACATAAGAGATCACCGGGAACAGGTTAGGAACACATTTACTCACATTAACTAGGTACACTTAAGCTTGTCTAACCTAACCAAGGGGAGGGTTCCACAGGAAACCACCCCGATGTAACTTTGGTTGACCTAGAAAAGAAAATCAAGGCTAGCCCCGTTCAAACGAACCAAGCTCGCCGCTTTTACCCACCTTTCGCTAAAGACTGTCGAATGCAATCGTTTTCTATCAGTTCTAATCTTCATCTTGAGCTGGTGCTCAAAGAATCGGATCAGATCCTGATACGAAAGCTGATTGCCTCGCAAGACTTCCTCCTTGCGCGTCGTCCATATCACCATTCGGGCCGTGGCTAGCAGCATCAGAAACACCATTCGTTTCACCCCGGAATACGGGGGCGACACATTGTCACACGCGTATGCACGATCAATGGACACGAGTTCTTCGGGAGCGAGACGAGCCGTCAGCTCGCCGACATGGTCCCATAAGGGGCGGACCCGGGGGCAATGGTAGAAGGCGTGCGAAGCCGTTTCTTCTAATCCAAGGCCACACCGTTCACAGTCTGGCAAGTCCGTCAAGCCCCATATGAAAGCCTTGTCGTTGAGAGGCAGCCGATTCCGAGCCAATCGCCAGGTAAGCGAAAACTCAGGGTTACTGAGATAATCCGCCGCTGGCGCCCAAGACCAGTAGGAGCGATACTCCTCCTCCGAACAGTCGAGCGTATCACGTAGAGGATCCTTCGCGTGACCCTCCACTAATCCCCGATAGAAGACCTTCCTAGGCCGTGAAAGGTCACTGGACCGCGGAATAGCCCTCAAGGCTGACCGACACTCGCTGAGGAAAAGAGATTCATCTCGAGACCTACAATGGCGCTCGGCCTTCGAGATGGGGGGATTGATTCTAAGGCGAGGGAAGGCGTCCCTAACAATCCCCTCCAGAATCGGATCTCCTCCAGTCAATGCGCGGCGTAGGAAGGACAACCGAGAGGCACGGATGTGACTCTGCAAGTGTGGCATTCCCAGCCCCCCCATGACACGGACGTTTGGTGCAGACTCGTCTGTCGACCTTGTTCGCGCGTCCCCTCCATAAAATGGAGGATAGCGCTTGCTCGAGCGCCTTCCTCTGGGCCTTACAGAGAGGAAGTACTGACAAGCGATAAAGAATCAGGGGGAAAATGTATGTAACACACACCTCCGCCCTGCCCTTTACGGACAACCTCCGTCGATTCCAAGTCTTACCGGCAGAAACGACCTTTGCTAGTACTTCAGACCAATTTTTCTTCAGCTGGAGGTCGGGTCCAAACCACACCCCAAGAATGCGGACAGGACCGTCCGTCCAACCGAAGCGGCCTGGAAGATCACGCCCCTTCCAGGCACCTAACCGCAAGCCGGAAGACTTGTCGCGGTTTATCTTGGCCCCTGTCACCTTCTCGTACCGATCAAGCGCCTTCTGCACCGCCTCAATATCGCTAAGGGACGACACGAAAGCGGATACGTCATCGGCGTACGCGGAAACCCTGGCTCGAGACCCTCCAGGAACGGCGATCCCGCGTAGGGCCGGACTGCACGCCTCGTTCTTCAGCCGACGCAGGAGAGGCTCCAACGCCAAAGCATAAAGGAGAGGCGACAGCGGACAACCCTGACGAACCGACCTCGACAGAACAAAAGCGCCCGACAACTTTCCGTTCACCTGTACCACAGCACTGGGGGAGCGATACAGGAGGCTAATCCAGCGGCAGAAGTCGGGTGCGAATCCGGCGGCCTGCAGGACAGTAGCAAGGTAGCGATGGTCGACCCTATCAAATGCCTTGGACTGATCCAAATTGATCAGCGCGGCTTCTTCGTCGTCTTTTACGCCCTCTAGGATCGTGCGGATCAAATGCAGGTTGCTCTGAATTGTTCGGCCCCTCACAGAACAAGTCTGCTCAGGTCCCAACAGAGACTCGGCATCTGACTGCAAACGCTCCTGCAGGATCTTGGCCATAATCTTTAACTCTGTGTTTAGCAGAGTTATGGGCCTATAATCATCTAGTTTCCCCCCAACACCCTTGCCCTTTTTCAACAGAGTGATCACACCCCTGGAATCTAGAGCGAGCCGTTTGCTGAAATCAGTGGTGAAAGACCTAATTCTATCCTTAAGTTTCTCCCACCACCTATTCCCGATAACCGCCCCCACTAGCTCCCGCTGCACTAATTTAATTAGCTGCTCCTGGAAGTCCCGCCTGTCCAGTAAAGACAGATTGAACTTCCAGTAACCAGCCATTCTAGGCCTATGTTCTAACGCCACACGGGCACAAACGAGTTTGTGATCCGTGTAGCCTACCCAGTGGAACGTGGGACAATCTAACAAGTCTATGTCGGCTCTACGAACTAACATTCTGTCAATGTAGCTAACTACCTTGTCAGACGGCCAGCTAAGAGCCCACGTCCACATTTTCCCGCTGGGATGATCGACCTGGTATCTATCGACGAGACCATAATCGCCAATCTGATCGACCAGGCAACGATCGCCCCTACTCCCGCTAGCGCCCCACCCCCTGTCTAACTTGGGGTCCAGGACGGCATTCCAGTCCCCCATTAGAACTAGGCGTGAAGAATCGACTAGGAACGGCCCCAACCGCCGAAAAAAGGAACCCCGCTCCTCCCAGTCGTTGGGCGCATAAACCGCAACGACCCGAAACGAACCACTTTTCACGGCAATATCGGCCACGATTAACCGGCCCTCGGCATCTGTATGCACAAGGTCCACCTTCGCATCGAGAGTCCGTCTAACTAGCAAAGAAACTCCTCTGGCAAGCCGGTCCCCATATGCTGAATAGATGACAAAGTCATCCTCCAGCACACAAGCATCGGACGAGCAAACAAAGTGGGTCTCTTCAATCGCGGCAACATCCACGCTGAAGGACAGGAGATCCCGAAGCAGGCGGGCAGCCTTGCTCCGACCTCTCAAGCCCTTCACATTCAAACTGGCTATCTTAATAGACATTTGCTAGGCCTGCAAAAAAGAAAAATAACAGCAAATAACCTAAGTACATACAGGGCGGAAATCTGCAGCTGACAGGACCCCGACGGATTGTCCCAGGCTTCCTGTACCCAATTCCGTCGTCATCCTCCCGCCCGAGACAATCCCGCCGATGTCCGTGGGATAAATTAATTTTACAGCCCTATATAAGGAGGGATGGAGCAATACCGGGACCCTCCCAGAGCAAAATTGTCGTAATTTCTTTAAATTTTCATTTTCTAGTTCCAAAATTCTCATGTTAGGGAACGCTGCCCTAGCTTCGTACAGATGGTTCCACACTTCTAGTTGGCCCCCAGTTTCCCTTATACAGGTTATAACTCCTGGGGCCTCGGGGAAGTTTCGGGGATCTTCTATGCTTTTCCCGTCAATTTGCTCCATCTTATATAGGGACCCTAACAGGGCCTTCCTCTGCTTAGCAAGGCCCTTCTTGTATTCGTCCCTATCCACTTTACAGACCTGCTCCGGGCCTGAAAACGCCTTTTTCTTCTTTTTCTTCTTCTCCCTTGATGGGTGAGGGGGGGAAGAAGTGGATGCCTGAGGGGGGGGTGGAAAGTGGGCTGATGGGAGAAGTGAAGGGGGAGGGGGAAATAATGCGGGTGGGAGAGGAAGAGTGACGTCTGGATCTTTGGGGTTGCTTTATATCTTCAAAAGAGGCGGGGACGGAGATTGCCCTGGTTCTATCCCTGACTCTCTCCGCCCTACCCCGGTCAGAGTGGCCTTGCGACTATTCGTCGTCACTTTCCTCCCTTGCTCTTTTGAAAGATGTCTGCCGAGGGGGAGGAATTTCTTCCACCTCCATCTCTATCTCCTGCTGCTTTTTGGGCTGTTTTCGCTGCTGCTGCTGCCTTTCTGGCTGTTGGGGTTTTTGCTGCTGCTGCTTCTTTGGAGATTTTGGGGATTTCTCCGCTCCCTTCTTGGGAGGTTGCACCTCTTTCTCTTGGCTCTTCTTGGGTTGAGGAGTCTCCTGTGTGGCCCGGACATTAGGGGACTTCTTACCCCTCACTACCACCGTCCAGGGTTCCTCCACCGACTTTGCTGAAGATCTCTCGTCTGCGGTCTTCTCCACTGTTGTAGCTGTTACTGCTTTTGTTGCCGCTGTTGTTGTTGCTGCAGATGTTGTTACTGTTGGACTAGGTTTTTTGTTTTTTGCAGGGCACTCTTTGGCCATGTGGCCCAAAGTGTCGCAAAACCAACAAAAGGGTCGTCTGCCTTCGACCACCACCAACATCTTCCTTTGCCTGCACATTAGAGTATTTGGCAGGTTTTTGTAACTTTCTTGGTTCACGGTGATCTGTATCTCAAGGTCTCCAGTAGCAATACCAATCTTGCTTGTGAGGGCCTTCACTTCATGTACTTCGCCATATAAGGCAAAGAAGGCCCCCATCCTATCCTCCGATACATCCGCCGGCACGCCGTGAACCGTCACCTTGGTCCTGCGAGTACCCATATACTCAGTCTGCAGGCGCAGGCTTTTCGTCAAAAGAACACTTCCTGCCAGCTCCTTCGCCTGTTGCTCCGTAGCCAGCAAGATGTCCCACAAGGCATTAGTTCTCCTTGCGAGAAGCTTGGGATTTATTTTTAAAGCCTTTAAGGCTTCTTCCATACTGTCCCTGCTGACTCCAATCAACTTCCGCGTTTTAACGTCCGAAGTCAGCAGAGATATTGTCCTAGTCCGGATATCCTTGAAAGCCTCCTCAATGGTCAGAAATTCAGTCCCCTTGAAGGAGTCTTCAAAAAACGTCCTTTGTTCTTTATAAAAGTTTGCATCTTTTGTCATCGGCCTATTTTGTGACCAGGCCGTTTTACTAGGTGACACCGGGTCGTCAACCGGTGTTTTGTTGTTAATATCCACCATGGTAGGATTTTAAAGTCCTACCACGGCGAACGAAGATAAGGAAATATATATATTCAAAAACAAATAAAACTGGAAAATACAACGGGGCAAACAAGGACAATATATAATTCAACAAAAGAGAAAAATGCAAATAAAAAGCGGGGAGGGTAGCAAAAGAAAACAGAAAAGAAATAAACGGAAACTGTAAAAACTTAAAATATACGCTAAAACAAAAAATTAAAAAAGGAAATTCAAAAGAGTTTTGAAACTGAAAAAGTAAAAAACTAAACTTAACTTTCACTCTTCAATGCTAAATCACAAACGTCTGGGCAACTGGTTCAGCTCGCGACCAGCTGACAGACAAAAATAAAACAGGTTGTAACTTAATACAAACTGTGACCAAGACAATACCACGCACAGTCAGGGCGCGAACAAGTTCGTACAATATTTATTTGCACAAAAAGTACAAATTGTGGCACAAGGCCGAAAAAGGGGAGGGGTTAAAGGCTGGTCATTACTTACTATCCTATACCTAGCTAATCAGATTCGCGACCCATTCATACATTACAATTATCTCATTCACCACAAGAACTCATCCGTCGCCATTCAAACCTTCATCCACCATAATACCACATCCACACCAGGGGAACCTACAAAAAACGCGCCCCACACCGTAAAAACTTTGATGATAATAAAATACATTAAAATTCTAATAATGAAAAGATGAAAGTGGGGAGGGAGATGAACCCAATAACAAACTAAAAATTCAACAAATATTTAAACTAAACATAATTCGTGTTAGTAGGGCCCGTCCAACCCTCAAAATAGAGAGGCCGCTGTATTCTGCCGATAAGGCAAAATCAAGAAGCACTCTCGCTAAGGGAGTGGGAAGGAGAAAAATAACACGGGCGTGGGGAAATAAAAGGCTGAGCCAGTCGAGATAAAATTGGGGGGTTAAAAACAAACTGGGGAGGTTGGGAATCTCGACTGGATCATAACATAAGAGATCACCGGGAACAGGTTAGGAACACATTTACTCACATTAACTAGGTACACTTAAGCTTGTCTAACCTAACCAAGGGGAGGGTTCCACAGGAAACCACCCCGATGTAACTTTGGTTGACCTAGAAAAGAAAATCAAGGCTAGCCCCGTTCAAACGAACCAAGCTCGCCGCTTTTACCCACCTTTCGCTAAAGCCTGTCGAATGCAATCGTTTTCTATCAGTTCTAATCTTCATCTTGAGCTGGTGCTCAAAGAATCGGATCAGATCCTGATAAGAAAGCTGATTGCCTCGCAAGACTTCCTCCTTGCGCGTCGTCCATATCACCATTCGGGCCGTGGCTAGCAGCATCAGAAACACCATTCGTTTCACCCCGGAATACGGGGGCGACACATTGTCACACGCGTATGCACGATCAATGGACACGAGTTCTTCGGGAGCGAGACGAGCCGTCAGCTCGCCGACATGGTCCCATAAGGGGCGGACCCGGGGGCAATGGTAGAAGGCGTGCGAAGCCGTTTCTTCTAATCCAAGGCCACACCGTTCACAGTCTGGCAAGTCCGCCAAGCCCCATATGAAAGCCTTGTCGTTGAGAGGCAGCCGATTCCGAGCCAATCGCCAGGTAAGCGAAAACTCAGGGTTACTGAGATAATCCGCCGCTGGCGCCCAAGACCAGTAGGAGCGATACTCCTCCTCCGAACAGTCGAGCGTATCACGTAGAGGATCCTTCGCGCGACCCTCCACTAATCCCCGATAGAAGACCTTCCTAGGCCGTGAAAGGTCACTGGACCGCGGAATAGCCCTCAAGGCTGACCGACACTCGCTGAGGAAAAGCGATTCATCTCGAGACCTACAATGGCGCTCGGCCTTCGAGATTGGGGGATTGATTCTAAGGCGAGGGAAGGCGTCCCTAACAATCCCCTCCAGAATCGGATCTCCTCCAGTCAATGCGCGGCGTAGGAAAGACAACCGAGAGGCACGGATGTGACTCTGCAAGTGTGGCATTCCCAGCCCCCCATGACACGGACGTTTGGTGCAGACTCGTCTGTTGACCCTGTTCGCGCGTCCCCTCCATAAAATGGAGGATAGCGCTTGCTCGAGCGCCTTCCTCTGGGCCTTACAGAGAGGAAGTACTGACAAGCGATAAAGAATCAGGGGGAAAATGTATGTAACACACACCTCCGCCCTGCCCTTTACGGACAACCTCCGTCGATTCCAAGTCTTACCGGCAGAAACGACCTTTGCTAGTACTTCAGACCAATTTTTCTTCAGCTGGAGGTCGGGTCCAAACCACACCCCAAGAATGCGGACAGGACCGTCCGTCCAACCGAAGCGGCCTGGAAGATCACGCCCCTTCCAGGCACCTAACCGCAAGCCGGAAGACTTGTCGCGGTTTATCTTGGCCCCTGTCACCTTCTCGTACCGATCAAGCGCCTTCTCCACCGCCTCAATATCGCTAAGGGACGACACGAAAGCGGATACGTCATCGGCGTACGCGGAAACCCTGGCTCGAGACCCTCCAGGAACGGCGATCCCGCGTAGGGCCGGACTGCACGCCTCGTCCTTCAGCCGACGCAGGAGAGGCTCCAACGCCAAAGCATAAAGGAGAGGCGACAGCGGACAACCCTGACGAACCGACCTCGACAGAACAAAAGCGCCCGACAACTTTCCGTTCACCTGTACCACAGCACTGGGGGAGCGATACAGGAGGCTAATCCAGCGGCAGAAGTCGGGTGCGAATCCGGCGGCCTGCAGGACAGTAGCAAGGTAGCGATGGTCGACCCTATCAAATGCCTTGGACTGATCCAAATTGATCAGCGCGGCTTCTTCGTCGTCTTTTACGCCCTCTAGGATCGTGCGGATCAAATGCAGGTTGCTCTGAATTGTTCGGCCCCTCACAGAACAAGTCTGCTCAGGTCCCAACAGAGACTCGGCAACTGACTGCAAACGCTCCTGCAGGATCTTGGCCATAATCTTTAACTCTGTGTTTAGCAGAGTTATGGGCCTATAATCATCTAGTTTCCCCCCAACACCCTTGCCCTTTTTCAACAGAGTGATCACACCCCTGGAAATGCGATTGGGGATGGACCCCGACCGAAACCAGTTGTTGAACACTGCTGTCAAAATCGGAACAAAGATGTGCGACAGCCTCAAGTACAATCCATAAGGCAAACCATCCAGACCGGGCGACTTGCCTCTGCCGACCTTCTTCAGTGCCTCGTAGACTTCGCCCTCCGTGATCTCTCCCTCGCAGCTAGCTGCTTCAGTCGGCTCAAGCCGAGGAAAGTCAGCCAAATAGCTGCGAAACTCCTCCTCACGGAGACCAGTCTCCTTGGTAAAGCGGCTCTCGAAATGCCGCCGAAACGCCTCGCACATGTCGTCAGTCGACCGCAGAGTACGCCCCTCCGGGGTTTTGACTTGACGAATGCAACGATCACCACCTCGACGGACTTCTTCCCGACGCAGATCTGCGCCCAGGTTCACAGCTTCGTTAGATATCTTACTTAACATATGCCTAATTACCTGACCCATGTAGCGATCGCTATTCGAACGCTGCAGGGCCTCCCTAGCTAGGGCTATCTCTAGGGGATCACCCCCAGCCTCCGCCCGGGAAAAATTAGACTGAAGTGTCTTCACCTTGTCAGCTTTATCTAGAGCGAGCCGTTTGCTGAAATCAGTGGTGAAAGACCTAATTCTATCCTTAAGTTTCTCCCACCACCTATTCCCGATAACCGCCCCCACTAGCTCCCGCTGCACTAATTTAATAAGCTGCTCCTGGAAGTCCCGCCTGTCCAGTAAAGACAGATTGAACTTCCAGTAACCAGCCATTCTAGGCCTATGTTCTAACGCCACACGGGCACAAACGAGTTTGTGATCCGTGTAGCCTACCCAGTGGAACGTGGGACAATCTAACAAGTCTATGTCGGCTCTACGAACTAACATTCTGTCAATGTAGCTAACTACCTTGTCAGACGGCCAGCTAAGAGCCCACGTCCACATTTTCCCGCTGGGATGATCGACCCGGTATCTATCAACGAGACCATAATCGCCAATCAGATCGACCAGGCAACGATCGCCCCTACTCCCGCTAGCGCCCCACCCCCTGTCTAACTTGGGGTCCAGGACGGCATTCCAGTCCCCCATTAGAACTAGGCGTGAAGAATCGACTAGGAACGGCCCCAACCGCCGAAAAAAGGAACCCCGCTCCTCCCAGTCGTTGGGCGCATAAACCGCAACGACCCGAAACGAACCACTTTTCACGGCAATATCGGCCACGATTAACCGGCCCTCGGCATCTGTATGCACAAGGTCCACCTTCGCATCGAGAGTCCGTCTAACTAGCAAAGAAACTCCTCTGGCAAGCCGGTCCCCATATGCTGAATAGATGACAAAGTCATCCTCCAGCACACAAGCATCGGACGAGCAAACAAAGTGGGTCTCTTCAATCGCGGCAACATCCACGCTGAAGGACAGGAGATCCCGAAGCAGGCGGGCAGCCTTGCTCCGACCTCTCAAGCCCTTCACATTCAAACTGGCTATCTTAATAGACATTTGCTAGGCCTGCAAAAAAGAAAAATAACAGCAAATAACCTAAGTACATACAGGGCGGAAATCTGCAGCTGACAGGACCCCGACGGATTGTCCCAGGCTTCCTGTACCCAATTCCGTCGTCATCCTCCCGCCCGAGACAATCCCGCCGATGTCCGTGGGATAAATTAATTTTACAGCCCTATATAAGGAGGGATGGAGCAATACCGGGACCCTCCCAGAGCAAAATTGTCGTAATTTCTTTAAATTTTCATTTTCTAGTTCCAAAATTCTCATGTTAGGGAACGCTGCCCTAGCTTCGTACAGATGGTTCCACACTTCTAGTTGGCCCCCAGTTTCCCTTATACAGGTTATAACTCCTGGGGCCTCGGGGAAGTTTCGGGGATCTTCTACGCTTTTGCCGTCAACTTGCTCCATCTTATATAGGGACCCTAACAGGGCCTTCCTCTGCTTAGCAAGGCCCTTCTTATATTCGTCCCTATCCACCTTGCAGACCTGCTCCGGGCCTGAAAACGCCTTTTTCTTCTTTTTCTTCTTCTCCCTTGATGGGTGAGGGGGGGAAGAAGTGGATGCCTGAGGGTGGGTGGAAAGTGGGCTGATGGGAGAAGTGAAGGGGGAGGGGGAAATAATGCGGGTGGGAGAGGAAGAGTGACGTCTGGATCTTTGGGGTTGCTTTATATCTTCAAAAGAGGCGGGGACGGAGATTGCCCTGGTTCTATCCCTGACTCTCTCTGCCCTACCCCGGTCAGAGTGGCCTTGCGACTATTCGTCGTCACTTTCCTCCCTTGCTCTTTTGAAAGATGTCTGCCGAGGGGGAGGAATTTCTTCCACCTCCATCTCTATCTCCTGCTGCTTTTTGGGCTGTTTTCGCTGCTGCTGCTGCCTATCTGGCTGTTGGGGTTTTTGCTGCTGCTGCTGCAGCTTCTTTGGAGATTTTGGGGATTTCTCCGCTTCCTTCTTGGGAGGTTGCACCTCCTTCTCTTGGCTCTTCTTGGGTTGAGGAGTCTCCTGTGTGGCCCGGACATTAGGGGACTTCTTACCCCTCACTACCACCGTCCAGGGTTCCTCCACCGACTTTGCTGAAGATCCCTCGTCTGCGGTCTTCTCCACTGTTGTAGCTGTTACTGCTTTTGTTGCCGCTGTTGTTGTTGTTGCTGCAGATGTTGTTACTGTTGGGCTAGGTTTTTTGTTTTTCGCAGGGCACTCCTTGGCCATGTGGCCCAAAGTTTCGCAAAACCAACAAAAAGGTCGTCTGCCTTCGACCACCACCAACATCTTCCTTTGCCTGCACATTAGAGTATTCGGCAGGTTTCTATAGTTTTCTTGGTTCACGGTGATCTGTATCTCAAGGTCTCCAGTAGCAATACCAATCTTGCTTGTGAGGGCCTTCACTTCATGTACTTCGCCATATAAGGCAAAGAAGGCCCCCATCCTATCCTCCGATACATCCGCCGGCACGCCGTGAACCGTCACCTTGGTCCTGCGAGTACCCATATACTCAGTCTGCAGGCGCAGGCTTTTCGTCAAAAGAACACTTCCTGCCAGCTCCTTCGCCTGTTGCTCCGTAGCCAGCAGGATGTCCCACAAGGCATTAGTTCTCCTTGCGAGAAGCTTGGGATTTATTTTTAAAGCCTTTAAGGCTTCTTCCATACTGTCCCTGCTGACTCCAATCAACTTCCGCGTTTTAACGTCCGAAGTCAGCAGAGATATTGTCCTAGTCCGGATATCCTTGAAAGCCTCCTCAATGGTCAGAAATTCTGTCCCCTTGAAGGAGTCTTCAAAAAACTTCCTTTGTTCTTTATAAAAGTTTGCATCTTTTGTCATCGGCCTATTTTGTGACCAGGCCGTTTTACTAGGTGACACCGGGTCGTCAACCGGTGTTTTGTTGTTAATATCCACCATGGTAGGATTTTAAAGTCCTACCACGGCGAACGAAGATAAGGAAATATATATATTCAAAAACAAATAAAACTGGAAAATAAAACGGGGCAAACAAGGACAATATATAATTCAACAAAAGAGAAAAATGCAAATAAAAAGCGGGGAGGGTAGCAAAAGAAAACAGAAAAGAAATAAACGGAAACTGTAAAAACTTAAAATATACGCTAAAACAAAAAATTAAAAAATAAAATTCAAAACAGTTTTGAAACTGAAAAAGTAAAAAACTAAACTTAACTTTCACTCTTCAGTGCTAAATCACAAACGTCTGGGCAACTGGTTCAGCTCGCGACCAGCTGACAGACAAAAATAAAACAGGTTGTAACTTAATACAAACTGTGACCAAGACAATACCACGCACAGTCAAGGCGCGAACAAGTTCGTACAATATTTATTTGCACAAAAAGTACAAATTGTGGCACAAGGCCAAAAAAGGTGAGGGGTTAAAGGCTGGTCATTACTTACTATCCTATACCTAGCTAATCAGATTCGCGACCCATTCATACATTACAATTATCTCATTCACCACAAGAACTCATCCGTCGCCATTCAAACCTTCATCCACCATAATACCACATCCACACCAGGGGAACCTACAAAAAACGCGCCCCACACCGTAAAAATTTTGATGATAATAAAATACATTAAAATTCTAATAATGAAAAGATGAAAGTGGGGAGGGAGATGAACCCAATAACAAACTAAAAATTCAACAAATATTTAAACTAAACATAATTCGTGTTAGTAGGGCCCGTCCAACCCTCAAAATAGAGAGGCCGCTGTATTCTGCCGATAAGGCAAAATCAAGAAGCACTCTCGCTAGGGGAGTGGGAAGGAGAAAAAATAACACGGGCGTGGGGAAATAAAAGGCTGAGCCAGTCGAGATAAAATTGGGGGGTTAAAAACAAACTGGGGAGGTTGGGAATCTCAACTGGATCATAACATAAGAGATCCCCGGGAACTGGTTAGGAACACATTTACTCACATTAACTAGGTACACTTAAGCTTGTCTAACCTAACCAAGTGGAGGGTTCCACAAGAAACCACCCCGATGTAACTTTGGTTGACCTAGAATAGAAAATCAAGGCATGCCCCGTTCAAACGAACCAAGCTCGCCGCTTTTACCCACCTTTCGCTAAAGACTGTCGAATGCAATCGTTTTCTATCAGTTCTAATCTTCATCTTGAGCTGGTGCTCAAAGAATCGGATCAGATCCTGATAAGAAAGCTGATTGCCTCGCAAGACTTCCTCCTTGCGCGTCGTCCATATCACCATTCGGGCCGTGGCTAGCAGCATCAGAAACACCATTCGTTTCACCCCGGAATACGGGGGCGACACATTGTCACACGCGTATGCACGATCAATGGACACGAGTTCTTCGGGAGCGAGACGAGCCGTCAGCTCGCCGACATGGTCCCATAAGGGGCGGACCCGGGGGCAATGGTAGAAGGCGTGCGAAGCGGTTTCTTCTAATCCAAGACCACACCGTTCACAGTCTGGCAAGTCCTCCAAGCCCCATATGAAAGCCGTGTCGTTGAGAGGCAGCCGATTCCGAGCCAATCGCCAGGTAAGCGAAAACTCAGGGTTACTGAGATAATCCGCCGCTGGCGCCCAAGACCAGTAGGAGCGATACTCCTCCTCCGAACAGTCGAGCGTATCACGTAGAGGATCCTTCGCGCGACCCTCCACTAATCCCCGATAGAAGACCTTCCTAGGCCGTGAAAGGTCACTGGACCGCGGAATAGCCCTCAAGGCTGACCGACACTTGCTGAGGAAAAGCGATTAATCTCGAGACCTACAATGGCGCTCGGCCTTCGAGATGGGGGGATTGATTCTAAGGCGAGGGAAGGCGTCCCTAACAATCCCCTCCAGAATCGGATCTCCTCCAGTCAATGCGCGGCGTAGGAAGGACAACCGAGAGGCACGGATGTGACTCTGCAAGTGTGGCATTCCCAGCCCCCCATGACACCGACGTTTGGTGCAGACTCGTCTGTCGACCCTGTTCGCGCGTCCCCCCCATAAAATGGAGGATAGCGCTTGCTCGAGCGCCTTCCTCTGGGCCTTACAGAGAGGAAGTACTGACAAGCGATAAAGAATCAGGGGGAAAATGTATGTAACACACACCTCCGCCCTGCCCTTCACGGACAACCTCCGTCGATTCCAAGTCTTACCGGCAGAAACGACCTTTGCTAGTACTTCAGACCAATTTTTCTTCAGCTGGAGGTCGGGTCCAAACCACACCCCAAGCAATATCTCGAGGACGAATTAAATTTTATCCGCTGTACCTTATTAAAAAATGGTTATCCTAGCGATACCTTACACACAGTCATGCGCGATAAAGTTATTAAATTCAGGAAGGAAAAAGTGGACGACGTGCAGAAATGTCCCGTCTATTTACGACTCCCATTTATAGGTTCACGTGGCGAGCTTTTGGCCAAGCGAATCCTGTCTGTAGTCCAAAATTGCTATTTCTCTGCTCAATTAAGAGTTCATTTTGTGACTCGCACTGCCTTCCCGTCTATGCGTAAGGATCTTCTTCCTCCCCTTCATGTCTCCTCTGTTATTTACACATATAAATGCGGCTGCGGTAGCAGCTACATAGGAAGAACAACCCAACGTTTAGATTGTAGGATCAGGCAACATGTCCCTTTACGTGTCCTCAATCCGGAAGCTAGTAGTAGCCAATTGGTGAATACTTCCGGTTCAGCCATCACTGAGCACCTGATAAATAGCAGGGTGTGTGCAATCAATTTTAGTACGAACTTGTTCGCGGTGCTAGCTAGTTCGCACTCACTATTTCATCTAAGAGCGCTGGAATCGTTGTATATACGAGCGAGGGGACCGTCTCTTTGTAAGCAAAGGGACTGCCTCCTTGGTCTCCATATAATCACGCTCTAGCATTCTCTATTCTTATTCCCCACCTTTTCCATCTCTATTTTCTGCTATATAATTTTTTTTTTTTTTTTTTTGGCAGAAAATTGTACTATTCGGGTTAAGAAAATGTCTTTCTTTCATACAGATAATTCATTGTCAATTTTAATGTTTTAATTGTGTGAATTTTGCTTGTGTCATAATTTAGCTATTTATTATAGAATAAAAAGTTCCCCGTAGACCTTGATAAGCTAGGGAACGAAACCGGTTGGTCTTTTGAGTGATTGTCCCATTTCTTATTTTTTTACTTTCTCTCACATTATGCCCATTAGTAATAAATTTTATGTCTTTCTAGCTATTTGTAAGTTTTGTACCTCACACAATTTATTGAAATATATATATATATATATATATATATATATATATATATATATATATATATATATATATATCGTGTGAAAATTTTACAAAAGCTAAGGGCGGGTTCCTTAGACCCAAACAAGGACAAAAGTCCATATAAACGTATGTACGCACATCCTTCTTTTTTGAGTTATTAAGTTTAAAGAAAGTTTATAGGAGACGTTACTGTATTGCCATGAGGTCTAGATTACATTTGTCATTCGTGTACATTTGTGACTAGTCTCGCTTCACTGTTTAACGTGAGGTAACTGGGAAGTGTTCTGTTGAACATTGGCAGTATATTCATTATAGTGAGCAGGCAGATATGATTTTTACATACTGCCGCGCGAATAGTAATGGACGCGAGGCTGCACGGCTGTATCAGATTGCCTTTCTCGACCTAAGCCAGCCGAGTCATCCAACCTTTGCTGCTGTTCATCGTCGTGTTGCTGAGACAGGATCCGTGGCACCACAAACTATGGGTCGAGCAAGACCGAGATGCGCACGTACCCCTGAATAAGAAGGATGCCTTTTATAGGCTGTTGGAGAGAATCCAGAACACGTCAAGTGGCCCTAGCATGTCATATTTCTCATAATAGCGCATCGATGTCTTGTTTTGCGGATGAGGCAACTTTTGGAAGAGATGGAATAACAAATATTGGTGGACGGATCAAAAATTCCCATAGAGGCTAGACACTAGCATTATTTCGATGAATGTGTGAAGTGGAATTGTAGGTGACTGTCTATATGTTCTGCCAGCACGTCTTACAGGAGTTGCCTACAAAGGCTTTATTTCGAACACATTTCCAATCCTGCGAGAGGATGTATTACTGCTAATGCAAAGAGACATGTGGCTCATTGCAAAATTCAATCCCATTATTCGCGATGCACTGGCTGACATCTATCATGAAAGATGGATAGATAGCAGAAAGCCGGTTCCATGGCATGGACATTTCCCCTGATTTCAGTTATTTGGATTTTTGTCTGCGGGGCCACCTAAAACAATTGGTTTATGCATCAAACTTTAATAACGCAGAGACGCTTCATCAACGTGTTATGGGGACCTTCGAAAACATTCGACACCGTGTGAGAGTATTTGAAACGGTCCGCCAGTCAATGATCCGAGGGGTTCAAGCCTGTGTAGAAGCAAGCGGGGGATATTTTGAATATTAGTTATGAGTTGCTGTGTTTAGGTACAACGATAGCGTTTTGAACATATGTTTATACAGACAATTTATCTTGTTACGGTGTCAGGAATCCGCCCCAAAGTTTGTAAAAGTATTTTTGGATTGTACACTTAATAAGGTCTACCAAAAACTGTAAACTTAACTCAAAAACGAAGGATTTCGGACATATGTTTATATGGATTTTTGTCCTTGTTTTGTTGTGATAAACTTATCCCAAAGTATGTAAATGTATTTTTAATGCACAATATATATATATATATATATATATATATATATATATATATATATATATAATATCGCACATTGAGTGATTGTGCTAATAAAATAATGTTCACTGAGTATAATAGAGCTCTAAATTATATATTAATAAAAATATACATTTTTTTTCTTCCCAGATAGTATGATACCCGAAACTCGGTGGTGGAAAATGTGTATTTATTATTATTATATCTGGCGTTTACACATTTATTTCCGGTTCCCGCCCAGGGACCTAAGGTTAGAAATGCCATCATGACACTTTCCACTTCAAAGAAAAAAAAATTTAAAAAAATAATTACATAGATAAATCCTTCGTAAAGTGTGGGCTGTACTTGTCAGAATAATTTTTTGTATCTCTTTGAGGCATGGACTTCCAGGGATCCCTTCAATCAGCCTACTGGAATCTTTTCCAACCAGACCAAGGGCTCCAACTACAACAGGGATTGTTGATGTTCCCATGTGCCACATTTTTGAGATTTCTATTTCAAGGTCCTTGTATTTTGACAGTTTTTCGAATATCTTCAAAGATACATTGCAGTCTGCAGGGACTGCCATATCAATAAGGTGGCACTTATTTTGTTTGTGGTCTTTAGTAACAATGTCTGGGCGGTTGGCTTTGATTGTTCTGTCAGTGTGTATTGTGTCGTCCCATAGAATTGTAACAGGTCCTATCTCCGTAACCGGGTCAGGGTGGTGTTCGTACTAGTTTCTTTCAGTTTCCTTCCCATAGGAGTTGCACATTTTCCAGTGCAGATATTGGTCCACTCTGTCATGCCGGGTTTTATATTCAGTGGGTGCCAATATCGTGCAACCTGATACAAGATGATCAATGGTTTCTTGGATATTTATCACAGAATCTGCATTTTGGGCTAACGCAGTATTTTAGTATATGTGCTTGATAAATCCTAGTTAACAAGCATTGATCCTTATTATTATTATTATTATTAATATATATATATACATATATATATATGCATATATATGTATATGTGTGTATATATATATATATATATATGTGTGTGTGTGTGTACGCATTTTTCATTAAAGACAACATTAAAAGACTTCCATTAAAAAAGATCAAAAAAAAAAATTTAAAAAAAGATTTAAAAGGATTAAACATAATGGAAGCCTTAATAATAAAAAAAGAAAAAGCCATACTTTATATTAACAACGAAGACGGGCACAATGTGGTAACTGTTTTCGAAAAATAAATCTTCCCTATAACTCTAGAAACATACACACAACCCATACAGCCAATTAAAAAGCAAAAATAAAATCATCCTTAATAATGGCTAAAAGTATAGCCGAGAGCGCTCGGAATTACAGAACATTTGGACAGTTTCTTCACACCCTGTCTCCCAAAAAGTAGGCACGTTCGAACACAAGAAAAATTAAATTGAAAGCTTAATCGTAGTACCTTGTCTATCGTCTTTAATAAAACATGCATATATATATATATATATATATATATATATGTATGTATGTGTGTGTGTGTGTGTGAAGAAATATAGTCTTAAAATGTGCTATATTTAGGGCATAAAGTGCTCAATATCAGAGATAGAGCGTGTTTAAATATAAAAGTGAACATAGAAGTCAACACAGTCGACAGTCTGTTTCATGCTAGATGCAATCGTCGGCCCGATTTAAGACTATATTTCTTCACACACACACACACACACACACACACACACACACACATAAATATATATATGTTACATATTTTTTATTGCTAGGCCTTTTGACTAAATTGAAGCGCGAAGAGAAAGATTTTAATGTCGCAATTTTCGGACACCCCTGTGTCCTTTTTCAACGAGACGAGAAATAAAAAAAAGAAGTGAGACTCACTCTTCCGGGTAATGTTGTTGTTGGGGATTAGTGGACTCCCTTTTGAAACTATATTCTCCGAGTAAACTCAAATCCCTGTATAATCATTTGGAGTTTAAAATAAATTTTCTAAACAGAATTGCATATTAAAGCGGAACTTTCTGTGCGTATATGTGCATCAATTAGTCCGTAGCCTAGTGTATGGTAAAAGTATTTATTTCGAACGACAAAGCTTTATTTTTCAACAAACTTTCTTTCTTTTTTTTTCCCCCAATCTTCTAGGTCAATTATTCTTTCATCCTTGTAGCGTGAAATGGGAATAAAAACTTAACTTCTGACGAGTCTTGAACTTGCTTCTCATGTTGTCGGAGCCTGTACATTTTCATTCTTACCGTAACTTAATTTAATGGTCGGTGAGCATCCCCTCTACAGACGGATGTTTCTCATTGCCTATTTGTTATTCGGGGTACCATCGCGTTTAATTCCTCCTCATGGCATCTCTTAGGCTAATTGAGGTGACTTGACTTTCCACCTAGAACGTTTCGATAGTGAAAAAAAAATACACTAAAATGAGGAAAATATTAAAATAAATAATAATACATGATGCCAAATTCATTTTTTTGTTCTTTGCTTTGCCCGACAACTACAATCTTATCCAGTTCAAGGCTAGGGTTAAATTTTATACGCACAGATTGTCTCCTAACTTGACCCTCTCTCTACCTCGAGTGTGTTCCGAACTTTGTAAACGGTGAATCTTACTGTAAAAATATAAAAATAACAAGGGTTACATGTGGCACAAGGCCGGGTTTAATGTGGGTTTTCCGAGCCCGTACTCTCGGCCAAAAATATTCCCTATTGGAACCCGTAAGAACGGTTTCACGGACAGTCTACCACCCCGAACGAGACTCCGCCCTTCGGCTGAGCCTCGTCCGGGTTCCTCTCTGCCCTCGGGCAGGGAGTTCGACCAAATAACTAGACGCGGGGCCGAGCTCATGAGTGGTGGAGAATATGATAAAAACTACTATTAAGGAGAGAGGAAAATAAAAGAAGTAAGATGACAGAAGATAACGATTGACATTGCATTTAAATTTTTGATGATCAAAGTTAAATGGGAAGCAAAGAACCAGAAGAGAGAGAAGTACGAAAGAAGAAAATTGAAAATATGTTTTTTAAATTAGTAGCTCAAGTTAGCCCGACTAAAAATTAAAAGTAACCCAAAATGATGAAAAGTGGAAATATTCAAAATTTAATCCGATTGGTCTTTCGAAATAGTCAAATTTCCTAGTAATTTGGCAAGTAAGTTTTTAGGTTAATGAATAATATGTATTAAATGTATTATAGTGTTCTGTATTATGTATAGTATTATGTATTATAAAATGTAACAAATGTATTATAGTATTATGTATTATGCATGTAACTATGTATTATGTAATGTGTTAAATGTATAATAGTATTATGTATAATATATAGTATTATGTATTAGGAAGTGTATTAAATGTATTATAGTATTATGCATTATATATAGTATTGTGTATTATGAAATGTATTAAATATATTATAGTATTATGTATTATGTATAGTACTATGTATTAGGAAATGTATTAAATGTATTATAGCATTATGTATAGTATTATGTATTAGGAAATGTATTATAGTATTATGTATTATGTATAGTATTATGCATTAGGAAGTGTATTAAATGTATTATGTTATTATGTATTATATATAGTATTGTGTATTAGGAAATGTATTAAATATATTATAGTATTATGTATTATGTATAGTACTATGTATTAGGAAATGTATTAAATGTATTATAGCATTATGTATAGTATTATGTATTAAGAAATGTATTAAATGTATTATAGTATTATGTATTATGTATAGTATTATGTATTATGAAATGTATTATGTGTCTAAGTAGACCTTCAAAGCAAGGCTTAATGAGAGCCCTACCGTTCGTTATTCCTGGAGGAAGTTAAGGGGATTGCTCACTGTTTATCCAATGTTATTAATTTTTTATCTTTTCAGATAATGGAATTCACAAACCAGGTTTATTCCCATAGTAAAATGGAAACAGAAATCATAATTCACTACACTTATATATAAATATTAAGCTATGTACCTAATTCAGATTGTAATCTCTATATAAAATTCTTTGATTTTCCGTTAGTCCGTACGTCACACCCACTAAAATAGCCATACATTGGCCGATCGGAACCAAATTTTGGGAAGAAGTGCAAACAGGTAAGGGAGTACAAATTCAGTGGTTTTACTTAGTATGTATTTTAGTACAATAAATTTTCATACATTTTTTTGGGGGGGGGGGATAATATTTTATTATTTAACATTCAAAATACTCCCGCTATTTAAAAAACAATTTAATGATTAAAATGACAAATAGCTTTTCTTGGTTTTTATATAAAGGAATCCAGTTTCCAGTTCACCCTGCGTTTGGTTCGAAATTTCCTAAAGGTTACCCGTATCAACAAACAGCTGAATGCCGAAGGGTACTATAGCAGAAACGTTATTATAATAACAGTTCAAGTTGAGGATATTAGGCTGAATGCAAATAATGTATACGAGTCATATAGTCACGTGGTTTTAATGGACTGAAAACAAAACGAAAAATATTCAAGCTATGAGTTATTTCATCTTGAGTGTTTGATTCCCAGACAAAAAAAAAATCTGTTTATATGACAACCGCAGAAGAAAACAAATCCAGAACAATCTGCCCATTTTCAGGAAGATCCTCTGAAACAATAAATTTCGTTTTCTGTCTTCTTGAATTCTCATACTAACAATAACGTAATACAAGGCTCAAGAGCCACTCTAGGTAGAAAGTTGGTGATGCTTATGATGAATGAGTTGAAATATGAATGAAAGACAAGACGGAAGGAAGTGGGGATTATAAACTATGTTTCATATTTACATTTATGATCGTTTTATTTCACGCGGCTTACGGCCATATCACGTTGAAACACCGGTTCTCGTCCTATCACTGAAGTTAAGCAACGTTGAACCTGGTCAGTACCTAGATGAGTGGCGGTTGAAAAATACCAGGTTCTGTGAGCTTTGATGTGCGGGTGGTGTAAAGGATGAAAATGCACCGAATGAGAAATCGGAGAGCCGAGTTCGAATTCCAGTCGGTTTCATTATATTCACTTTCGTTCAAATACTTTTGGAAGCGTTATGAATCCGCCTCTTCTTTCCCCACCTATGGGTTTAATAATAAAACTTGTATCAGAAAATCATTATGATCTTCAAAAAATTCTTACAACCCAAAAGTATGTTTCGACATTAAATAACCTCAAAAAGAGATTGATATGCAGTAAAAAATAATCAAGCTACTTTACACTTATACTTGGCAATCTCTCAGTTGCGTCTCTGTCTTCAGGCAGAGTGCAACGTTGTTGTCTCTCTGTCTTCGGACAGAGACAGAGTTGGTTGAAAATAATACAGCGAGGTGCCCGGTTCCGGGGAACATGGTGCCCGGCCTCGGTAAACAGATGTTCGTGTCTGTACCCACCACGTTGTAGCAGAGAGTGGTGATCGGTAGTCATACTGATGCCAGTGAAATCGATGGTTGGGAGGGCTGGGCTTCAGTGTACGCGCTCAGGTGCCCCACATTAAAGCCGACCTTATGTTACATCACCTCTCATTGATGAGACAGGGTAAATACTACTTTACACGTTCAACGCCAAAGAACATTACAAATATTTTATTTATATAGAGAGTGAGTGCGAAATCACGAAACCTCCTCCTTTTTGGAATACGCGCTTTGTCTTCACTTTATCCTTCGCACTCAACTTTGACTCATACATACTTTCCTGATATGCTTTTTCGTCTCTGGGGAAAGCTGATTATTATATTCTTATTGTAAAGACATTAGCGAAAAAAAAAAGATGGCGGTAAAGGTATTAATTTCTATTTAGTCCACTGGTACTGACATTTGTGTCAGTATCTATATTGTTAATTCTACAACTTGTTTTTTTTTTCCTTTTTCCTCGTCGAGTCTCCAGACGTAGACGGTAATGGGTCTGATCTTGCCAGAAACTCTCTGAGAAGGTTTAATTAAGATTTTAATTAGGATCATTGTCATCATCGCTTTTCTCTAATTCGCATATTCGTACTCACAGTCGCCAAAATATCTCGCTAATTTTATAGGGAAATGAAATATTTATGAACTAATGCTTCCAGTTTCTTTTGACCTTTGACCTGTCTGTCGTCTGTTACAATTTGTTTACATTCGCAAATAAAGCTGCACGAAATACTTTTAGTGCATGCGCTCAGATAAAGAATCAATGAGAAATAATCGATCGCTTTCATTCAGCGATATCGATTTTAGCGATACTTCGAAAAGCGGCCGATTTGCTCATGATTAGAAAGCTGTACAAAAAAGAATGTCGCTTTAAATCATCGACTCACGTTTAAGTTATTGGTTTATTATAGGAAAACAATAGAAAATAGTTGACACACGGATCAACTGCAACTGAGACGTGAGCACGATGCTCACCGGGTATCCTACACCCGCGGCCTTGTGCCACATCTAATCTACGCTTAATTAAGCAGTAATGTTTGCATTCATTTTTCTTTGAATCGATATCACTCCAAGTAAGGCAATACGGCCACTAAGACGCAATGAGTTAGAGGGTGGGGAGGAATTGAGAACAGAAACATTACTAATTATTAGAAAGAGTAATCAAGAGGATAGTGATTGAAATTGCATTTAAATTGTTGCAGATTAAAGTTGGCTGCAAAGCACGGAGCCAGGAAAGAGTTCCACGAGTGAGAAGTGCGAGATATGAAACTGTTAACATAGAAATTACGGCTACATCTAGCTAGCTCAACTCTAAGTTGATGAGATCTCCCCACCAGTTTAGTATTGCGCTTATATTCATATAGTCTAGCTACCATAGCGAAGAACAATATTTTGTAAAATTTACAAGTATGTAGCAGAAGGCCAAAAACGAGAATGGCGAAAAATGTTTTCTTCTGTCTTATAATTAAACTTTGTTAGCCACAATTACTGACCCAAGCATACCACAGTATTCCTTACATCAAAACAACACATTCTTACCTACCATTCTCACTACATTCACCATAATACCGCATGGTCTCTATGAAGTCTTAACTAGTCCCCATGTGTACAATTTTTGTCTGGGGGAAAGAGAATAAAACATCAATTTAAAAAACTGAACCCAATCTGTATTTACAATATTAAAATAACCTATTTACATGAAACTAAATAAAATAGTGTTAGTAATAAAACACACACACACACACACACACACACACACACACACACACACACGCGCGCGCGCGCACACACACAATCCTTAATTGTAATATAAACATCTGTTAACTGTTCGAAATTACTCCGGGACTTTAATAATATAAAACACTCATTCGTTCTACCAATCACTCAAACACATACACATTCAAAGTGTTCTGGTAATTTACCCACGCACGAATGGACCCTCCCAGCTAAAAATAGGAGCCTTTTGGAGAGGGAAGTTTTCAGCAGTCAGCTCTGACAGTCGAATCGAACATTCTTGCTGTAACACTCTCGTTTTTTTTATGTTTGTATTACTGTTTCTGTTAATATGTTTGTTTAACTCAGTTCCTCATTTTGTGTCTTTATTTCTGGTCCTAACAAGGCCACAACACGAACACAGCAACAACTACGAAAATCACCCCCGATAAGCGAGAGGCATCCTGCATCCACAGGGAACTAACAACTCTGGTCACTTAATGGGCGGAGGGAATTGAACTAAAGAAAGATGGGACAGGCGTAAAGGAGGCCAGTGAGCTTACTTCCCCAAGCTAAGTAAACTTTGAAAGAAGAGACTAGAGATATTAAACAACCCTAAACTAAGCTAATTTTGAACTGGGTTGCCAATATTTATTCAATGCAATAAGAACACTACTAACATCAAAGTACCACTCTAAATCGACCCCTTTTACTTGAAACAAACGCGCAAGACTCACCCACTTTTTTCCAAATTCTGATAGAGGGATCCGCGGCCTTCCCATCCTAATCTTGACTTTAAGCTGATACTTAAAGAACAAGATCAGTTGGGAAGAGGTGAACGCCTTGTGACCCATAGAATTCCTTCTAACGTGTCATCCATATCACGACTTTCATAACCTATAGCAAAAGTGTCCGGCCTTCGTCAATTATGGTACCACCTTCCTATGGACATAACCGGCCTCAAGACGAAAAACATACTACCTCACTAACATATATGCCCTACGGAACAACTCCTGAACATCGGAGTGGCCATCCGTCGCCCATAGGATGTTTTAGTGCACTTCTTAGAGATAGGAAGTTCGTACGGGTGTCTTCCTTCCATAATTCACCCCTCACCATCCGATTGCTGACACATTCTACCTAGGAACGCGATGCGAAGCGTATGTTGACGAGGATCAACGCTAGGCATACTCAGACCGCCTTCAAAATGGTGAAGGTAAGAGATCAGCCGAAGTACATTGGGAGTCTTGCCACACTACAAGAAGAACAAGAGCCATAGTAGACTGTTTCTTTCCATGTTTTGCGACACTGCAGTCTCCACTCCAGGACGCAATCTGGTCAGGGTTTTATGAGAGATCTGCTGGTGACCATGCGGAAGGTCATCCCTCTCCACCCCACCGATGTTGTCCAATGGAAAGGTAAAGTCCAACAACGTAGAGTCCAACAGCTTGTCACCGCCTTCGTCGCAGGAGTTGCCAGAACGAGGCTGAACATATCATCGGACTGTCCAGTTTGTCCTGTGTAAAGTGTTTGTTTCACGATAAAATGACTTCAGATTGGAAGGAAAACTCATGACAGCTTAACCCGTTCATTATATTGCATGTGTCTATCGAGAGCCGTGTGCTGGCTGTTATTGTCTGTGATCCGGAGAGGTTAAGCTCCGCGACAATAAGACATGAGAACTGTCGTTCGGAGTTTCCGTGGCAAGTCTTTTGCACCGTTATTTCTTAGGGACAGATCCAAAAAGTGTGGATGGTCCGACCCAAGCCTTCACCACTTGAAACAAATCCTTGTGTTGGTTTTCTGACAACTACATCTAATTAGTTCCACACATATCCGGCTACTGCGAAAAACTCTTCGAAGCAATATCAAATTCATCTTGGCACTTGGAATGTACAAACTCTCCAGGACAACAACTCACCATCAGAAAGAAAAACAGCTCTTGTCGCATTGGAGCTAAAGAAGTACGACATTGATATAGCTGCACTGAGAAGTAACTATCAGTCGAAAACATGAAATGAGAAAGCAAAATAAGACATCTAACAGTGTTCCTGCTGCACCTGGATACAATACATTCTCCTGTACTGTTTTTTGTATTTTGTTCAATTCTCGAGACGGTGTCAAAAGTCATGGCCGTCATAGGCACGCAGATAATTAGTTCGTGGTCTTCGTAACCTCATACGTCAAACTCGACGGGAGAATCCAAACTTCGTACAGATGAATCCTGTCAGCCTTTGAGGGAACTCTGATTTTTAAAACTCAACTGCCGTGCGGTCATCTTCCACTACTTTCTATTGTAATATATATATATATATATATATATATATATATATATATATATATATATATATATATATATATATATATATATTGTTTTGAAACCCCAAGGTCTGACGAAGCGAAACCGGATTTTATCGGCCTAGCGAACTATAAAATATTACCACGACTTTCTGAAGTCTCCAATTTGTTAATTAATTATTACTTGCTCTGTTTACTACATTGAGCTCTCGGGATTTATATCCACACTGGAATTATCCAAACGGATTACCAATTAACTTTAACATATATATATATATATATATATATATATATATATATATATATATATATATATATATATATATATATATTATGAAGTTAATATATATATATATATATATATATTTATATATATATATATATATATATTAATGCATGTTTCATTAAATAATATAAGCAAGTTTTGTCTATTTATTTTAAATAAGTTCCTTTCGTATTGTCTGATAAGTTTAATCACATTATCATTGAAAGACGAAAGGAAAAACACCATATTGACATATGTTTAAATCCAATCTTAGCTTTCGGCTTACATAAGCCATTATCAAAGATGACAATTTTAATAAATCAAACAACACATATACGAATCAACAATAATGGCCCGCCGTTGCTGTTTGAATAAGCTCAAAATAACGACAAACTCTTATTTACGAGCCAAGGAAGCTAAAAACGCGTCGTAGCCCGTGACGTCACACATGACCACGCGAGAGTGAAAACGAGAAGTATTAAGTATGGGAAAACGATAATGTGATTAAGCTTATCAGACAATACGAAAGGAACTTACTTAAAATAAATAGACAGAACTTGTCTATATTATTTAATGAAACATGAATTAATGAAAAATTGCTGCCGAAATATACACAATATATATATATATATATATATCTGTCTGTGTGTGTGTGTGTGTGTGTGTGTGTGTGTGTGTGTGTGTGTGTGTGTGTGTGTGTGTGTGTGTGTGTTGCTGTGATTATTTGATTTTTGATTTGATTTGTTTCACGGCATATCAACACCTTATGGGTCCTTTAATGCCGAAATTTAATTTTCTTGGGAACTTTGATGTGATAAAAATATGATATACGTTATTCTGCTTTCACAATTGAATACATGGTAGACGATACTCAGATTTTGTGCATATTCCTGTTTGTGTGGATAGGATTACTATAGGCGGGGATATGTGTGTTTTATGTTGCAGCTTTGTTGAAGTTATATTTGGAAGTACAGTTTGATTTCTTTAAAAAGTTACAGGACATTATATGAAAGTGTTCTACCATGTTGCTTCGTTGTTTGGCTGATTGATTTTGTTTGGCCTCATATCAACGTCCATGGGTTATTTAATGCCGAAATCTAAACATTTTGTACGTAATTTTTGGACTTTGTAGATTATAAAATGTATTGTTGGTAAATTTACTATAACAATTCATTTTTATATATTTTTAGTGTTGCATTGTCATTTTGCTATAAAAATATATTATCGGTCATTGTTGATTATTTTTATTTGTGGATTCACTATTTGCCCGTAGCTGGGACCCTAGCGGGTGCTACCACCTCCAGTCACGGTGTAACTGGGAACAACAACAATTCAGAAATGGTTCCATGCCCCTCAGAAACTCCTATCTCCCGATCAACGTTCTTGCTGATGGGTGTGTAGTTTATCGTCATACCCGGGACGATTTATGTGATTAAAAATATGTATATATGTTATTTTTTATATTTAGCATGGTCATCTTTTTATTTTATCATTCTCGATTCCCATGATGACAGTAGCAATTTCCTTCCATGTTTACACTTAGTAATTATTTCTGATCGTATATTTAACAAGTTCTTCGTGTCTTTTAACGTTCCTATGGCAAATTTCCAACACAATCTGCAAGTATTTGACCCTGACCCGTTACTTACAGTCTTGGTAATTATAAACCATTCGACTATTAAAATTATAGTTTTTACCTTTGATTTCCAATATGTACCTTGCCAATGTGGTATTGGTCTTATATATAGCATCTATAATGATTATAATCTTCTTTTATGTGCTGTGCCGTTTCATGATGTTGACGATCATGGCACTCCACAACTTCCTGTCCTTGCAGTTATATTCTGTACACTGCTTTCCTCTGTTTCTCTTCAATATGGCTATTTTCTAAGTCGTCTTCCCTCATTAAGCACTCTTAAAAATTCAACTATCTCTTTCTGATGCTAAGTGTACGTCATTTTTATTTCCATTTTATCTAAAACTTCGTCTTTTGTCACATGTTCAGTCCATGGTATTCTCAGCACCCTTCTGTAGAATCACATTTCTGTTTCTTGGAGTCTATTTGTTTGGGGATCGTCTAGTATTCACTGCCATATTACGTAACCGTTTAGTACTCTTTTCCTTGTTCCAAAACTTGATTTTCCTGTTTCTTATTACTTTGCTTAGCTTTTTTTTAAGCGTTTCACCCCAAGCAAGGCGGGAAGCCACTAGCACACAAGAGGTTACAAGTGCTTACAGAGAGTTGGAGCGAGAGCGAATAGGAGTGATAGAGGAAGGATGAAGCGAAGGATAGGGGATAGATCACAGGCATCTGGAGACGTGGAAAGCACCTTTGACTATTCCAATGCTCCTTCCCGATTTGATTTCTCATTTAATGTCTTCTGTTATAAAGGTTCCTTGATATTTAAATTTTTGTATTTGATTTTGGTGTCTCTAATTCCTCGTTCCTTTTACTAAAAATTATGGTTATAATACTTTTGTTCGAAAGGTATATCTGTATAATAACAGCATTTCCAATACCCTGAATATATGTTTTAATTTACTCGTGATTAAACATACAAGTCATTTAGATAAATTACAGTCAATGATTACATTTACAAATTAATATAAACACGGATTTCAATATAATTTTTTAGAATCATTTCAGACAATAAACCCACTAACTCACAAGGGGTTATTGAATGAATATGAGAAAAAGAAAACGTTATTAAAGAGAGAGAACAATGAAAAAAAAAACAATTAAGAAGACAGAAAATAAGGCTTCAAATTGCATTAATATTTATGAAGATTAAAGGTGACTGGAAATCAAGAGGCTTAAGTGAAAAGTGCGGCGGAGGCAACTGTTAGCATAGAAGGTACGGTTACATCTGTTGACCATGTTCACCATAGTCTATGAATATAGAATCCAGCGCAGTACGTAATCTGTTCAATGAAACAACGTTAAAGATTAACATTCACGAGTCAGACACTCTACTGAATCTGACTATATCGCCAATACCACCAGCAGCTGTTCAGTAATTCTTCAGTCTACGATATCAAAGGCTACCAGTGAATATTCCGTAAAAAAGATGGCCGCCTTTATACACGTCCCATTGAATATTTTGAGCCTATTTTGAGTTCTATTGGTGGAATATAAAATGAGTCAGCTCATTTTGGCTGGCTCACTAGTACACCAGGGTACCCCAAAACTCCAACAACATCTATCCATTTCAAGTATCAATAATACTAAAACCTCATATTAATATGGTTTTAGTATTATTGATAGTAATGAGATTTTAGTATTGTTGATCATCGAAATACACTATATATCATCCTTATAGTTGAAATACACTACATGTTATCCTTAGTTACTAATAAAAGGCAGTAATTTTGTCTGCATAAGATCGTACACAGGGCAACTATAATCATGTGATACAGTATTTTATTCCAGGTAACACTACGAGTGCTACTGATACCATATAACTCATTACTATCTGCTGCATAGTCGAGTGAGCAGTGACTAAACCAGTTCCCAAACCAGGCTTTCCAGCTCATTTAAGTGGCTGTGAAAGAGCGGATGAGCATTCTTGTACGTTCAGTTGTCTTCTGGTCTCCATATCTATGCATGCTGACAGTGAGGTGATGACATGGCATAGCTGAGCTGTGTGCTTCTGAGATTTAAGTCAACGGCCAGGACGGAGGGATCTCTCGACGGAAGCGACAGCCCCCTGTTCGTGGCCAAGGGGAACATTAAATTTCGGGGATATCAGCTTTGGTTTGATCTGCAGAGGAATAGGCTTCGTGATGTTTACTTTGACCAAAACATGCTAATCCCCAATGAATACCTCTCTGGTTCCAGTATTTCATATTAACAACAATAAAAATAATACTTGGTAGTTCCTCCTCTTATTGTCTTTTTCTATATTCCGTGTCTCTTCATTGAATGGACGATCATGGCTCTCAGTAACGTCCTATCCTTTGTGACTCAGCAATTTTGTCTGCTTTACTAATTTTACCACTTTCTCTTCTTCCGTCTAGTTATACAAGCTCGTTATATAGGTTAATCATTGTTTCACCACTCTCTATTGAATTCGAGATGTCCTGTAAGTGTCAAATTTTCCAAAACTTCTTTCTTCATTATGTTTCCCAGAAATGTCATCTCTTTCTGATTGTAAGTATAGGTGGAATCCCCCCACCCCCATTTTTTAGACCTCTTCGCTGCTTACATGCTTCAACAATCCCCACATATTTGCTGCTTCGAGAACATTTTTCAAACCTCTGTAAAGTCCCCTTTAGTAATCGTTGGTTTATTTTATTAAATGGCATATCAACCACAGTGGGTAATTTAATGCAGGAAACATTTTTAGGATGAATTCGTAAGAATAGAATATGTATTCTTTGTTTTATTTTGTTTAATGGCATATCAAATTCAATGGGTTATTTAATGACGACCACATTTTTAAGATACATTGGTATGAATAGAATATGTATTCTTTGGTTTATTTTGTTTTATGGCATATCAACCTCAATGGGTTATTTAATGACGACCACATTTTTAGGATAGATTCGTATGAATAGAATATTTGTTCTTTTGTTTAGTTTATTTTATGGGGTATCAATTTCAATGGGTTATTTAATGCCGACCACATTTTCAGGATAGAATCGTAAGAATAGATTATATATTCTATGGTTTATTTTGTTTTACGGCATATGAAACTCAATGGGTTATTTAATGCAGACAACATTTTTAGGATAGTATGATATGAATAGATTATATATTATTTGGTTTATTTTGTTTCATGGCATATCTACATCAATGGATTATTTATTGCCGACAACATTTTAGGATAGATTCGTATGAATAGAATATGTATTCTTTCATTTATTTTGTTTTATGGCATATCTACCTCAAAGGATTATTTAAAACCGACATTATTTTTAGGATAGATTCTATGAATAGAATATATATTCTTTGGGGTTTCTTTGTTTTATGGCATATCAACCTGTATGGGTTATTTAATGTCGACAACATTTTAGGAATGATTCTTATGAATAGAATATGTATTATTGGTTTATTTTGTTTAATGACATATCAACCATAATGGTTTATTTAATGCCGACATTTTTTTTATTGCTGGTAAAAAAAAAATCTTTCAAAAATATAATGCTGCTAATTGTTTTTTTTTTTTTTTTTTCAAAACATGTATTGCGAGTAATACCTTTTTCTAAAATGCACTACTGCGTACAATTTTTTCTTCAAAAATTTATCGCTGGCAATATTTCTACAAAAATTGTGTTGCTGGCTTTAAAACCTATTCTTACACTTTCATTGCCCTCCGACCCAAGTTCGGGAGCCAAATACCTACCTACAACTGTGACCTTAATAGGTGCTACCAGCTCAGTTCAGGGTGGACATGGGAACAGCAGCTATTAATAGGCTGTTCCACGCTTCTCAAAACCTCCTGATCAGAGGTCTTCCTTCTGAATTCAGTTTACTATCTTACCCAGGACGGGGTGGGATTCTGATGGACTTGTGTGATCATATGCTTTCTCAAAAAAACCTTTTGACCAAGCGTTAAAATCTATTCTCACAGCCATTGAAGAATGCGAAAGTCAGAGAGTATACAAGCTCAATCAATTGTGCTTCTATTGTTGAAACACAGAATAGTGTCTTTTCCTGCATTCGCAGTAAAGTAACATTTGATTTGTTTCCATGTAAAGTTAAGGCAATGCAACCGGTTCTCAAAATATGCTAAATGGTTTCATACATTCCAATTTAAATACCTAAACCTTCTGGGAAAAGATATGCTGGCGAGACAATGTTGAAAATATTTAGACAAATATAAAAGGAATATGTCAATCTGAAATAACTGAATGTGGTGCATTGGTGACGTGAGTTTCTGCAAAGTAAATCCATACAATACAGTGTGGAGCATTTCCATATGGCGATTGTGTTGCTATCTAAGGACGTAAGGATGTGACAGAGAAATGCTTTGCAGTATAGGCGTAAAAACGGGAGGGAAAATAAAAGAGGAAGGACAAATCGAAGAAGTGGCGGACGATATATGACAGAAATGAAAAGGAGGGAAAATGAAATGTAAAAGCATGTATTGGAATATAACTTAAGGAAGAGGAAAAAGGAAAGAATGAAAGAAGAAAGACAAAGACAAAATAATTATAAAAGATGAAAGGAAAAGAGTCAAAATAACAATAACAGAAGGAAATGGGACAAACAAGCGACAGATAGATAGATAGATAGATAGATAGATAGATAGATAGATTAGCAGACAAAAATATGCAGACATAGATAGACAGATAGATAGATAGATAGATAGATAGATAGATTAGCAGACAGAAATATGCAGACATAGATAGATAGATAGATAGATAGATAGATAGATAGATAGATAGATTAACAGACAGAAATATGCAGACATAGATAGATATATAGATAGATAGATAGATAGATTAGCAGACAGAAATATGCAGACAAAGATAGATAGATAGATAGATAGATAGATAGATAGATAGATAGATAGATAGATTAGCAGACAGAAGTATGCAGACATAGATAGATAGATAGATAGATAGATAGATAGATTAGCAGACAGAAATATGCAGACATAGATAGATAGATAGATAGATAGATAGATAGATAGATAGATAGATAGATAGATAGATTAGCAGACAGAAATATGCAGACATAGACAGATAGATAGATAGATAGATAGATAGATAGATAGATTAGCAGACAGAAATATGCAGACATAGATAGATAAATAGATAGATAGATAGATAGATAGATAGATAAAAATGGAAATAAGATAGAAACGTATACGATAGAAAGAAAAGACTAAACAAAAGTAAGAATAGAATATGCAATATTCCTTCAGGATGCGGGTGATTGCTGCTCTCCACAACTTCCTTTTCTTTCTTGTTCAAAGTAATTTTTGACTCTTTATCATCTGTCTTAATCCTAGCTCTGGTAGTTCACTCGCGGTTTCCTTCTTACCCTCCTTTCTTTAATATGTCTAGTGAGTGTTGAATTTTCCGAGCCTACTTTCTTCAAAATGCATGATTTGGAACATGAAATCTATTCCCTTGTTGAAATAA
Source organism: Acanthosepion esculentum (assembly GCA_964036315.1). Lineage (NCBI taxonomy): Eukaryota > Metazoa > Mollusca > Cephalopoda > Sepiida > Sepiidae > Acanthosepion > Acanthosepion esculentum. The sequence goes on along the minus strand of OZ038482.1, from coordinate 111,252,456 downwards.
ATTTTTACATTTTATCCGACAATATATGGTTCTCCGCAACTTCCTATATTTTCGTCTCAGTAATCCTTTTGTTTTTATCGTTCATTTGTTGTTATATCGGCATTTTTCTTGCTCCATTTGTTTTGTTTTTTATTGAATATATTACTAACTGCTTTAATTTACCTCGTTTTCCTCGTTTTATTCGCTGAGTTTTAAATTACCCCTTCATTATCTAACCCCAAATTCCAGTTGTATTTTTTTTTTCTAAATCTGGGGTAACAAACGGTTGACTCGGGGGGTAATAAATGATTTTAGCGAATAAACAAAAAAAATACCGTCATGAAACTTGATTCATACAGAGATGACATTCAAATAATTTGTACATTTGTGCGAGTTCTTTGAGATCTTCCAGGTGGTTTTCTTTTAATCGCTAAGAACTTTGACCCTGAAATGTTCAACCCATAGCAGATATCGATTTTCTATCTGGAACAGAATCATTCCGACATAACATGAAATGGCAACGAAAAACTCCCTGTATTCCAATTACAGATTTACCATCTTAATAAAAAAAAAAATTAAAAAAAACATTTCAACAGCAATCTGGCGGTTCGGCTTCAGTCAGTTCCTCACCGCCGTAAATTTGCTTCCCTCTGCCTTTTCTATAAATACTTTCATGGTAATTGTTCGGATGAGCTCTTCACTGTGACTTTTATTACTAATATTATTTTTCTTTAGTTTCTTGTAAATATTTTGTATTCATTTTGTAAATACTCATTGGGGTTAATTTTTTAGAATTGTTATTTTCTTCCCCTCCCCTCCCCCCCACAGACATTGAATTGTAAATATGGGGACTAGTTAGTATCTTCATAGAGACAGTGAGGTATTATGGTGGTTGTAGTAAGAACGGTGCGTATGAATGTGGTGTTTTGGTGTAAGGAATATTGTTCGTACGATTGGGTCAGTGTTTGCGGCTAGCTAAGTTATAGTTAAGATAGAAGAAGACCGTCCTTTCCCCCATCCCCCCTTCGGCCTTGTGCCACATTTCTGTGTATTAAACAGAATAAATATCGCTCTTCGCTATGAGTGTGTGGTTGAGTGACTGCTTCGGATCAATGAATGTTTTATATTATTGAAGTCCCGCATTGATTTCGTCCAGGTAACTGATGTTTCTGTCATATTTAAGGATTGTGTGGGGATTATTACTAATACTATTTTGTTTACTTTCTTGTAAATAGATTTGTTTTCATATTGTAAATACTCACTGGAGCTAGGTTCTTAATTGTTGTTTTTATCCCCCCCTACAGACAATGAATTGTACATATGGGAACTAGTTAGGACTTTCATGGGGATAATAAGTTACTATGGTGGATGTAGTAAGAAAGGTAAGTAAGAATTCTTTGTTTTGGTGTTACGAATATTGTGGTATCTTTGGGTCAGTGTTTATAGCTAGCTAAGTTTAATGTTAATGTCTCTTTCCCCTTCCTCATTTTAGCCTTGTGCCACATTTTGTAAATAATTACAAATATCGCTCTTCACTATGGTAACTCGAATTTAAGAATTTAAGTGCAGTTCTTGATTGGCGACGAGGTTTCATCAGTATACAATTGAGATGGCTAGATGTAACCGTAAGGTCTATGTTAACAGTTTCTTTTCTCACACTTCTTGCTTGTAGAACTCTTTCGGCCCCATGCTTTCCAGCAAATTTTAATCTATACAAATTTAAATGAAATGCAATGGCTATTTACTGTCCTCCTAATTTCCCTTTTCTCTTCCCGCTCATTATTAATTATTAATTCTTCCACACCCTATAACCCCTTGTGTCTTAGTGACTTTCCTGCCTTGTATGGGGTGATACTAATAAAAAAATAGAAAAGCAAAAGAAATATATAACACGGGGTGCACCGGTCTAAGCTAAGATGATAAATGATTTTATTTGAAAAATAACTGGTAAACATTACCTTTATGAAAACAACATTGACACTTGCTCAAGTTGACTAGCACTACAGAGGGATGAGAGTTTAAAATATGGAGTTTATTTATGCCGCTCACTGTATTTGAAAAAAAATATAGATATTCTTTAAAAAAAAAATTATGCAATACTCACACACGAAAAAGAAAGAAAAACATTATTATTCTGAAAAGCTAAACTGTTGATATAGAGTATATTCCTGGGCTCATAACCTGTAAAGCGAATGACCATAGTTAATTGTAAAATAAATGATAGAACTATCCAACAAACAAAATTGACAAATTTGCTTTAAGCAATAACAAGTAAAAGAAAACAAAAGAACCGGGGATAAATAATATAAATAATGCAAACAATATATGAAAGGCAAATTAACAGTAATAAGGCAAAGCAACTGTAATAAGGCAAATTAACAGTAATAAGGCAAAGCAACAATAATATGGCAAAAAAGATCACAAACTAAAAATTGGCGTCGACACACAAAATGAAGTTCGGACAAGTGAACGTAACATTCTGACTTCAAGACAAGAAAAACCGGGACTGAGTCAGATGAAACCGATAATTGGCCTATTTTATTGGCTATGAAAAATCCCAGCATGCATTTGTGGGCTTCCGTCTATAAACTGGGGAGGAAGGGAAATAGTTTGCAGTTAATCCAAAAAAGACTGGCACCAACAAATATAAATAAAGATAACTCCTAATTCCAGAAAATAAAACAGGAATTCTACCGTCAAACACAAATGCAGTGTTGATCGTACTAACTCGACTGTGTGACTAGCGTACTGAGCGTCGAGAGACGATATCCCTTTTTTGGTACTACTACTTTCTCACTACTTGCGAAAGGCACGTTACGTTTCTTTTTAACTATAGGCATAGTATTTTCTTTTAATTCAAATTTAGCTTCAAACTTGTTACATCTTCCAAGACCAGGTGTAAAGGTTTCCGGAAACTTTTTCTTTACTTCCTCTTTAATGTCCTGTCTTGATTGCGTATTACTTTCTACTTTTCTGCAGAATGAGTTTAACGGTTTATCCCACAATTCGAATGTTTCAATAAAATCTGTACCCAACAAGTTTTCTCCATTTCTCAGAATGAAAACTTTTATTTTTTTAACGATCCCATTCAATTTCATTGGAAGTACAACCTCGCCTTCGAAGTTAATTTGCTTTCCAGTTACCGTTCGAGCGAGTTTTGTTGACTTCATTATTGTAGGCCTTTTTAAAATTTTCCATGTTTTATCGTTCATTATTGTTAAATCTGACCCCGAATCGAGTTGAAATTTGATATTCTTTTTTAATATTTCAGTCGTCACATATTTCCTCAAATCTCTATCTGATTTGATATTCGAATTTGTTTGTCTAATTCGACTTTTGAATTTTTTCGTTTTACAACACGATCCTTTGTGACCATTCTTTTGGCACACGAAACATTTCTTATTTCTATATGAGCAATTTACCTCCCAATGTCTTTCATTACAACGTCTGCAATTATATGGTGGGACCTTTTTATTTTCGTTCTTTTTATTTTCTTGTCTATTATTAAAATACGCTGAATTTTTTCTCCAATTTTTCTCTAATGGGTACTTTGACTGCTTTTTTATTTTTTTAATATAAGCAATGCCAGCTTTTTCGATTTTTTGCGACTCTTTCTTTAAACTTACGGCCCGTTGACACTCCTCTGCTAACTTTTGCAGAGTAAGGCCTTGTTCAGATTCGAGTTTAGACAAAACTCTACGTCTTATTTCGGCACTCTTACTGGATACCAGTCCTTGAGCAAAAATTAAGCACTTGAATTCTTCAACCGTAATCTCTGCCAATCTGAAATTGTCACAATGTCTATTCACTATAGATGCATATGTTAAGTAATCCTGATCGTCGGATTTAGAGACATTCATGCATAACCATCGCTTATGCCAAAGCGACATATTTGCTCCAAACAGCTCTTTTAGCAATTTCACTGTTTCCGAGAATTCCAATTCAGTTGTTTTTCTCGGTAGAATAAAATCTACAAATTTGCTATGTTCTGCTGTACCTAGCTTTCTTAGTAATAGACTGACTTTTCTTGAATTCGACCAGTTTTCACAGTCTGTGTCGAAAATATCTTCATATCGTTTAAAGTACGCTTCAAACGTTTTTTCTTCGTCTGGCACATAGTTGAAAGTTTCCAGCGAATTAAATATGGTGTTATTAGAATATGAAGAATTTCCCTCATTTGCCTGATAGTTGTTTAATTTCTCCAGTGTTAACTTTTGAATTTCCAAAAGTCTTTCCTCTTGACGTTCTTGATATTTTTGCATCGCTATCAGTTGTTCTTGCTGTGCTATCTGTTGGGATTTGAATAATTCGGATATGACTTTGGATAGTTCATCCATCTTTAGCTGATAGTGTTCATGCAACAAGGAATATACTTTTAATTTGTGTATCCACGAATATCATATAAGCTGACCAAAAAATCGAAACAACGTACGACTTTTCTATTTTATGTCTTGCTTTTACATTCACGCCCGTGCTAATCAACTTTGGTATATATTTTTTTTTTTCGTGAACAGAGAGCGTCGGACTTTTTTTTTTTTTCGACTTCTGTTCGCGTATTTCAATGACACGTCTGATTTTCTTATCAGAGGTAATTCGTCACTATATTGTTGAACAAATAATTTAAAAAAATAATTTTTTAAAGTTTGTTACCTTTCAAAGTCGACACGGTGTATTTGTGCTCCTTTTAAATCCATGCATGTTTTTGTAGTCGGCCAATTTTTTCTTTTTAGCTGGTGTCTCGTTGTAGATAATTTTTTAATTTAAAATTACCGTTATTCGTTTACGACACCTTTCAATTTTTCTGAGTGAACGTTCCTTTATGCTTAGTCGTCTTTTAACGAGTTCTACATATCCAGAAGTTCAGAATCCTTCGTCGTTACGTTAACGTTGGACTTTGAATTAATAGTTGTTTTTTTTCAGCCTGGGTTCTTCAATGACTTGTCCCAATTGTTGAAAACTCTCACTATCAATTCTTTCTTCTTTCCGTATGGTTCGTTCTACTTCTTTGCTATTGTTGAAACTTGGCGTATGGTTCGTTCTACTTTGTGGCCATTGTTGAAACTTGACGTATGGTTCCTTCTACTTCGTCGCCATTGTTGAGTCTTGACTCATTGTTGAATCTCGCCTAATGCATGGAATAATAATGCAACACAAAATGTACTTAGAACAAGAATGTATTATAACAAGAAAGTGTACACAATAAGTACATATAGTATTTCTGTATATTTCTGGGAAGACGTTCCTGGAGAATGTGTTGACTAGTCGCAGTCGATCAGAGTCTCTAGTTGGATCTCGTGATTCCTCCTCTCCTCTCGTCTTCCGGTACCAACCACTATTTATATAGTTGGTAGTCACCTATGCAGATTAGGTGGATCCTACACAACAGTTGCCATCAATGCGCCCCGTGAGTCTTAAATAATCCAAACCTTCTTTCCTCTTGTTTATGCTGGCAATATTTCAGCTCTATCTTTCTGATTGTTAACTCAAATTTTTTCTAGTTTCTATTCTACTTAAAATTTCTACCTTTCTAATATAATTTACGCATGACGTGTTCAAAATTTCTCGGCAGAATCCTTCCTCTGTCGCTTCATGTCTTTTCTTCATCGCTAGTAAAATTGCCCCGATCATATATAGGAGACTAAGCTTTATATATTAACTCATCATTTTTGTCTCTAATGACACCCTTTGATTCTTTATTACTTTGCTCATATTCAGAAAAAGGATTTTTCGCTATTCCTCTGTAACTTTCGGTAATAGTGTGGCAAATTCTGTCGTCTGTTACGCTACTAAACAGAGAGGTAAATTACTGCACCTACTTGAGTTTTATGTCCCCGATACAGAAATGAAGCCACTTCCTCCTCCCAGCATTGGTTTAAATAGTAGGACTTGTACAGTAGACGACAGAAATAACTCCCACATTTCAAAGGTTGACAAAAAGACCAAAGTGGTCTGCTATCAAAATTCCCTGTTGTTTAAAGAAAGAGCAACATTTTTTTTATTCTTTTGTATTTTAAAATGACATCCAACAAATGGTGACCTCAATTCGCCATAAACTTTTGTAAGCAATTTGTAAGATTTTACATCAGAAATTACATAAAACAATCTTGGCACCATTTGATCGTCCCAATGACGAAGAGTAGTTTGAAAATAATTAATCATTTCTTCGGTAATCGAAGTCTGTCTCTTATTATAAGGTAAACTCCTGACGATAGCAGAAAAGCTCTGCAAATTCTGGGAAAGCACTATTTATCAAAAGGAAAACCAAAAATAATTTCCTTGAATTAATTTTCCCACGCAAAGCAAGTGCCGAAAATATTACTGATTATATAATAATATAATCAGTAATAGTTTCGGCATATAAATGCAAAAACTTTATTAAAAACCTCCGGGAAGTGATTAGCGATAGTCTACTAAGAGCTATGTTTGTAAAAGGCATCCCGTCGGTTTTTAAACCATTTACTACCATTATTTTTCAGAAAGACAAACTAGTAAATTTTAGTGGATTTAATTGTTTATTTTCATGCATGTAAACATTACAATAGGTCGTAAGACATGTAACTATTATTAAGTAATACCAGCACAACGCTGGAAATTACAAAAATAATTGGACAGATATAATGGAAAAATGTTGGCAATATAAGAATAAAAATTGACTAGATTTAAAGAACCTGGTGTCGCCGTTTATTTTACAGTTAACTATGGTCATTCACTCTAAATGTTATATACCCGGGAATAGTCTCTGTTTCAACGGTGAAGAATAAAAATATGAAGAAATTATGAAGAAGTAAACTTTTTGGATACAGGAGAATCCAAAAATTACATGAAACAATCTTGATACCATTTGATCGTCCCAGTGATGAAGAGTACTGTGAACAGAATGCAAACGCGTTTGCCGAATTAATCCAATCGTCTTTGTTGATATTCTCAAAAGATTTCGGTCGTTGTGCTATCTGGTGTTCTTCAGATGCCTGTTGATCCGGGTGACTATCTCTGAGCCGCTAGTACGCACTTAGAATCAGTAACAACGAGAAGAATAACGTTGCAGTACTAAAAAGAAAAGAAAAAAGAACGAGCTATTGCTAAACAATGGAGAGCGGAAAGAGAACTGTCTACAGGGTTCAGTTCGAATTTCCTTGACGGCTGCCGGAATCGACAGGCAACTAAGAAAGACTGGGGATAATAACAGCCAAAACGTTGTGATAAAAACAACAAAGATGGAGACATTAGTCCGATTGTAAATAATGACTGTAAAGAATGTTGAAAACTACATCCGCGTCCTGGGTATGACGATAAACTGCATCCGCGTCCTGGGTATGACGATAAAATACATCGCGTCCTGTGTATGACGATAAACTACATCCGCATCATGGGTATGACGATAAAGTGCATCCGCGTTCCTGGGTATGACGATAAACTACATCCGCGTCCTGGATCTGACGATAAAATACATCGCGTCCTGTGTATGACGATAAACTACATCCGCATCATGGGTATGACGATAAAGTGCATCCGCGTCCTGGGTATGACGATAAACTACAACGCGTCCTGTGTATGACGATAAACTACATCCGCATCATGGGTATGACGATAAATTACATCCGCGTCCTGGGTAAGACGATAAAATACAACGCGTCCTGTGTATGACGAT
>OZ038482.1:111149829-111239829 GCA_964036315.1 Acanthosepion esculentum | reverse complement strand
ATAATAAAAAGATATATATATATATATATATATGTAAAGAGGTAAAACAGCACACCCTACCTGTACCACCTCGAATGAACAAAAATCTTTTTTTTCCTTCACTGACACCTCTAATTCTTGACTTCCAGTGCCGTAGCATTATAATAGTAATGTCGTGTTGTTTGTGTAACACTTGTTACCCAGGCATCTAATTAGACCTAACGGTCGAAACCACTGCAGTATGCGATAGTATACGATGTTTCATCTCTTTTTATTGTATTAGCTTGCTCTGCATGCCTGTTTTTCTAAGCTGCTGCCTTGAGTACATTTTTATACGACCGTTTTTGGGTACCGTAATTTTTCCGAGCATTTATCATATTTTTATATTATATTATATTATATTATATTATATTATATGTGTGTGTGTGTGTGTGTGTGTGTGTGTGTGTGTGTGTGTGTGTGTGTGTGTGTGTGTGTGTGTGTTCAAGAGGCCCTATATCGAGTCTGATTTCGCTACCTCTTCGTCACCATGGCCTGTTGGAACAGTTGCGATGACGTTTGCCTGATAACGTAACTGTCCGGGTTTCATTTCTCGGTAGTGGAAGCGCACTGCTGATGAGTCCCAAATATAGGACGAAACGGCCGTCCAGTGCTTTCTGCATTCTGTTGAGGTTTCTTCCAGCCTCGATGTATTACTTAATTATAAATATATATATATATATATGTGTGTGTGTGAGCTCTTCCTGCATCACGCAAAATAGTGTTAACATGATAGAAGACAAAATGATCAGTCACCTTCTTTTTTTTTTTTTTTTACATTTTTCACTGTAACCATGACAACCACATGAACGTGGCAGGTGGGTGGGCGTGAAAACCAGACGAAACATAATTTCTGTAAATACCTCGCTTATCGTTTCGTCTACGACGGGAAAGTGAGAAAGACGAACCAAATCCGGTCTATAGATAGCAGTGTTTCCACCCGCCTTCGAGACGAATTGTTTAGAACATTTAGTCATCGTAAAGCACCATTTCTGACTTCTAAACTCCAGGAGAGCGATTTCTCGGTCCCACGTTCGCCACAGGCATCAAGTGGAATGATTATATTGAATCAACTGCTGAGTCTTCTTCTTGGACAGTCGGACCCATGTCTTGTGTTAGATAATCTTTCTTCACCTTGACCTGTACTGACCATTTTTTAAGTCTACACTTCGTTCGTGTATTTAATATTGTTGTCACTGGCCTGGTGCTCTTGCTATATATCTCTTCTTATATATATTCTTGTCAAAATCCAAAGATGTGGAAAATAAAAGTTACCAGCGATGACCTCTTCCCCCCACACACACACCCCATAGTGAATGGAAGCAATTCTGTTGGTTGGTCAGGAGATCTTACTAAAGCTCCCACCTGGGTAAAATGCCATTGCCCTTTAGGGCTTAAAGGGGACCCTGTTAATAGACGAAGCGGCTACTATTCTTAACCACACATCTGTACAGGTACGTCGCGAAAAGCATCTTTTTCGCAACTCTACCAATTGTTACCTGGACAATCTAAGCGTCTTTCCTATTTTTTGAAGATGGAGCTACAGCCGTCTCCGTCGAAAACTAGCGGACTTTTCGACAAAGAATCAACAGTGTTATCGCTCCTAACCGGCTTCAGTAACTTTCTAACCGCTGTATCCTAGCTTACTTATGTATTTTATATATTTTCTAATGAGCTTTCCTCTTTGGTACTTTAACTAACATGAGTTTAAGGATAGTACTAAATCAACAGCTACTTCGGCATATTTTACTGTTGAAATGGCTAGAAGTAAACCGGAAGTTCTATTCTAATAATTTCTTCTCGCGTACTTCTTGCTCGTAGGACTTTCTTCAAGTTTCTTGCTTTCCTGTAAAATACGATCTTCAAAATGTTTTGATGCACTTTTTTTATTGTCCTTTTTCCTCACTAACGTTTTCTCGGTTTCTTTCACTCTCAGTAACTCCTTGCGTCTTAGTGGCTTTATTGCCTTGCGATTGAATAATTGAATGATTAAAAGAAAAAGTTTACATTCACTATATGTATGAATATCGGTGCCGCTTATGATCTGGTGCACTTGCTATATATCTAGATATATACTAGATTTTGTCAAAATCCAAATAAAAGTTATCAGCGATGAACTCTCCCCCCAACCCAACCCAACCCCATAGGAGGTGGAAGCAAAGCTATTGGTTGGTCGGGAGATCTTACTGAATCTTCTTGTTTTCTCCCACTTGGGTAAAATGTGATTGCCCCTTGGTGCGTAAAGGGGACCCTGTTAATAGACGAAGCGGCTACTATTCTTACCCACTCATCTGTACTGGTTCGTCGCGAAGAGCACCTTTTTCGTAAATCCACCAATTGTTACCTGGACATTCTAAGCATCTCTCCTACCTTTTGAAGATAGACCTAGAGCCGTCTCCGTAGAAACTAGCAAAATTATCGACAAAGACTCTACAGTGTTACTGATCCTAACCGGCTTCAGTCACTTTCTTACCGCTGTGTCCTAGCTTACTTAATGCATTTTATACATTTTCAGACGCAGCGTTGCAAACCTATTGATATTTCCATGGCGAATGTTCAGATGAGCGCCTCGCATTCACTTTTACAACTATGAATCACAGTGTTACGTCCACAGAGTCGAATCCCCTATATTCCCATTGTATTCCATTTATAAGGAGGAATTTTCACTTAGGCAGCTATTTCCCAAAAACTGCTATTTGTGAAATAGACTTTCGCGTTAATGTTGCCCTTCAAGTCAAAACGCCAATCATTGTCTAACTTCATAATCTTCACTTTCTCCTTCTTCTCCTTATGTTAATTTCACAGATATCATTCAGCAATTACCATTTAAGGGACATTCATTCTTTATATAATTGCTTACAAAACAACATAATATACCACATACTCTATAACAAGCCACAGTAAAATCACCAGATAATGAAGAAAAAATATACATAGGAGTAAATGAAGGACCCTGGAAACAAAGAAACTATGCACACAAAACATCTTTCACAAATAGTAAATACGCGAACAGCACAATGCTTTCTAAGTATATCTGGGAAATTAAAAACAAAACCAAATCACACCAAAAATACCATGGAAAATAATGAAAAGAACATCAGCCTACAACAATCAATCCAAAAACTGCAAACTTTGCTTGGAGGAATAAATAGCAATTATTAACTTCCCAGACCAAAACAAACTACTGAATAAACGATCAGAACTCATCTCAAAATGCAGACATGAAAACAAATTTTTACTACGTTACTTAAAAATCGAAAACTGAAAAGAATAAATATAAATAAACAAAATAAAAAACAAGTAAAATTATTTAATCCAAGCAAATAATAAACAAATTAACATACTACTCCCTCTATAACAACCGTTATAATAGACGATAAAGAATAAATACAAATAAAATATAAATAAAGAAAAAACAAGTAAAACTAATCAATCCAAATAAATAAATAAAGTAAGTAAATAAGTAAACGAATTAACAAACAACTCCCGCCAAAGTAACCGTTAGAATAGACTACAACAATCAATGCAAACATTGGACGAAAAAATAACAATAATTACCTTCTCAGACCATAACAAAATACCATATAAAAGATCAGAACTAATCTCAAAGATATTTAGTACGTTACTTAAAAACTGAAAACCCGAAAGAATAAATAAAAACATATAAAATAAAAATAAATAAGAAAAAACAAATTAATCCAAATAAATAAATAAACAAATTAACAAACGCTCCCACCAAAATAAGCGTTAGAAAAGACTGCAAAGAATAAATAAAAATTTAAAAAATAAGCAGAAGCAAATAAAAATAATGAATCCAAATAAATAAATAAATAATAAATAAATTAACAAACCACTCTCGCCAAAATTAGAATAGACTACAACAATAAAAAAAAGATTAAACAAAAAATAGCTTCAATTACCTTCCCAGACCAAAACAAACTACTAAATAAACGATCTGAACTAATCTCGATTATTTTTACTACATTACTAAACATCGAAAACCGGAAAGAATAAATAAATATATAAAATAAAAATAAATAAAAAACAAGTAAAATAAATTAATCCAAACAAATGAACAAACCACTTCCGCCAAAATAACCGTTAGAATGGACTACACACAATGTATCACATGACCCATATTTAATCGAGAAAAACCCAACACATGTGGCCTGATGATTGCGTCTAGCATGAAACAGTCTGTTGCCTCTGAGTGTTGCTTTCAATGTGCACTTGTATATATATATATATATATATATATATATATATATATATATATATATATATATTTATTTATATATATATATATATATTATACACTTCATACAGTTGAAGCTAATTTTTAAGATGAGATTTATTTACCTGTTATAGTCAAATCGACAAATTAAACTTTAATGACTAAGCAATATCAGTCCAATCAAAACACAGTAATCACCAAACCTGGTGGGGTCTCAAAAGAATCCCATGATATATCGAATATTTGTGTGCATGACCCCTCCCGCTGTCGGTAAAAATTGTTCTAATTCACGACGAGCTTTTTATAAAAATTCAGGAATATTCATAATAGTCTTCCTTCTTAAATTTGTCGAATTTTGTGGTTTTCTTGAGTGCACCATGTGTTTCAACTCCTATTTTTGAAAAAGTTAATGTCAAGGTTCTTTGGCAACTATTATAGAGGTTTAATTCTATTCTCAGCAAGTCATCTTGACCTTAGTTTCTAAGTGTACTTTGGGCTAATGTCTTGGTGGGTGTAACAGTTTCAGCCAGATTTCAGATGCTGAGATGAAGATGATTGCTGCTTTTTTTAAGGGTTTTCTTTTAACACGTTTTCTTTATTTCTAATATCTTCAATGTAAAGGAAGGAACACAAACCATTGGCAGCAATTCGTCATCGCCGCAAGAGGTTGCAAGAAACAAGTTTATCTACAGAAATTATATGAGGGCTTCTCTAGGTCGATACTTGAACTGTATTAATTATTTTGACTTAATAAATATTAATAATATTCATTCGGGCTTGCATCAGCTGGGGTTTTCTTGCATGAAAAAAACTTTTACAGACAATTCTCAGTCGTATTTCAACTGTCGCCATATATAGATAGATAGATAGATAGATAGATAGATAGATAGATAGAATGGCATATGTGAACAGATAGATAGATAGATAGATAGATAGATAGATAGATAGATAGATAGATAGAATGGCATATGTGAACAGATAGATAGATAGATAGATAGATAGATAGACAGACAGACAGACAGATAGATAGATAGATAGATAGATAGATAGATAGATAGATAGATTAACAGAATGTCATATGTGAACAGATTTAAATTGATAGTAATCAGAATGATATATGTGAACAGATAGATAGATAGATAGATAGATAGATAGATAGATAGATAGATAGAATGGCATATGTGAACAGATAGATAGATAGATAGACAGACAGACAGACAGATAGATAGATAGATAGATAGATAGATAGATAGATAGATAGATAGATAGATAGATTAACAGAATGTCATATGTGAACAGATTTAAATTGATAGACAGTAATCTGAATGATATTTGTGAACAGATAGATAGATAGATAGATAGATTGATAGATAGACAGGCAGATATAATAGATAAATAGATAGATAGACAGATAGATTAACAGAATGTCATATGTGAACAGATTTAAATTGATAGATAGTAATAAGAATGATATATGTTAACAGATAGATAGATAGATAGATAGATAGACAGAATGGCATATGTGAACAGATTTAAATTGATAGATAGTAATCAGAATGATATATGTGAACAGATAGATAGATAGATAGATAGATAGATAAATAGATAGATAGATAGATAGATAGATAGATCGCATGCGCCAATTTGCTTTTGTCGATGTTTGTGTGTCTATACGGCCTTGTGTCGTTCCGCCAGCGGGGCGCGCCGTTTCTATACTCTCTGCGCCTCTACGCATCTTCCCTTATCCTATAAATAAACAACGTGCATGAGGTGCAACGTAGTTTGCTGGCGAACTTGATGACATTCAAACCTGTTTACAGGAGGAGCAAAATGAAAAAAACAAATACAAGTCGGGTTGTCGACGCTCATCTCCAACGCATCTGCCAGAAAAGCTGACAACACAACCACAACAAAATCTGTGTCATTTCCAATAAACCTTTGTGTCTTCTCTCAAGTTCCCCGAATTAGACTGTAGACGAAAAAAAAATCTTTTCGATAACCTATCTATATCGGATTACCGAGAATGTTTTAAGGCAGATGAAAATAGAAATTAGCATTTATACTTAAAATCAGAAAGAGACAGATGGAATTTATGGGACCCATAATAAGGAAAGAAGGCACGGCGAATTCGAGACACACAGAACGTACTAAGCAAAAATTGGATGGAGGAAAGCAATGTGTAACCTACCTAGAGAGTTTGTGTGAATGAATAGCAGACCAGTGAGTGGCAATGATATTAAAAACACAAACATTTCTAAAATAAGATCAGAAAGAGTTGACATTTCTGCGACACTGGGAACTCTTCCCCCATAAATTTAAGAAGATTTTGCTTATAGGCATAAATCTATGTCCCACGTTACTTCAGGACATGAGCGATCACGGCTCTCCACAACTTTCTTCCTTTTGTACCTCTTAGTAAGGTTTGTCCCAATAATTTCGGCCCTGTGCCACATTTAAGTTACGTTTTTAAATCACCATCTCGACGTGGTGTAATGGTTAGCCAACTTGTCTCGCTAGATCAATTACGACTGAATAGTGAGTTCGATCCTCACTGGATGCTCCCTACTTTCGGCCTTGTGCCACATTTAAGTTAAGCTTAGAAAATCACCGTAGCAAGACATGGAAAATGTTATTTACTCAGGATATGTTGAAGCTAATTTGGACAATGGAAAGCAGCAAATAACCTACCTAACAAAATTGGGCAAACCTTAATAATAGGTACAAAAAAAGAAAGTTGTGGAGAGCCGTGATCGCTCATATCCTGAAGTGACGTTTCACAGAGAAGATCTATGTCTGTAGCCAAAATGTTCGTAAATTTATGGGCGAAGACTTCTCAGTATCGGAGATAGAGTATTTATGTATATAAAAAGCGTGGACATCAGAATCAATATTGCATATCGATTACCAGTTTCACGCCTCGACGGTCCTGAAGTGCCTCTGAAAATAATGAAAAATCTCAAAATAATAAAGACGTTATTATTAAAAAAAATTAAAAAAACAAAGAAGAAGACATTTTTTAGTTTGTAAGAGAATTGTTGTCAGTTTATGCCTATTCGCGTTTGTAAATTTAAGGAAAATTAATGCAAAACTGTATCACGATGATGATGATGAAAATAAAAAAATGTGTTTTTAATAATAATAATAATAATAATAATAATAATAATAATAATAATAGTAATAATAATAATAATAATGCCACTTGCTTGGAGAACATTAAAAGAATTATGGCCGCAGATTAATCTGATTACTTCCGCTTCCGGTAGTTTGGTCATTAATCCTCGGATTTATTTAAGATGCGAAACGCGGCAGGAAAAAGTTTGCTATCTTAATTCGCCACACAGGATTAATAAGATGCGACCAGCATTTCGAGTTTTCTGAATAAGACAGTTTATTAACGGATTCCTGATTTGAGTATCTTTAGGCATTTCCTTCTCACCGGTTTCGACGAACGTCCTCTCCGTCGGCAAAGCCAGAGATTTCGGAATGAAATGTCACGACGGGATAAAAACAAATATGTAAATCGGATTTCACATAAACGCTGATATACGGAACTGTTTACGCTAAATTTCGTTATGACTGCTGTTGTTTATGTAAGACACCAGTTTAAAAGTAAAGCTGACAAAATAATATTATACCTTTGTAATTCATAAAAAGTATTTACATTTCTTTTTAGCAATGAAGAACTTCTCGCAATCTCCTGTGTTTTTATGCATATGTATTTCTCTATGTGTGTGTGTGTGTGTGTGTGTGTGTGTGTGTGTGTGTGCTTAGCGTAACTGCAGGAGGTTAGGGACCACTGCTCTACAGTATGCACTGCAAGAAAAGAATCAAAACCAGAGAAGCTATCGTTATATAAAATAAACAACCCACATTAATCAAAATAACTTTCACAGCTGGAGACGGTATCTTGAAGACAGTATCAAATATTTAATATGGGTATAAAAAAAACAAAAAAATAAAACGCATTCAATTTACACTGTTACCCTTATCGGGTACCCATGACGTCACAATGGATAATTTTAAACTATTATAAGAATACCAGGATGTAGCCAACGGAATCTTTCCTATCACACAGGCACAACCTTATTCGAGATCTCCTGTTGTTTTTAATAAAAACTTATGCTTATGTATTTCTCTACATGAGTGTGTGTGCCTGTTTCTCTGTGTGTGTGTATGTATGTATGTGTGTGTGTGTGTGCGTGCGAGAGATAGAGAGTGAGAATAGTGTAACTGCTGTCGACTCGGGTTGTGGAATCGGTGATCCGAGTTCAAATTCCGGTTTAATCTGATGCGTTCAATTTCGCAAAAATCCTCAAAAGAATCCTGTTCTTTTTACTAAGATAAATATTAAGAGGATAGAATTTTATTTTCTAGAATTTTCATACAATTATGTGGGGGTAACAGATATAAAATTTATGTGGGGTAACAGTGTAAAAAAAAAAAATTTACACAGTATTTCTAGAAAGAAATTTTCAATTTTTTTTTGGGGGGGGGCGGGAAATTGTAAATAACTTTTATTAATTTTTAATAATATCCGACAATTATTTGATTTTTGCAAAAATTAAAAAAAACAATGTTTTTTTTTTACCGTAAAAATGACGCTGATAAATGTCCCAATACTAATCTTTTACCCACCTGCTGACGGAAGAAAAACAAGGTTCTTAACCAAAATTTCGAACATATAGAAAGGATTAAAAAATTCATCAAATACTCAAAAATACATTGGTCTCACGTCTTAATAATAACATAAACTATAAAACTTTGTTTTTATCAGGTTTGGGGCGTTTTTCATCATGTTATGGGTTTTTTAGAAAAAATTTTGGAGTACCTAGTTCATTAAGATTGATAATGTTATTAGAGTTTAAATAATAATCTGAAGTATATAATAGTACCCAAGATAAGGTTGACTGTCCACACTAAGGAAGCTCTACAACGATTGATGAATGTTCGACCTCATTATCAGTCTTTGGGAGGTGGGAAACATCATCTGCCAAGATGTCAGCTACACGATAAATAGTAATCATCAGGAATGTTAATGATACCAGTTATATCTGAGAAACATTTCTATAAATTTAATGCTGGCATTCTTTAGAAAGAACACGATTCTAATTTAAACTTAGGTGCATCCATCCAATGGAGGTCATTTATAGAACTTTCTTCAACAATATGTAAAGGTCATACACTTAAATTAAAACAAATATATCCATCCTAAGCCCTACTCTGTTCCTTATATTCATAAACGATCTTCCTAACGCCATAGATTCCCAAGTTGGCATCTACGCGGATGACACCACAATTTACTCCTGCCTCAAAAACAAATCTAGTGTCGCTGACAAATTTAACCTGGCAGTTCGTCTCGAAAAGGACCTCCAATCGGTTGTGAACTGGGGCAGGAATTGGCTGGTTAACTTTAACGCCTCAAAAACAAAACTGCTCTCTATTAATCACCACAGGGATCCTTTCCTGCTTCCCATTAGAATGTGTGAAGCCCAACTTCTCGAGAGCTCCTCTCTGCGGCTACTCGGTCTCACGCTGTCCGCTGACCTGAGATGAAGCAAATACATTGAGTCAATTGCTTCATCCACCGCAAGGAAAGTTGGCTCCCTGTGCCGGGCCAGGAAATTTTTCTCCCCGGAATCGATCCTTCAAATCTACAAATCAAGCATTCGCCCTTGCATGGAGTATTGCTGCCATATATGGTCTGGAGCCCCTTCTGTTTGCCTCGGGGTTCTTGATAAGATCCAGAAACGGGTATGCAACGTAATTGGCCCTGATCTGTCCTCTCGTCTGCAGTCGCTCTCTCACAGACGCTCCGTCGCCTCCCTCTGTCTTTTTTTACAAATACTTTCACGGTAATTGCTCCGATGAGCTGCTTTCGCTGGTTCGCAGGCTTCATGAATTCAAGCGTCCTACGAGGCTGGCATCCCGCTCTCACCCTTTCACTGTTGAAACTGTTAAATGTAGACGTCTCTTCTACTCCAATAGCTTCATGTCTCGCACCTCTCGCCTGTGAAACACCCTTCCTTATTCCTGTTTCTCTGACAACTATAATCTCCAACTATTCAAATGTAACGTCAATCAACATCTCCAGTTGCCTTGATCTATCCACTATCCTTCTCCACATCCTTTCCTCGTTCACTCCTATCTACTCTCGCTCCAAATCTTCTGTAACCCCTTGCGTGCTAGTGGCTTCCAGCCTTGCTTGGTGTGAAAAGCTTAATATATATATATATATATATATATATATATATATATATGTGTGTGTGTGTGTGTGTGTGTGTGTGTGTGTGTGTGTGTGTGTGTGTGTGTGTATAGCTACGTAGGTTACTTATTGATTTACAGATTTACCATTGCTGCCGCATATGGTCTGGTGCTCCTGTTATATATTTAAACATCCTTGATAAAATCCAAAGAAGTCTTTGCAACATCATTGCTACAGACCTGGCATCTCGGCTTCAGTCACTCACTTATGCCTTTTCTAAAAATACTTTCATGGTAACGATGGTACCTAGACTCAATGAATTTAAGCGCAGTACTAGATTGGCAGTTAGATCTCATCATTTTACAGTTGAAATGGCTAGATGTAATCGTAAGTACTATGCTAACAGTTACTTTTCTCGCACGTCTCACTTGTGGAATTCTCTTCCGGTTTCTTGCTTTCCAGTCAAGGTTAATCTTCAAAAATTGAAATTCAATATCAATCGTTACTGTTTGTCTCCTTAATTCCTCTTCCTATATGAAAACGAAAGGTACCATTTTAAACTGACTCCAGATGACCAATATAATTCTGATAGGACAAAAATCATATTGAATTAATTAAAAGCTTAATCTTCTTTTTTCATTTTCTTCTTCTTGATCACGATCTTTTCTTGTTCTTCTATGTGCCGTCTTCTTTCAGGAAGTTGACCATTGTGGCTCTCCACAATTTCATGTCCTTTTAATAAATTTAATAAATTTGTCTTTTTTTCATCTCTCCTCCGTGTTCTGTCATCCCTTTATTCAAGCGAGCTACGTAGGTTGCATGTTGTTTTCCTCTGTTCCCTTTGCCTTCAATCTGTCCCGTGAGCATCAAATTTTCCAGGTCATCTTTCCTCATTATGTACCCTAGAAATTTCAACTGGTTCGTTTTACTTTCTTCTATACAACCACATTTCTGTTGCTTCAAGTCTCTTCTAGCTAAATACATGCTTGACTAGACAATGTCGAGATAGGTTCGAGATAAACAGCAAGTCACTTCTAGCTAAATATACATTTGACTAAACAATGTCGAAATAGGTCCGTTTTACTATAGAGATAAACAGCTAGAAACTGACCTGGTTTATACCCGTGTCTGCAAGTATCCATACGGAGGGTGCCCACTTTTTGGGTGGATCCTTACATCTTTGCTCTGTGAGGAATTCGGCACATTCTGGGTTTGGTTTGATTTGGTTTAGTTTGGTTTATGGCATATCAACCTCAAAGGGTTATTTAATACCGACAAAATTTTCATTGTTGGTAATATTTTTTTTACAAAAATTTATTTCTGGTTATACTTTTTTTCAATTTTCTTTCTATTCCTGGTAAAAATTCTCCTTCGCTGGTAATATTTTTTTTTCAAAAAATGTGTTGCTGGTACTAATTTTTTTACAAAGTATTTCTGGTATTAAAACCTATTTTTCATAGTGTTTTGCCCGAGTTTGGGGGTTAACTATTTTCCCATAGGTGGGACCCTAACAGGTGCTACCACCGCGGGTCAGGTTGGACCTGGGAACATCAGGAATTGAGAGATGGTTCCACACTACTCAAAACCTCGTGATTGGTTTATCGTCATACCCAGGATGGCTTTCTAGGCTTCACCGACAAGATTAACAACATCTAAAAGAACCCGAAAGAAGTATATAGTTATGGTGAATAAACTTAGCAGTCGTAGGTCTTCTACGTACACTGAATCAAAGTTGCCCGTGAGCAACAGTTATAGATCTCTTTATGCTAATTACCTATTAGCTAAACCAATGCCATTATATGTAGTTGTATTTATTAAACTTAATTTAGTTTGACATAAGCACGGGGCATCAAGACTAACTCGTTAAACATCACTCTACGGCGAGGCGCACAAGAAAATATAGTTTCCCTTTATTCAAGAGCTTTATTCGCGACAATCCCATCAGAGAGATGGCTACTTAATTACTTTACATGAACTGATGCAGTTGAAAACGTTTTCCGTCTGACAAATTGGAAGGTAAAAAAAAACTATGAGAAAGAAGAGAAAAACGATTCAATTTTTTTAAAAATGTCACTGCACTGAAAGAACTCTTCTAACTTTCTTAATCAATAAAGTTCATTTGTAATGAAATTTCAAAGCTAATTCACCAACAATGGAAATTGAGGTCAGTGAGTTTTAGGTCGGATTTTGAATGTCACAAAGGCGTGTTTTATTATTATTATTATTATTATTATTATTATTATTATTATTATTATTATTATTATTATTATTATTTCTCTGTCTATTTTTCTCATGTCACTCTCAGCTCGTTCGAGCCTCTTTCAACTTATCAATTGCTCTCTCAAAAATGCATTAAATAATTGCTATAATTGAAACGTTTAAAGTGGCAAAATTGAAGGCTGATCTAGGATTATATTTCCACGATCGGCATACATTATACAAATATCTGTTTACTTTTACAATGTCACTCCCTCATTCTTTCTCCACACAGATGCATATATATATATATATATATATATATATATATATATATATATATATATATATATATATATGTAAGAATAGACATTGAAGGCAACACCCAGCGGCGACTGTTTAATGCTTAAATGCAATCTTCAAGCCATAAAACAGACTGTCGCCACTGGGTATTGGCTTCAACGTCCACTTTTATATTCACATATGCTCTATCCCTGATATTGAGCACTTTAACCCCTAAACGTAGCCTACGTTAAAACTACATCTTTACCATACATATGCATTCACAGACATAGACAGTCACACATACGCACATGAAGTTGAACGTCAAAAAACGACATTATTTTTGCACCAACCTAATATATATATATTGGCGTCTCTGCAAGAGCGTGCTGAACAACAGCTAATACACAAACCCTCCATTATTCAACCAATTTGAGGTCCTGGCCCCCTCAGCAGACAAGCTGAATGCTTTGCTTGTAAATTCTCATCCAATTCAACGCTAGACGCATATGATGCATCCACACCCGATTTTCTCTCAAAACCTGAGGCTCTACGGAGTGAGATGCACATAACGCCAACAATGGTATCGGACATCATCTCTAAATTAGACTCCCATAAGACTAGTTGTGGGGATGAGATACCGGCCGTTGGCATGAAGAAATGTGGTCCTGAACTGACTCCTGTCCTCATCAAAGTATACAATACTGCCTCACCGACTCTTGATTTCTAGCCTGTTAGAAGTCATCATCTGTTGCGCCTGTCTTTAAGAATTCTGTAAACCCTTCTGTCCGATCTAACTACCGTCCTATCAGTCTCTTACCACTCTTCGGTAAATTCTTCGAGGATTTAATCAACGCCAAAGTGGTTAAACACCTTACTTCCCATAATATTCTCTCCGGCAAGCAATATGGTTCCCGCTTTGCCCGATCTACTGCTGTCGGGCTAACAATCATAACTGAATTCGTTTACCAAGCACTTCACAATAACAAAGAAGCCCGAGCCGTGGCTCTAGATATCTCTAAAGCATTTGATAGGCTCTGGAATGCCGGCCTTCTTCCTAAGCTTCAGGGATACGGCATTACAGGACGATTATTTGACTTAATACAATCATTCTTGTCAATGTGGGCTGTTTCTTTTATATAACGATAGCTTCTCTGGTTTTGACTTTTTTTCCCTTACATTGGATACTGTAGAGCAGTGGTCCCTAACCACCGGGCGGCGGACTGGTACCGTAGATCATTTGGAACGTGGATTGTTTGCTATCGGGTCTCACAGGAAGAACAGAAACATATTTTCTTGATGTTATTGTCTGTCCCGCTTTTGTTTATTGTTTTGTAATGCGTGTAACCGACATCGTCTCCCAACCGCGGGCCGTAAAAAAAAGCTGCTTTGCATGAGACCCGGTTCGTGGCGTAAAAACGTTGGCGACCGCTTCTGTATAGTGTTCTGGTATTTGTCTAATGTTGGTTGTTTGTGATGTAGTGAACGAGTTTCGATAGGTAACAAATCAACCTACGAGAGAGTGCACGTGCGCCCGATGTATGAATTGAATGCTGTTTTTGGTAGATTTTTTAGGTCCCTTGCTTTGGGTAATAACTGGATTAGATGGTTAGAAACTTATTATATTATATGACTAGCAGCATGGCCCGGCGTTGCCCGTGCTTGATTCAAAAATCGGACGACTCATACAGCAATCGCTATCACTTGACTTAACATGTTTTTACCCTTCCTTGCCTTTAAAGGAGTGCCCTTTGCCGTGCTGATGTTGCTACATGCCTTACTTCTTGCCTATCTCACACTGCGAATTTTTTCTAAGCTCTACACTAAACATTAAATCTGTTACGAAAAAAGAACTAAACAAAATGAACACAAAACGATCAGCTTTAAAAAATGTTCACGTAACTGGAAAAAACGAATGAAAAAAAGAATGTTAACAACAAATACTTTTTCACACCCAACCCAGTTCTGCGGAAACAGAATCAACGTTGAGTTTAAGCAATCGAATGAGCCAATTGAAGTAAAGTGCCATGCAGATTTAAATTTTTCCCACTTGTGACGAATGAAGCTATCGATTTATTTTGCATGCTAGCATGATAGTTAACATTTGTGACAGTCAGCTGTTGGCTCTCACGCTGGCCAATAGAATCTTCCTGCCTATTCATGGCAGCCAGCTATAGGCTCTCACTCTGGCCAGTAGAAAATGTCCGCAAACTACATGAAAACTGCCGTAGAAGCATGAAAACATCGATTATTTCCACTATCGATGAGAGTTGGGAAATGCAATGTCGGTCTTGGTCTTTTTACTAACTTGGATCATGTGCATGTAAATTTTGGTGCAAATCCGTCGAAAATTGCGGCCGTGCATTCGTTACACACACACACACATCCTGCCTTTTATAGATAGAGATATATCTAATTCAGTGGTTACCAACCGATTTTGGGTCATGCTCCATTTTGGTATTTCTAAAATTCTGGCGCCTTCACTTGTAATATTTAATTCTTACATATTCAAAATGTTACTGCAATTCACACGAAGGAAGCTTAAAATGTTATTAACTAGATCTGTAAACAAGCCTCCAAAGACCATGGAATCCATGAAAGAGACAATTTAAAAAAAAAAACACAGTTAAATATATATAGTTTCAAAACATATAATAGAGAACTGAAAGGTAGAAATATGAAATATTTGAATGAAAGCTTATTCTGTAATATAATTTGGTCATTTTAATCATGAAATAATAATGCAAAATAACATTTGAGCTCATTACAAAATTACGGTTCGTGTGGTCATTGTGCGTCATGCCTGCTCCAGATAGATTTTATATTAGATACCAATTTAGTCAGATTAAGCCTCAAGTCTCCTTGTTTAGTGATATCCAGTTGATTTTTTCTTCAATAACAAATCATTTACAGCACTAAAGCCACATTCAGCTAAATATGAAGAGGAAAATGGTAACAACAAATTTCTTGCAACGGTCGTTGAATTTGAGTATTTAGTTACTGAAAACAATTTACTGTTAATAATTCATTCTCGAATTGCCCAATTATTCTGTTGGTATAGTAAGCCGAATGGTGCACATCCTACACATGCCCAACCTAAATAGTAATATGCCAACACCGGCGGGGCGTGCGCCCCACGTTGGGAATTATTGATCTAAACTGTTTCTTAGAATCATTAAGTCATATGTACCGGTGCATTATGTTTTTTATTGAATTTCAATCAGGTTTACAAGTAGGATTTATCTAGTTACGATATAAGTTAATGGTGCCTTTATTTCTTTTTATATTCAACTGTTGTATATTTTGTTAGTTTTCCTAAATTTCGTTAAGTCTAATTTTATTTGTTTCTCAACGACAAAGTTAAAGAAGTTATTATTGATAAGTGTTTGCTTAATGTTGGTTAATTCTTTAAAAAATAATTCGTGCGAAGCAGAGATTATTTTTGGCCCGTAAATCATGATTTTTTTATAACGGCTATATTATATCTGTGAGGAGATACACTTTCGTAGTTGAGGAAACACGAGTTCCTATTTGTGGGTTTTTAATAAAGAAAAGTGATAAAATTATGGCTGTTGGCGTCAACTAAATCACCGTGGGTTTTATTATTAATATTGAGTTCGTACCTGACCTGGCGTCTCGGCATCTGTCACTTTCCCACCGCCGTAATGTTGCTCCCCTGTGTCTTTTCTATAAATATTTTCATGTTAATAATGAACTCTTCAGCGCAGTACTAAATTGGCGGCTAGGTCTCATTAATTCACAGTTGAATTGACTATATGCAACTGTAAGTTCTATGCTAACAGTTTCATTTCTCGCACTTCTCTCATGTGGAACTGACGTTCGGCTCCATGCTTTCCAGCCAACTTCGATCTTCAAAATATTAAATGCCATTTCAATCGATATCTACTGTCTTTTTCTTGATTACTCTTCTATTGTTCCCGCTCCTTAATAATATTTTCTCTTTTTTCTTATCCTTTCAGACTCAGTAACCCCTTGTGACGTAGTGGCTTTACTGCCTTACTTCTGGTGAAATGAATAAAAAAGTGAAGCATGATGTGTCCATAGATAGATAGATAGATAGATAGATAGATAGATAAAATTTAAAAAATGCGGCCATAAAAACCAACACGCTATATTAGTTTAACGCTTTGAACAATCATCGGGCCTTGTGTCCATATATAGTCGAGGTGCAATGTATAACATAAAACATGTAAGTTGCATTAATCCCCTCTCCATATATATATATATATATATATATATATATATATATATATATATATATATATATATATATATATGTATTGAGAGAGAGAGAATACTGAATTCCTTATGGCCCTAAACACAGTACCCGACTCCATTAAGTTCGACCATGAAAAATCAATACGATGGATAACATTTCTAGACACCCGAATCGACATCGATAAAAACTACAATCGGCACTCCACCCTAAAACCACCGACACCCACAACTATCTATACTTTAATTCTCCCACCCCAAAACACCTCAAGGAGGACCTTGCCTATTCACAAGCACAGACTCAGAAGGATATGTCCACACAATGAAGGACTAGTTAAACACAACTCGAGCATCAATTCACAACACGTGGCTATAAACAACACCTAATCAGGGAACAAATAAAGCCATTTACACAGCTAGAGAACACACCCTAAAGTATAAAATTAAAAATAAATCCAGACGTATCCGTTAAACGTAAGCACTTTCAATACTACTCTACCTCTACTATCTCAGATAATCAAAAATCAAAGGGAAGTGCTACATCTCAAACCAGAGCTAAAAAACATTGCTTGAGGAACCCGACCTTTTAGCTTATCGTAGACCAAAGATCATTAAGGAAAGTTGTTGTGGATTCCAGGAATGGAATCCTGCACAAATAAATAAACAACGCCAGTAATTGAGATAGAAAAATAAGTGTATTAAACGTAAGAATGCAGACTTGAAGTGAAGATTAGTAGTCCAGGAATGCAGGTGAGTAGAAACTATATGTACAAGTCTCTGTAAGTGAAGCCGTAATTATCTCTCTCTCCGGACTTTCGTATCTCAACCCTGACTCAACGTATCTCAACCCCCATGTATTCTTTCTGTCAGTATAAGTATAATTTGGACGAATCCATCTTGTGTAAAAGGGGTCTGCCCCACAACAAAAGTATAGGAGGGAACCAAATTTCAGACGATAAGGTAACACAAAGGAATAAAATAGGATTTTCCCAACCACATTTGTTACTGCCTCACGGGGTATTTACTCTGTCACCCCCCACTTGGACGAGATATGACAGAAGGTTTATTTGTAGGTGGGGACCCGAGCGCGTACGCCCGGTACAGGAAGAAAAATTACCCTCAGCCACCGTAACCGTCGGTTGCGCTGGTCTCGTTGCGAGCACCGATACCTCCCTCGGGTGCAATGGGAGGACGCGGCCCCGGGTAGCTACTGCCTTACACAGTAAATACGCATCTTCAACAAACCAAAATAGGAAGTAATAATGGGAAGAACGAGAAAAAAAAACGGGAAAAAAACGGGGGAAAAAACGGGGAAAAAACTGGAAAAACGAGGAAAAAACGGGGAAAAAAACGGGGAAAAACGAGCAGGGTTTGAATGGTAGAAAAGAGAGAGCGAATAGATTAGAAAAAAGAGAAGGCAAGGACAACGCACACCCGCACTCGTACATACACACTGATGCGACAATGTCAATTTTGATGAAACATTTTAGTGAGATAGTGATATTGTTTTGTTTCGTCTTTTTTGCAAAAGTTAAAACCATATGCGAAAATGAGCTCTTGATTTTCATTGGCACGCGTTAATGTTTTTGTATTCATTCAAATGTTGTATGTGCAGGAGTCTTTTTTTTTTTTTTTTTTTGTGGAAAAAATCTGACCGCGAAAGTTTTGCTTTTAAAAGATTTTCTAGAGAAGGAAATTTCATCAGTAAACAAATTTTCTTGATGTTGAACTTTGAGGAAGTCCGACGATGAGGTACATGGAATCCTGAATTCAAGTCCGTAACGCAATGGAGACTGATTTTGAAAAGAAACAACTGACGACATAACGTGACGGGGCATTCACACTGTGATATCTGTGATCTGTTAGTGAGTTGAACATATTTGTGACTATGGTTTCGCGTGCATTCAAATGTTTTAAGTTTAGAATTTTTTTGTTAATTATAATTAACTGACAAATGATTGTTTTTTCATAACAGTGAGTATTTTTTTTTAATTTAAGAGCCGTATGCGTGCCCTTTTTTTGCCTTCACTGGTTGAAGAATTAAGTTGTTAATTGGTGAATTTTGTGAGTTAATATTTGTGGAAAAATTAAGGTAAATAATTATTGTGGGTAGAGTCGGCCTGCATAGAT
The DNA here is from genome assembly GCA_964036315.1 of Acanthosepion esculentum. NCBI lineage: Eukaryota > Metazoa > Mollusca > Cephalopoda > Sepiida > Sepiidae > Acanthosepion > Acanthosepion esculentum. The sequence goes on along the minus strand of OZ038482.1, from coordinate 111,220,531 downwards.
TTGGGTTTCCGAATTTGTTTTGGTCTGTTTCCTTGGCGGAAATTGTCACCCCTGGCTACGTAGATGAAAAAATAATTGGAGCGTTAGAGATGGAGATTTACGTGAGGAAGTATTCAGTATCGAGTAGATATAAACCCAAGATATCCCGGCGTCAATGAAGGGCCCTGACGCCCAAAAGGAATTGGTCAAGTGGTTTGTGGGATGCCAAGTTGCGGTAGCGACTAAGCTAATGGAACTCTTGTAACCACGGTAGAGGCAGTAATGGATTACTTAAGAGATGTTTAGCGGGTGTGGTTGTTTTCCCCATGGTGGCAGCTTGGGGCAAAAGAATTTGAGATGATGCGATCTGAGTTTTGAAACAGAGGCAGAAGGTTATTAATAGTGATTATAGAAAATTCATTGGTGGTAAATTTGTGAAGATTTATTCAAGTGAATCTGGTAGTACGCAAATAACAAAAGTAATTAAATGGTTGTGGCTGAATAAAAAGAGTAATAATGGATCGTGCGAGCTCTATCATTATGAGAAGGAAATAAGTGAAGATCATAGTATATTTAAAGTGTAGAATTTAGGTGGCAAGGGCGTGGCTCATTTATGGATTTGATTGACGCTGTGGCGTAGAGCTTTTTGGCATGTACTGTGTAATTTTTGGACAAATATGTGTAACTTTTGTGTAGTCTCATGTAAACAGGCAAAGAATTTTGCGCTCCCCAGGAATATTGGATTGCAGAGGTGGTAACTGATGACCTGGGTGGTGAAGGGTCAAACTCTTCTGTTGGTGACTGAGGCGTTGACCTTGAGTCGCGGAAGCTAGTGAACAAGAAATGGACAAAAATGGAATTCTGTTTTTTCTTAAAAGACATGTGTTTGTGAAGCGTGAAAAAATCGGTTAGAGTTTTGTTATTTATACTTAATGCTTTTTTCAAGAATTGTATATGTTCATGTCGGAGGCGGTCATACGACAAAAATTGTCTAAAATTTGGATATTTTGTTATTAAGTTGGTCCTAAGATTTCGGCTAACGTACGCCATCCTCAGAGCGGTTATACAAACATGAAACAAAGATATCCACCATCAAAGAACGCTTAGGACCAACTTAATAAAAAAAATATCCAAATGTTAGACAATTTTTGACTTTATTTTCACCGGAAATTAAAGCAAATATTCGAACATTTGAACGGCTCGTGATCAGATATAATCAACATTCATTTTCTGTTATATTTAATGATATATGTGTAAATAATGATCTGCTGCCCAAATACACTATATATATATATATATATCTACCAAAATTTGCTAAAATAAAAAATTAGAAATAATTTCATTCATTTGTGATTAAGTTCTGAAAATTTTATTAAAATCCGACAATTATTTGATTTCTGCAAGAATCTCTAAATCAGTGTTTTGGGTTTTTTTTTTACCGCATAAAAGACACTAACATTCCCATAGTGATCTTTGGCCCACACGCTGATGCCAAAAAAACGTTCAACCAAAATTTCGAACGTGCTAGAAAGTGATTAAAAAATTTTAAGAAAATATTTAAAATAATTTTTTTTTCCTCTTAATAACAACATAAATATTTTGACGATAAAACTTTTCTTTATCAATTTTTGGGTCCTTTATTCATCATGGTATTCTCTGTTTTTAGCGAAAAAGTGGAGGTACCTACATTAAATATTCCCTTGCATCTGAAATGGCAATATCACTTCATGATTTTCAAGGAATTATTTCAGGATGACGCAATGTACATTAACACCAGCAGTGACTAGTGAGTTACACTGAGCATTAAAAGTGACAATTCATCTCCTCAAGACGCGAGCAATCTTCTCAAAATTCAAGCTTTTTTTCTCGTCGTACTAACATATAATCTGTGTCGGTGGCAGACACTAAAGAAACCTGAACAAACAATCTGAGAAGGTAGAAAGGGCGATCCATTAACTCTATAAAGAAAGAATGCGTGGTTGTCAGCAAAAGAGGCAATGCAAGATGCTAGCTACGTTATGGCGACGTGAGAATCAGACACAGGTAGAAATTTAACTCTCTAGGTAATATGACACAAAAATTCGAAAGCGCGTGGAAATCGTAGAAGTTGCCTTTACAGAAAACAAGCCACGTACTAAGACACAGAAAAACTCCTTGGAAAGAAAGAATATCGTAGTTAACTGCTCTGTAATACCTAATCTTCTAAATGATAAGGGTGGTTGGACTATCACCTCAGAGATGAAGACGAGACTTGGAACAAAACAAAAGCAGTTCTACAAACGTATGCTGAAAATACCGTGGAGAGAATATGTAACTTTGTTAAAAACTCTGGCTTTTCTCTGTCTGGCCAATGGAGATCAAGGTTTGTTTATCGTTATGTAAAGGTGCGAACTGATAGGGGATTACAATCTTTTTATTGTTGACTTCAAGATTAAAACATTATGATGGTTTTGCTAAGATTGATTAATGAAGGTTGCATCATCAGCAAGCAGAAGCTCTCAGACCATAATATTCCATATGCTTCGTGAATTTTCATAGAATGTTCTTCGGGGCTGATTCCGTGTGATCAATGAAGGTTGCATCATTAACAAGCAGAAGCTAGCAAACCATAATATCCCGTATGTTTCGTGATATTTCATGGGATGTTCTTCAGGGCTGAATCCGTGTAAACAACGAAGATTGTATAATTAGCAGACAGCTCTCAGATTATATTAATCCGTAGATTCTTTGAAGTTCTACAGGATGTTCGTCACAACTGATTCCGTGTGACCGATGAAGGTTACGTCATCAGAAAATAGAAGGTCTCTAACCAAATCTTCGTTAAGCTTCGTACAGGACTGATGTTGGCTAGTAATAAATGGAGTACAATGTGCGTAGGAGGGGATGCACGCATTATTCTAATCTTTACTCACTTCGGTGGCTTATTTGAGACTTAATGAAAAATACTGAGAACACAGAAGCGAAAACCCAGACACGCTACATACACTTAGAAGTATGGAGCTGATGTGATAAATCACTGACAAAATTCGATTCTAATGTCTTGGACTTCAGGGAGTTATTTCTCAGGGAGACAATCCTTCTTTTTAAAAAACGATGCCCATGCAAGTCTAAGATAATTTACTTCTCGTAATTAAGAAATACTCTGTCATGTTATGCACCAAATAACGGAAATTATTTCAGACATGAAATTGAATTGATTAAATGCATCAGAACTTTGTAATAATTTCGAGATATGCGTTCATGGGATTCAATAAATACAAAAATGAGGTGTAGTCGTTTGTGAGAGAAAGGAGGAAAAAAAACTGGATGCGAGAGACAAAGAGAGGGATACTAAGAGTGAGTACCTGACTACGTGCGTGAGGGTGTATGTATGTGCAACTGCAGGTGTTCCCATGGGTGCGTGCTCTCGTGCGTCTCAGAATGAAACAGAGCAACCAGGGGAGAACAGAAGAGCTTGCACGCGCGTCAAAATTAATGAGAATATCTGTGGGTAAGAAAGTATTAGTATGTGCCTCTGTGTGTGTGTGTGTGTGTGTGTGTGTGTGTGTGTGTGTGTGTGTTCACTTACATAAGAGTGATCTGCATGCATTGTGTGTTATTTCGGATATGTGAGTGCGCATGTATGTTTCACACTGTGCACGAGAGAGAGAGAGAGGGAAAGTGTGCATTCGTGTCTGACTCTTCAGGAGATGGGCAATTATCACTCTCCACATCTTCCTAAGCAACGTGTGCACCTTTAACATCGTTCTTTGTGCCAACTCCTCAACGAATTTGTTGTGGATTCCGGGAATGGAATCCTGCACACATAAACAACGCCAGTAATTGAGATAGAAAAATAAGTGTATTGAACGTAAGAATACAGACTTGAAGTGAAGATTAGTAGTCCAGGAATGCGGGTTAGTAAAAAATGTGTACAAGTCTCTGTAAGTGAAGCCGTAATTGTCTCTCTCGCTGGACTCTCGTATAACTCTCTGTGAACACCCTGTGTACTGTCTCCCTATCTCTCACCCTGACTCAACGTATCTCAACCTGCAGGTATTCTCTCTGTCAGTATAAGTATACTTTGGACGAGGCCATCTTGTGTAAAAGGGGTCTGCCCCACAACACTATTTCTCCAAAATTGTCAAGAAGTTCGCTCGCAGTTTCCCTCTGCGCTTTTGTCTTTAACATGCCCTGTCAGTGTTAAATTCTCCAACCTTTTTTCTCATTATTAACTTACCCGATTACAAGGCAACAAATGTAAAACAACCGGAGAAGATCGATCTTACTATACAGTATTAATGATCGGCTTGATTAACTCCAAATCTATAAGTCCTACTGCAAAGCGGTTTAATTTTAAAGGGATTATCAGTAGTCAAGAATTATTGGAAGCGTTATTGAGAGGAGGGGGTTATTATCCACACATATGCAGGATATACATATGTTTTTAAATCGATTACAGTTACAATAAATTTGTCTTTGGAATTCACTCCTGAGGATGATCTCGGAGTAGATCGAAAGTACTTGGTTAGAAGAAAACTACGGATTTCCTTGATGAATTTCATGTTAACATCAAGAAAAATATTAGAGAACTGGAAAGGGTCGTTATAAAAATAAGTAGACATAACATGTCTATATTATTGTTATGGGGACCTACCTTCATGGACAAAATAGACTCGTCTTGTGACTATATTATGCTTCGCAAGAGGACTGTAGACAGTTAACGAGTTGACTACTGTACATAGCCGTCAGCCGGACGTGCAACACTTCTGTATTGGTTCTTTTTGTTAATAATACGTTTTCACTGAATTACTGAGTTCGAGTTTTCTTTCGGACCTATTCTGGGTCCACAACACTGGCGACGAGGATTTAAAGAACTCCACGGGAGAACTATAAAAGAAACAAAATTTGTTTACCAGTGTCTACAATACTGGAGACTAGAATTTAACGAACTCCACGTGAAATCATTAAAAAAAAAAATTCATCAGTTGATTTATTCTTCTTACTAACCAAAAGTGATTTCTCTTTTTTTTATCTCGCAGAGAAAAAGTTATTGTTCCTTGTTCTGGCATTGTCTTAACAAGAAAGGAAAATATTTTGTTTCCAGCGCCGAAACTTTACGTTACGCAGTTGTCCAAAAATCAACTGTGTACGTGAATAACACATTTAAAGTGAGAACAAAGTGATTTGTGTTTTCTTCTTCTTCTCTCCTCCGAGCAATACAAAGGCTTGGTACAAGTAAACTTGCGTAGAAGCGTAATATTGAAAAGTAAAAAATGGAAGAGTTTAAAGCTACTATGTTAGAACTGGTTAAACTCCAGTTTAAACAAAACGAAGAAACGAAGAAAAACAATTAGAATTACAGCAAAAACACGAAGAACAACAACGAAGAAACTACGAAAAACAATTAGAATTACAGCAAAAATACAAAGAACAACAGCGAAAACATGGAGAAGAGCAATTAAAATTACAGCAACAAATGATAGAACAACAGAAAAAGCTTGAAGAATTGCTTCTACAAACAGGGTCGAATAAAGGTCAAAATATCGAGGGCGAAACTACTTTTCACAAAACGCGATTTGGAGTGCAACTGACAATTTCACTTATTCGCCAGACGAAAATAAAACCTTCGCTTCATACTTTAGAAAGTATGAGGATCTATTCGATCTATATTGTGGAAAATGGATAGACGCAAAAAAGCTACGCCTACTGCTCCGGAAATTAGGGACTACTGAACATAGCAAATTCGTGGACTACATATTACCTCGAAAAACTAGTGATTTAATTTTCATTGAAGCAGTAAATCTTCTTACAGAATTATTCAGCCCAAAAACGTCTTTATTTCACAAAAGGTGGAAATGCTTAAACCTAACCAAGAAAGACAGCGAAGACTACTCAACGTTCGCATCGGTAGTTAACAAACATTGTGATGATTTTAAATTAGCCGAACTTACGGCAGACAATTTAAAATGTCTAATATTCGTACAAGGTCTTGTATCGTCGAAAGATGCAGAAATTAGAAGGAGAGTCCTAACCAGGTTAGAGGGAGAAACAAAATTTAACCTTACAAAATATAGCCGGGTGACTGCCAAAAATATATAAGTGTAAAAAATGATTCTAGAGACATTGAAGTGTCAGGCGTTGCACACATAAGAAAAATACATAGGAAACCACATTTTTCCTTCCCTTCAAAAACAAATCAAACCAAAAAAGATTATGTTCACTCTCCTAAGTAAAAAATGTCAACTCAATCAAAAACCGAAAAATTTACCACCTAGTCCATGTTACCGTTGTGGAGCACTTCATTGGTTTAAAGATTGCCAATATCGGTTTAAAACCTGTCTAACTTGTAATAAAGTTGGGCACAAGAGCTCACATTGAAGAACAAATAAAGGAGGAAAAAGCCGGATTAGAGACACAAAAACAGACGAACTGTAGATCAAAAATATAAGAAAGTATGTGCAGGTAAAAATACTGAATAAAAAGTCAGTTTACAGTTAGACTCCGGGTCTGATTTATCAATAATCAACCTACATACTAGGAAAAGATTAAATAAACCCACCATGCTAAAACCCGACAAAATAGCGAAGTCGGTGACCGGTAAAAAAATTAAGTTTGAAGGTGAAATTATCGCGAACGGAACAACCAAAAAATTAAAAATGTTCCTGTTAAAAAATACAGAACATCTATTTGGCACAGATTGGATGTAGGGGTTCAATCTGTGGGATTTGCCAATAAATACTTTTTGTCAGAAAATAGAAAATCTAACGACCGAGTCAGATAAACTAAAAAATGAATTAAAAGAAACCTTCCCTGGGGTCTTTTCGGCTGGCCTTGGTAGATGCAAAAAGATGTCATCAAAATTTGAGTTAAAAGAGAACACTCAACCAATATTTAAGAATAAAAGGAATGTGCCTTTTGCCTCGTTAGAGGGAATAGACAAGGACTTAGACAGACTTGTAGAGACTGGCATTTTATCTAAAGTGGAATATAGCCAGTGGGCAGCAACAGTAGTGTATGTGAAGAAGAAGTCTAAGGAAACCCGCGTGTGCAAAGATTTTTCTACTGGACTAAACGCAACACTAGAAGATTATCACTACCCACTTCCAAGCCCGGAAGAAGTTTTTACAAAACTTAATGGAGGCAAGTTCTTTTCAAAAATCGATCTCAGCGAAGCTTATCTCCAGATACCCGTTGAGGAAGAAAGCTTAAAATTACTATGTATAAATACACATAGAGGTTTATACAAGTTTGAAAGGTTTGCATTTAGAGTCAAAGTCGCACCAGCCAATTTTCAGCAGGTTATGGACACCATGCTGGGTGGACTTGACTTTTCAATAGCTTACCTAGACGACATCTTGATAAACAGTAAAAGCTTGGAACAACACCGGGAACACATCCACAAAGTATTTTCACGAATACAAGACTATGGATTCAAAATAAAGGAAAGCAAATGTGATTTCTTCATGAAAGAAATTAAATATTTGGGTCACATCATAGACAAAGACGGGAGGAGACCGAACCCAGAAAGGGCCATTGCAATTAAGGACATGCCGGCTCCTGAAAACGTCACAGAGCTACAGAGCTTTTTGGGGTTAGCGAACTACTATCAAGCGTTTATCCCAAATATTCATAACCTCCGCGCCCCGCTGAACGAGCTTTTAGGGAAAGATAAGGTTTGGGAATGGACACCCGAATGCCAAGAAATGGCTGCAGCAGTACTCCCCAGGAAGAAGAGTTTATGGATACCATCTACGACACCTTCGACATCCAAATACACCAAGCAGATCCGGAACCGCGAAGATCTAAAAGAAAGTTCACGGACCCTCTCGTTATCAATCCAAAAAGGAGACGATATTAAGACTCCTGCGGAGGTAAAGGCTTGGGAAGGGGGTGTTATGGGGACCTACCTTCATGGACAAAATAGACTCGTCTTATGACTATATGATGCCTCGCAAGAGGACTGTAGACAGTTGACTACTGTACTTAGCCGTCAGTCGGACGTGCAACACTTCTGTATTCGTTCTTTTTGTTAATAATACGTTTTCACTGAATTACTGAGTTCGAGTTTTCTTTCGGACCTATACCAGGTCAACAACAATTTTTCAACGAAATGTGTTTGAATGAAGGATGCATATATATATATATATATATATATATATATATATGTATATATATATATATATTATGAAATGGACAAAGTCCGACAATTACTTTACGACATTTTTATGTTTATACATTCTTTTTCATAGATAAAATATTAAAGTATTTAAACATAAAAATGTCTTAAAATAAATGTCGGACTTTGTCCATTTCATAATGTGTGACGTCATTTGTTTACATTTGGATGCAGATATGAATGTACGAGAGAAAATTGTAGTTTAAAAAATTGTAGTTTAAAAACAGTAAAATTGACCTTACTAACCGGAACGTTCCTCTGTGGCGAAATCGGTAAAAGCACGTCAGGCTATATGACGGTTCCGTATAGAATACAGGTTCTATCCCTGTCGGCGGATGCATATTTTCTATGACAATTTCTCGGATATTCAGGCCGGTAAATGTTGTTAATACTGTTTATTTTAAACAGAGCATTTACTTAAAATATTTGCATCTATAAATAAAAAATGTATAAACATAAAAACGTCTTAACATATATATATATATATATATATATATATATATATATATATATATATATATATATGATGGCCTGAAGATTGCGTTTAAGCATGAAACAAATTGTTGTTGCTAGGTGCTGAACTGAGTTTTAACTTATATATATATATATAAACATAAAAATGTCTTTAAATAATTGTTGGACTTTGTCCATTTCATACGCCATGAGCAGTTATGAATGTACGTGAGAGATTGATGGAACACTGAAGTTTATAAAACCTTGCCAACCGAACGATGTTCTCTGGCCGAATCGGTTAAGGCACGTCCGGTTATATGACGATTCCGTATAGGATACAGGTTCGTATCCTGTCGGAGGACGAATATTTTCTATGAAAAATTCTCGGACATTCAGGCCGGTAAATGTTATTTAATACTGTTTATTATAAAACAGAGCTTTTACTTAAATACTTGTATTTATAAAAAGAATGTTAAACATAAAAATGTCTTCTTTTTTTTATATATATATATATATATATCAAAAAATAGAAGGCCCCTGGTTCTACTTGCGTTCATTATACCCTTTGAGTGCTAAATTCGACAAGCCGATTTTCCTCATTATTCCTTCTCGAAAATATATTGTCTATTTTGATTGTTACCAACAGTTTCCTTGTATTTCCTACTCCCATTAAAAGCTTCCACATTGCCCACATCAACTATCTATGACATTCTTTGTATTCGTCGCTATAGCAACAACTCTACTGTTTCCTATGTCTTCTTCATTTGAGAGGAAATTGTGCAACATTCACGGCTATTTAGGAGATTATATATTTCATAACAGTCCAATACTATTCTTTTATTTTTCTCTTTTTTCGTAAGGTCATTTTCTTATCCTTTAATACTTTGCTTAATTTCTGAAAGGCGTCTTTCGCTATTCCTTCGGATTTCTGTCATAGTTCGGTTTTGTATTACTACGCTTTCCAAATAGTTAAATACCCCAGTTCATTAATTTTGACGTCCCCGATACGTACCTCGAAACTCGGGCTGTCTCTTTTGCTGACAATCAAGAATTCTGCTAATAGTCTTTACTGCTGGCTGTTCTTGTCTACATTGTCAAATAGTTTTGCCAATCTTCTTCGAGAATCTCTCATCAGCATAGTGTCACCTTCATAGCGTATGTTGTTATGGTAAAATTCGCTGATAATAAATATTGGTAGTGCTGTTAAATTATCTTGCATTACAGGTTAAATAAATCCGGTGAGGAGACACGTCTTTCTCGTATGCCTCTTTCTTCTTTTGTGCATTGCCTAAGTTATTTCCTCTTTCCGTATGCAAGTTGCTTCTTCCCAGTAGAGGCCACACGTCAAAATTAATAATACTTAGGAGTATCTGTGAAAATTTCACGGTGTATTTCATTAACAAAACATGAATAATATTGGCTACATAACAAGAATAATTATAAAAGACGAAAATAATATTTGTCCATTTTGCCGTTAAAGTTCTCTCTCTCACCCTCTCTCTATCTATCTATATATATATATATATATATATATATATATATATATATATATATATATATATATATATTCCGTTCCTTTCTTATTTCATTTCACTGAAGCAGACGGTAAGCGCCTAACATCATAAACGCTTCCCGTATGTTCCCTTCCTTTCTTTCTTTCTTTCTTTATTTCGTTACTTTCTTTTTCTATTTTCTTTCTTTCTCTCACTCTCTTTCTTTCTTTCTTTCTTTTCCTTCCTCTGTTTTTCTTTTACTTTCTTTATTTTCTGTTCCTTTCAATTTCCTTTCTTTCTTTTTCCGTTACTCTGTCAATTTTGCTTTCTGTTCTTTATTTTTTCTTTCGTTTCCTTTTATTTTCTTTATTTCCTGTTCCTTTCTATTTTCATTCTTTCTTTCTCTTTGCGTTCCATTCTCTATTTTGCTTTCCTTCTTTCCTTCTTTTCTCTTTCTTTCTTTCCTTCTTTTCTTTCTTTCTTTCCTTCTTTTTTCTTTCTTTCTTTCCGTTTTATTTTCTTATTTTCTATTTCTCTTCTTTCTTTCCTTCTTCTTTTCGTTTTCATTATTATGCATTCTTTCGTTCCCTAAACAGCTAAAATCTCAGATATATAGTTTCGTCTGTGTTTTGATACAACCCAAAGAGAATGGTTCTTTATTTATCTGAGGTAATGGCAGAGCTTAACGTACATGCTAAGAGGATTACGGAGGAACAAGCAGAATATGATAATGGCTCATAATGAATAAACTAAAAAAAAAAAACGTATTCGTAAACGAATTCGTATAGCATATGAACACCAATGTAAATTGTAGCGTGTTCAATAGTTTGAACAAAACCTATACGCTTAAAAACTCGGTCACGATGACGTATGACTTCATACTAGCACAACACTCGATAACATAAGAACAATTCAGTCTACCCAATTTCATTTACATGTTTTGGGCTAACTCATGGTATGTTTTTCTGTTCGACGATTGTTTGATTCGAGCGTATGTCTCAGGGTCGGAAAGCAAATATTTTTAAACACTCGATCACATTAGCCTCACGACAAAGCATCTTTTTTTCTTTAGTAAGATTATCTGAGCGCGACAAAGAGAGCAAAAGGATCAAAAGAGAATGGCACCCTATAGACGTAACGATGCTACTAAAATATGACATCTACCGCTGCATTTGGTGCCTACCGTAAATGACGATGAACTGTTCACTGCTTTTAGGTGTAATAAAGTGTTAATGATTTTTAATCAATTTTACACTACAAACTGTTTATTGTGCTCTTTTAAAGGTTTGGTTTTGTATGGTTTGGTTTGGCTTGGTTTGGTTTCTTTTACATATCAACCTCAATGAGTTATTTAATGCCGACAAAAATTTATTGCTGGTAATATCTTTTTTTCAAAAAATGTATAGCTGGTAATATTTTTTTCTGAAATGTACTGCTGGTAATAAATTTCTCCTTCAAAAATTTATTGATGGTAATAATTTTTCCAAAAAAGTATTGCTGGTATTAAAATCTATTTTTACACTTTCATATTGTTTTGACCCCAATTTGGGGGTTAACTATTTGCCCATAGCTGGGACCCTAATACGTGCTATCACTCCGGGTCAGGGTGAACCTGGAAACGCCAGCAATTAAGAGGTGGTTCCACGCTCATCAAAACCCCCCGATCAAACACCTCCCTGTCGGACGTAGTTTATCGTCTTACCCAGGGCGCGGATGTAGCTTATCGTCTTACCCGGAACAGGCTCTTTTAATGGTTTCATACTTCCAACTGTTGGTAAATATGATACCATAAAAGAAACTGAATAGTAGGTACCATAGTAGAAAATGAATGGTAGATATCATACTGTAGTATTACCAAAGAAACGATGTGCTAAATGAGCTTACTGTGGAGGCATCGTAGAATAATGGATTGCGGCTCTGATTGTTCATAATTTCTCAATCAAAGCGGCAATCCATTATCGACTGGAATTCGAACTCGGTTCGAATTCCAGTCGAGTTCATTATATTAACTTTTATTCACTTTAAATCCAACTCATCTCCTAACTATAGGTAAATAGTATAACAGACTGGGCTCAATAGCTTTGGGTGGCAAGAAGGAAAACTAAATTCAAATCTGCATCAAAGCCATGGCGAAGCAACTCTCGAAGAAAACACAAGATCACGTCCAACCAATGAGATTTATGTTTTATTAATATGTCGACGGTGGTATAGTTCATAATAGAGTAATGTGTTCAGTGGGGTAGACTAATTAAGTTTTAACTTAGTACAAGTCGGATTGACCACTCCCAGGAGGAATATCAGACTTTAGTATTCAGGGTGAAAAAAATTTAAAAAAACGTAAAGGAAATAGAAATTAAAATAAAAGGATTAAATTGAATCAAAGGGATTTAGAAGCATATTAAAGTACAAGAAAAGTATAATTGAAAAATGGTACATTTACCATTTCTTACATGTTCACTACAAATGCTCGCTTCTAACCTGCCTTGAACCAGCATGGAAGGGTCGGCTCATTAAATTAGCATAAGACACTTTGTAGTTTTCATATTGATGCAACAAGTGGAGTAATGATGCAACGAGTTTCCTTACTATTAAATAACACAGAAGTCTTTTCTTCGCATTTTTTCACATAATCTCCGAAGCTCTACTGAAATGCTTGATTTTAATGCTTCTCAGGTTCGAACACGTCCACGTCAGCACGATTATTTTATCGTTTTATGATTGGTAGGTTCAAATAAAAAGAAATCACCAGATATTAACAAGTTTTTGCATGTATCTGAGCGGTCACGAGGCGATCTTTAGGGCGAAACAATTCATGTGACCTCTGAAATATTAAAGACGACAGCTCATTTGGTAAAAGTCAGATTATTTCTGGAGGCACGGTGGAGTAATGGATAGCCGCTCGGATTGCGGAATCAGAGAGCCGAGTTCGAATTCCAGTTGAATCCATTACATTCACTTACATGCTCATACCCTTGGGAAAGTTATGAATCCAACTATTCTCCCTCCAGCTATGTGTAAATAGTAGGCTCTATAGCCTTGGATGGCAACAGGTCTACCGCAGAAAGAACTTACTGCGGGAAAAAAACCTGCCTCGTCTGTCAGGTATCGAAAGATGCATGATCGCCTAAGCGTGTATCACGCATGGCACGTAACTGATGATGAAGATGATTTCGCATTGCCCATGAACAAAAATAAAATAATTCCAATGAAGTCGTTGTAACGATTAATAAATCTTCATGATGAATGAATAATTAACACGACACTTGAATGTTTCATATTTAACATTGAATTTTATTTCCGTCTATATCTCTGAGATGAGGTATCATGATTACTTACATTATTTACATTACTCGGACTGTTATCCTCATCTTCGTTGCCATATTCACAAGGTGTAGGCCGTTGTACGCTCCGGCCTTCTTCAGGTGATTAGAATTTCGAACCGAACCGTTTATTTTGACCACCGGGGGTAGATTTCTTTCTAGTTCCACGTGCCATGCCTCTTCCGGGTTTTTCAGTTATTTCTCTTTAACTCAACTCTACAACTTTTGATTGACCGCTGCTGTGGCTTGGTATTGAAACCGCAACTCTTTCGGTCTAGTCACTGGATCTAACCAACGTCTTTATCCACTGGGCCGAAACATTGTGAATAATAAGATGAGGATAACAGTCCGAATAATGTAAATAATGGAAATAATAATTTTTATTTCCCTCCAATATTTCATCAGTTACTCTCAGCCAGTGTGTTGGCGTGAGCAGCTCCGCAGTCTCAGATAAAAATAGACTTTATATTCTAATCTCTTGATGCGTGAGAAAATGATTGTCTCCCCTTTGGGGCAATGGTTTATATATATATATATATTACGTGAATCATTCATACGAAAAGCAGATAATGAAGTTAATGATATGGCAAGAATCACTCTCGCAAATAATTTTTAATAATAAAATACATTAACCTCGAATCCGTTAATGAATGGTATGATCATTGTTTATAAATTCCAGTTTTATCAGGTCTTTTTTTACTACTAGCTTTCAATCGTTTCATACGATCATCCTCAAGTAGGGAAATAGGTAAGTTTTTTACATCCAGGTAATAACAGGACATCGAAAGATAAAGTGTAATCCGAAAGAAGTGTTTTTTAGAAATGTGATATTGTTAAATGTAAGAATACTTTTGGAGCGTGCAGTCACGACGCTGAGGTTGAATTTTTTTTAAATTTTAAAATTGTGCGTTCTTGTACTAATATAGTAATATGAGAATTCTTTTGTAGAAGTAGTTTTTTTAGTAAAGGTGGCATGAACTAAATTGATTCGAGGTTAATGTATTTTATTATTAAAAATTGTTTGTGAGAGTGATTCTTGCCATATCATTTACTTCATTATCTGCTTTTCGTATGAATGATTCGCGTAATATAAATTGAACCCGCACCACATAATATATATATATATATATATATATATATATATATATATATATACATACATATATATATATATATATATATATATATATATATATATATATATATATATATATATATATATATATATCGTGTTACTCCTTCCCATGTTTACAAAACTCGATGCATCGACCGGGAGCAACCGGGTGCAACCGGGAGATCAACACATTGATGAATATGGCTTCTTTACTATTTTTGTGTGAGGATGAGTGTAAAGTATATTCCGGCACCGAACTACAGAAGGATAGAACGAAAATAGTTTATTCAGAATTCAAAACTGAATTCCACCCTGCTAGTGTTCTTATTTAAAGGTGGCCCCCAAATTCTTACACTCTCCAGCAGGGTACTTGACGTGATTAAGGGACACATTCCCAAATTACTATTATTCTACAAGCGAGCCCGAACAAATTTCGGCAGTTACATGTAGAATAGAACAAAAATGAACCCCAATCAAATAAGAAAATCGTATGGTAGCAGTAAATGCTGGAAAATCTCGACCAAATATGAGGAAGAGACTTGAAGCAACAGAAATGTGTTTTTTGCTATATTTCTGAGATGAGGTATTATGTACACTATTTACATTATTCGGGCTATTTTCCTCATCTTTATCGTCATATTTATTACAACGTTTCGGCCGTTGTACGCTCCGGTCATTTTCTCCTGAGCCGACCAAGCATAGAAATTAATACAATATGGGAACCATTAATAAGGAGTGCCAGAGAAAAGCGATAATAACAAAAAAAAAAAAACCAATATGAGCTCTGGGAAAAACATAAAATGATAACATTAATAATGAGTGCCAGAGAAAAGCGATAATAACAATAAAAAAACGCAATATGAGCTCTGGGAAAAACATGGATTGATAACAACAAAAATTGCAATATGAGCACTGGTAACAAATGTTGCTGAAGATATTAAGTTTATAATACCTAGAAATTCATACACAGATGTCCTTAAGGACACATGGCACAGTGGATAAATGCGTTAGTTAGATCCAGTGACAGGACCCAAAGAGTGTGAGTTCAATAACTGGTTAAGGCAGTGGAGACTCGAACAGTCTACCCTAGCGAGCAAAATAAAGGGTTCAGTTCGACATTCCAACCACATGAAGAATTTGAAATGTTGTAATAAATATGGCGACAAAGATGAATAATGTAAATAGTGAGAAATGTGGTTCTACAGAAAGATGCTGAGGATACCATAACCCGAACACGTGAACATGGGAAATGGTAACAAAAAGGAAACTGAGTGGACATACTGAAGGCAAGGGAGATAAATAGAATCGTCGAATAACCTACCTAACGAGAACGTGAAAGGGGAACGATAATAAGATCTAAAAATGATAAGAAGACGTGGAGGGCCATGATCGTCCACAAATTGAAAGGACACAGCACATAAAAGAAGATTTTGTCATTATTTTCAGTTAAATTATGGATTCCATGAAAAACATATATTTACTAGAATGTTTTTACGACACGCTAACGCAAGTTGAAATCCTCACTTTATTTAATATTGTTGAAAGTATCGCTAACATTTTTGTCGAGATTTACAAACTCTACGTTTCGTTCGATTTCGGAAACCAATCGATAAAATTTGAATAAGCAGATTTGTTTGGGAAAATACATTGGCAAAAACCCTACTTCGTGGTTTAATTTAATTTGATTGGATAGCATTTAGTGGCCAACCAAATCGTCGAAAGTTCGAGTTAAAATTTATTTTTAAAATAATTTCTCAATTTCTAGGTTTAGATATAAATTTAGGCATACTAAATGGACGCAATTTACACAGGATGTCATCTACTAAGCTCCGAAAAACCCTAAATGGGGCGGGTAACTAGACAAAATGTACTATTTAACTTATAAAATAAATCCCTCAGACACGCATACAGGCACTGATGCATACGGAAATCCCACACCCACCAGATAAATGAAGTCTCCAGCACCCAGCGAGAGAGAAAATGTGGAATCGTACATAAAAATGACCTTACAAGCTAAGTTAAACAACATAGAGTAACTCACAAATAACACTGTACCCTCTATCCAACGGTCGAATCTCCACTAATATTCACAAACTGAAAAAAAAATCTAGACATGCGAAAAACATTTTTTTTCACAAAAAAAGTCTCTGTCTATATTTCTGAGATGAGGTATTATGTACACTATTTACATTGTTCGGACTATCATCCTCATCTTTGTTGCCATATTTATCACAATGTTTCGGCCGTTGTACGCTGTGGCCTTCTTCAGGTGGTTGGAATGTCGAACTGAATCCTTTATTTCGCTCACTGGGGTAGACTGTTCTAGTTCCACGTGCCATGTCTAATGGATATCAGTTATCTCCTGTTAACTCCCGTCTTCAAGTTATCCACCGCCTTAACCGGGTATTGAACTCACACTCTTTGGGTCCTGTCACTGGATCTAACTAACACCTTTATCCACTGTGCCATGTGTCCTTGAGG
Source organism: Acanthosepion esculentum (assembly GCA_964036315.1). Classification (NCBI taxonomy): domain Eukaryota; kingdom Metazoa; phylum Mollusca; class Cephalopoda; order Sepiida; family Sepiidae; genus Acanthosepion; species Acanthosepion esculentum. Next base: position 111,203,533 of record OZ038482.1, on the reverse strand, counting down.
GAATTAACAGGAGATTACTGATAACTGACAACTAACTGATAAATGATGCGAAAAGACACAGCCGGGTCCGAAACTTCTGAGTTTTAACATTTTTCTCGTCATGCTTTCATTTTGTTTAATTGCCTAATCATGTACAATATCATTATCTAATTATAACTGCATGTCTCGCCGTTAGTTCGCACGACCGTTACACCCCGCCAATACCTCGTAAATAAAGAACTATTCTGCGTTTTGAACCCGTGAAAAGAGTTGAAAAGATATTAATTTCTTTCAGTGAGAAATTGAAAGAAAGAAATCTACTAATTAAAAAATTACGAGGGTCATTCAATAAATAAGGTGAATTTTTCGGTATAATGACTTCTAATACAGATAGAAGCTTACACTTTTTTATTTTTTTTATTTTTTATTTTTTTTTGTTTTACTTCTTTTTCACATGGATTTATTTTCTTTTGCAGATTAAAAAAATACTTTGAGAGTTTTGGCGATTAACAAAGATGGCCGACCAAGAAGCATGCTCCAGGATTGAACAGCAGTCAGTTATCAAGTTTTTGGTTGCTGAAGGGTGCAAACCAGTTGAAATTCATAGGAGAATGTAAACTGTGTATGGTGCCACATGTTTCAGCCAAAAACAAAATGTCTACAAGTGGGCTAAATTGTTTAAAGAAGGACGGCGCAGTGTTGAGGATGAAGACAGGCTTGGGAGGCCTACAGAAGTGAGGTCTCCTGAGGTGATTGAATCAGTCAATGACCTCATTCAGTCTGACAGAAGGGTGACAGTGGATGACATTGCAAGGACTTTGAGCTTATCTGTTGGGACAAACGCAGGGGTCATCAGTTAGAAGGAGTCATCTTGCATCATGACAACGCAAGGCCTCACACAGCAGCCCAAATGGTGCAGACCATCAACGAGCTGGGCTGGGAACTGCTCCCTCATCCCCCTTACAGCCCAGACCTTACCCCTTCAGACTTTCACCTGTTTGGTCCCTTGAAAGCGTTCACGTGAGGCACGAAGTTTAAAAGTGACGATGAAGTCAAAAGTGTTGTGAGCGACTGGCTGAGACATCAGTCCAAAGTTTTTTACGCTGAGGGAATACGGAATCTTGTGCACAGATGGGAAAAGTATGTGACAGTTCTGGGAGACTACGTTGAAAAAAAAGTAAGCTTCTATCTGTATTAGAATTCCTTATACCGAAAAATTCACCTTATTTATTGAATGACCCTCGTATAATTACGAAAAATATTCGTAAATAAGGGGAGATAAATAGTATTTTACGCCTCTGGCCAATACCTCATAAATAATGCACTCTTCTGTTTTGATCGCGTGGAAAGAGGGGAATGGACCATCTTTGATGTCAGTTAGAAAATGAAAGAAAGAAAGAAAGAAAGAAAGAAAGAAAGAAAGAAAGAAAGAAAGAAGGGTAGATATAAGGGTTTACCGGCTGATTCAGTGAAATATAAAAAGTTGTCAATTTCAAATCTTTTCATTTGTACCGACTTCTTAAAATAATGACCAGTATTCCTATGTATGTTCGTTATTGCAATATTTAGTTAATGTTGTTAAGCTCAAATATATAACGACGCGATAGGAGAATTTCTACAGATATTTAATTGCCGTAGAACTCGCCATGATATCATTCAATCATTAACTTAAGAATTAAGAATTAAGATTCATTAAAAAGTTTGTCTTTCTAATTATTATTATTATTATTATTATTATTATTATTATTATTATTATTATTATTATTATATTTCCTTTGATTTCTGAGTCACATTTCGTTCTGGGTCCCGTCCAGAGACCTATTGTTAGAAATGACACCATGACATTTTCAACTGACACAAACAAACAAACGAACAAAAAAAGAAACTATTTTACATAGATAAAGCCCTTCATAAGGTGTGGGCTGTACTCGTGAGAACATTTTTTGTATTTCTTTAAGGCATGGGCTTCCAGGGATCCCTTCAATTAGTCTACTGGAATCTTTTCTAACCAATCCGAGGGATCCAACTACAACAGGGATTGTTGATGTTCCCCATGTGCCACATTTTTGAGATTTCGATTTCAAGGCCCTTGTATTTTGATATGTTTTTGAAGATCTTCAAAGATACATTGCAGACTGCTATCTCAATAAGTAGGTACTTTATTTGTTTGTGGTCTCTAATAACAATCTCTGGGTGGTTAGCTTTGATTTATTATTATTATTATTATTGTTATTTTGTCTTTGCTAATTACTTTCATCGGTCTGATATACCTGTATTCTGTATTCATTTAAATTATTCTGTATCTATTCAAATAAATCCTACTAAATTCAGTAGATACGAAATTTTTTTACAATTCTATACAAACACGGCCCCAAAATTAAATAATTAGTGTCTGGAACCTGATTTGATATGACAAGTCACTTGATGTGCTCTCTACGATGCCCGCCTGGTTGAACATCAAATGATCTAGATAATAGGTAAGGCTAGCTTACTGTATATGTTCCCACGCAAAACTCAGATAGTATTCTTGACCTGGTTATCAACTCGCCATAAGCCATAAGCCACAGTCAGGACCAGATTTCAAACGGAACAGTCAGGGACCACATGTGAGACGGGACATTCAGCGAACCAGACCGACAAATTAGACACACGTTACCATCGCAACGCTTATGTCAGCGATGATTTTTCTACATACAATACCACGACGAAAGTAAGTATCGTATCTTCTCTCTTTTCACTGTTTTTTTTTAATTACTGCTATCGCACGCAATCAGTCAGTAGTCTCACACGTGTTTCATTAGCGTATGCTACACACACACACACACACACACACACACACACACACACACATATTGGGGTACATATTATTTCGAACTTTGCAGACTTACTTGCTACAAAAACACTTCGAAAATTTACAGACTCACTTGCAAATCATTTTTAATACTCGAACTATTACTCTCTTCATTGTCACAACAAAGAACATTTATTTTCAACAAGTAAATATATGTAGCATTGTATAAATGATATTGTTTTTTGTTTTTCTGTTTTTTCTTGTTTGTTTGTTTTAGCTTTTTACCTTAAGCAAGGCGGGAGAGACACATACAAGGGGTTACAGTGAGTGGGAGCAAGAGTAAAGAGGCGTGAAAGAGGAAAGAATGAAGAGAAGGATGAGGAATAGATCAAGGCATCTGGAGATGTCGATTAACATTGCATTTGAATAGTTGGAGTTTATAGCTATCAAGGAAGCAAGTAAGAGGAAGGGAGTTCCACAGCCAGGAAGTGCGATGCGAAGATCATCTCTTCGCGTTGTTTATAATTCTATATTGTATTTGTGGACATGAAACTCGGATGGTGGATGGCATTTATAAAAAAAAAGAGAAAGAGTGATTTACAGATAATTAAAGGCAGCAGTATTGACATAAATACAGGTTCATTTTTTAATACCAATGACCTTCCAATAAAAGTCCCAAGAGCCAGTTAAAGTAGAAGTTTATTGTGTGGTGTTGTATGAGCGTAAGAAACGATAAGAATGAGATTCATCAGGTTATGCAGGAAAGATTAACTATAGACTTAGTGTTAAGATCTTAACGATTGGGATGACATCCTACTGGAAGTCTGTTCCACAAAGCAGCCGTTCTTGGGAAGAAGCTTCCCGAGTGGAACTTACTCCTTACTAAAGGAATATGAAGGGAATCAGGATGTTTTCATTCTTGTGTACGTGGCAAAACCGCTCACAGCTCTAAAGGTTAGGGCTGGTGGAACTAAGGAATATATTCGTGCAAATAGTGGTAGATCAGCGAGAGATTCGCAACATTTCGTTTGTGGAAAAAGGGATTCTAAGGCGGAAAATAATTCATCACCCATACGTCCGCGTAGATGATTTTAAACTCCATCAAAACAAGTAAGTTAGGATAGGGTGATTCCAGTCGAGATATGGCAGCAATACTACATTTTTTTCTTTGACCTGATAAGATAAAGCATGATATGACGTGGTCGATACTTTCTGAAGGGCTCCAATGGACAGACGATTTTCCCAGTATCTTTTGCCATAGATCTAATACATGATTTCTAATTAATGTCTGGGGAAAGTCTGAATACCAATAGATGTTCAAGGCAATGGGCTTCCTTGAGAGACGAGCTATCCATCATGTTACATGAATGTTTGGGGTCTGCTCGGTGGTTCGTCGTAAATACGTGTTATATATAGTTTCTAGAGGTAAGGGAGCGCTGAAAATTTTTCGGTCCGCTCGAGAAGCCCTCCCACCAAAAAATCTGACGTGTGGTCCTTTTGATCCGAGAGCTGGTTGGACTGAGAACTTTTCAGCTCTCCTTATAGTTCTTACTTTAAAGTCACGTACAGAACATGAAATCAATTTCCTCGGTTATATAAATAGATTTCACCGTGGTTTGTTGCTTTAACGACAAGAGACAGTATTAATATAGCGGAAACATGTCTAGGTGACATCATCAGTAACTAGGCTATACTTGGGATCAGTGTCAACAAACGGATTAAAAAATACAATCTGATTAATCCAAAGAAATCACTCGGAAACGGTGAAATGATAAACTTCAGAGACTGCGAAGTTAAACCAAAAGTTCTGTAGCCTGACACGTGCCATATATATTCGTGTATATGACGAGAAATGTACGGTTACGATTCTTAGAAATAGAAGTTGATAAAAAGATTACATGTCATAACGAAAAGTGCGTTTTATTTAACATAAATATTTAAAATATTTTCCATGAACAGTTGGGCTCAGGTTTAAACGATATACTTTAGGAAATGCTAACAAACTAACAAGTGTGTGAGAGCCCAGAATGTAGTTGGCTTAACGTGTAACTATATGGGGGAGTGGAAGAGAAAAATCCTTATACCGTTAAGGTTAAGGCGACGGATGAGAATTCGTCGCTAGTCAAAGAATAATATTATTTTCTTAGAAAAATAACTAGATAATCACATGTATATAAAATAAAATGAGTTTGATCAATAATATCAAGGAATAAAAAGATGAAGTATTTACCGATAGCCTTTTCTTTTGAGGACTGTCGGAACTTAGATTCGATCGAAGCTTTGTTCATGAATCAAACAGACCGGAGTCGACCTCAGTAGACGTGGCCGTGGGGTCAACAGGCAAACTGGCTAGTTGGTACGAACTCCTGTTTATATATGTATTTTTGTACCCTCTAGAACCAAGTCGAAGTTTCCATTCTATTATTATGAAATTTAAAGCGTTTGGTGAATGGGAGCTTTTCGTAAGGTAAAAAGGGCATCTAGTAGCTACAGATTTAAGTCATGATTTTAAGCTAGGTTTTGTATTTTAGTGTGTAAGTGTAAAGAGGTTGCACAAAATGGGGCCACGTAATAATATAATAAAAAGAAAACATGGGTAGGTTTATTTCGTGGCCAATAATTCGCGGATTGTCAACATCTATGTAAAAAAATAAACGCCAAAATATCTGCAGTGATTGCTTTACAACGAAGCTTTACTTTTGCTAGATTTTAGAAAAAAAAAATTACAAAAAATGTTCGGGGCAGTAGTACCAGTTAGGTCCCCCTAGCTATGGATAAATAGTTAAGCCCCGCAACAAAAACAAAACAGTATGAAACTATAAAAATACATTTTCATAGTAAAAATACCAGCAATATATTTTTATAGAAAAAAATTACCAACAATATATATTTATAGTAAAATGATTGACAATACATTTTATCTGTGGTTAAAAGCATGTAATGGCGTTAAATATATTTACATTTCGGCATTAAATAGCCCATAAACGTTGATATCCCGCTAAACAAAATCAACCAAACAACAAAGAATCCTGATAGTTTTTTTTAATCCTTTGATGAATTTGGAGGAATTTAAATTGAAAATATTTTCAATTAAATATTTGTCAATTAAATATTAGTATTTTTAATTATTCTTCGAATTTTATATATTGGAGTTATTTTATTGCACAAGTCTTCGTTCTCCTGTTGAGAAAAATATGAGCTGCAACTTTACTATATAAAGCTCTAATAATTTCGCAAAATTTCATCTACTTGTAGGACCTTAAATAATTTATATAAAATCTGCTCTGTCAATTAAACACGAGCCTTATATTCTCATCTTTTCAGGCGTGAGTCTCCTACCTGAGGCGGCAGTTTGTGTAAATATATCTCTTGCATGACGTCCCCATGCTTGGAAAACAGGATGCTAGTTTTAAGGCACGTACATCTGGATTCAGCGGTTGGGAGCCACCTAGAGATCAACCCGTTGATGCACCTGGGTTCTTTGCTAGTCTAATGAGTGCAATGTCTACTCTGGCATCATAACACATAATGATAGAAGGGAAAGTAATTATGCAGAACTGAATTCCTCTCAGTTAGTGTCCTTGCTTACAAGTGACCCTCAAATTGCTTACACTCTTCAACTAGAAATTGTACCTGGTTTGGGAACGCTTTACAAAATCACTTTTGCTCTACAAAAAAGAAATCGGGTGTTACATCCAGTACAGTCCGTAAAATAGAACAAAAAGGATGCCCAACCAAATAATGGAATGCCATGAAATTTGGTTTGGTTTGGGTTTTGTTTTACAGCGTACCGAAATGAATGGGTTATTTAATGCCGACAAGATTTTATTGCTGGTAATATTTTTATCCGTCTGTCTGTCTATCTCAGTATATATTGGTTTGGTTTGTTATGTTTTACGGCATATAACTTATAACTTATCGTTCAAGAGTAAAAAAAAATGTCTTATTAATTTTAACGTCTTCAAAACTCAAACTTCTCTTTTCATCATCGTCGAGAACCCATTTTACTTTTCCATTAGCATGGCTGATGCTAACCTCCAGGAAAATGACTCAATGTCCCTTATGGTGAGAACGTTTTACACGAACATGAAGCGAAAAGATTATATTGAATTAATTGTGAAATCTCCTGCTCGAGACGTTGCTTCACTTTGTCGTTATAGGCCTGCTGCAACAAACGCAACGTGGCCCCTCTGGGCATTTTCTATAAATATTTTCGTGCTCATTATTCTGAAGAGCTTTCCTTTTTTGCAACTTGACATGAGGAATTTAAATCTAGTCCTCGGTATGACGATAAACTATATCTGGCAGCAAGGCCTCTGATTGGAATATTGGAGATTTTGGAGAGCTTGGAACCAACTCTTAATAGCTGTTTTTCCCAGATTCACCCTGGCCTGGAGTGATAGCACACGTTAAGGTGCCAGAGATGGGCAAAAAGTGAACCCCAAAACAAAATATTATGAAAATAAAAAAAAAATACATTTTAATAATAAAAATACCAGCAATATATTTTTATATTTAAAAATATTACCAACTATATTTATAATACAATGACCAACAATACAGCAATCAATATAAAACAAATCTTTCATGACATTAATTCATATAATATCCTACAATTTCTTAAAGATATCAAACTATTCCAAAATATAGCTACAACGTAAAACACACATATCACTGCCTCCTGCAAATATGTTCACCCAGATATGTATATGCACAAAAGGTGAATATTAACTACCATGTATTCAACTGTGTAGGCAGAATAACATATTTTTATAATTTCAAAGCTCCCAATAAAAAAATAATATTTTGCATTAAATGACCCATATGGAGTTGATATGTTGTTAAACAAACAAAGATAAACACGAATTTAAATGCAATACTAGATAGGCTGCTAGGTCTCCTCATTTTGTTGTTGAAATCGCTACTAGATGCAACCGTAAGTTCTATGTTAACAGTTTCTTCTCTCCTCCTTCTCGCTGGTGGAAATCTCTTCCAGTTTCTTGAATTCCAGTCAACTTTGATCTTCTAAAATTTGAACGCAATATCAATCGGTGTTGTTTGTCTTCTTAATTTCTCTTCTTTTATTGTTCTCTTTCCGTGTTAATGTTTTTCTTTTTATTATATTCATTCACACTCAGTAACGCCTTGCATCATAGCGGCTTTATTGCCTTAAGTGGGATGAAATGAAAAAGTAGACAGTTATTTCAATCGTATCTATAATTAATGACAAAAATATGACAATTTGAAATTGAAGAGGAATTAAAGACAGATCTGATCGCCATCAGAATAACTGGAGTTCTTGTAAAACCAAGGATTTCGAAAAAGCAGGTAGATTAAAAATTTCCGTCTCTCTCTCTCTCTCACTCTCTCTCTCTCTCTCTCACTCACTCACTCACTCACTCACACACACACACACACACACACACAGCGGATATTCGTGTGGGGTAACTAATAACGTCTCGGAATGAAAAATCGGAGGGCTTACTTCAAATTCCAGTCGTGTTCTTTGCACTCTCGCTCACGGGCAAATACCATTGAGAAAAGTATGAATCCATCTACTCCCCCAGATATGGGTTAAATGGGAGGACTTTTGTTTGGAAAAATCATTGTTATTTTCAAAGAAATTGTTAATGTAATATTCATTCGCAAAGAAGAATTATTCTTAAAAACAAAATATGTTTTGACTTAAACGAGTTGATAAACTGTAAAAAAAATCAACCAAACATATCTCCCTTCAACTCTCGTTATATACATACATATATATATATGTGTGTGTGTGTGTGTGTGTGTGTGTGTGTGTGTGTGTGTGTATCAAATGAGAGTCAATGAGTGGCCGAGCAGTTAGAATGTAAGCTTTCCGTCCTTGGGTTCCAGATTGAGATCTTACTATTGAGACTTATCAGGCGGGTGACTTCGTGATAATATTGGCTTGGGAAGACAATTCTAGAGAGAAAGATGACGTTGGAATCAACAGCAATGCAATTGTTAATTTCCCACCTCGATGCTATCTTCAAACCAAGGCCTTTAGTCTATAAACCGCATTGAACAACAGAATCAAGATCGCTTGCGGCATGAAAGTGACAGGCATCAAGTAATACTAATTTATATATACAAACTGTCTACATCTATAAAATCTCTATAATATATATATATATATATATATATATATATATATATATATATATATATTATTGTCATCCACATCTTGACTGTTTCGCTGTATCACAGCTGATCAGTGTGGCTAGACGCCCGGTTGCCTCTAGCTAGGATCGAAACCCGACTGAATTGGCGTCAGTTGGGAATTCTACCACTAAGCCGTCGATGAAGGGATGAAGGTGAATTTTAGCGTATTTATTTTTTTTATATTTAGATAAACACACAGTGACTGACAGTGACTCAATTCTGCCGAAAAGTCATGCTATATTAGCTTTAATAGTCACTGTTTACAACCACACGCTTCATTCCCACAGAGCTCAACCGAAATTAATTTTCAGGAGCCAATATTATTGTCATCCACACCACACATATATATATATATATATATATATATATATAGCTCGTGACGTCACACACAACCACGCGAGAGTGAAAACGAAAAGTATTAAGTATGGGAAGCCGTTGGAATAAACCAATGGCTTCTGTTATCAATTATAGGCATTTAAGAATATTTGTGGCGATTTCGTAGTTTATTTTGTTCAGGTTAGGTTTCAACTGTTTTATGTATATGGCTTCAAGAATTTTTTAGTTTTTTTTTTTATTGTTTTCATGTTTAAGTATAGTTGTGTTTTCAACGAGGATTTTCCGGAATTGTGTACGCGGCCTGGCATGTTGTTTTAAATGCCTAAAAATGTTAGAGTTATCACTCAAATGTACAGTCAAGCGTCGTGTACGTATATGCATCTGTGTACTGAGCAATCTAGACAGTGCGTTCTGTTTTTATCATTATCTTTAGGGGAGTGTAGTTTTATCTTCATTATGTGATCGCTTTTAACTGGTGACGGCTGTCAGATTTAATTCTTAAAATTGAAGTGTTTACGATTATGGATCCTTGCATAGATGCTTGGAGAACAACATCAGCCCATTTGTCTCAAGAAAATAAACGAGTGAGCCGGGAAACCGTTCCAAATGAGGGCAATTATATTCGAAAGTCTCTGAAATTTATTTAAAAAAAGAGCTTAATATTACTTCACAATGACTCTAGACCAGTGGTTCCCAAACGGTGCGGCGCGTCTCATAGGTGCGGCGGGAGAGGATATCAGGTGAGGCGGAAGTGGATAGCCGGTGAGGCTGAAGAGGATAGCCGGTGAGGCGGAATGATTGAAAGAGAATCAAAGATTTAGAAACAGTTTCAGTTTCTTCATATGCCAAATATAAATTTGATTTCAACATTGAGAATATCATTATGAATTACTTATAATTGCATGCATGTATCTCAGTATAAATAGTTATAAGTAATTATTGACTGATTTTATCATTGTGATATTATTGCATTATATCAAGTATTAAGAATATAGTAACTAGAGTCCGCAAATTGGAGGAGAGCGTTATCAATGATAATGTTCTAACTTCGAATCCATGGTTATCTCCCTTTAACCTTTTCTCTGTTTCTTGGGGTTTTCTTTTTAATGTACTTTTTATTATTTACAATTTGGTAAGGAACGAGCAAATTTTAATGCCGACAATGTGGCCGAAAGAAAAAAAGTTTGATAACCACTGCACTAGACTGACCGTAGGTGTCTTTGGAAACCAAGCAAAATTGCTGTATTTTATGAATTTTTTATGAAGTCGTCATATTCGACACTTTAAGATAAACGATATTTTTCCCAGACTTCACAGAATTCTATTAGTAAAAAAATCAGTTCCACTAAAACTTACGCGATGTCTGCCTGCGGCAAATTTTAAAATCATTTCTTTTTTTCTTTTTTTAAATTCAGTCATTTCGTCAGGCCGATACACTCCCGGGGGTAGCCGTGTTGCTGGAGGATGGGTGCTTTTATCGAGACAGCATCGTCAGATAGACTTCTACTCAAGAATAAAGAGCTTTTATCTGCCCGGTGGGTGATGTTTATTGATTTCGTGATAGCACAACCATCGATAGCTTCCGAACTGTTTCGTCTACGAAATTTGATTCATTAGGGTTTGGATTAACCACTGTTATATTTGTCCGGCTACTTCCCGCTCCACAGCATGAGACAGTATCATAGGAAATCCTATCCTGAAAAATCGAACATTGTGAGATCTGAATCTAACACTTTTTCACTGTAACGGCATACATATATATATTTTGAATTGGACAGAGTCCGACAATTTATTTAAAGACATTTTTGATATGCTTAACGTTCTTTTTATAGATACAAGTATTTAAGTAAATGCTCTGTTTATAATAAACAGTAATAAATAACATTTACCGGCCTGAATGTCCGAGAAATTTTCATAGAAAATTTTCGTTCTCCGACAGGAATCGAACCTGTATCCTATACGGAACCGTCATTTCGCGTGACGTGCATTAACCGTTCGGCCACAGAGAAGCGTCCGGTTAGCAAGGTCGATTTTACTATCTTTAAACTTAAATCTTCCATCAATCTCTTCTATTCATATCTGCTCTTAGCGTATCAAATGTAAACAAAAAATGTGTATGTAAGCAAAGTATGACGTCATTTGTTTACATTTGATACGCTAAGAGCAGATATGAATATGCTAACCGGACGCTTCTCTGTGGCCGAACGGTTAAGGCACGTTTATTATAAACAGAGCATTTACTTAAAATACTTGTATCTATAAGAAGAACGTTAAACATATCAAAAATGTCTTTAATTACATATATATGTTCATATAAAATGAGAACGAATCGAATATGAATTCCAACGTCCGTAACATTAATTTAAAAGAGCGCTCAATGCAAAAGTCGATCTGTATTATTTATTTTAGGATAATTACATCAACGTGAAAATAAACGCTAAATAAATGCAATTATGTTTCGATGCGTACCAGCACATCTCATCAGGCGTTAGTAAATGACTGGTTAGTAGACAATTTATTAAGATTTAAAATTTAAAACCACATACAACCTCTTTTCACGCGAATAAAAGGAGAAAAGAAAAAGAGTAAGAAAGAAAGACACATGGTACATCATCTTTTCCAGAAAAAAAGAGAGAATTAGGAAAAACAGTGAGAAAGAAACGGGAGAAGATAACAGCGAAATTTGTTTTGTTTATAATTAGCTCCAACAATTACGTTAAGTAAGAGGTCATGACCCCCAGACTTAAAATTGTTGACAGCTTAGATGTTATATTCAAAGCATTTAAGTTTGCTACATTGTAGCCATAAGACAAATGGCACTTCCTTTGGAAAAGGAAACGTAATTTGACAAGGCTCTTGATATATATATATATATATATATATATATATATATATATATATATATATATATATATATATATATATTCGGATTTTGCTTTGTCTTTTCCATATTTTTTCATCATACCGTCGGATCTACATCCACATATTTGCTTACATATATATATATATATATATATATATATATATATACATATATATATATATATATATATATATATATATATATATATATATATATATATATATATATATATATATATATATATAATATAATTATAATATTTTTTTAAAATCATCATATGAATTCTATATTTAATAGGAATCTATTTTAAAAAATAGATTCTATTTTTCTATTCTAAATATTCTATTTTTAATATAGGAATCATATTTTATTTTTAAATATTATAATATAAGCTCTACTTCTGTATGGAGCACTGTCTTTTTAAAAATAAAAGCAAAAATACTAAGGAACTCCGGATTATTTACCTAACGTGTTCTTTCCTATTTTTCTGCATACCTGCATATATATATATATATATATATATATATATATATATATATATATATATATATATATATATATATATAAGACAGAGTGGTAAATTGATTTTTGTGTGACGCCTTTTGTTATCGGAGTAAACTTGTCACATTTGTAACAAATTTATTCCGCTTATGTCCTAAAGTACGAAACGCGTCACGCAAAAACTTTTTTGCACTTTATCATATATTTTTCTCCCTATATTATTCTTCATATGTAAAAATTTACTTATCAAGAATAACATGGCAATGCGTTTTTGAAAATAAAGCTATTCAATTTTGAGGAAAAAAATATTACCAGAAATAGATTTTCAACAATACAAAAATAATACCAGGAAAAAAAAAGTTGTCGACATTTAAGGTTGATATGCCGTAAAACAAAACAAACGAAAAAAATCCTCTGCCATTCATTAACCCTTTTGAGCCCCCCGTTCCTGAACAATTTTAACCCTACTGACTGAAAGCCTGAGTCAAAATTCGCAAATAATTGGTATGTAAAGTTTCAAGGTAGAAATAAAAATAGATACAAGTGTTTAAACACCGTTCAACCGTTGGCTGGGCATTAAGTCATTTTTCTCTACCATTGTTCAACCGGTGGCTGGGCATTACGTTATATTTTCTCTACAACTGGTAAAGCGGTGAAAAGGGGCTCAAAGGGTTAACATGACTTCGTTATGTAGTTTACAAGACTCTTTATAATGTCCCTAAAATTAAGATTAAGTATGAAAGCACAAAACTCTACCCAAAGTTGAAATCTATATCGACCTGATTAAACATCTGTCCATCGAGTTTATAAATAAAGTTTCCTTCTCGTTACTCACCCGCCGGGGATGTTTTTGCTCCGTATGAACAAAGACAGATGTGAAATAATAATAATAAGGCAAATAGGTCTCCATTTTCTAACTCTCTGATCCATGAAAGTATTCTAAATTGTTACAGCAATTATAGTCTACAGAAGTTACTAATTATACACACTTTTGCCAGTAGACGTTTGAGGCAAGACAACGTCTCAGACAGAACGGAAACAACTCGCCCTGAGGCTGGCGATGGAAAAACTAAAACTGTTTATAGACACAACAAAGATACTCCATTATTGGCTGGCGTTTTGGGACACAGTCGGACGAACTCCGTACAAACCAATGTTATTTTTAATTCACATATGGACTGAACATGTGAGCAATGACGAAGCTTTAGAGAAAATGTAAACAAAAAGGACACTTATACTTAGTATTAGAAAAAGACAGTCGAAACTTCTAAAGTACATATTGAGGAAAGAAGGCTTAGAAAATGTGCCATTGACAGGATATATTGAAGACAATAACTACCTAACAAGAGTGTATAAACGTTTGTTAGAACAGGGATTAGGAGTGATATCATAAAGATTTTACTAAGAGCTATAAAGAACAGGAAAATGTGAATAGCTGAATGGGCGTGGCACATAGATGAAGAAGAAATTATTTATGAAGAACTTATTGGGAAACAAAAATAGTGAGATCCGGTTTGAACTCAGAACTTTATAGAAAAATAATATAATAACTTTTTACACCTTATCATAATTCCTTCCTCCAATATATATATATATATATATATATATATATATATATATATATATATATATATATATATATATATATATATATATATATATATATATATTCATACATGTTTCATTAAATAATATAGATAAGTGTTGTCTATAATGGCTTATGTAAGGCGAAAGCTTAGATTGGATTAAAAAATATCTATCAATATTGTGATTTTCTTTCCTTGTTTAATGATAATGTTATTAAGCTTATCAGATGATATGAAAAGAACTTACATAAAATATATAGACAACACTTATCTATATTATTTAATGAAACATGTATGAATGAAAAAATGTTGCCTAAATACACACAATATATATATATATATATATATATATATATATATATATATATATATATGCGTGGTAGGTTATGTTTTTGTAATTGTGTTGGTTCGATACCGTTTAAGAACACACTCGTATATGTAAATATAATTTTCATGACAAAAATATGCAAATAAATTATCTAAGCAATATATATATATTAAGACACTTTTTATGTTTATACGTTCTTTTTATAGATACAAATATTTAAGTAAATGCTCTGTTTATAATAAACAGTATTAATAACATTTACCGGCCTGAATGTCCGAGAAATGTTCACAGAAAATATGCATCCTCCGACAGAAATCGAACCTGTATCCTATACGGAACCGTCATATAGCCTGACGTATTTTAACGATTAAGGCACAGTTTGCAAGGTCGCTTTTACTTTTTGTAAACTAAAATTCTTCATGATTTTCACTCATGCATTCATATTTGCTCGATGCGTTTCCAAATGTAAACAAATGACGTCACACATTATAAAACGGTCAAAGTCCGACAATTATTTTAAGACATTAGATATAAACTTTTTACACATTGCCATACTTCATTCCTTCAATATATATATGTGTGTGTGTATGTGTGCGTGTGTGTATGCGTTTGTGGTTGATGATGTTTTTGAATTTTGTTGAATTAATAACTTTTTAGGAAATACTCGTATATATAAATATAATTTTCATGACAAAAATATGCAAATAAATTAACTAAACATTATATATATATATATATATATATATATATATATATATATATATATATATATATATATATATATATATATATATATATATATATATATATATATATATATATATATATATATATATATATATAATGTCAGTCACTGTGTGTTTATCTAAAATCTAAAAATAAACACGCTAAAATTCACCTTCATCCCTGTCTTGAGCCGACGGCTTAGTGGTAGAAGTTCCGACTGACGCCAATTCAGTCGGGTTTCGATCCTAGCTAGAGGCAACCGGACGTCTAGCCACACAGTTGAGCTGCGAAACAGTCTGTCTGTGGATGACCAAAATATATATATATATACGGAGTGGTAGGCCTGTTAGGGTCCCAGTTATGGGAAAATTGTGAACCCCCAAACAAAACACTATGAAAGCATAAAAAATTACATTTTATATTAAAAATAAGAGCAGTAAGCTTTTATATATATAAAATATAAGCAACAATAGATTTTATCTGCAGTTGAAGGCATATAATTGCGTTAAAAATATATTGAATTAATTAAATTTACTTGAAACCATAAAATTTTGTTCAAAATATTGAGACGTCAGGATTAAATAAGCAATAGATGTTCATATGCCGCTAAACAAGTGTCGGAAACCTACCGGACTCTATTCGTAACACAAATATAATAGCATCATCTACATTCAAAAAGTAGTTAAATATAATGGAAGCCTTATTAATAAGAAGCAAAAAAACAACGCTCAATAATATCAACTATGAACATGGACACAATATCTTCACAATGATTTGAAAATGAAAACATTATATAAATACATACATGAAACAAACTATTTCTTATTTAACAGTTAAAATATTTCATCCTTGAAAATGGCTAAACGTATAGCCGATAGCGCTCGGATAAAAGAACAATTGGACAATTAGACAGATTTTATATGAATTATCATCCGAAAAGGAACATTATTAGATCACATGAGAAATTGTATAAAAAACTAAATCAAAGCACCTTGTCTGTTGTATTCAATGAAATGTATGTATATATATATATATATATATATATATATATATATATATATATATATATATACTTTCACGAAATAGCCAAAAAAAAACAAACTCTGCATACCGTAATGAAAACATGCTTCAAAGGTAATGAAAACATAATTTGATCGTCAATTATGTTATTATTATGAGGAACGGTCAAAGTATTTTTCAATATTTAATAAATATTTTTCTCCTTTTTAGAACATTCGAAAATTTGATTAAAAATCTTGTTTTTCTTGCGTCAGCGGTTGTACTAACACTTAGCATAGCAAATTTTAGCCTTTTTTGGCAGCCATAAACTAAATTTGTTCTTGATGTATATGTGTATATATATATATATATATATATATATATATATATATATATATATATATAAAATACGGGAACTTTTTAATAATCCAATTAAACCAAGAGTGATGGAAGAAACATTTTTAATTCATAGTAATTAAAATCTTAAAACATGCCATTTAAGAAACAATGATGGAATTTTCATTCTTTTTTAAATTACGTCCTGTAGATGGCGTCCTCCTGTACGAATGTATTCTTGAAATCTGCTATTGAGATTCCTCATTGACTGCTGCAACATCTCAGCTGGGATGCTGTGAATTTCATTCTCGTTACTAAAATAGCGAAATGTTTACTTGCTCAAGGTCACTGTCTCGCAGTGTTGCCACTTGCTCATGTCTTGCAATACGCACTTCAAAAATTCCCGTTTTTTGGGTCACCCTGAACATATATATATATATTTTTTGGGGGGGTCACCCTGTATATATATATATATATATATATATATATATATATATATAAATATATATATATATATGTTGTAGTCCAAGAAAAGAAATTCGACAGATTAAAACCAACAAAAATATTTTAGATCAATTGAAGGGTGATGAGAAAATATATTTTTCTTCTTTGTATGCAGCGTCCCCTCAGGCTATCATTCATGGCTCTCCACAACTTCTTGTCCTTTGTAGATCTTCATATAATTTTTCTTTTTTTATTTCTCCTAAACCCTGTTCAGACATACATTTACTTAAACACATTAAGTATGCTATGCTTTGTTTTTCAGTCTCGTTTGCCCTCTCGCTGTCCCGGTGTGTATCAGATTTTCTAAACCCTCCTTTCTCATTATGTATCCCAAAAACCTCAACTCTCTCTTCCTGGTGTTAGTTATAACTTTAATTTCTGTTTCCGTCGTAAAGATGTTAATAATCGTAATTTTCGGACAAGCCTGTGTCCTTTTTCCTCGAGAAATAAAATGAAATTTGACTTTTTGGAAGGAATTTTTTTTTGTTTTTTTTCCTATATGCTATATCTCTATCTATAAGAAGCAGGATGTGTGTGTGTGTGTGTGTGTGTGTGTGTGTGTGTGTGTGTGTGTGTGTGTGTGTGTGTGTGTAGCGAATGCACGGCCGCAATTTTCGACGGATTTGCACCAAAATTTCCATGCACATGCTCCAAGTCAGTGGAAAGGCCAAGACCGACTTTGCATTTCCTAACTACAATTGATAGTGAAAATAATAGATTTTTTCATGCTTCTACAGCAGTTTTCATGTAGTTTGCGGACATTTTCTACTGGCCAGAGTGAGAGCCTATAGCTAGCTGCCACGAATAGGCAGGAAGATTCTATTGGCCAGCGTGAGAGCCAACAGCTGATTGACACGAATGTTAACTAGCATGCTAGCATGCAAAAAATCGATAGCTGCATTCAGTCAAAAGTGGGAAAAATTTAAATCTGCATGGCACTTTACTCCAATTGGCTCATTCGCTTGCTTAAACTCAACGTTGATTCTGATTCCGCAGAACTGGGTTGCGTGTGAAAAAGTATTTGTTGTTAACATTATTTTTTCATTCGGTTTTTCAAGTTACGAGTCCTTTTTTAAAGCTGATCATTTTGTGTTCATTTTGTTTAGTTCTTTTTTCGTAACAGATTTAATGTTTAGTATAGAGCTTAGAAAAACTTCGCAGTAAAGTAAGCCATGTAGCAACATCAGCACGGCAAAGGGCACTCCTTTAAAGGCAAGGAAGGGCAAAAATATGTTAAGTCAAGTGATAGCGATTGCTGTATGAGTCGTACGATTTTTGAATCAAGCACGGGCAACGCCGGGTCATGCTGCTGATAAAGTGTAGATGTATGTCATTTGTTCTATTCATAATGGTGATTAAAACACCGTTGCCTACTTCTTTGATGATAATGTCTTTGTCTCTGTAGAAATTTGACAGCATCGCGTTCTGGTTTACTAAGATTGTTGTCATTATTTTGATGGCGGATGTTCTGTACAAATTTATCCAGGTGGTGTCTGGCCCAATTAATACATGAATCAATCTGGCGATTCCATCTATTTTGATAGAGCATACGGCATTCCTTTTCGTGCTAATACCGCTGGAAAAAGGTATAAATACATCTTATCTCCTTTTCTGCTATTTGTTAAATAGCACGATAGAAAAAGCTCTCTAGGAGAAAGAGAAGGTATACTCTAAAACCAGTCTAGGGAGGGATGGGTTCCGTCAGGATATCATGAAATAAGACACGCCTATACTTCTACGACTGCAATACATGTGGTTTCTTAACGCTCATAATGGATTACGGAGTTCGTGGCGGGACATGACTATGCAAAGATTCAGTGTCTGTTTTGAAGCGCCGATGATTTAAAAATTGTCAAGCATTTACTATAATCGTCATTGGAATCGTTCTTTTATCAGAATACATAATTTCGCTGAAATTTAGAGACATGTCATAAAGCATCGTTCATCATTATCATCATCATAATTGTGTCGAGCCTGCTTGGATTTGTTTTGTTTACATGGCTCCATTTCCCATGCAACAGGAGAACGCGCATCTTGTTAAACAGCGCGACTTACGATAGAGGTTGAATGACTTGATATCGATAAAGCCAAAAATCTATGGCAAATCATTCGATAGTGAATTCGATTATGTTTGCCAATCATATAATGGTTATACTAATTCCTTTTTAGGAATAAGTTGATCCTAGAAGTGTTGGCATTTTCAGCCTCGTGTAGAATTCGCCATTGGTCGTATTTTTTCAGTCATTTCACCAAAAGCAAACCGTTAAAGTCACTAAGATACAAGGAGCTACTGAGGGTGAAGGAATCTGAAAGAAAAAAAAACAGTAAGAAGAGAGAACAATAAATGAACAAAATATTTTTTTATAATTTATATATCGTTATCCCACACTGTCGACATAAAAAATAATCTGCAAAAACTTTTCTCACCTTGACATACTTCTTTCCCGAAAATTGTTCTTGATAAATAAATACGCTTAACGGGTAGAGATTCCGACTGACGCGAAATCAGTCGGGTTTCGATCGTAGCTAGAGGCAACCGGACGTCTAGCCACACTGATGAGCTGTGAAACAGCGAAACAGTCTGTCTGTGGATGACAAAAATAGTAGCTCCTGAAATTAATTTCGGTTGAGCCCTCTGGTTTGGGGTGTGAATTTGTAAACAGTGACTATTTATGCTAATACGGCACGACTCTTCGACAGAATTGAGTCACTCTCAGTCACTGTGTGTTTATCCGAATCTAAAAATAAACACGCTAAAATTTACCTCCATCCCGTACCGTACGCTGATGGCTTAACGGGTAGAGATTCCGACTGACGCAAAATCAGTCGGGTTTCGATCGTAGCTAGAGGCAACCGGACGTCTAGCCACACTGATGAGCTGTGAAACAGCGAAACAGTCTGTCTGTGGATGACAAAAATATATATATATATATATATTTACGAATGTCATGATAAGGAAAATAATATATAAATTCTAATTCAAAAGAGGGTTTAATACCGATAGTAGAGCAATAATTATTTAATATAATTTTTTCATAAATAAAAATACAATTACAATTACAAACTGATTTTGTCTAATTGTTTTTGTCTATGTGAAAAATTTTTATATATATATACAGAAAAAAAAATATCCCTTCGCTACATAAGAGTTCTCATGTTTCAAAAACAAGAGCCTAAAACCTCAATATAATTATTTAAATTAAATTGAATTAAAGTATCAAGCCCTGTTTCATCCTCAAGCGAAAATTTAGGAATAACCAATCTTGAAATTTACACATCTTTATAAGCATATTCATTCGCAGAATTAATTACTATGAAAACGGCTCTTGTTTTTGAAACATGACAACTCTTATGTAGCGAAGGAATCATATTTTTGTATATAATTATAGTATATATATATATATATATATATATATATATATATATATATATATATATATATATAGTATTAAGGAGAGAGAACAACAAAAAACACGATTTATGCCTGAATTCCTGGGATGAAGAGTTATTATTTACGCTATTCATATTGTTCTCATCTTGTTATTATGACAACATTTCGGACGTTCTACCCTCCGGCCTTCCTCAGATGTATATCGATCCGGGTAACGGACAGGGTATTGTGGATTATTTAATCTATGGAGGTGAACTGTTTTAGTTCCTCTGCTCAAGTCTATTGATATTGTCCAGTTTTTATTTTATTGGGAATATGAACGTTGCCGATTATTTTAGTGCATGAACTCGACTCCTCTGTTGAATCAATTCGGACGTTATACGGCATCCCCTGGATTCTTGCGAATATCTATGTATAATTATCTTGATAACCACGATTTATTATAAATTTAATTCGCTTATTGGCGTCGAGGAATGCTTCAGTTTCTTTCTAACATCAGAATATTCCATTAGGAAGAAAAACATATTCAGTTGCGTGACCAATAAATATATAGCGACACCTTCTTTTTTGTATTATATAATGAAGATAATTTTACTCGGAGGGCAGATTAATTGATTTTGATGTATCAGTTTAGCGACATATCAACCCCTTATGCATTATTTAATACCAAAATTTAATTTTCTTGGGGGCTTGGAAGTAATAAAAATGTTATTCTACTTTCACAATTGAATACATGGTAGATGATACTCAGCTTTTGTGTGAACATAATTACTAGAGGCGGTGTTATGTGTGTTTTATGTTGTAGTTTTGTTAAAGTTATATTATTGAATACAGTTTGATTTAAGAAATTGTAGGATATTATACGGATTAACGTTATGAAAATGTTCGTTCATATTGGTTTTTTGGTAGTATTTTAAACTGATTTGGATGAAGTCGCTACAATTTATTAGTATGCGCGTATTGTTGGTAATTTCACTACAGATATATATTGTTGGTATTTTTTTATAAAAATGTATTGCTGGTATTTTTAATATAAAATCTCTTTTATGCTGTCATGGTGTTTTGTTTTTGTTGAGTCTTGACTCAATGTTGAATCTCGCCTATTGCATGGAATAATAATGCAACACAAAATGTACTTGGAACAAGAATGTATTATAACAAGAAAGTGTACACAATAAGTACATATAGTATTTCTGTATATTTCTGGGAAGACGTTCCTGGAGAATGTGTTGACTAGTCGCAGTCCATCAGAGTCTCTAGTTGGATCTCGTGATTCCTTCCTCTCGTCTTCCGGTATCAACCATTATTTATATAGTTGGTAGTCACCTATGCAGATTAGGTGGATCCCACCACAACAGTTTTGTGGTTCCCTATATACATATAGAAATTCAGCAGCCCTGTTTTTATTTCTCACACAATTTCTTTGTCTGCTAGTACTTTCTTTAGCTTTTGAAATGCATGTTTGCTCTGATCTGTCCGATAAGGTCAAAATGGCAGCTGATATCGAAAACGTCTGTTGTTAATTGGAGCAAAGAATGGGTCGTTAATTTTAACGCCTTCAAAACTAATCTGCTCTCTATTAATCATCTGAGTGACCCCCCCCCCCTGCCTTCAGTCGGCATGGCTGATGTTGACCTCCGAATCAGTTACTCGCTCTGCCTTCTCGGGCTAACTTTCCCGGTTGACATGAAGTAGAACGACTATATGGAAACCATTGCTAAGAAAGTTGGTTCACTCTATCGTGCCAGACGGTCTTTCTGTCCAGAATCTATCTTACATATCTATACGTCCACCATTCGCCCATGCATACAATATTGCTTCCATATATGGTCCGGTGACCCTGCTAGTTATCTAGAGCTTCTTGGTAAATTCCAACGAAGAATTAACAATATTATTGGCTCCGATCTAGCGTCACGGATTCAGCCACATTGTTACCAGCGTAAGTTTGCCTCTCTTTGCCTTTTCTATAAATTCTTTCCTGATAATTGCTCGGGTGAGCTCATCGCTGAGGTGTCTAGACACTTCGAATTTACGTGCAGTACTAGACTATCTTATTCAAGTCTCCCTGTGAAAGTCACGGGTATACACAATAATCTGGGACGAGCATCAGAGGTCTGGACTTCCTTTTGCGGCAACCGGACCTCATTTTTCCATGTTTTAGATTCATATGAGAATTTATATAAAGATAATTCATCAGTGTCACGATTCCACGCCCAATCCTACTCAGTTCGCCTCGTTTCAGACCACATTTCAGGTCAGGACAGTAGAGTCTTGTATTATATTTATCATATGATTCATCCATTCTACTCGTGTTGATAGATTTTTATATTTTATTTTGTTTAAGAAACGAAAGTAAATTTGTTTCCAATATTTTCATCAGAATTATTACATTACCCTGTCTAGACAATACGTTCTCCTAACACACTTTCTTGGGCGAACGTTCGAGGCTGACATGAAATGAAAAGACTATAATGAATCTATTGCTAGGACAGCTGGCAGAAAGTTGGTTTACTGTGTCGGGATAAACGGTTTTTCTCTCCAGAATCTATCTTACATATATATAAGTCTACCATTCGCCCATGCTTAGAATATCGCTGCCGCATATGCTCCGTTGCTCCAGCTATTTCTCTAGAGCTCCTTGATAAAACCTAAAAAAACGATCAACAATATTATAGACCCCGATCTGATGACTCGGCTTCAGTCACTATCCCGCCGCCGTAAGTTTTTCTCCCTTTGACTTTTCAATAAATACTTTCATGGTAATTTTACGGATGAATTGTTTGCATTTTGAATTTAAGCGTAATAGCTACAATGTCACAAAAATCAATAGTCGACCTGGCTAGATATAGCCGTAAGTTCTTTGCTAACCGTTATTTCCTCGCACTTCCGGTTCCGATTCCATGCTTTCCAGTTAAATTTAATCTTCGAAACTTTTATGCAATATCAATCGCTATCTATTGTCTCCCTGGTTAATCTTCTGTTCTCGCTACTTAGAAATTCTTCCTGTTTCTAGTGGCTTTACTGCCTTACTTGAAGTGAAGTCGTTTAAACAAGAAGAAAAAAAAACTGATGTGTGTTCAGATTTCGGTGTTACATTTTCAATCCTCAGGGGAAACACTTCCCAAATATTTAAACTTCCGTATTTGTTTAATGTTGACATTTCCAATTCGTAGATCGTATCTTCGGCTTTTTCTCTGGCTGACAACCAACCATACATTTTTGTGTTCTTACAGGTGAAGGCTTGTACGATTTATCCACTCTATTTTACTACCTCGTCAAGGGTGCCGTGCAGTTTATTTTTTAGCATCCCAATACTATTTTCTTATCAATGTTTAATTTTGTACAATTCTGTGCAAAAAGTGGATCAAAGAGCCTACTCAGCTTCATACATATTTTCAGAAAATCTCAACTTTTAATTTTTCAATTACATCCAAGTGGGCGTTACAGTCCACCCATGTACAAGTCTTTTTCCAGCGCGTGACCAAGTCAAGTTTTCCCGCTCTTTCTCCAGGAGCCTGTCACGTGGTTACATTAATTATAAATACCAGACACGAGTTCTCTCTCTCTCTCTCTCTCTCTCTCTCTCTCTCTCTCTCTCTCTCTCTCTCTCTCTCTCTCTCACTTGATTTCATTCACCTACGGAAATGTAACCTTAAAGGATTCGCATCTTGACCATGTGCGGCCATACGCTTATGAAAACTTATTCACATATGCACGTACATACGAAATTTTCCAAACTATATTACAAACAAACGAAACATTTCCCAACCAGCAACAAGAACTTTTCTCTTCAAAGATACTCTGATTAAGCTTTTGCACACATCTTTACAGAACAAAATTGTAATATTCTGCATATAAAAATATATAAGTCGTCCCTAAAGCTATCCTTTTTGTCGTAATTGAATATCGTTATTTTTATTTAAATTTATGTTTGTCGATATTGCATTTATTATTTACATTGAAACATTTTAAACATTCATGAACCCTTCTTAGATCCACTACAATTTTCTGTCTCTTCCACCATCACAATGTCATCTGCGTATCTTATATGGTTAAGATTATGCCACCTAATAATAAGTCCTGGTAAGGTTTGACGCTCCCTGAAGACAGCGTCGCTGTAGAGGTTAGACAGATCTGGAGAGAAGTTGCATCCTTGTCTTACGCCCCTTTATATTTTTGTGTACCTTTTGAATAGCATTCTCTATCCGTATGCACGAGATGTATTCTCAGTTGAAGTTCTGTTTTATTCTAACATATTTCCGAATAGATTTTGTTTTCCTAATAGTTCAAATAAATCCTTGTGTCGTTTTTTTTTGTCAAATAGTTTATCGTAATCTATAAAAGATAAGTGTACATCCTTCTGAACGTACACGTCCCGAATGAACACGGCATATAAAAGAAGTATCTATTTTTATTTTTTGCTGCAAAGGATTAAATGTCATCAACTCCTATCTATCTATCTATCTATCTATCTATCTATCTATCTATCTATCTATCCTTGTCTGTCCACTATCTATCTATCTATCTATCTATCTATCTATCTATCTATCTATCTATCTATCCTTGTCTGTCCACTATCTATCTATCTATCCTTGTCTGTCCACTATCTATCTATCTATCTATCCTTGTCTGTCCACTATCTATCTATCCTTGTCTGTCCACTATCTATCTATCCTTGTCTGTCCACTATCTATCTATCTATCTATCTATCTATCTATCTATCTATCTATCCTTGTCTGTCCACTATCTATCTATCCTTGTCTGTCCACTATATATCTATCCTTGTCTGTCCACTATCTATCTATCTATCTATCCTTGTCTGTCCACTATCTATCTATCTATATCTATTACCTATCTGTGATATTTCGAATTTTCTTTTTATCATCTTGTTTTTCAACCAGCAAACGAGAGGTAGTCGTGGAGAGCAATGATCACCCATGTCCAGAATAGACACGTCGCATAAAAGAAGAAGGAATGTCTATTGCTTTTCACTGGTGATCAAGTTAAAATGTCCTCTCAATTCCAACTCTCTCTTCAGTATTCTTTCCGATTTTAGAAATATTTTTGTTTGAATATTTTTCAACATTTCCCCGGGTGGTTTTTTTAAGAAAGATTGTACCAACCATTCCAGAACTGTTCCAAATACAAATGCGCCAATAATTAATACGGACATCACCTACATGTTTTACAATCATTGTCATGCACCTCTGTCTATTTTTGCGTACATTTTGTATAATATTTTCTACCCGTATGCAGGTGGTCTATTCTCAGTTTAAGTTCTAGACTATTCTAACATTCTTTCCGAATAGATTTAGCTTTCCCAACAGTTCAAATAGATCCTTGTGCCATGTTTTCTCAAATACTTTTGCGTAATCTATAAAAATATAAGTATACACCCTTTTGCATTTTATTATTCCCTTCGTCAAATCATAAAAATGCAAGAAATACTTATTTGACGAAGGAATAATATTCAAAACCCAACAAAAATTTCTAATAGTAATATTATCCTCAATATTTCTCCCAATTTCGGATAAACTAATATTCCTGCAGTCCTTCGCATTATGTTATCAATTGAACCTGGGTAGAAAAACGCTTTAAATTCCATGAAGCAAAATGCATCTATCTACCCACCGTCTTACTAAAAAAAAAAATGGCGTACATAGACATTATTTCATGCTAACAAACTCATACGCATGCGCAGAGGCGTACATACACGCTTCATGACGTATCTCAGCAGTCGGGCGTTGCCACTGGCAACGAATCGGTGGCATTACGTCCGCCCTGGTAAATAACGTCGCTAAGAAAATGGCGTGGCGGGGGTGCGAGGGAAATTGAACGATATTTTCGATAATCCGCTGCATTCTGGTCTCTCGTACGCCCGTTCGCTGACGCACATCTCTCGCTTGCTCAGGCGATCGATCGATCGATCTATCTGAGTGCAAAACGCGCGAATCGCAGTGAGCGGATTAATCGATGTCTTCTTCGTGCTTACTTCAGTCTTTGTCTCCATCTTCGTCTCCGCTCGTTGTAGGTCGATTACTTAGGGATTTCTTTTCTTTTTTTTCTATTCTTTTCTTTACTTATCCCTTTTGTTTGACCCTATCTCTTTTCAACTCGAGATAGCCGAGGCTTTCTCAGTAATCATTTCTCGTTGTCGACTCTCACGCGAGCGTAAAGAAGAAGAAGAAGCAGAAGCAATTATGGCTGTTGTTCGCCAATTTTATTGACTCGAATCAATTATCGACGATATTTATTCAAAATGGTCACTTCGTTTACTTATGTATGACAAATAGGTTATTCGTGATTGCTCATTATATTTACGTAAAAGACGAATAGTAAAATTAAAACATTACCAGTAGTCAGTCAGTCGCGTTTAGGAGTTCGCGTGTAGCTGTCTACCTATCCTTCTGTGATAGGATAAAGTGCAAATAGAAAACGTTTATCAATCTCACATGTTTCACTTTTATTAAAGCTTCATCAGAGAATGAGATATGAAGACCAAAGAAATAAAGTTTGGCATTTTTATTTTTGTGTTGTTTGATTTTAATTGGTTAATCAAGTTTCATGTGCATTTAAATCTTGTTACACAACGTCAGTATTATTCATGGCGTTCCGAATTCAAGGAGCGATGACACGTCCTTTCAAAAAAAAATTAACGTACTCCAAACCTAACTGAAAAAAATGTAAATATTGCTTTATGTATGTAAGTGCATGATAATTTTACTCCCTATGGGATTCAAATGATTAAGTATGTTCGTAAGTGTGTGTGTGTGTGTGTGTGTGTGTGTGTGTGTGTGTGTGTAGTAGTAGTAGTAGTAGTAGTATTAGTAGTAGTAGTAGTAGTAGTAGTAGTAGATATTATTTATGTTTTGTGGTTGTCCGCATGTTGATTTAGGGTCGTTTTTTTTTTTTTTTTTTTTTTTTTACCTAAACATCGTTTGTTTTTGATAAATATACGTTAAATTCAATAAAGGTTGGTGATATAATATAGTGTTTTCGACGTGAGTTAATTATAGTTGGTAAAATATTTATAAGTATTCCTCGAAGTATTTTCAACAAAAAGAATTATGCTCTTTTTTTGAAAATTACGGCGGCATCTGTAAAATTTATAACAATGGCTTTTAGATTTCGAAATGTCTCGCCAATGTAAATGTTTTTACATTCCAAGAGATTTTTTTTTTAAATACCGGCATCTGAAGTCGTGTTGGACATATTTTTCTTCCTAAGTGGCCAAACAATTGAAAAGACTGACATTTATATTACTAATCCTGACAAAGTTGCGGGCGTCGTAATATTAAATTATTCCGACTATGTCAACAAAATGCTATTAATCCTAAATAATAGTAGCAAATTTCTGAAAATACCGAAGTTCGATTACAGAAGAGATTGCCTGAACTTCATAAAAGTAAATTTCTATTGAAAGAGTTTATAATAATACTCGTCCTGTAGGCTCCCAACGTCCTCGGGTGTATGGGTTGCCGAAAATTCATGAATCTGACGTTCCACTAAGGCCGATTTCGTTCCATGGTGGGATCAGCCCAATATAATTTGGCTAAGTGGCTTAATGAAGTTCTAGAACGTGTGTTAATTTTTTATTCTGAATATTGTGTGCCTGAATCTTTTCAGTTTGCTGAGTTATATGAGCAAACTGAAACCAAATTTCAATACTAAGATTTTTGTATCGTTCGATATGATTAGTCTATTCACTAATGTTTCACTGGATGAAACAATTGAGATCTATGCGAACTTTTTGTATCGTAGCCCTGTAACGTCTCCATCTTTCCATGAGAGTGTTTTTGTCGAGTCGATGGGGATGGCTACGAAGTCTGTCTCCTACAGCTTTGACAACTGCATGTATCAGCAGATAGATGTAGCAGCGATGGATAGTTCTTTGGGTCCTCTGTTGGCCAACATTTTTGTTGCCTTTCATGAAAAACAGCTATTTAATAAGATTAATAAGCCCTATTGCTATTTCCGCTATGTAGATGACACCTTCACGTCTTTTTCATCTTTAGGTAAAGCGGAGGAGTCTTTCTCTCAGCTTAATAATCTTCATCCTTTTTTTTAAATATACAATGGAGATAGAAGAGAAAGATCAGATGGAGAACACCTGTAAGTTATCTTACCAGTGTTTATCGTAAACCCACTTTTTGTGGGATTTAGTTAACCTAGGATTCGTTTGCACCCAGATCCAGAAAGATTAATCTTATTAGGACCCTTACTCATCGTGCATTGATGTTGTGTTTTGAATGTAGACTCGACGCCGAGCTGAAGAAACTTAAATAACTTTTATTCATGAAGGTTTACTCTGAATATGTTTTGACAGCTACCATTAAACAAACGATCAATAAGTTAAATGAGTCTCATAGATTTGGTCACTCTAAGTGTCCTGTCTATTTGAGACTCCTCGGGTACCTAGGGTGGTGTAATGGTTAGCAAGCTTGTCTTGCTAGAACAGTTACGACCAAGTAGTGAGTTCGATCCTCGCTGGGTGCCCCCTACTTCCGGCCTTGTGCCACATCTAAGCTGCGCTTGGAACATCACTATTTGAGATTCCTGTGGGTTGGTACAGGGAGTCAAACAGACAGAATTGTTAATTCAATTAAACGGTGTATTTTTACTACAAAAAAGGCTTTTCCCCCTCACCGCAAGAATGGTTTGCCCACCTGTCAACAAAGTTCTGTTATATACCAATATAAATGTCGATGTGAGATCGACTATGTGGGAAACACCATTCAGCGGTTAGAGGTGAGGATCGCCCAGCATGTTCCATGCAAGGTGCGAAGACATGAACCTCTTACATCCGGGTGTTCGCAAACTCATGAATCTGCGATTGGAGAGCATCTATTAAATTCTGTTGCTTTTAGGACAGATTATTCTCCTGACTTATTTCCTGTCATACACAGGGCTAGGACGATAATCCCCTTAGACATCTTGGAGTCTATTGTCATTAATGTGCAGCATCCTGACCTGTGTAGGCAATGGGAGATGAAATTTAGGTTGGCCCTACTCGGGGAATGCACTGCCTGACTGGGAACATATTTAGTCATAATTTTTTTTTCTTTTCTTCCCTCATATGACTATTGGGTAATTTATCTTAATAAAGTTGTTGATAATAATTTTCTTATCAGCATCTCTGTTTTAGTTTGCCGATGATTCTATTTCTGAGGAAGTGTCTGCCGAAAGGAGCCTAAAATCCTTTTTTGTTTTAAACGAGATACTTTTGTATTTATTTTAATAATATTTGCATTTCAATGACATATTCACAACGTTTCGGCCGTTCTACGCTCCGGCCTTCTTCAGGTGATTGAAATTTCGAACCGAACCCTTTATTTCGTCTACGGAGTAGACTGTTCTATTTCCACGTGCCATGCCTCCTCCCGATGTCTCAGTTATTTCCCTTTAACTCATCTCTCCAAACCTAATATTGATCTCACAACTCTTTGGGTTTAGTCACTGGATCTAACCAACGTCATTATCCGCTGAGACATGTGTCCTTGAGGGCATCTGTGTATGAATTTGTGGGACTTATAACACTAATGTCTTATAACACTAATGACTTATAACACTAATGTCTCAACCAAATTATTTTACCAGTGCTCATATTGCAATTTTTATGTTATTATTTTAATTTTTTTTACCAGAACTTATATTGCAATTTTTATGTTATTATTTCATCTTTTTACCAGAGCTTATATTGCAATTTTTATGTTATTATTACATCTTTTTACCAGAGCTCATATTGCAATTTTTGTTATTATTTCATCTTTTTACCAGAGCTTATATTTCAATTTTTATGTTATTATTACATTTTTTTACCAGAGCTTATACTGCAGTTTTTATGTTATTATTATACCACCTTTTTACCAGTGCTTATATTGCAATTTTTGTTATTATGTTATCTTTTTACCAGAGCTCATATTGCAATTTTGATGTTATTATTTCATCTTTTTACCAGAGTTTATATTGCAATTTTTGTTGTTATTCATTGCTTTTCTCAAGCATTCCTTATTACTGCTTTACTGCCTTACTTGAAATGAAGTCGTTTAAAAAAAAAAACTGATGTGTGTTCAGATTTCGGTGTCACATTTTCAATCCTCAGTGAAAACACTTCCCATATATTTAAACATCTGTATTTGTTTAATGTTGACATTTCCAATTGTATTCGAAATTCCAGTCACCTGAAGAAGGCCGGAGCGTACAACGGTCGAAGCGTTGTGAATATGGCAATGAAGCTGAGGATAACAGAATAATGTAAATAATGTAAGTGTTTTTTTCAATGTATTTCTCTTCTTAATCTCGGTATTTATTCTGGGCAACATATGCTCTGAGACAGAATACTATTACTATTTCGGGCTATATCTTTGACTGTGGCGGGAACAACAAATTAATTAAATCCCTATATCTAAAATTTCGCATTATATATGTCAGTCAATCCATACATGCCGATGTTAGTCTGTTCAGATGTTCTAGTCTATCCATCTGCGTGTCGTTTAAACTGTTAACTAATATTTATAAATCGATTTTAGCCCGCCCAGATTCAGCGCAAATAATTCTATCAAATGATAGGAAAACAAATTTAAGGTTATTATGTTGCGCCAATCTTTAAACGGTGAGAGACATGGAAATTAGAATTCTTATTCCTCTTTGAATTTGTGTGTGTGTGTGTGTGTGTGTGTGTTTGTGTGTGTGTGTGTGTGCAATCTATTTGGTTGTCAGTCTTTCTCAGTCTGTTTATGTCTGTCTGTCTATCTATCTATCTATCTATCTGCCTTGGTATGTTCATATATCTATCTGTTGCAATCTGTTCATAATCTATCTCAGTCCGTTTATCTATCTATTTATCCTGGCATCTTGTTTTTATGGGTCGTTTTTTCATCCTCTTGATTTTCCAACAAGCAAAAGACAGGAAGGTGTAGAGGGCCACAATATCCATATCCAAAATGGACGGCACGCAAAAAAGTAGTATATATATACATATATATATATATATATATATATATATATATATATATATATATATATATATATATATATATATATGAAGAAATATAGTCTTAAAGTGTGCTATATTTATGGGATAAAGTGCTCAATATCAGAGATAGAGCGTGTGTAAATATAAAAGTGAACATAGAAGTCAACACAGTCTGTTTCATGCTAGATGCCTGACGATTTCATCTAGCATGAAACAGACTGTCGCCTCTAAGTGTTGACTTCTATGTTCACTTCCATATATATATATATATATATATATATATATATATATATATATATATATATATATATATATCGATCCCGGCTTGAGGCAATCGGATGTCTAGCCACACTGATGAGCTGTGAAACAGCGAAATAGTCTGTCTGTGGATGACAATATATACATCCTCCTGAAAAAAATTATTTCAGTCGAGCTCTTGGGGAGAAAGGGAATTTGTAAACAGTTACTATTAGCAAGACTCTTCGTTAAAACGAATCGAGTTCTCACAGGTAACTGGCGTGTTTATCTAAAAATAAATACGTCTAAATTCCCCATCATTCCTGCCGTGCGCCAATGGCTTATGTTTCTCAGCTCATTAATGTCGATTGTCTAGCCCCAGTGATGAGCTGTGAAACAGTGAAACACTCTGTTTGTTGATGACAATATATATATATATATATATATATATATATATATATATATATAGAGAGAGAGAGAGAGAGAGAGAGAGAGAGAGAGAGATAGATAGATATAGATATATAGTGAACATAAACTAAATAACGGGATATTAGCAACTATATATGTGTGTAATAACGTACATATACAGATGAACAAGTAAACATTTATTTATTTTAGGTGTAAACAAAAGAGTGCTCAATATAGTTAAACAGAGCTACAAAGTATATATTAATAGATACACAGTTCATTTGCAGTTTGTGCCTGATGAGTTGGGTAACCATCAAACTTTGAGTTGCATTACAAAGGTAGGTATATGTGCTGACTGATTTTATTAGTATGGTGTTCTTTACTCTTTATCATGTCACGTAATGTGCGTGAGATGACAAAACGATGTCAGGGAAGTCATTGATTTTCATTTGGCAAATGGAAAACCAATTGACAATTCATTTGTCTAACATCCAGTAAGAGTAGTAAAGAGTTATTCTTAACCATTATAAAACGAAATATGCTTACAAAATCCCGATATCACATACGAAAGAAACTGAGAGACTTCCACCAAACGAATCATTCAACCTATTTTGGCATCTCATTAAACGTGCCATTTGGGACAAACAGTATAAGAAACTGTTTTCCAGAAAGTGCTATTTACGGACAAATTTAAGGTGTGTCAGTTGAAGGGATGGGTGAACCCTAAGGGAGAAACACAAGCGATTTTTTTTTTTACATTAGGGTTCAATCTGTAAAAGGCCCGGGAGCCACCAGAGGAAGAGGGATACGTTAGAAGTCAGTTTATACGGATATGAGAACAAGATAACGGTTAACCCTAGACTCGAACCGGTTAAGATTATAATGATCAGGAAAACTTCCGTTTGGGAGTCGGTTAGCGGGAAGAAGCTGTCCGAGTGGAACTTATTTCTCGCCGATGGAATATGGAGGGAATGTGGCTGGTTTGCTATTATGTAAGTGGCATGGCGGGTCCTAGCCGTGAAGATTAGAACTGAGTTGAATGGAACCTGGAAGATAGACGATGTTGTTATATTAAATCATTTCACCCCAAAGAAGGCGAGAAGGGGAAAGCAACAATTTAAAAAACTTAATCCCAGTGTGTATTTACAATATGATTAAGTTATTTGCAAGAAGCTAAATAAAATAGTGTTAGTAATAAAATACAATCTTTACCATAACGAAGATCTCATCCAAACAATTACTGTGAAAGTATTTATAGAAAAGGGCACAGGGAAGCAAATTTATATTAGTGGGCAAGTAACTGAAGCTGAGATACCAGGTCAGGACATCATTTAAAATATACACTATTTACATTATTCGGACTATTGTCCTCATCTTTGTCGCCATATTTATTACAACGTTTCGGCCATTGTAACGCTCCGGCCTTCTTCAGGTGGTTTGAATGTCGAACTAAACCCTTTATTTCGCTCACTGGGATAGACTGTTCTAGTTCCACGTACCATGTCTAATGGATGTCAGTTATCAGTTATCTCCTGTTAATTCCCCTCTCCAAGTTCTCTTAAGCAGGTATTGAACTCACACTTTTTGGGAACTGTCACTGGATCTAACTAACGCTTTTATTCAGTGTGCCATGTGTCCTTGAGGACAGAAGGCACAGTAGATAAAAGCGTTAATTAGATCCAGTGACAGTACGCAAAGAGTGTGAGTTCAATACCTGGTTAAGGCAGTGGAGAACTTCGAAAATGGAAGTGCGTGAGAAGAAAATGTTAGAAGGGGATTTACGCTACATTTGCAAGACTAATACGATTACACCTGGCTGCCAATGTAGAACCCCGCTGAATTTCATAAGTCGAGGTACGAAAGGGATATTTATTTTGCATTAAAATACAAAAATGTGGTACAAGGCCTAAAGGAGGCATGGAGGAATGATGGTCTTCTTTTGTTTTATAATTAAACTTAGCTAGCCACAAACACTAGCGCAAACGTACCACAATGTTCCTTACAGGAAAACAACACATTCTTACATACCATTCTTACCACATCCACCATAATACCTCAAAATACCCATGAAGTCCTAGCTAGTCCCCATATATACATTTTTGTCTTTGGGGAGAGGGGAATAAAACAACAATTTAAAAATCTAAACACCACTGTGTATTTACAATAGCTGAAAAGCTATTTGCATTAGTTAGCTGGAGGAAATTAATGCGGGACTTAAATAACCAAAACACTCATGAGTCCTTCCTCTCATTCAAACACACAATACGAAAATCCCACTCAAAATGCAAAAGGCGTCCCGCATCAATCAGAGAAGGGACATCTCTGACCACCTAACGGGGGGGTATTAAACTAAAGTAAATGAGAACAAATGCCATGGAAATATTTATAGAAAATGCACAGGAAACTACGTTACGACGATGGAAAATTAATTGAAATCGAAATGACAGGTCAAGACAGACAATATTGCAGATACGTCTTAGGATTTGGTTCAGATTTTAAGATACATAACAAATTTACCCGAGTACAGGTAGCAACAATATTCAATGCACGGACGAATGGTGCAAGACAGATTAATATTTGTTTGCAAAGTAATTACCCTTACCAAATTCTCAAATCATCTTCTGTTAATAGTAGGTTGTTTCAAGTCATTTTTGCGCCAAAACTTAATCTTCATGGCGCTATCCTGTGACAACCTTCAGAAAAGTCAATTTTGCAGTTCTCTACAGGGAAGGATGAATGTATATAGCGACACTTGTCTAAAAAATGTTTTCAACGTTTCAATTTATTGTTGTTATAGTCGACCAGCAGAGGCAACATTTCATATAGTTTACTTACTTCATCCAGAAAGGCCAAGATATACGAAGGTGGCATGGAAATTTCATATGCTGACTATTTATTCGGAGTTATGCTAGATCTGTGAAATATTGCATGTGTTTATTTCAACATTTCTCATTAATAACTGCAATCTTTCCACACGGGAAACTGAGATGTGAATGTTCGAAGATATCTGCTCATTCTGTTGGTCAAAAAAAGTCATCAACTGCAGAGACGATGTCACCATCACTGGGATACGGATTTAATAATAATGATAATAATAATAATAATAATATGCAGATTCTGTGATAAATATCCAGAAACCATTGATCATCTTGTATCAGGTTGCACGATATTGGCACCCACTGAATATAAAAACCGGCATGACAGAGTGGGCCAATATCTGCACTGGAAAATTTGCAACTCCTATGGGAAGGAAACTGGAAGAAACTGGTACGAACACCACCCAGACCCGGTTACGGAGATAGGACCTGTTACAATTCTATGGGTCTACACAATACACACTGACAGAACAATCAAAGCCAACTGCCCAGACATTGTTATTAAAGATCACAAACAAAAAAATGCTTCCTTATTGATATGGCAGTCCCTGCAGACGGCAATGTATCTTTGAAGATATTCGAAAAGCTGTCAAAATACAAGGATCTTGATATAGAAATCTAAAAAATGTGGCACATGGGAACATCAACAATCCCTGTTGTAGTTGGAGCCTTAGGATTGGTTGGAAAAGATTCCAGTAGACTAATTGAAGGGATCCCTGGAAGTCCATGCATCAAAGAGATACAAAAAAATTATTCTGACAAGTACAGCCCACACTTTACGAAGCGCTTTATCTACGTAATTTTTTTTTTTTTTTTTTGCAGTGGAAAGTGTCATGATACCATTTCTAACCTTAGGTCCCTGGGCGGGACCCGGAAAGAAATGTGTAAACGCCAGATATCAAAGAAAATAAGAAGAAGAAGAAGAAGAAGAAGAAGAAGAAGAAGAAGAAGAAGAAGAAGAAGAAGAAGAAGAAGAAGAAGAAGAAGAAGAAGAAGAAGAAGAAGAAGAAGAAGAAAGAAGAAGAAGAAGAAGAAGAAGAAGAAGGAGGAAGAGGAGGGGGACGATGATGATGATGATGATGATGATGATGATGATGATGATGTTGGTGATGTTGGTGATGATGATGATGATGATGATGATGATGATGATGATGATGATGATAATGATGATGAAACGACTGGGAACGGGTGGAGACGACATACTGAATGAGGTATATGATATGGATGAAAGAGTTTAAAAGTAAGAGGTGACGATTATAAGGGGGGAAATATAAAGACTGACCTTTGATTTGATGAGGTTAAGATTGTAGCGTTCAGAGAAATATTCAATCAGGAGCCTCTCCCACGAAGTAGCAGATTTTTCTTGGGGGGGGGGTGACTGTATAAATAAAACTTCCACCTTACAAATGAAATACAAAAGGAATGGGGTGATTTGTCGTTGTTGACGTATCATGGAAGGGTCTCAGCATAAATTTCTGAATTGCTGGAACTAAAGAGTGGACCCACCCTGAACATTTGCCATGGAAATGGCAATAGAGTAGCTATAAGTTTGTGAAGTTGAACTTGAAGGGAAAAAAAAGGTTATAGATTAAAATTAATTCTTCCCCGTGAAGATTATGCAAACAATTTTTACCTGTATCAGCGGTTGAAAGTGAAGATCGTATAGTTACATCCCAGTTACGGCAGCAGTGCTTCATTTAGAATCTGATCTGACTTTTGTAAAGATAAAATCAAAGTAGAGATCAGGTGTTTTCTGGAGGTCCGAGGTGAACTTGAGTTCAGCTTCATTGAGAATGCAGCCGTTCATCGTTACTGGGGAAAAACAAGGTTCTAATTGGTGAAGATATCACGAAGTCTAGCATGGTTTTTGAAGCATTGAATGTTACAAACCATTTGTCTTCCCCATTGAATTGTTACAGCAAGATCAGAAGCGATCTTTTATTTATTGTTTTTTTTTACAATTTCCAACAATCCTTTGTGCTTTCTCGAATATGGGTTTTACTACTTTGTCGATAAAAAACCTGCTATTTTTTTTAAATATAAATATAAAGTCTTTTTTTACTCGAGAGCCAGAATGAAAAGCCATACGGCCGTGACAATCCGGGTAAATAAAGGACCTATGAAGAAAAGAATCTTTATATTGACAACGCAAGATGTGCATTGATGCAAAACTGCGGACACTTTATTTGCAAGCGTTTATACACCTTTAGAGAAGACGTTTCTGTTTGCTATTGCAACAATTTGTAATGACAAGTTCTGCATGTTATTTTCTCACTGAATTAGTGGCTTATTTTTTATCATTATAGTCCGGCACACCTTAAAATTAACACAGTTTATTCTTCTATATATATCATCGACTCTCCCGTCGAATTCGACGTATGAGGGTCAAGCAGATCAGTTCCTAGAAACTGAGAGCCCGACGCCGGCACATGAGATTTTATTGTAGTGGTGAAGGATTCGTGCAGGATATGAAGGGACGAATACAGAGACCTGGTGCACTGAGTGCGACAAGGTCCCCAAACGACCCTCCGCAGGTTTTGAATTCAGAGTTGTCCTTCTTCTAGACCAGTTGCCATCCAAGGCTATAGAACCCAGTGTGTCCTGCTATTTACCCATAGTTGGAGGGAGAAGAAGAGGATTCACACCTTTCCCAAGAGTATTAGCACGTAAGTGAATGTAATGGATTCGACTGGAATTCGAACTCGGCTCTCCGATTCCTCAATCCAATCCGTTACTCCACCGTGCCTCCTCATATATATATATATATATTAGGTTATATATATATATATATATATATATATTAGGTTATATATATATATATATATTATATATATATATTATATATATATATATTATATATATATATATATATAATATATCACTCTCAGTCACTGTGTGTTTATCCGAATCTAAAAATAAACACGCTAAAATTCACCTTCATTCCGTACTGTACGCTGACGCAAATTCAGTCGATCCTAGCTAGAGGCAACCGGACGTCTAGCCACACTGATGAGCTGTGAAACAGCGAAACAGTCTGTCTGTGGATGACAAATATATATATATTATATATATATATATATATATATTATATATATATATATATATATATATATATATATATATATATATATATATATATATATATATATATATATATAATTGCTGCTACCATGCGTGGGAATATAAAGGAAGAAAGGCAAAAATCCGAAATTAAAATAGAAGATAGTAAAAAAGAATACACCCAAATATAAGGCTGATGATAAATATTGCCTGCTATGCATGGAGTGAAAATTAGCTGTAACTTCTTATAATAAACCTTATATTATTACTCAACCAGAGATCTGAAATACTTAATGGTTGTAGACATAATAAGCCTGGTTATTTAAATAATGGAATTGTTTTTAATTTATTTTAAGGTGACTGTTTTACCAATAAAATGTCGTTTGATCCAACACTCCTTTGCTTTCCTTTGTTTTATTTGTATTTTTATTTTTATATTTTAGTATTTTACTCTTTTTGGTGGCGGTTTTTTCAATAAAATGTCATTTGGACCAACACTCTGTAACCAGAGTTATCCTGAAGATCCCTTAGTTCAAACCTAGGGAGATAGTTTCTGGATGGTTAGGTTATTTAATTTTATGTATATATAAAACAAGAGGAAAACCTATTCTTAGCCGACGCGTTTCGTCTTCTGAGGGACTTTATCAAGACGATGTAGGATTTATTTTATGCACGTCTTACTTTTTACCAAACTTTCAATTATGACACTGTGTCCTCCGCATGTATTGACTGAACTTTCACCCACCTCATGAACATTCCTGAACGTTTTCAAATTTACAAACAAGTTTATGCACCCAAGGACTCCAGGGAGCGGTCCGTCTTTCTTCGGTGGATCGATACGTTTCATACGACATCTCGTCGTGTAATTTTAGCGGGTGACTCGAATGCGGTCCTTGATCTCGATATAGATGGCATGACAGGCTGGATCTTGTCGATAAGTTCAGGAATGAGTTTCCTCTGGAGGTAGTGTAGACTAGAACTAATAGGGGTAGCTCAGCTTCCGTGTTGTGTACAAGCTTCATTAACCAAGTCTTAGGATCGTCCACTTAGGACCCTTAGGCTGTCCAAGTTTTCACTCCATAGTTTATTCGGACCATAGGCTCATCCAGGTTCGTTTAAACTTAGTTAAGCCTAGGATTAGCATGGCTGGCTACTGAACATTCCACACATCGTTGCTCGATGAAAATGATCTTCAGGACGAGCTTTTATTAACTCTAATGCGATAATTGACGGTGTCAGTGGTTGGAAATAAGTGCCGGGCTCATCTCAAGGCTGTCATTAGGTCGTCTGCTGCTGATTATAGCAAGCGGCGCAACCAAGATAAATATACCAGAACAAACGGGACAAGTATCTAGAGTAGAAGGGGCTATATCCGCGGGAGATAGGGGGAGCTCCAGGTTATGTAATGGTTATCAAGCTTGTCTCGCTAGAATATTTACGACTGAATAGTGAGTTCGATCCTTACTAGGTGCCCCATGCTTTCGGTCTTATGCCACATCTAAGCTACGCTTGGAAAATCAGAGCACCTCGACGTAGTGTGATGGTTAGAAAGCTTGTCTTGCTAGATCAGTTACGACTGAGTAGTGAGTTAGATCCTCACTGGGTTCCCCATACATTCGGCCTTGTGCCACATCTAAGCTACGCTTGGAAAATCAGGGCACCTCGACGTGGTGTAATGGTTAGAAAGATTGTCTTGCTAGATCAGTTACAACTGAGTAGTGAGTTCGATCCTCACTGGGTGCCCCAAGCTTTTGGCCTTGTGCCACATCTAAGCTATGCTTGGAAAATCAGGGCACCTCGACGTATTGTAATGGTTAGAAAGCTTGTCTTGCTAGATCCTCACTGGGTGTCCCATACTTTCGGCCTTATGCTACATCTAAGCCGGGCTTAGAAAATCACTATATCATCGGGAGGTAGTGGAGAAATATCTGCAGCTAGAGCACAGTTAGCTTCCTTCCTTACCCGGAAGAACCAACCTCTGGTATTTTACGTATTTAAAATTACCAACTAGAATTTACTAGGTGTCGATTGGCTAGAATTATTTGAAGCATGGAATGGGCCGACATTCATTCTGTGGAAAAATTGATTGTTCATCAGAGAAAAAGATTACAACTAGACTAAAAAAAATGAATCCATAATAAATTAATGACTATTTTCTCGTAAGAGTTGGGAAAATATACAAACTCAAAGGCATTGTTTAAATTGAAAGAAAATGTGATGGCAATGTTTGAACCTAAAATAAAGATACCCTTCGCTGTGTAGATGTCTGTTGACAACGAAATGGACAGGTTAGAAAACTGCTGGACCAACACCAGCGGTTTATATTGGAAAGAAAAATAAGTTTCGGTTATGTGCAGATTTTTCAACAGGATTGAATGACTGCCTCCTACCGCTTGCTTATCCCCTGTCAAATCCACAGGATATATTTGCCAAATTAAATGAGGGTAATTTTCTTTCAAAATTGACCTGTCTTAGGCATATCTTCAAATCGAAGGCGATGAGGAATTCCAGAAGTTTTTGTCTATTAATACGCATAAAGGACTCTACAAGTTTAAAAGATTACCCTTTGGTGTAAAAGTAGCCCCAGGTATTTTCCAGCAAATAATGGATAAGATGTTTGCTGGACGACACGGTGTTGTCGCATAGATAGATGATATACTTACTAAGAGTACTACGAAAATACAGCACATAAAATTGATTCAGGAATTATTTCAGAGACCACAGGATTAAAGATATGCCTTCCTCGATAGGTTTGGTAACCCTACAATCATTTCTCGAATTAGCCAATTATTATCATATTTATGTGTCAGCAACGTACAAATTGAATAATTTACTCAAGAAGGGTACGAAATGGAATTGATCGGTGGAATGTCAAAAAGCTTTCGAAAGAATTAAAAAATTATTAACTTCAGAATTATAGCTGACACATTACGACAGATATTAGTAGCGTCGGACTCGAGCCAATACGGCATAGGAGAGGTAATAGGCCATAAGTTCGAAGACGGTACAGTGAAAGCAGTTGCGCACGCTTCAAGAAGTCTGAAAAATATTAAAAATTTCTGTAGTTAAATTGAAAAGGAAGCATAATTTTTGCTGTAAAGAAATTTGACAGGATGATATTAGGAAGAAAATTCATAATGCAAACTGGTCATTGTCCATTATTAAGTATATTTGGTTCTAAGAAAGGTATTCCTACAGACTAAAAGATTACACTTTGGTGTAAAAGTAGCCCCAGGTATTTTCCAGCAAATAAGATGTTGGCTGGACGAGACGGTGTTGTCGCTTAGATAGATGATATACTTATTAAGAGTGTTATGAAAATATAGCACGTAAAACTGATTCAGGAAGTATTTCAGTGACTACATGATTACGGTTTCAAAATCGGTGAACAAAAATGTCAGCTCTTTCTGGATAAGATTAAATATTTAGGTCAGAATATTGACGAAAAACGAAGAAGGCAAGATCTCGCTCGAGCAAGTGCCATTAAAGACATGACTCAACCAACAAATTTAGTAACCCTACAGTCATTTCTCGGATTAGCGAATTATACTATTTAGTTGGCAAAAATGTACAAAATGAATAATTTAATTAAGAAAGGTGCGAAATGGAATTGGTCGGCCGAATGTCAAAAAGCTTTTGGAGGAATTAAAAAAATTAATAACTTCAATGTTATCGCAGGAACATTATGACCCAAAGCGACAGAAAATAGCTTCGGACGCGAGCGAATACGGCATATGAGAGGTTATAGGCTATAAATTCGAAGATGGTACAGTGAAAGCAGTCGCTCACGTTTCAAGAAATTTGACAAATACCGAAAAATGCTAGTCATATTGACAAAGAAGCGCTTCCTATAATTTCTGCTGTAAAGAAATTTGACAGGATGATAGGGAACAAATCATTGTGCAAAATGAACATCGTCCAGTAATAAGGATATTCGGTCTTAAGAAATGGATTACTACAGACTAGCATCCTGGGTATGACGATAAACTACATCCGCGTCCTGGGTAAGACGATAAACTACATCCGCGTCCTGGGTATGACGATAAACTACATCCGCGTCCTGGGTAAGACGATAAACTACATCCGCGTCCTGGGTATGACGATAAACTACATCCCCGTCCTGGGTATGACGATAAACTACATCCGGGTCCTGGGTATGACGATAAACTACCTCCAACATCAAGGCCTCTGATAATACGTTTTTGAAATAATAATGTTGCCAGATGTACGTTTTTTTTTTAAAGAATAGTGTTGCGGGATATACATTTTTTAAAAAATAATATTACCAGATATACATTTTTGAGGAAAATTTTTTTTAACAGAAATAGATTCTTGACAAAACAAAAATATTACCAGGAAAAAAACAAATAGTTGTCGGCATTAAATGAACCATTGAGGTTGATATGCCGTAAAACAAAACAAAACAAAACAAACTACAGACTAAAAACAGACAACAGCGTTGGTCTACAATTTTGTAGAACTATGACTTCAAGATGGAATTTCTATTGTCAAAGAAATTGGGACACGCGGATGGCTTGTCCAGATTGATATCAAAATCTAAAGA
The DNA here is from genome assembly GCA_964036315.1 of Acanthosepion esculentum. NCBI lineage: Eukaryota > Metazoa > Mollusca > Cephalopoda > Sepiida > Sepiidae > Acanthosepion > Acanthosepion esculentum. The sequence goes on along the minus strand of OZ038482.1, from coordinate 111,160,890 downwards.
AGATTTTGAAGATACTCTGATTTCTTCGCTGAAAGCGAAATTAAAAGACTGGTATGTAGCACTATTAAAGAATTTCCGGTCACAATAGACGATATCAAAATTCATTCTAAAAAGAATACATTTATTCAAAAAACTGAATGACGTTACTCGAAATGGAATGAAACTGGAATGAAACTTGCTAACAATAATACAGCATTTTCTATTTCTGATGGAGTACTTTTGTATGTGGAAAGAGTTGTAATTCCGTATCATTACAAAAACGATTTTTAATCAATTCCACGAAGAACATCCAGAAATAATAAGGATGAAGTCCTTGATGAGAAGCTACATGTATTGGCCAAAGTTGGACAAATATATCCAAAATACAGTTAGAAAATATAATGTTTGTAAATCAGCAATAAAATCACCACATATAAATTGTCAGGTATGGCCAAACACTGATGAATCATGGGAAAAAAGACACATAGACTTTGCTGGACCACTAAATTGTTCATACTATTTAATTGTGGTCGACAGTTTCAGAAAATGGCCCGAGATATTGAAGTGTAAACGCCAGACTACCGCAATAACAATTAAATTCTCGCGCGAACGTTTTGCAAGATTTGAAGAACCTGACAGTGTGGTATCCGATAATGGAACTGAATTTAGTTTTAGTGAGTTTAAAAGTTTCTGCAAAATCTACACGATTGAACATTTGACTCCGCCGATTTATTGTCCGAGGTTGAATTGTCAAGTGAAACGATTTGTTAACACCTTCAAAAGAGCAATAAGCAATGCTAAAGGCTTGAAAGCTGAAGAAACGGCATTACGAGACATTTTCAGCGTGTATCGAATGACGTCAAATTCAAACGTTACCGTGAAAATGTCACCTGCAGAGCTGATGATTGCTAGAAATGTTAGATCCATTTTTGACAAATTACTGCTAGGAAATAAGAAAAAAGTTCGACAATTGCAACCTACCAGATTATTGAAAATCGGCGATAAAGTTTTCTTTAAAATCTTTAAGGCCGGAATTGGCAGGAAGGAAAAACTATTCAACGCCAGTTGTAGTATGATTGACATTTTCTAAGGTGGACGATTTCGTCATAAGAGACATATTAACCAAGTGAGATCTAGGTATGCACAGAATAAGCAACCGATACAATTACATTTTATCGATAGACATCGTTTACGATATTTTGAAGTACCTATTCCTAAAACTGAATTTACAATACGTCAGATTAACGAAAACGGTATCTGACTGGAACGTTGGAAATGGAGCCATTTTGGAAAAAGTATCTACTATAGATGGTGCATATCTAAGAATGTGGTTTGGTTTGGTTTGGTTTGGTTTGGTTTGGTTTGGTTTATGGTATATCAACCTCAATGGGTTATTTAATGCCGCCAAAATTTTTAAATTTGATTTGGTTTGGTTTACGGCATATCAGCCTCAATGGTTTATTTAATGCCGACAAAATTTTTAGGTTCGTTTGGTTTATTTTACGGCATATCAACACCTCAATGGGTTATTTAATGCCGACAAAATCTTTAGGTTTGGCTTGATTCGTTCTGTTTTACGGCATATCAACCTCAATGGGTTATTTAATGACGACATAATTTTTAGGTTTAGTTTGGATTGTTTTACGGCATATCAACACCTCAATGGGTTATTTAATGCCGTCAAAATTCTTAGGTTTGGTTTGGTTTGGTATGTTTTGTTTTACGCCATATCAACCTCAATGGGTTATTTAATGCCGACAAAGTTTTTATTGATGGTAACATTTTCCGAAAATCTATTTCAGGTAATATTTTTTCCTTCAAAAATCTGTCTGCTAATTTTCTCTCGCTGGCAACATTTTTTGTCAAAAAATGTATTGCTGGTAATAACTTTTTTTACAAAATATTTCTTGTATTAAAACCCATCTCCAAACATTAACAGTGCTCCGACCCCAGTCTGGCGGGGGGGGTCAACCATCTGCCCATAGCTGGGACCCCAGCAGATGCAACCACCCCAGGTCAGGGTGGACCTGGGAATGCCAGTCATTAAGAGGTGGCTCCACACTCCTCAAAACCTCCCGACCAAAGGCCCCGCAGCTGGACGCAGTCCAACGTCTTACCTAGGACGCGGATGTAGTTTATCGTCATACCCAGGACTGTGTAAAAAGGTGGCGGTGTTGTGATGAACACACCTCTCGCGAAGAGGACCTGGACTCGTGCAAATACATATAGAGCGACGCCGAATGTCGTCAATAAAAGGAAAGAAAAGGAAAGAATTAGAAATCTAGCTTATCTGCTTACTAACTGTGTTAGTAAGACTATACCGATTCCAAGCGACATGACTTGATTTCTTCATTCAATGCAACGAAGACATAACAGGTACATTCCGGAGTTCCACCAGTTCAAACCTTCACAGCTACGTACACAGTGGAAGTGGAAAATAACTAGAGATTGAGCTTATGTGCTTACTACCTATTTCAACAAGACTATGCCACCCTCAAGCGACGTACTACTTCTTAATTGTGTTATCTTCATTCAATACAATGAAGACAAAGATATAAACAATGTGTGTATAGACATCAACACAACATTGTGACTGTCAGTTTCACGTTTTAAGTTTATGGTTTGAATCACTATGCACTGTTTATATTTATGTTCGCAATGTTGACATTATGTGTATATATATATATATATATATATATATATATATATATATATATATATATATATATATATATATGCACATTTCATTAAAAACTACTGACAAGGTTCTTTTATTTAGTTTTTTATATAATTTCTAAATTCGAGAAATTATATAAAAAACTAAAACTAAAAAACTAAATAAAAGCACTTTGTCAGTCGTTTTTAATGAAATGTTCATGAAAGAAGGTTTGCTGCCTAAATACACACACACACACACACACATATATATATATATATATATATATATATATATATATATATATATATATATATATATATATTATGAAATGGACAAAGTCTGACAATTATTTTAAAACATTTTTATGTTTATACATTCTTTTTATGCATACAAATATTTAAGTAAATGCTCTGTTTTATAATAAAGAGTATTAAACCACATTTACCGGCATGAATTCCCGAGAAATTTTCATAGAAAATTTTCGTCCTCCGACAGGAATCAAACCTGTATCCGATACGGAACCGTCATATAGCCTGACGTGCCTTAACCGTTTCGCCTACAGAGGTTTTGTCAAAAAATGTATTGCTGGTAATAATTTTTTACAAAGTACTTCGTGTATTAAAACCCATCTCCAAAAATCGACCTTGCTAACGGAAAGGGGGGGGGGACGTGGGCTAATAGTTGGCCTTCTGACAAGGTGGTTAGCTACCTTGACAGAATGTTAGAGGAACCGACGTAGATTTGTTAGATTGTCTCACGTTCCACTGGCTAGGCTATTCGGACCACAAACTCGTTTGTTCCCGGATGGCGTTAGACCGTAGGCCTAGAATGGCTGGTTACTGGAAGTCCAATCTGTCTTTACTGGACAGGCGGGACTTCCAGGAGCAGCTAACTAGCTTAGTGCAGTTAAGCTAGTGCTGTGGTACAGGTGAACGGGAAGCTGTCGGGCGCTTTTGCGCTGTCTAGGTCGGTCCGTCAGGGTTGTCTACTGTCGCCCCTACTTTATGCTTTGGCGTTGCAGCCTCTCCTTCACCGGTTGCAGTCCGGCTCTACGCGGAATCGCCGTTCCTGGAGGAGCTCGAGCCATGTTTTCTGACGTATCTGCTTTTGTGTCGTCCCACAGCGACATTGAGGCGGTACTGAAGGCGCTTGACCGGTACGAGAAGGTGAAAGGGGCCAAGATTAACCGCGACAAGACGTCCGGCTTGCGGTTAGGTGCCTGGAAGGGGGTCGATCTTCCGGGGCCCTTCGGTTGGACGGATGGTCCTGTCCGCATTCTTGAAGTGTGGTTTGGACCCGACCTCCAGCTGGAGAAAAATTGGTCTGAAGTACGAGCAAAGGTCGACGCTGCCGGTCAGACTTGGCTTCGACGGAGGTTGTCCGTGAAGGGCAGGGCAGAGGTGTGTGCTACATACATTTTCCCTCTTGTTCTTTATCGATTGTACGTACTTCCTCTCTGTAAAAGCCATCGGAAGGTGCTCGAGCGCTCTCTATCCTCCATTTTATGGAGGGGACGCGGGAATCGGGTCGACAGACGAGTCTGTGCACAACGTCCGTGTCATGGGGGGCTGGGAATGCCACACTTGGTCATCCACAAACTCGCCTCTCGGTTGGTTTTTCTACACCGCACGTTGGCAGGTGGAGATCCGATTATGGAGGGGATTGTGAGGGGACGCGTTCCCCCGCCTTACTATCAATCCCCCCATCTCGCGGGTTGACCGCCGTCGTAAACCCCGGGATCAATCGTTTTTCCTTCACGAGTGTCGGTCGGCTTTGTTGGCCATTCCTCGGTCCAGTGAACTTTCTCGGCCTAGGAAGGTCTTTTATCGTCTTATAGTGGAGGGGGTCGTGAAAGATTCCCTACATGAGGAGCTCGACTTGTCGGTCGAGGAGTTTCGCTCTTACTGGTCTTGGGCGCCAGCGGCGGATTATCTCAGTAACCCTGAGTTTTCGCTTACCTGGCGATTGGCTCGGAATCGGCTGCCTCTCAATGACAAGGCCTTCATATGGGGCTTGGCGGATTTGCCAGACTGTGAACGGTGTGGCCTTGGTTTAGAAGAAACGGCTTCGCACGCATTCTACCATTGTCCTCGGGTCTGCCCCCTATGGGACCATGTCGGCAAGCTGACGGCTCGTCTCGCTCCCGAAAAGCTCGTGCCCATTGATCGCGCATACGCGTGTGACAATGTGTCGCCCCCGTATTCCGGGGTGAAATGAATGGTGTTTCTGACGCTGCTAGCCACGGCCCGAATGGTGATTTGGACGACGCGAATGGAGGAAGTCTTGTGAGGCACCCGTCTTTCTCATCAGGATCTGATCCGATTCTTTGAGCATCAGCTCAAGATGAAGACTATAACTGATAGAAAACACTTGCATTCGACAGTCTTCAGCGAAAGGTGGGTGACTGAGGCGAGCTTGGTTCGCTTGGACGGGGCTAGCCTTGATTTTCTCTTTTAGGTCAAGCCTATGTCACATAGGGGTGGTTCCCTGTGGACCCGCCCCCCTGGTTAGGTTAGACAAGCTTTTGTGTACCTAGTTAATGTGAGTAAGTGTTGTTCCCGCCCTGTCCCCGGCCACATCTTTGGTTATGATCCAGCTTGAGATTCCCAAACTCCCCAATTTTTTTTGCCCCCTTTTGATCTCGACTGGGTCATCTTTTCATTCCCCATGCCCGTCTATACTTTACTTTTCCCACTCCCTTAGCGAGAGAGTCTCTTGATTTTGTCCAATGGGCAGAATACAGTGGCCTCTCTGTTTTGAGGCTTGGACGGGCCCTACTAACATCAGTTATGTTTAATTTGATTTGTGTTCATATTTCACTTTTTTATTGGTTTCATCTCACTCCCTCTCATTTTTCATCATAGATTTTTATATATATATTAGTATCATTAAATTTTTATGGCATGGGGCGCGTCTTGTAGGTCCCCCTCGAGAGGATGTGGTATTATTGTGTATGGAGGATTGATTGGGGATGGACGAGTTTTTGTGGTGAATGGGAAAATTATAATGAGTGAATTGGTCGTGAATCGGATTAGCTAGGTATAGGATAGTTCGTGAAGACCAGCCTCAACTCCTCCACTTTTTCGGCCTTGTACCAGAATTGTATTTATTACAATAAATACCGTCGTGCTGGGATCTGCGAGACGAGCAGCCTTCCGATATCAGCACGCACACAATTGTACTGACTTGCGACGACCGTGCGCATAACTATTTCTTCCTTGCTTGTTGTCCTGATTTCTACAATAAACCTGTTACTATTTATCCACCGTGTTTGTCCATTCCATATTCCTATTAGCACGGAATATAACAGTTAGCAGCAAAGAAATGAGTCCTGAATTCTTACATGATATCAGTCTTAGTTTCTGGTAGGGAATGCTGGACAACCTCGCAGGGGAAGAAGCAACTTGAAGCCACAGAGTTGTGGTCCTACAGATGCATGTTGAGAATACCGTGGACCGAACATGGGAGCAACGACGAAGTTTTAGAGAAAATGGAAATAAAAAGGATACTTATAGTTAACAAAAGTAACAGACGGCTGAAATTTCTGGGGTAGATAATGAGGAAATAAGGCTTAGAAAATTTGATACCCACAGGAGAGATTATAGTCACAATGGACAGAGGAAAAAACGTGTAATCTACTTAACAAGCTTGAAATAATGGACGACAGAACTGGATTTAGGAGAGATAACAAAAAAAAACAACATTTATTAAGAGATACTGCTACAAAGAGATGAATTTGTGGAGTCTTGATCGCCAACGTCCTGAAGAATATATACAGGGTGCGATGGATAAATCGTCGCCAGATTATATTTTTAATTTCGTGCATGCACGTGGTTTGTTTTTGATTTTGTTGACTCCACAGTATAGTAGGATTAGTTGGACGCTGTTTGTGAGAAAAAGAGGACCATGACGCAACTCATTCCGCCAGAAATCTGAAAACGCCATGCTATAGTGTTTGGTGTCAATCTGAGGACAGTCCAGAGGATTTGGAAAGAGCTGGATGAATCTAATGGTGATTACGAAGGTATGGCTGCTCAGAAAACTCATTCTGATCGAATCTGTTGGTGAGGGCCACAGGCTCGACACGTAGGTCTACATCAAGTGGCTTGAGGAGGTAGTGATTCCCTGGGTCAAGACGTTGACTGCTGGATGACTCTGTCTGGCAGGATGAATCTGCACCATGCCACACAAGCAGGAGAACCCTGTCAGATAATTACTGCGACCACATCACCCCTTACATTTGGTTACCTAACTCCTCAGACAGCAACCCCCTTGATTATTATGTGTGAGCGCAGTTCAGCGAGAGACCAAAGTTTTGTTGGTCTCTCGCTCAACTGCGAGAGACCAACAAAAGATTTCATCTTCTGTAACACCAAAGATGAACTGAAGGCAAGGATTATGGCAGCATTCGCCAACTTAAACAAGGAGACCGTGCAGAAGATTTGAAGTTGAAGCTAATGGTGATTTTATTGAATAAATATACTCTTTAGTATATCAAGATATTTTTGTGTAATTTTCGTAAATATATCTGTTAAAATGAGATGTCAATAGTTTCATTTTCGCGTAATTTAGACTATATTTTATCCATCGCACCTTGTAGTTAAAGACTGATAAGTAAGATTAAAACAACATGAATTTTATAAGGAAAACGAGCATTGTTTTTACTGCATTGGTAATCTAGTAAAACAAAATTATTGATATATTTCTCCCATACTAAACAAAAGGTTGTCAGGTAGAATCGCTTACATAAGGAAACATTAATTTCAGCGACTGAGAGAACTTCTAAAAAAGACAATATCGATTGTTCCTACTCCGAAAATATCTTCTGCAATTTCCAATTGCTATTGACGTAAACATAAAAATAAATTTTGCTGATATATATATATATATATATATATATATATATATATATATATATATATATATATATATATATATATATATATATATATATATATATGTATATATATATATATAACCAGTGCTTGTTTTATCAGTTCCGTTTCGTTCTGTTATGACAAATCTGATTTCAAATTCAGAGCTGATATATTATCAGTGTTCCCTAGGTATTCATAGCTGGAACAAGAACGCTATTAAAGAAAAAATGAACATTCCCTATGAAATGTTCCCAGAAAAAGGACTCGAGATAAACCTTTCCCAAACAGAAACTATGATTTGGAATTAGATTGAAAGCAGTTACGTCACCTACCCTGAATCCATCTTAAAATTCGGAATGTGAAATTAGTATGTTAAACAGTTCCAATACCTCGGCGTATGGCCCAGATATGAGAAAGTTGAAAAGGAAATGGAACATAGGATAGGTTATGCTAGATGCAGTTTTGTCCAACACTGCATTGCTACAAAAAATGACCCAAAATCTGGATTCAGGTTCTTAAATAGCTTTTTCATATCGAGATTTTCATGTGAATGTTACGCATGTTGCCAGACTAAAGTAGATATATCTAAACTGTCAGCTCTAAACAACTGTATTTAATTAGTACTTTATTCGTACGTAATTTTTTTTTTTTTAAAGCTTATCACCCCAAGCAAGAGTGGAGGCCACTAGCACGCAAGGGGTTACAGAAGGTTTGGAGGAAGAGCAGATAGGAGTGGTAAAGGAGAGGATGTGGAGAAAGACAGTGGATCGATCAAGGCAAGGGGGTTACAGAAGATTTAGAGCGAGAGCAGATAGGAATGAAAGGTGAAAGGATGTGGAGAAGGGAAGTGGATAGATCAAGGCAACTGGAGATGTCCATTGACGTTACACTTAAATAGTTGGAGATTGTATTTGTCAGGGAAACAGGAATAAGGAAGGGAGTTCCACGGGCAAGATGTGCGAGACATGAAGCTATTGGAGTAGAAGAGACGTCTACATCTAACAGTTTCAACGGTGAAGGGGAATACTTGCATCACTACATCATTATTATTCTTGTAATTTTTATCTCCAGGTTTTGGAGAATTGGTTGAATTCTCTTCCGGTGTATATTTTACCAGTCGACATAGCGATTTCTCGATTTTTCTTTTTTGGTTTTATTATTTTGTGACGTAATAAAATGTGAGTTTATATTAAACGACTTGCGAACACATCACGTTGAAACACCGGTTCCCGTACGATTAATGAATTAATTATCTTGATTATACACTACTAATTAATAAGGAGTTCCACACATCGCCATTTTTTTAATCACATGTAAACAGAAGCTGCCAGAAATTTCGGTAATTTACTTCTCTGTGTGTTTCTTGATTGTAACCAGTGCTCCAATTATTATAGGTATAACAGTCATTTTTAAGTCGTTTTTCAGTTTCAATTCCAAGACCTGATATTTACTTATTCTCTCATCTTCTTTAAGAGCATTAGTTTTCTCTGAAGGCACCGCCGTATCTATCAGAAGCCATTTCTGCTCGTATTATTGTTACTATTATTGAGTGTAAGGGAAGCACATCAATAAAGAGGCGCTCGGGTACCAATATACGAAGTCCAATATTCGCATCATGTCACCCAGGACGATAAAGGGTATACCAGAGACATGTACCACAGCCAAATACATGATATAGTGCAGGACTTAGAGAGGATAACCCCTTCGAAACTTGTAGACTGGCGCTACAGAATCTTAAACACTGTACCAAATAACATAAACCCACATCCCTTGAGGAATTTCAACAGCAGCAACAGCTAAAATGGATAGCACATGTAACTCGAAGAGAAGATAGTCATATAATCAAGATGGTGCTGTTCCACATTACTTAAATCCAGGAAAGAGAAGTAATAATTACCAACTATTTTGATAAAAAAATGTTATAAATGTCAAATTAAAAAAGCACTGGCTGCACGATCAATGATTTCTTAATGTTTCCTTATAAGGAAACGGCTATTATTACCATTACATTTAAAACAAGAAAAGAAGGTGATATACTATTCTTCCTAGTCCTTAAGGACACATGGCACAGTGGATAAAGGCGTTGGTTAGATCCTAGTGACAGGAACCAAAGAGTTGTGAGTTCAATACCTGGTTAATGCGGTGGAGAAACTTGGAGAGGTGAATTAACTGATAACTGACATCCATTAGACATGGCATGTGGAACTAGAACAGTCTGCTCCAGTGAGCGAAATAAAGGATTCAGTTCGACATTCCAACCCCCTGAATAAGGTCGGAGCGTACAACGTCCGAAACGTTGTGATATATACGGCAACAAAAAATTCGCACAATAGTCCGAATAATGTAAATTGTGTACATAATACCAACAGATACTGAAGAATAATAAAGCCAGATAAGCAAAATACTTTCGGCAGGATCAAACAAGATCAAAATATTAGTCGCAAATATTCGTGAGTAAAGAGATACGGCATAGATCAGAATATTTGTCCAAATATTTTTGGTACCATTTTTTTATCTTTTTTCTTTCTTTTTTTTTTGTTTTTGATTATATATTTATTATTTTTCAGTCAGTTATGTTTTGAAATCTCGATTCTTGTTTTGATGAGGTGTGCGCTTCCTCTCTGATGCAAGTTATGTCCAACGCCTGCACGTCTGTTCTTCATACTGACTTTCCGCGACCGTCCAATTAACCCGTTTAACTTCGTTAACAGACGACGAAAAATGTGACACCGGACACCGAAAGCGCATTAGAATAAAGAAGATGCCTTACAAAAGTTAAACAAAGTAATAAGAAAGTGAACAAAATGATATTACGAAAAACAGCATCGATGTAGCGGGTAATAAGGACGATTTCTTCGCAATTGAAGAGTGTCGTCGAAACAAGAAAGACGTGGGTTTTGCAAAGAATGCTGAGAATACCATGGATGGGATATGTAAGCAAGCGGGAAGTTTTAAGAAAAATGGAAACAAAAAGGACTCTGATATTTAAAATCAGAAAGAGACATTTGGAATTACTGGGACGCATTATAACGAAAGCGGCATTGAAGCCCGCTTTCGTTATAATATTTGGTTATTACGCGGAAGTTTAAATATCTGGGAAGCGTCTTGACAGGGGAGGGTAAGCGCAACACTTAAATATTTAGGCGTATTGGGATGGCCAAGCATCCGTTCCAAAAGCTGGGCAGAGTACTGCGAGACTTTCTGCAGATTTCTTTGGTAACAAAGAAAAGAATACTGAGCTGTTACGTGACATCTGTCCTTCTTTACGGCAGCGAATGTTGGACGATTTCCTCAAAGATGAAAAAGAGACTCGAGATGTGGTTCTACAGAAGGATGCTGAGGATGTCATGGAACGAGCGTGTGAGCAACGATGAGGTCTTACAGAGGTTACAAACAAGGAGGAAGCTTATACTTAATATCAGGAAGAGGTAGTTGAAGTTTCTGGGGCACATAATGAGGAAGGAGGGCTTGGAGAATCTGATACTCACAGGTCGAATAGAGGGAAAGAGAAACAAGGAAAAAAAACGCGTGACATATCTGGCGTAC
>OZ038482.1:111087329-111144829 GCA_964036315.1 Acanthosepion esculentum | reverse complement strand
TCTATCTATATCTATCTATCTATATCTATGTATCTATATCTATCTATCTATATCTATCTATCTATATCTATCTATCTATCTATCTATCTATCTATCTATATCTCTATCTATCTATATCTATATCTATCTATCTATCTCTATCTATCTATCTATCTATCTATATCTATCTATCTTTATCTATCTATCTGTATCTATCTATCTCTATCTATCTATCTCTATCTATCTATATCTATCTATCTATCTATATCTATCTATCTATATCTATCTATCTAAGGACCTTGAATAAGGTCTCGCTGTTTTCCAATAGATAGCGTTCCCAGAACTGCGTGCGTGTAATTTCAGATGGTAACGCATCTATAAGGAAGTGCTATCAGCAAGCTTGAAATTCAGTGTCATTTCGCCGAAGTGTAAGCAACTTTATTTTTCATAGCGTTAAACATGTCAGATGTCGTGCCGAAGAAAGTATATTTGCGGGGAATCTGGAGCCGGATCACACATGATTCTTGTTGAAACTTACAGCGACCATGCTTTGTCCGAAACAACATGTCGAGATTGGTTTAGACGCTTCAAAAATAGTGATTTTGATGTTGAAGATAAAGAACGCTCTGGCGCACGGGAAAAGTTTGCAAAGAATTGGAGGCATTACTTCATGAAGACTCATGTCAGGCTCAAGGTGAACTTGCAGAATTATCAGGAGTTCATCACCCAACAGTTTCAAAACGTTTGAAAGTATTAAAAGCAAGGATATTGGGTGCCGTACGAGTTGAAGCCGAGATGTCGAACGGCGTCTTCTCTTGTGTGAACACCTGCTTCAACGGCACAAAAGGTAATTTTTTTTTTGGCATCGTATCCTGACCGGCGATGAAAAGCGGACGCACTACGATAAGCCTAAGCGTAGAAGATGGTGGGGCTAACCGTGGGCATGCATCAACATTGTCAGCAAAGCCTAATAGCAATGGGTCGAAGCTTCTGTTCTGCTTTTGGTGGGATCGGCTGGGTGTAGTTTATTATGAGCTGCTAACACCGACCGAAACCATCACGGAATATCACCGCTATGCGAGCAGAGAGCCAACAAAGTGATTTTACAACATAACAACGCTAGACTACATGTTGCAAAACGGGTGAAAACCTACTTGGAAACGCTTAAATGAGAAGTCCACGCCCAACCGCCGTATTCACCAGACATTGCCCCGTTCGATTATCATTTGTTGCGAATGATGGCACATGGCCTGGCTGAGCAGCACTTTTATTCTAATGAAGATGCCGAAAAATGGCTCGACTCGTGGTTAGCCTCAAAAGACGTGTCGTTTTTTTTTTCGGGGGGGGGGGTCCGACGTGGAATTCAACTGCTGCCAGAAAGATGAGAAAATTTTGCGGCTAGCGATGGACAATACTTTCACTAACATGCCTTTTAGTCATTTTTGTAAATAAAACATAACTTTTTATGATAAATCAGCTACAACTTATTCAAGATCCTAATATATACATATATAAATATATGTGTGTGTGTGTGTCTGTGTGTGCATAATACCAATAATTGATAGGGATAATTCCAAGGGGTACATTAATCTAAAGAGAGCTCAATGTAAGTTACAGAGCAATACAATAATAAATCAAGAATAAACTTACAAATCCATTTCATTTAAAATTTATTTGAAGTTATGAATATTAAAGTAAATTATAACAGATATGGATTTTAAGTTTTTTTTCTTGATTTATTATATATATATATATATATATATATATATATATATATATATATATATTCAGAGCACAATCCCTGGCGACAATCTTTGTCAAACACATGCTGAAATCTTTTCTCAAATGCTCAATGAAGTTTCGCATACAGGTCGATACATCGATACAGGTCACTTCTTAAATGAGTGACTGCTTGGAAACTCCTGTTATTTTAAGCAACCTCTTTCAATACGAAATATGTGTTAGCTTCAAATAATCCAGAAAGGGTTGAAAAGTTTTAAAAAAAACAAATCAACCAACCCAATCCGACGATGAAACAAACAAACGACGTTCGGTCCAATATATCTTTCAATATGTAAAATCTCGCGGAATTACGTGTTATTTTATTTTTTATGTGTCTGGTGTAATTCACACGAAATTATTACAACTTATTGAACTTTTGACCAACTCTGGTACGTTCAGCTCGTTTGAATAACATATTGGACCATAAAAGATATTTTACTGTGCAAGGAAATCGATTTTACTGTATGAGAATGTCTTCTTGTTGGGATTGCGACACAATAAACGATAATGGGCCTTGTATATGGAAGTTTTTTTCTGCTTGCATCATGTTTTTCATATGTGTCGCCTATCGACAATCACTTGTGTCTTCGCCTGGAACAGTTTCCACTGATTATCTGTCCCAGTTAGTTGAGAATATTGAAAAATATATCGAAAATTTAATCAAATCAAAAACGGTAAACGTTTTTTTTTTTTTTTTTAATATAATGGAATACACAGTTTATCTGTTAGCGAAAGTTGGAAAAATCATTTTATAACTTTTAGGTGGATTTTTTAAAAAGAGGGCGAAAAATATGGCACCGAAATCCGAAGGCGCATTGAAATAAGAAAAATACACATCAAAATCTAAGTAAAGTATTAAGAAACAGAAAAATATATTTGAAACAAAGTAAAGAGTGCTGAACTGTTATATAATATCGCTCCACCTGTATGGTAGGGAATGCTGCACAAGCATTACAGATGAAAAAGAAACTTGAGACAAGAAACATGTGGTTCAATAGATGTTTGAGAATACCATGAACTTCACATATGAATAATAAGGAAGTTTTAAGTAAAATGGAAACAAAAAGGACATTTAAACTTAGAATCAGAAAGAAACGGTTGAAATTTCTAGGTCGCATAATGTAGAAAGGAGATTTGGAATATTTAACACTCACAGGACGCATTGAATTCAAAAGAGGCAAAGGAAAACAGCAAGCAACGAGCTTGTGTAAATAGTTGGGAGAACACGGACTGGGAGTGGGTAGCGAAAAGACAAACCATAAAGAGAACGATTGGAAGTTAAAGAGATCCATATAGTCTACGTCGTGGAGGAACAGACACATAGATACCCAATTCTATCTCATATTCCATTGCTGATGCAATGTTATTATCTACAGAATTAGTGAGGTACTTGACAATTGACATTTGACACGATGTGGTATAGCGGTCGGGCAGGTACGTCCATGAATGTCATGGGTAAAAGCCATTTTTTGAAGTACAAGAAAGCAAGATAGGCGTGACCCAAAGGCTTCCGTATCGGTCCTACCCTCTTTCTGCTTTACATTAATGATCTGCTTAAGAACATACTCAGATCTCTAGTAAATATCGATGCAAATGATACAACAGTGTATGGGTGGACAGTAATGCCTTGATACGCGTTTAATTCGTTCCAAAACCTAGCTCGTAACTCAAAAGATTCCTTTCACAAATCAAGTTTCCCCATTGAAATTAATAGGGATATTTCCGATCTGCCCCAGGCCCGTAAAAGTGTACCACTGCTCTTTACACTTACTTTCTTCGGACCCATGGTGTCAGTAAAGGAATTTGGCAAAATAACGGCAAAAAAGACCCCAGACAACACCACACAACAGAGATCCTTCCAGAGCAGAGGTAAACGTGTGTACAGCGGATAGTTAACTGAAACTTGTATCTAAAAATTCAGCTCGTATCTCAAGACAAAAAAAATCATCCAAATTCCGGTACGTATCTCAAAAAACTCCTCAAGGTATTACTGTATCTCTAAAACTCTACATTACCAGAATCTAGCAGCCGACCTCTGCTCCGACCAATACGGGTAAAACTGGCTTGTAAGATCCGGTACCGTCAAAACCAAACTAATGTCATTTCATCATCATCGAGCCGAACCTGAGTTTATGCCTTAATCGCAGCACCTTCTCTTTCATGAAACTTGTATAACTTGTTATTGTTATTATTATTATTATTATTATTATTATTATTATTATTATTATTATTATTATTATTATCATTATTGTTTTTATTATTATTATTGTTGTTATTAGTATTATTGTTTTTATTATTATTGTTATTATTATTATTGTTGTTATTATTATTATTATTATTATTATTACCATTATTGTTATTATTGTTATTATTCTTGTTATTAGTATTATTGTTTTTATTATTATTATTGTTATTATTATTATCATTGTTGTCGTTGTTATTATTGTTGTTATTATTGTTGTTATTATTGTTACTATTATTATTGTTGTTATTATTATTGTTATCATTATTATTATTGTTCTTCTTCATATTATTGTTGTTATTATTATTATTGTTGTTATTATTATTGTTGTTGTTGTTTTTATTATGGTTATTATTATCATTATTATTATTGATATTATTTTATTATTATTGTTATTATTATTGTTATTATTATTATTATTATTGTTATTATTGTCATAATTATTATTGTTATTATTATCATTATTATTATTATTGTTACTATTATTATTATTATTATTGTTGTTAAATAATTATTCTTGCCTCTATTATTACTATTATCTTTGCCTGGATCTTTTTCAATTCAAAACAAGGCGATAATGCCACTAAGACTCAAGGGGTTGTTGTGAGTGGAAGAGAATTAGAAGATTTTACTGAGGAGACTGCTTGCTTGTTTTACGAGCCGCCTCCAAGTTTCAACATGAAATCTCAAGAGACTGCAAGTTTACGACTGTTGAATATGAAGCTGATATTCCCAGCATCAGTTTTCATAATTGTATGACGTCGTGTGATTGTGCATAATGGCTTAAAATTGTATTCAATTGTGTATGTGTCTGCATAAATAAAATTTATATCCAGTTAAAATGGGTGAGCACATTAAGTGGGGAGTTTCAAAAACCAGAATTTTATCACAGGCATAAAATTCAGTAAAATCTTAGAAGGATCATGAAAATAGGAAAAATAAATCATTCTGAATATATACGATTCTGAGAATATATGGGAAGTATTATTATTATTAGAAGTATTGTTATTATTATAATATTATTATTATTAGAAGTATTATTATTATTATTATATTATTATTATTAGAAGTATTATTATTATTATAATATTATTATTATTAGAAGTATTATTATTATTATTATATTATTATTATTAGAAGTATTATTATTATTATAATATTATTATTAGAAGTATTATTATTATTATTATTATTATATTATTATTAGAAGTATTATTATTATTATAATATTATTATTATTAGAAGTTTTATTATTATTATTATATTATTATTATTAGAAGTATTATTATTATTATAATATTATTATTATTAGAAGTATTATTATTATTATTATATTATTATTATTAGAAGTATTATTATTATTATAATATTATTATTATTAGAAGTATTATTATTATTATTATATTATTATTAGAAGTATTATTATTATTATAATATTATTATTATTAGAAGTATTATTATTATTATTATATTATTATTATTAGAAGTATTATTATTATTATAATATTATTATTATTAGAAGTATTATTATTATTATTATATTATTATTATTAGAAGTATTATTATTATTATAATATTATTATTATTAGAAGTATTATTATTATTATTATATTATTATTATTAGAAGTATTATTATTATTATAATATTATTATTATTAGAAGTATTATTATTATTATTATTATATTATTATTATTAGAAGTATTATTATTATTATAATATTATTATTATTAGAAGTATTATTATTATTAGAAGTATTATTAATATTAGAAGTAGTATTATTATTAAAAGTAGTATTATTATTAAAAGTAGTATTATTATTATTAAAAGTATTATTATTATTAAAAGTATTATTAAAAGTATTATTAAAAGTATTATTATTATTAGAAGTATTATTATTAGTAGAAGTATTATTATTATTAGAAGTATTATTATTAGTCTAGGATGAATAAAAAATATTTAGCATTTTATTCAGATCTTTACTTCAAAGCTTATTTCATATACATTTCTAAATACTCGATATGACTTAATTATCATGTCTGATCAAAAAGTACCGACACTGATGCTAAAAACTACAACACATAACAATCCGGTATTTAATCTACTGCGAAGTAATCCCCTTCTGAATCCATACATTTTATCCAGCGTTCTTTCTATTGACGGAAGCATTCTTGGGCTTCCTTTTTCAAGATAGCGATCAACTGCCTGTTGGATTTCCTCGACGTCTTGAAATCTTGTTCCTTTCAAGTAGGCTTTAATTTCTAAAGTGTAATAAGTCGCGAAGGTGTGATCTAAGAAATATGGTGGGTTTTCGGACGTGGGAAATGTTGTGATTGGCCCAAAACTGCTGTCTAAGCCATAGTCACTGAGAGAACCACTGTGGTGTCGTGAGACAACTACACTCTACACACTTTTCTTCCAGTCACTGCTATAAACAAAGAAAATGAACGAGAAGGTTATTACTTTGCAGGCATGCGAGACGGAGATCAATGTCAATTTTAGCCTAGCAGATTCACTTTGGGTACTTTGGCTCCGATACCATAGCAGCAATAACGATACTTTTTTTAATCCGACTTCGTATAGTACTAATAATATTGTTTTTATATTTTAGGATGGATCAAAATATTTGTTGTTTTTTTTACATATCTTTACTCCATAGCCTATTTCAAGTACACGTCTAATTTCTATGATTATACCATAATATTCTTCTCATTATTAAGATAATATTATCTTATTATAAGACCTATCACAGTATTATCAATACTATTTAGCTGAAGCATTTTTTTTAGATTGCTCACGGTGGAGTAATTGATAGCGTGATGGATTGAGGAATCGGAGAACCGAGTTCGAATTCCAGTCAAATCCATTACATTCACTTACGAGCTAATACCCTTGGGAAAGGTATGAATCTTCTTCTTCTCCCCCCAGCTACGGATAAATAGCAGGACAGACCGGGTTCTATAGCCTTATTGAATGGCATCTAGTCGACCGCAGAAAGAAATGGCAACTAGTCTATCGCAGAAAGAAATGACAACCTCCTATGGAAAAATATCTGCCTCGTCAGTCATGTATCGAAAGATACTTGAAGGCCTAAGCGTGTATCACGCATGGCTGAGGTGTGTATATGTTCTGGTGGTGGATGAAGTATTAACATTCTGGTAGTTTTGAAGGATTTTAAGCTTCGCCTCAAGGGCACTTAAACGGATCGCAGACTTCTAGAAATTGAAGGCAAGGAAACTGTATCTGACGTCACTATTCAAAACTGGTTAAAGCGTTTTCTGGATTATGACTTGCTTCTTGGAATAAAACCCGGATTTGATGACTATCATTTGTCGGTCATGATACTTAGAACGCAAGGTAGAAGAAAACACGAAGACAAACATTCAAAAACATCCATACAAAAAATAGGATCTTCAAAAGATACAAGATCTCCAAATGAAAATACCGGAATATTTTAACACCTTAATATTTGGGCACGCATGCGCACAGATGAATGTATATAGAGTGCGATTCAGGAGAGAGAAGATTAAATTGCACATGAAGATGTTTACATTCGATAAGTGCATACTTACATATACTTAGAATCATATCGGATTTGAGCGATTGTCAATGTTGGTGAAAAACGAAAGAGCTATGTACCTGTTTTAGACACTGTATTTGAAAACTAGTTGGATTGTCGCTCAAAGTAATTTGTTTTTCTGAATGCCTACCGTTCGTGTTTCGTTATCGCGAACGCTAAATGTACGAGGCGATTGGATTAACGCGGGAAATGTCTCTTTTGTTTACCGAGATGGTTGCACGCGCTCCGTTGAAACGCTTTTCACTTGCGAAGATGAATTGAAGAAGAAGAAGAAGAAGAAGAAGAAGAAGAAGAAGAAGAAGAAGAAGAAGAAGAAGAAGAAGAAGAAGGAGAAGAAGAAGAAGAAGAAGAAGAAATGGAAGCAGGTGAAAACGATGACGATGCTGATGAAGAAGGAGTAGGTAATGACGAGAGGAAAAAAGAAGAAAGAAAGAAAGAAAGAAAGAAAGATGTAGAAGGATAGAAAGAAACCGAGAATGATTAATGGAAGCACAGAATAAATTTAGTAATTCAATAAATGACGGGAGAAAAAGTGAATGAAAAATAAGATGTTTAGAATCTTATGCAAAAGAAATTTGATCATGTAGAAGAAGAAAAAGAAGAAAGAATGAAGAAATGGAAGAAAAAGAAAAAAAAAGAAGAAATGGAAGAAGAAGAAGAAGAAGAAAACGAAGAAGAAGAAGAAGAAGCAATGGAAGAAGAAGAAGGGGAGAGGAAGAAATGGAAGAAGAAAAAGAAAGGAGGGAACATAAACCAAAATGAATAAAATAAAACGTGAAAGAAAAGATGTAAAAAAACAGACAATAATGAATAGAAAAGAGGAGAAAGAAAGAGAAAAGATGAATCGGAGGAAGAGAGAAAGGAAGGGAGAAAGGAAGGGAGAAAGGAAGGGAGAAAGAAAGAGAGAAAGGAAGGGAGAAAGGAAGGGAGAAAGGAAGAGAGAAAGGAAGGGAGAAAGGAAGGGAGAAAGAAAGAGAGAAAGGAAGGGAGAAAGAAAGAGAGAAAGGAAGGGAGAAAGAAAGAGAGAAAGGAAGAGAAATTAGAATGAAAAAAAGGTTGCATAAAGTAGAAGAAACAGAAAAGAGAGAAAGGAATAAACCCAAAAATACTGAGGAAAGAGAATATAAAGTTGAGAAAGTGAAGGAATAAAGAAGATGAAAAAAATGTCGGGCGAATAGAGGGAAGAAGGGAGGGGGAAATATTTATATGAATATATCGGATGTATTACATTAAGTTGGAATTTTCTGTATACAACGTGGAACACTTCCAGAATTAGATAAAAAAAAAATATGTGAAGCTAATTGAAAGTGTTTTATCGGCGTAATCCTATAAACAGCGCAGTATCCTCTTCAGAATCAACCTAATCACACACGCATAAATACATATCCGTTTGAATATATATAGAAATATGCGTGTTTGTGCGATTCTGTGTACACTCACATAAATATACGCATACATATATATATATATATATATATATATATATATATATATATATATACACGCATATATATATATATATATATATATATATATATACACGCATATATATATATATACATATATATATATATATATATATATATATATATATATATACATGTATACATGATGCGTGCGTTTGTCTGTATATGTATATATGTACGAATTGTTGATATTTTTATTATTCTCATAAATTTGTATATCTTAAAAAAAAAAGTACACTATACCTCACAAGATCAAATTACGCCGCGAAAGTTATGTAGGCTTTACATTTTGATGACATATATTTAAGTGCATATATATATATATATATATATATATATATATATATATATATATGTATATATATATGAAGAAATAGTCTTAAAGTGTGCTATATTTATGGGATAAAGTGCTCAATATCAGAGATAGAGCGTGTGTAAATATAAAAGTGAACATAGAAGTCAACACTTAGAGGCGACAGTCTGTTTCATGCTAGATACAATCGTCAGGCCACGAGTGCTGTTATTTTTCTCAGCTATTTATATATAGGGGTCAGTGGTCCATTGTGGGTAGTCTATTTTGACAGATATTTTACCGGAAGTCGTTTATTATAAACAGAGCATTTACTTAAATATTTCTATCTATAAAAATAACGTATAAACATAAAAAAAATGTCTTAAAATAAATGTCGGCATATATATATATGCACATTAATTGGGATCAAATATACATCAAATATGCTTGGGAATCTCACAGAAGTATCGGATGAGGAACAAATAAGAAACGTATATAAATTTAAAATGTTTCGCTTTTAATAAATGTTCAGCAGAAAACTCATTCATAAACGAATACAGATTATCATACATATCTCGAATTATGATTCACATACATACATGAATTATACCTACGAAGTTTGCTTGACTAGAGAGATACACGTGGGGTCTGCTTTACATGTTCCAATCAACGCAAGAATGATCTTTTCCCCCACCATATTTTATTTTCTCGTGCGATTTAATAAAAGCGAAACATGTTTAATTTATAAATGTTTCTTATTCTATCAAATCATTCACTCACTCCTTCGCTTGCTTACCTCTTTTTCCACTCTCCATGTCGGTATACATTCTCACACACACACACACACACACACACATACATACATATATATATATATATATCTGTGTGTGTGTGTATTCCTATATCACACACACACACACACACATACATACATATATATGTGTGTGTGTGTGTGTGTGTGTGTGTGTGTGTGTGTGTGTGTGTGTGTGATATAGGAATAAAGTGTCGCTGCTGACACTTGTGTTTGAACATAGATCGCCAGTGAGCAAACACAGGCGATCCCATTATTGAATTAAGCAGACCACGTGACCATAGAGGAGACGCATATATGGAAGGTAGCATGTGTCTAATGGATCGCTGTTTCTAGCCTATCCTCTATTACTAGACGGGTCAACATCTCTACTCTATCTTCTATTATAATACGGACCTCTATTCTCTTCTCTATTCTATTTCGATCACTATACGGTTTACTATTCGACCGAGTATTATCAAGAAAGTACTATTCGAAGGCGTCTGACACCAGCATTGTTCAACGGCGTACTATAGTTGTATCTGCGATTACAAAGTCTCTACTACAACGAACATTACGAAAGTGGCAATGAATATTTGTTGACATCACAAATATATATATATATATATATATATATATATATATATATATATATATATATATATATATATATATATATATGTTCGCTTCCTTAAATCAATAGCGGGGGAAAATTTACGCCCCACCACAAAAAAATTGACTCGTTCTCACAGATTTTCGAAAGTGCTCAATAACTAATCTGAAGAACAATACGACGAACGTTCATGTTAAAAAAAGCTATAAATACCTCACCGTTACTTCAGTTTCACCTACAGGATTTTCTGACTGCTTTGCTTATTTTTTTAGATAAGCTTCTAATATTCAACATAATCTTCTTTCTCGTTAATGCATTTTCATTCGTATGCGAACATTATCATCATCATTATCCCCTTGAATTTTGTAATCGTAGTGGGTACTCGAATGCAGAAGCCATATTAAATCACCTCCACAATGGTCTATCAATGGCAGCCATCAGCAATTCTGGTATATTCATACTTGTCCATTTTTTGACATTGTTCAACCAGTTTTTGCGTTGGCGTCCTCTCCTACGTCCACCTTCAACGGTACCTTGCATGATGGTCTTGCACAGGCTGTCATGCTTTGTGACGTGTCGAAACCATGCAATTTTCTCCGTTTGACAGTGGCGGGAAAAGGTTCGTAATTGCCCACAAAACTTTCAGCCATTTCCCGCACAAACTCATTGGTTTCTTGTTCCCAATAGAAGATGCCAAGGAGTTTTCTCATGCATCTGTTCTCAAACGTTTGCTTACTTCTCTCTGTGTCTGCCAACAGTGTCCACGTTTCACATCCATATAGAATTGAGATGCGCGCAGTCTTATGTAAAATTCAATTGATCACTTCTTGTCTGGCTTCAGCCATTTTTCTACCTCTTCGTGCTTGAGGTCGTGTGTCTGTGTGTTTTAAAACACGCAATCAAATACATCTACCGTAATTCTTCATATATAAGATGCATTTTTCTAAAAAATATAATAAGCAAAATCAGGTGTGCGTATTATGCACAGCTACAATTTTTTTTTTAAATTGGCGTAAAATAAAATAAGAATTATCACGAAATTAAATTAGAATAATATTATTCTATGTTTAAAACCATTTTTTTTAATTGAAAGTAGGAAACGCTGGCCGTAATGAAATTGGAGAGTGACAATTTATAGGGTTTGATTATCAAACAATGGGTGCGTATTATGCGTGAGTAGAAGCATTTTCCCACACTTTCAGCACAATCTTAGGTATTATGAATGAAGGCGTATTATACATGGTAAATTACGTTATTAATTTTAACAATCAGTCGTCTGACACGAAAAGAACCTCCAATACTTGAACAATCTGTTTTTTTCCCGGTAACATGACTCAAACAAGTTTTATTAATTTAAATTAATCGCGTAGTCGAATCTACTCAATTAGTATGAGGAAAATTTCCGAAACCTGGAGCTGAAAAGACTGACTACATGAGAAATTGATTGATCAGTTTTTTACGGCTTATCATCCCTTTGTGGATTATTTTACAATGAATCATACTTTGGATGAATATTGCGTTAACAGATTTTTTTAACAATGATTTTTTCCAGATACATATATTTATTTGTATGTCTGTAAGTATGTATGTATGTATGTATGTACAAGGGTGAGTTGAGAAGTTCATCGGCTGTGACTATGAATTCGTGATACAAAAGTTATGAAATCTTGCATGCATTAATTTACACTGTAAGAGCAGCAAGAAAACTGCGATCGAGATCAAGATTCGATATAATATTAGCCATTTCTTTATAAGGAAACATTCGGTATTCATTGACAGGGCAGTCAGTACTGCCACCGGTTGAAATTTATAAAATCTTTCTACCGCATAGAAGTGTGTATGTGTTCATCGAGAAGTGGCCGCACAATCGTGACGCACGATGAAGGAGCAAGACTTCCGTCAACCTCCACCACTGACGAGAAGATTCAACAAGCTCGAGTGATGGTAATGGCGAACAGGCGAGTTATCATCGATGGGGTAGCATGTTATCTGCAGATTCTGATTACAGATCTTTGTTCCTACTTAGTGCACACTGCTTGTGGAGCGGCCATGTTTACACTGTAAGAGCAGTATGAAAACTGGTGCGATCAAGATCAACTTCAACCCCCTGACCACAATAGTACCAACTATGAGAACAACTGAGAAGAAAGCAGTATGACAAATGTAAAAATGTTATGACGAAAGTGAGGATAATTTTCTTTTATTTACCCTCGTATATAAACATTGTAAAGGCTCTTGAATTAAAAAAAAAGATATGTCGTTTAAAATAAATTATTCAAAACGTCTGTATGAAGGCAAATCCCTGACAGTAACAAAAGGTGTTAACGTCAGTCTGTGTGTTGAGGAAAATCTAACAGGAACTAAATTTTGTTTTTCGTCGAATTCGCTAATAATTTGGCCTGAAGGTCAAGTGGTTTAAAACAATTGCTCCAGTTTTGCGATATCCAGTGTAAGATTCCGGCCACTCCTGTCTAGAGAGCAGAAAAGAGGTTAGCGAGGAATTTGAGGGATTTTACAAGTACTCGGCTGACTACAATATCGTTGACTTCTGTGACAAGGAATACTCGTTGTTTCTTTCAGTCGGTCAGTTATTTACCACACGCTTGGGCGATCGTGTCTCTTACAATTCATGACTGACTCGGTAGTAAGTTGCCGTTTCGTTCTGCAGGAGACTGGGTGGGGGGGAGAAAAGATTGATTCATATCTTTTCCCATATCTTTCGCTCGTAGCTGAATGTAGTGAACCCGACTGGAACTCGAACTCAGTTCGCCCTGTTCTCAAGCCATTTCATTATCTATTCGATGACTACGCACGTCCTATTATCTCCTTAGATATATTTAACATATTCTTTAAAGGAAATGGGCTGGAGCTGCCCGACGGTCAATTTGATACGCGGTTCAGAGCGATGGATTACTTTCCACTCTACAAGAGCGTGGAAAATGTTTTAACGGCCTACATTCTTTATTTCCACCTGTTCAGACCTTTACAGCTAAGACTCGCCACGACACTGACAGTGGCACGAATCAACCACGTTCCATTCCTATCCCATATGTACCAAGGTCCGATCCGATAGCTTCTTCCCAAAAAAACAGTTCTTTGTGGAAGAGGCTACTGGTAAGATGATTCCCTGATCATTACAACCTTAACTTCTTCAAGTCTAGAGTCTACCGTTATCATTCCGATATGTCCGCTTAATCTGCACTGCTTATATCTTCCTTTTATGTTCATACCACCTCATTCAGTAACAATCTACCTTGAGTGGCTCTTGAGCCTTATATTGAAGGAAAAATTACTAAGAGAACACCCTTGTACTCACAAATTGTTTTTATGTTTGTGCGTGTTTGTGTGTATGTGTTTTTGCGTGTAATGCCCCTCCCCGGACCTGAGGGGACCATATGCCTCTAGTTTCGTGGGTCTTGGGAATACGCCCTTTTCTCATTCATCTTTCTCGTTATTTGCATAAACATATCAACTAGTTTCCCGCTATTTTCTTCTAATTCTTTTGCCATCGATGTGTTTTGATAATGCTTAATTCTCCAAGCCTGTTTTTCCCCATTAAATAGCAGCCGGAATCAAATTTCAACTAATCTCTAAATTATTTACAGCGGTTCTTTATCTGTTCATGTCTCAGAACTTCCTCGTTAGTCGCATGCCCTAGCCATTGTATTCTTGACATTCAGTGTTAAGTGGAAATTTTGCAGCGTCGCAACCGAATGTGACATAATGTCGAGGTTCAAAGCAGATTTAACGACAATACCATGAAAAAATGGTGCAAGCCACTTCGGAACTTCCCCTTTTGGGGACACTTCAGACGCCGAGTAACGACATCACCCGCTTCCCGAAGAAGAGGTACTGCTTAGGAGGATGGCTCCAACGGGCTTCAGCTTAATATTATTGTGAGACTTCCTTGGCAAATGTGAAAGGTATTAAGACCATGTGTCGGTTTTGTGAAGTTTCATTTTTAAAGCGATCGGGTGTCTAACCACACTGATAAGTTGTGATACAGCGAAACAGTATGTCTGTGGAGTGCAATATTAGTTCCCGAAAAAAAAAATTAATTCGTTGGAGGAATCTGGGGAGAAAGCGCGAATTTGCAAACAGTGACTATTATTGCTAATAATGCAAGACACTCCCAACGGATTGTTTCTTCTAGATCACTGGCGTGTTATGAAAAATAAATACGCAAAAATTTACCTTTCTCTCTAGCAGGCGCCGATAGACTAGGTATTAGAATCGATCGGGTTTCGATCCCGGCTTGAAGACATCGGATGTCTAGCCACATGTGATAGCTGTGATACAACGAATCGGTCTGTCTTTATAATCTTATAATGAATTTACTGTTTTGTTTACTGTATAGGACGGTAGATATTACAGAATTCTTTTCTTCCGTTCTAATGTTATTATTCTTTTCCAAGTATTCTTTATAACCTTTCAATACGTGTGTGTTCATGTCTCTCCACAACTTCCTATCTTTGATTTTTTTTATTTTTACTATCCTTTGTTCTTGTTTTACTACCCATTCACTCAACGTCTTTAAGGAGGCTACTCAGTA
Source organism: Acanthosepion esculentum (assembly GCA_964036315.1). Classification (NCBI taxonomy): domain Eukaryota; kingdom Metazoa; phylum Mollusca; class Cephalopoda; order Sepiida; family Sepiidae; genus Acanthosepion; species Acanthosepion esculentum. The sequence continues at coordinate 111,129,535 of OZ038482.1, read as the reverse complement.
TTGACCTCTGTTTTCTTCCCTTCGATATAGGGAAACTGTGACATTTCAACTCTTTCTGATTGCAAATATACGTCTCCTTGTTGATCCTATTTTCTTTAAGATTTACTATTTGTTCTTAAAATCCGTCGGTCGAATCACATCTTATTCCTCTCTTCGAGGATCTTTTTCATCTGCGGGATATTGTCAAGCGTTCACTAGTAAATTTTTGTTTTGTTTATAGTAATGTTCAACCTGTACACAGTTCGGGGACCACTTGATGTAGAGCTTACATTAAGAGGAAATTTGTGCTGATAGGAGGGGGAGATATCGGTTAACCTTAGACTTGAAGAAGTTAAGATTGTACTGATCTGGGAACTATCCTCTCGGGAGTCGGTTTCACAGAGCAGTATTTCGCGGGAAGAAACTGTTCGAGTGGAACTTCTCATCGATGGAATACAGAAGGAATTTGGGTTGTTCGCTACAATATACATGGCATGGCGACTGCTAGCCGTGAAAATTAGACATGGCGGAACCAAGGAATGTAGTTCGTCCGAGCACTTTCCATCGAATTAGCGATAGAGCAACGACGGGCTTGCCACATCTCGTGAGTAAGAGACAGGTTGTAGGCTTGAAAATAATTAGTCACCTAAAAGGACGCGGAGAAGCTTTCGAACACTATGGAGACTAGAAAATAAGGATTGGGAACCTTCCGACCAAATATGGCAACAATACTCTATTTCCGGCATGATGTAGGTCTTGTGAAGGTAGAGGATGGGATAAGAAGTCAGGTACGTACTGGAGCGGTACAGGAACCTGAGCATTTTTACTGCACCTTTAGCGATGGATTATATGTAACAATTTCACTTGAGGTCATGGGTAAATTTAAGGCCCAATAATCTCTCAAGGCATTGAGTGTCCCTAAGGGGACAGCTGTCCATCGTGACTGGCAGTAGTTCAGGGTCCGATTTTTAAGGATTTAAGGACAGTTTCTTATTTCTTGATACATAGCATAGTTTCTGAAAAGGAACCTTTCTCTATTTCGGTTACACATAGTCGTCTGCTACTACAATAATGAGATAGTTAACCGTGCATCCATCTGACGTCCCCAATACGTAGCTCACACATTGGACTGCCTCTTTTGCTGACAAGCATGCATTCCTAGTTAATATTTAGTCATTTCTTCTTGTTTTCCTTTACTACTCTGACTAAGAGTTCATTCAGCTTTCTAAATCTGTCACCAGTCTCTTTTGAAAATGGTAGCGCCTAATAAAAAAAATGGATCGGCTTTATTGTCCTTTTAGGAGTGTCGCTCTTTTAAACGTGTTAACCATTTTGCCCTTTGATCAGCATGGCTAATGCTAACCTGCAGCTGAGAGACTCATTGCGACTTCTCGGCTTACCGTTTTCCACTGACGTGAAGTGGAGCGATTATAGTGAAACAACTGCGAGGTCTGCTGCTAGGGAAGTTGGTTGACTGTGTCGTGATAGACTTGCACATTTATAAGTCTATCATTCCTCCGTGCATCAAATATTTTGCTGCCACATCTGGACTGGTGCTTTTGCTAAATATCTAACGATTCTTGATAATAATAAAAAAAAAGAATAACGTTTTCGATCCTGATGTGACATCTCGGCTTCGTTCACTTTTCTAACGCCATAATGTAAGTTCCCTTCACCTTTTCCAGTAATATTTTTGCGGTAACATTTCTGAAGGGGTTTCATTTTGGGTCCCTGACTTTACGAATTTAAGAGCAGTAATAGATTGGCAGTTACGTCTCACCATTTTGCAGTTAGAATTGCTAGAATTAACCGTAACAATTTCATTTTTCGCACTTTGCTCTTGTAGAACTCTTTTCTAATTATCTGTTCTTTTATTGTCCTCTCTTGTTAGTAATGTTTCTTTTTTTATCTCAGATTTGTTCACATTCAGTAATCCCTTGCGTTTTAGTGGCTTTATCGCCTTGCTCGGAGCGAAATGATTAAAGAAAAGTCTCGCTGTATAGGCTAAGTAAAGTTCGATGAGTAAACGCATGCTTGTCATTCTTCTTTTCTATTTTTGTGCATTTGCTGAATTCATTCTCTAACCTCATGCAGGCTACTTGTTCCCAATAAAGATTAAAGATTATCCCAATATATTTTCTCATATATAAAATAAAGTATGTCTTAATCTATCAAATTTCTAATCTATGAAATATCTATAGATATTGCTGCATGTGCATTGCTCGATTACAATTGCATTCAGATCATAATGATAACATATCTTGTTCCATTTTCTTCAACAAACCCATATTATTTTGTCTTATTTTTGCTCTAATTCTGTTGACAAATCTGTTCACTAGAATTCTAATTATAAATGTTTAGAATCGCTAAGAAGTTAGATTTACTTAGACCTTCCGGTATTTCCCCGTTGTCGTATATTTATCATTTTAGCAACATCAACGATCCTGAAATCATCCAAAGCAGTCAACATCTCTATTACAATCACGTTTTGGTCCATCTACGTTATATTCTAAAATAGCCTTGGCAGTTCTAGTCTCTCATCTGGATGGCATGTGTGGCATCCAGTTTGTTTAGAAATATCTAAACTATAGAAAACTGTTTTCTCATCTCAATGATGAAAAATGGAATCAAGCGAAAAAAAAGGCCTTCGATGGATTTCGTTGATCCAGATTCACAAACAAAGTACTGTACCAAATAACAGAAACCACATCATTGGGGGCATTCAACATCAGCAAAATAAATAAATAAATAAAATGGATATCATATGTACACACTTGTACAAATTAATAATTCCGTTATTATTTACTTTTTTCGTATTATTCAGAGGAATCATGACCCCTCCACAGGATAGTACTTCATATGTCAATTCCATGAAGTCGTTCCTTGCAGATTGACTACAGATACTCGATTGGATTTAATTCAAGAGAGTTTCCGTGCCAGTCTTTTGTACTTTGATTTGCGTCCATCATAGACAATGGCTATAGGACAACTAATAGACAATCGGGACAATAGTGTCTGTGCGTGATAAAAATCTGATGCAATCACAGATGACGCAATATTTTTCAAGTTCAGTATTCTGGAATACTCTAGATTTAATTTTAGCTGTTCTAGAATTCTCTAAAATATTATTCTGAGTGTATTGTAAAATAGTTTTCAATATTTTGTCAAAAGTTCTTTTCCTGAATCTCATTTATATCCAAATTTATAATTATCAATAGAATACCTTAGGGTGAATAAACTTTTTCCAAGGTGGTCGGGAAGGGGTCTTTATATTAGTAAGATAAAACATTATTTTAATCCCCAAAACAATTGACAAAAAATATTTTTTAGTAAAAAAAAATCAGGTGAGTCAATTTTATCGAACATCACTGTACATCTGTGTGAATCCTATTGATTACCTGTGTATGATAGGATCACAGCCTCACCGCGCTAGTTATTTTGGATTCTGTAGTAAGTTGTTCTTTACGAGGTCGACAGTTGGACGGTTTCCTCAGAGATGAAGAAGAAACTCGAGGCAGCGGATATATGGTTCTATAAAAGGATACTAAGGATATCATGGACCGAGCGTGTGAGCAACGATGAGGTTTTGGAGAGCATGAAAATAAGAAGGAAGCTTATCGGGAAAAGGCAGCTGAAATTTCTGGGACACGTAATGAGAAAGGACGGCTTGGAGAATCTGATACTCACAAACCCATATGAGACAAGGAAAAGCAACGCCTGACATAGCTAGCGGTCTTAAAGAAAGGGGATGACAGAACAGGATCTGGGGTAAGTAACAAAGGAACAAAACTTATTGATAGCTACAAAGGATATGAGGAAGTGGGAGGGCCATGATCGCCTAAGTCCTGAAAAAGACATGGCTCATAAAAAAAGATTCTAGCCCCAAACCGAAACGCTTGTCTTTGTCTTGGAGAAAAAGATGTATATATTTCCAACGGTATTTGCGCAAATGTGAACTCAACAATATTTGGATTATAGGATCCCGGATTCACCGCTTTAGGTTTTCCTGCAGTAATTTCTGCCTGACAAATAGTTACTTTTCTAATTGATAGATTTCTTGGGCCCGCTCTATTTTAATCATTTCACCACAAGCAAAGCAATAAAGCTACTGAGGCGCAAGGAGTTTCTAAGTGTGAGACAATATAAAAATAAAAGACAGAGAATTAAGAAGATTGAACATAACGATTGACATGGCATTTCAATTTTTGAAGATAAAAGTTGATTGGAAAGCAAGAATCCCGAATAGATTTCCACAAACGAGAAGTGCTATAGAAGAAACTGTTAGCATAGAACTTACGGTTACATCTAGCTATTTCAATTATAAAATGATGAGACCATGCAGCCAATCTACTACTGCGCTTGACTGGGAAAAATATTAGCATTTTTTATTATTGCATTTGTAATAATTTTAACGGATAGAGTTCTATCCGCACGAGGGTAAAAAAAAATTCTTGTAATTTATTATGAATTATATATATTTGATTTTTTCAGTCAATCTTTCATTGATTTTTTTTTTAATCATTTCACACGAGGCAAGTTAATAAAGCCCCTAGAACGCGACGGGTTGCGGACTGTTAGAGAATATTAGAAAAACTATTATTAATGAGGGAGGGCAATAAAAGGACAAGAATTAAAAAAACAGAAGATAAAGATTGGCATTGCATTTACATTTTTGAATATTCAAAGTTGATTGGGAAGCAAGAAGCTGGAAGAGAGTTCCACAAGCAAGAAGTGCGAGAGAATGAACTGTTAGTATAGAACTTATGCTTACATCTAGCCATTTCAACTGTCAAAGGATGAGACCTAGCCGCCAATCTATTACCAGGCGTAAATACATAAAGTCTACGCAGGGAGGAAGCTTCATCAGTACAAATAGCAATACAACAAAAAAAAACAGTATCGAAGTCAGTGTTGAGATTCTCCTAGATTTAAAACTGAAGTTTATTTATGTTCACATTTAAGACAATTTAAAATCTTTTCCATCATTAATTATTAAAACACAAGTTAAAATAATTTATTCATCAATTATTAAAGAAATATCCAAGTCACTGATTTGCTCTTAGGTTTGGTTTTCTTGCCAATATACTCAGGGGAACCGACTGAATGCAACAGTCGCAGACCACAGAATCCATGTTGTTCAAGTCCTGCCTACACAGCTCCCACAACCACTGTGCTAACGATAAGTTCTAAAACGTTATTTATATTTACCCTGGGTGTTTATTTTACCGGAACCGGCAAAATAACTTATTCACAGAAAAAAAAAATTCACGTCGGAAGGTTGATTTGAACTAGCTTACTTATAATTTGAAAAAAAAAACAAAAAAAAACAACATAACTATTTCTGATTATACTTGTATTTGGTAGAAATAGTAAGGCGATGGACAGTGAAGTCAAGATTAAGATTCTAATCGACAGCGCGATACTGCGTTCTCAATGTTCTGGGTTAATCTTGTACAAGATCGCGCAGGTGTTAAAGCAATTAGGGTTCTTATCGACTTTTGCACAGCGTATTTTCGGCAACGTCATTAAGCAATTACTGCGAGGAATGTTGATTGATACACCTTCACATTTCAAGCAGAGAAATCGTAAAAACAAATACATTTATCAGCGCGAATATCTACTTATTACAAACATCTGGATATTTGCTGATTCATAAAAATATGTCTGTCGTAATATTCACATCGACATTTTATTTCCCTTTGTTTTCTGCTATGAATATACGGGTAATGAACGTCTATCGGGTTCCCATTCCAGACTAAATCTCAAGTGGAAATCATACATATACGAGCTATAGGTAAAGATGCTGCAAAAGTGGTCGCGTACTAAACGTCTATCGGGTTCCAAACAAAGACTAAATCTCAAGTGGAACTCATGCAATTCATAGGTAATGATGCTGGAAAAGTGGTCGCGTACTGAACGTCTATCGGGTTTCAAACTCAGACTAAATCTCAAGTGGAACTCATATATATACGATCCATAAGTAAAGATGCTGGAAAAGTGGTCGCGTACTGAACGTCTATCGGGTTTCAAACTCAGACTAAATCTCAAGTGGAACTCATACATATACAAGCCATAGGTAAAGATGCTGGAAAAATGGTCGCGTACTGAACGTCTATCGGGTTCCAAATTCAAACTAAATCTCAAGTGGAACTCATACATATACGATCCATAGATACTGGAAAAACTGTCGGCTCATTCTATCTTGCCAGGGAATCCTAATGCTTTCTACGATGCTTTGTCTTGGACCAGCAATGGAGTACTGCTGCCAGATCTCTTCGGGAGCTTTTGAATCTTTACTTTCAAGATTTGCTAGAGTTCAAAATCTTTCCCGAAATCTAATGGTAAAAAAACGTATTTTCCACTTTACAGCAACATTTAAAACCTGACATTATTCTATTGAACACATTGGAATATTTGGCATGGAAATAGTTCTATGTCAAACATTTCAATGATTCCCCTTCTTAATTCCAGCAGTTCAGAACTTTATTGCTAGAAAACACCATTCTAATTCACGGGTTGAATCATCTTCACTTCTTCCATATACCAAGCATAAGAAAAAAATCTTTCCACTCAAAAACTTTCTTCCAAGAACTGTTACTTCGTGGAACAGCCTCCCACGTGGATACTCTTCTGACTACTATAGTCTTAACCTCCTTAAGTGAACGATTAATAGATATCTATCCTCTCCTTAATCTTCACTTCCCACCAACTCCTATTTTAATAGTAACTCTTTAACATGAGTGGCTTTCGAGCCTTGAATTAGGTGAAATTTATATGAAAAATTAATTTCTTTCGAAATAGATATACTCCATAATATATGGGTTTATGATACAAGATTTAATGTTGCTATATAATAACAACGGATATCGTTGAGGTAAATAGAATCTTTTGAGGAAGGTTCAAATTCCTGGTTAGTCTGTCGCGTTCACTTTCGCTCTAATACCCTTGAGAAAGCCATGAACCCATCTTTTCTTTCTTATAAGTTAAATACCAGGGTATGCTGAGTTCTCTAGATTAGTCTAAGAGAAGGAAAACTGAATTAAAATGTTAATTTTATTCAGTCAGGTTATATTGTAGATTTATGATATATAAAAATATAAGTAAATACCCTAAAGGTTTTAATTAAAGATTTTCAAAATGTATATTCACATTTTTCTATATTTTTAATTTTGAAACGTATTTTATTCTTCTCCTACTCACGCCAAGCAAGGCAATAAAGCCGCTAAGAAATAACGTTTACTGAATGTAAGAGAATATGAGAAAAAACATTACACGCAAGAAAACAATAAAAGAAGAGGAATTAAGAAGGCAGAAGACAGCGACTAACATTGCATTTAAATTTTTGATGATTAAAATTGACAGCAATGGAAGAAGCCGAAAGCTTTCCACGTGCGAAACTGTTAGCACAGAACTTACGCTTAGATCTAGCTATTTCAGCTGTAAAATGATGAGAGCTTGCCGCCAATATAGCTAAACACGCTTAAATTCATGAACGTCAAGGTACCTCAGATGAAGGCTTATCAGAAAAATTACCATGAAAGTCGGTTCATTGTCTCATGCTAAAGAATTATCACACCAAAATTGATGTTACATGTAAGTCTACCATTTGCCCATGCAGTGAATATTTCTGCCACATCTGCTCTGGTATTTCTGTTATGTATTTAGAAATCTGTAATTTTATTGGTCCTGATCTGGCATCCTGGCCTCAATAATTTTCCCACCGCCATCACAAAGCTTCTTTTTGCTTTTTCTATAAATATTTCCATGGTAATTGTTCTCATGAGCTTTTCCCTTTGGGACCTAGACTATGGGAATTCAGACGGAGTACTATATTAATTCCTGTTCTTTTATTGTTCGCTGCACTGTTTTATTTTCTTTTCATATTCTCTCACACTGGATAACCCGCACTTGCGCCTTAGTGGCTTTATTGTCTTACTCTGGGTGAAAAGATAAAAAAATATGAGTATTTGTGTGTGTGTGTGTGTGTGTGTGTGTGTGTGTGTGTGTGTGTGTGTGTGTGTGTCAATATCACAACCTCAAGTCTTGCCTCGCTAAGCAATCGTGTATATGACGCGTTCGGCGGAGGAGAGGCACATTTAACTAAAAATGGAAAATTTCTTTTTTCACTGCAAATTATTCATTATATCATATCCAAGTATTTTACAAAAAATTGGAGCCGATTACACAATATTTCAAGCTCAATTTAGGTTTATAGTTTGTAACCAAGCAATAAGATGAGGTAACATAAACCGTAGATTTGTCTGCGGAATACGATTACATCACTGTTACATAATTATAGTGAAATTATTAAGGGTTTTTTTTTGTCAAAAGTATTCTATTTTTGATCGTATATTAATTTAAAATATTCCTTTTTATAGGCTTTATTTTTAAATGGAATAAGACCATTCTAAATTTCAGAATTTCGCTATTGCCCATCAAAATGTCTGGAAGAAAGCGATCTAAAAACAACAATGGAAAAGAGAGGTAACAAAGTGTAAACGAAATAGATGAGAAGAATATGTCAGTCGTTACACAAACAAATTTGTCAAGGGACAAGCAATAGGACCAGAGGATGTACGTGTAAGATTGCTTTTACAAAATCGGTGGATTGGGAAAAGTTTCAGCAATATTTGAATCTTTTTTGGAATAAGTGCACTTTCGATAGGCAAAATGGCTAAATCCAGAGATTTGGTACCAGACATTCTGTCAAGTGAACTTACAAAAGACAGGGATTCCATAAAATAAATGCAACTTTTACTTCCAATGTAATGTCTCAAGGAGTGATGCGTCCAATTTGTAAAAAATAAAGAAACATTGCAATAATTATTTATACAAAAATATATTTATATTATTATTATTATTATTATTTATGAAAAAAAAAGATTTTATAACAACAGTAACAACATCAGTTTCACAGCGTTCCTTAGTTCTTGAAATGGAGCAATCTGATTTTTAGTTTTTAAAATGTTGAAACGAAGCATCCTTAGAAGGAAATCGACATCTGCTAAATTTGTCGACTCTAGAAAAAGAATATTTGATCATCAGTACAAAGAAGGCTATGTAATTTCTCCTACGTATGATACAAATTCGTAGAGTAGTCATCCTGTCAGATTTAAAAAAAAAGGAAAAACACCATATAGCTCCAGTTTGTTCAACTTATGAAACTTAGCATTAACACCAAAGTATTCTAAAATGCTTCCAATAACACAGGAGAAAATTAAAGATCTAAGAAATTTAACTTGATGCCAATAAATACAGAAATTTGATTGAAAAAGAAGAAATAAACCAAAGCAACGAACAAAACGATACCAGTTTTCATGAAACTACACTACATAAATTTCTAACAAGAAATCGAATATAGCATCAAAATTGATATTATTCATTTAATTATTTATTATGTAACCAAATACATAATTGTCCACAATGTTTGCATAAAACTTGATAATTCCTGTAATAAATTCTTAATGTTATTATTGCTATTATTTTACTTAAGTGTAAGATAGTCCTATATTTACAATTCCTTACAGCTAACCATGAAGAGAAATGTTGATCAAAACTGCCTAAAACCTTTAAGTGCGTATTGCCGCAGAATTATCAAATGTTGAATACGCCACTCCTCCGTCGAACGCGTCCTAAAGATATGGACGCCATTACTGTGGAATTTTATCGAATAAAATCGTCTATCTTTGGTAATAAAGCAAAGGAAATTGAAAGAAGCAGACATTTTGTGTTCAAACAAATCGGAGAATTTAACTGCTGACGAACTGAATAAGAATGTGTTGTCGTCTGCTTCAGAGGTTTCGTGAGGCAAACTGACGAAGGAGGACCTGGACATTTATGCACAAAGCACAGACAATTAGTTTCCAGATGTTATGCATCGGATCACAATCAAAATTCATGGTAGATCCATTCTTCTAACCTCAATCGGAATTAGTGACATCAAAGAATTTCAGAGAAGCTTCCTGGATATCTCTTTGAAGAGAATCAATCAAAAATCACTCGGCCTAAAATAGGGCAGCAAGGCATGGACTCTCTCGTCTTATTTTTATGAGTTCCGACTCTTCAGCAAATCGCTTCAGTCGTTAAGTAGGTGAACATGTGTGACAAGGATCATTTGTCACAATGTAAATCTGTTTTTCATGACGACACCATTCTCTTTATGTACCGTGTCCCCTCAGAGCGTAGGCGCTCATGGCTCTCCACAACTTCCTGTTCCTTGTAGCTCTTAATAAACATTGGCTTTCTGTTATTTCTCCCAAACTCTGTTCCGTCATCCCTTTAAGTTCACTAAATATGCTATGCGTTGTTTTTCTCTGACCCTCTCACTGTTCCGTGAATATCAAATATTCCAAGACCTCTTTCATCAATATGTACACCATGAAACTGTCTCTTCCTGACTTATGTATGTTTCTTTTTGCTTACATTTTTTAAAACTTCATCATTGTTCGCATGTCGGGCCAATAGTATTCACAGTATCCTTCTGTAGAACAATATTTTTGTTGCTTCAAGTCTATTGTTCATGTTTGAGGAATTTGTTAAAACCTTCACTGTCACAGAGGAAGTGAGATATCACGTAGCAATTTACAATTAAATAATCAAAATATTTTTTTTAATCTCCTGGTTATTTCTTTGTGTATATATAAAGACATCAGGAAATCTGTAATTAGGTTTATAGGCGCCTTCCGACAGTACTCCAAACGGAGATCTTATTCCGACATATGTACAACCAATTGTATTTCTGACCAGTTTCTTTTTTCAATACTATTGTTATCACACACACACACACACACACACACACACACACATATATGAAGTGGGGGACAAATATTTGTACATACAAATTTTTAATTTATTTTCAACTAATGAATAAACATACTTTACATATAATTAACTATACACAGATGCATAATAACTAAATATGCATAGAAAACAGAAAAAAATGACTTAATAAAAATAAATCCCATTTATCCATTTTAATGGGTGAAAAAAGTATTCGTACAATTCAAATTTCAGATTTTGAAACATTTTCATTGCTTTAATTCTTTAGATTATTCAAGTGGGATATTCTAGAATGAATGCATGCAAGCTCTAGTTATATTTCAAGTCATCTATGAACAATTAGATGTTAGTTTACCTGAAGAGACACAATGCCGTTATTAATAATAATAATAATAAGTTGAAATGAATTCATGCAAGCTCAAGTATCACTCCTTCATAATCAACCTATGAACGTTTCATCTCACTCTCGTATAACACCAGCGGATGAAGTTATCGATTTTCCTGATATTTTGCATTGCTGGCATAAAACTTTAAAGCCAGTGAAAATAAAGAAAAAAATATACGTTTTACGTTGTTCGACTCACCCACTTATTTGAGCTGAGCTTCAAAAAATGCAAATAAGAAAAGGAATATTAAAATTATAAACATTTTTTAGCATTTAATAGAGAAAATTTGAATACTAAGAAATTAGGCTATATACTGGCTGGTCAAAAATTTAAGGCCATACCTAAAAGAAGTCATAAACAAAATAGGAAATACCCCAAAAGACGTCTCAGTCGTGAGTTGTACGGTCGTCATTGTGAATAGCTTCAGAAATTCACTTTCGCATGGTCGATATAAACACGCATATATATATATATATATATATATATATATATATATATATATATATATATCTCGTGCGGAAACAAATATTCGTACACATAAAAATTTTTAATTTATTGTATTTCCAACTAATGAATAAATATACTTTTAATATAATTAATTGTGCACAGATACATAATAAAAAATATGCAATGAATACAGAAGAAAATTGATTTAATAGAAAGAAATCATATTTATCTATTTTAATGGGTGAAAACAGTATTCGTACAATACGAAAAAGAATACATAATCTTCATTTAATACTTTCTAGAATATTCATTATTCATTTCTACAGCAACCAACCTCTTCTTGTATTTCTCAATTAATGATTTGCAAATTTTAATTCGTATTTTGTTCCATTCCTCTTTGCATAAGGTCTTCAGATCCAGGATGTTTTTTGGAGCTCTCGATTGGATTTGAATTTTCAAATAATGCCGCAGATTCTTTTGGGTTTAAATCCGGGGACTGATTTGGCCATTTCAGGATATTTACATTATTTTCACCAAATCACTTCTACCTAGATTTTGCAGTGTGCTTAGGATTATTATCTTGTTGGAAGATCCAATCAGGAGGAAGTTCAAGATTTTCAACAGAAATCTTTAAATTTCTTCCAAAATATTTTGATATACTGCAGCATTCATTCTACCGTCTATTACTGATATGTCGCCAGTACCTTTTGCAGAAAAAACTTCCCCAAACCATGATGCTACCACCACCAATTTTTACTGCCGGAACTGTGTTCTTTTGTTTGAAGGCATCGGAATTTTTCTTCCTGTATGATTTCTAGAATTACGTCCAAACAATTTAATTTTGATTTCGTCTGTCCATAATCCTCTTCCCAATACGATTTGTCCTTATCCTCATATTCATGAATGAATTTCAACCTGGCGTCTCTGTGTCTTTTCAACAGCAGTGGAGATTTCCAAAAATAGCGTGACTTTAGATTGTTCCTATGAATTTCATTGCTTATTGTCAGTTACGTGACACAGATTCCTGATGAAAGAAAATCATCCTCTTGATACTTTTCCAACATGGCTCCACTGCCAACGTTGCAGTCAGATTACGTTTTCACTTATCCTGACGTTGTATTGCAAATTCAGTATTAGGAATAAGTACTTCCAAAATATCACAAAGTATGTCGATCAGTAAATTAAATCGTGCTGGTTACATATTATGTGCATATATAGACCTCGGTTAGTTAATATGCGGCTGATGACGAAATCGTCCACCTTCGAAAATGTACACCATACTACCATTGGCGCTAAATAATTTTTTCTTCCTGCCAATTTTCTTTGCCGGCCTGACGTTGTATTGTAAATTCAGTTTTAGGAATAGGTACTTCAAAACTATCGTAAAAGATGTCTATCAATAAAATTGAATTGGTTGCTTATTCTGTGCATATCTAAACGTCAATTGATTAATATGTCTCTTATGACGAAATCATCCACCATCGACCATGTACCTAATACTATCAAGTCGTTGAATAATTTTTCCTTTCTGCCAGTTTTCTTTTAAATGATCTGGTAGGTTGAAATCGCGGAAAATTTTTATTCCCTGGCAGTAATTTGTCAAAAATGTATCTAACATTTCTAGCAATCATGAGCTCTGCAGGTGACATTCGCGGCGACGTTTGCATTTGACATCATTCGATACACGCTCAAAAATTCTTGTAATGCCGTTTCATCAGCCTCTAGCATTTCTTAATGCTTTTTTGAAAGTGTCAACGAACCGTTCCGCTTGACCATTCAACTTTGGATGATAAATTAGCGTTGTCAAATGTTCAATCACGTAGATATTGCAGAAATGTTTAAAATCCCTAAAAGTTCCATTATCGGATACCACATTGTCATGTTCTCCAAACCTTGCAAAAAGTTCGCAAGAATTTAATTGTTATTACAGTAGTAAGTTGTTGAAACTTCAATATCTCGAGCCATTTTGTGAAACTGTCGACCACAATTAAATATTACGAACCATTCAGTGATCTAGCAAAGTCAATATATACTCGGGATTTACTTGACCTCCACCCGGGTCGCAGTGCTTTGGCTTTAGCTAGTCATAGCTGGTCATAGCTTGTCCAAGCTGGTCAGACGTAGCCACGACACTACCAGCGCAGGGACGAATCCCCGCCGCCGGCCTGTTGATTTACTTGACCTCCCACAGGGTCAGGTTGTGACACAAGGTCAGGGTTTAATGTGGGAAGGGAGGGGGAATGGACCCGAGTTTTCACCCGGGCCGCAGTGCTTTGGCTTTAGCTGGTCTTAGCTTGTCCAAGCTGGTCTTTAGCTGGTCATAGCTAGTCTTAGCTGCGATACTACCAGCGCAGGGACGAATCCCTGCCGCCGGCCTGTTGATTTACTTGACCTCCCACAGGGTCAGGTTGTGACACAAGGTCAGGGTTTAATGTGGGAAGGGAGGGGGAATGGACCCGAGTTTTCACCCGGGCCGCAGTGCTTTGGCTTTAGCTGGTCTTAGCTTGTCCAAGCTGGTCTTTAGCTAGTCTTAGCTGCGATACTACCAGCGCAGGGACGAATCCCCGCCGCCGGCCTGTTGATTTACTTGACCTCCCACAGGGTCAGGTTGTGACACAAGGTCAGGGTTTAATGTGGGAAGGGCGGGGGAATGGACCCGAGTTTTCACCCGGGCCGCAGTGCTTTGGCTTTAGCTGGTCTTAGCTTGTCCAAGCTGGTCATAGCTAGTCTTAGCTGCGATACTACCAGCGCAGGGACGAATCCCCGCCGCCGGCCTGTATCGGAGAAGGAATCCCGGCCCCATAGGCGATCATTCAGTGAGTAATCTGCGAACAGACACCACACCCTGATCTCAGCCTTGGGGCCGCGCGGAGACCGAAATCTCGGGATTCATCCTCAAGTCGATATATACTCTTGCCCACGGTTTATGCCTGATAATTTATATGCTGTGATTTTGCTGCTGAATTACAACCATTACATTTTCTAACTGTACTGTGTATATATTTGGCCAATACACGAAGCTTGTTATGGGAACTTACCCATAATAGTAATGGACTATCCCGTACACCATAAATACTGCGCCTCAAGAGGAAGAAGTAGCGAGTCAGTCAGAGACAGAGTCGCGTCAGTCGATTACTGTAAGACACTGGAATAGTGATACTTCAAGACAACATAGTTCTCCCTAACCTGATTGCTATTACTAACACTACTACTTCTTTTGTATATATTCTGTTTGTAATATATCTGTGGTATTCCATACCTGTGTTCGAGCTATTCTTCATTGGTTCTACCTTGGACCATCACCGTGGTACAAGGAACCTGGACCATAACAAAGCTTCTCATCAAAGACTTCATAATCACTATTCCCGGATATCATACGTGAAATTGTTTTAAAATCTTTTTTTTTTTTTTTTTTGTAGTAATAAGGGAATTACAACTCTTTCCACATACAAAAGTACTCCATCACAAATAGAAACTGCATTGTTAGCAGGTTTCATTCCATTTCGACTAACTTTATTCAGTTTTTTTAATCAATGTATTCTTTTTAGAATGAATTTTGATAACGTCTATCATAACCGGCAGTTCTTTAAAAGTATTACACACCAGGCTTTTAATTTCAGCGAAGAAATTAGGGTTTTCAAAAAGTTCAAGCATGTATTTAATTGTTATTACAGTAGTAAGTTGTTTACACTTCAATATCTCAGGATATTTGGAGAAACTGTCGACCACAATTAAATATTACGAACCATTCAGTGATCTAGCAAAGTCGATATGTAGTCTTGCCCACGGTTTATGCTTGATAATTTATATGCGGTGATTATTCTGCTGAATTACAACCATTACATTCTCTAACTGTATTTTGGATATATTTGCCCAACTTTGGCCTAATGCACGAAGCTTCTCATCAAAACCTTCATTCTTACTATTCCCGGATCTCCTACTTGAAATTGTGTTTAAATCCTTTTTTGTAGTGATAACGGAATTACAACTCTATCCGTATACAAAAGTACTTCATCATAAACAAAAAAAAAGCTGTTTTACTGTGAGCAATTTTAATTCCAGTTTCACTGCATTTCGACTCAACGACATTCGTTTTTTTTAATAAACGTATGCTAATTACAATGAATTTTGATATCGTCTATCGTAACGGCAATTCTTTAATTTACACGCCAGGCTGTTAATTTCTCTTTCGGATTCCAGCGAAGAAATCAGTGTCTTCCAAATCTTCTTTAGATTTTTATATCAATCTGGATAAGCCATACGCGTGTCCCAATTTCTTTGAAAAGAGAAATTCCATCTTGAAATCATAGTTCTACAAAATTGTAGACCAACGCTCTGTAGTTTGTTTGTTTTATTTTGTGGCATATCAATCTCAATGGTTCATTTAATGCCGACAACTTTTTGTTTTTTTGGTAATATTTTTTTTTGTCAAAAATCTATTTCTGTTAATCTTTTTTTCCTCAAATGTATAGCTGGTAATATTATTTATTGAAAAATGTATAGCCGGCAACACTAATCTTTAAAAACAAAACGTACAGCTGGCAACATTATTATTTCAAAAACGTATTATCAGAGGCCTTGCTGTTCGACGTAGTTTATCGTCATACCCAGGACGCGGATGTAGTTTATCGTCATACCCTGTAGTAATCCATTTCTTAAGTCCGAATATCCTTATTACTGGACGATGTTCATTTTACACAATGATTTGTTCCCTAATATCATCCTGTCAAATTTCTTTACGGCAGAAATTATAGGAAGCGCTTCTTTGTCAATATGACTAGCATTTTTCGGTATTTGTCAAATTTCTTGAAACGTGAGCGACTGCTTTCACTGTACCATCTTCGAATTGATGACCTATTACCTCTCCTATGCCGTATTCGCTCGCGTCCGAAGCTATTTTCTGTCGCTTTGGGTCATAATGTTCCTGCGATAACATTGAAGTTATTAATTTTTTTAATTCCTCCAAAAGCTTTTTGACATTTGGCCGACCAATTTCATTTCGCACCTTTCTTAATTAAATTACTCATTTTGTACATTTTTGCCAACTAAATAGTATAATTCGCTAATCCGAGAAATGACTGTAGGTTTACTAAATTTGTTGGTTTAGACATGTATTTAATGGCACTTGATCGAGCGAGATCTTGCCTTCTTCGTTTTTCAATATTCTGACCTAAATATTTAATCTTATCCAGAAAGAGCTGACATTTTTGTTCACCGATTTTGAAACCATAATCATGTAGTCACTGAAATACTTCCTGAATCAGTTTTACGTGCTATATTTTCATAACACTCTTAATAAGTATATCATCTATCTAAGCGACAACACCGTCTCGTCCAGCCAACATCTTATCCATTATTTGCTGGAAAATACCTGGGGCTACTTTTACACGAAAGAGTAATCTTTTAGTCTGTAGGAATCCCTTTCTTAGAACAAAATATACTTAATAATGGACAATGACCAGTTTGCATTATGAATTTTCTTCCTAATATCATCCTGTCAAATTTCTTTACAGCAAAAATGATGCTTCTTTTTCAATTTAACTACAGAAATTTTTAATATTTTTCAGACTTCTTGAAGCGTGCGCAACTGCTTTCACTGTACCGTCTTCGAATTTATGGCCTATTACCTCTCCTATGCCGTATTGGCTCGAGTCCGACGCTACTAATATCTGTCGTAATGTGTCAGCTATAATTCTGAAGTTAATAATTTTTAATTCTTTCGAAAGATTTTTGACATTCCACCGATCAATTCCATTTCGTACCATTCTTAAGTAAATTATTCAATTTGTACATCGCTGACAAATAAATATTATAACTGGATAATTCGAGAAATGATTGTAGGGTTACCAAAATTATCGAGGGAGGCAAGTCTGTAATGGCACTTGCGGGATTTCTTTCGTCAATTATCTGACCTAAATATTTAATCTTTTCCAGAAATAATTTTAAAACCGTAATCCTGTGGTCTCTGAAATAATTCCTGAATCAGTTTTATGTGCTGTATTTTCGTAGTACTCTTAGTAAGTATTCATCTATGTTAGCGACAAAACCGTCTCGTCCAGCAAACATCTTATCCTTTATTTGCTGGAAAATACCTGGGGCTACTTTTACACCAAAGGGTAATCTTTTAAGCTTGTAGAGTCCTTTATGTGTATTAATAGACAAAAACTTCTGGAATTCCTCATCATCTTCGATTTGAAGATATGCCTAAGACAGGTCAATTTTGTAAGAAAATTACCCTCATTTAATTTGGCAAATATATCCTCTGGAGTTGGCAGGGGATATGCATATGGTAGGAGGCAGTTGAAAAATCTGCACATAACCGAAATTTCTTTTTCTTTCTAATATAAACCGCTGGTGTTGGCCCAGCAGTTTTCTAACCTGTCCATGTCGTTGTCAACAGACGTCTACACAGCAAAGGGTATCTTTATTTTAGGTTCAAACATTGCCATCACATTTTCTTTCAATTTAAACAATGCCTTTGAGTTTGTATATTTTCCCAACTCTTCTGAGAAAATAGTTATGAATTTATTTATATATATATATATATATATATATATATATATGAGAGAGAGAGAAACAGAGAGAGAGACAGACAACCAGACATAGGGTGTAAGCAGGGTGAGCAAAAACCGTTAAGTACTAATAAGAAGTAGATGAAATTCTCCAGACATGGTCAGTAAAACAAGGACAATCTACAATCTACACCCATGAATGGCATAAACAGTTCTGTTCGAAATTCGCTAAGTGTTATGCGGATCGAACTCGATCGTCTTCATAGAAGTCGGAGCGTACAATAGAAATGTTTTGATGACAACAACAAAGATGGCGACAATAGTCCGAGCATATAGTAAATAACGATAACTCTTCATCCCAGATATTTAGACGGAAACTTTTCGGAAGATTCTCTTCCTTGCTGACGTCTGTCTACCCTTAGAAGTTACTCTTCGCTGTCATGATATCCGATCACTGTGTTTGTTACAGACCCAAACGTGTAAACAAATGATTTAGATTTGTGGATATCGATTCAGACCAAAACTAAAAAGTGGGCCCTAAGCTGAATAACTGCCAATAATTAAATGGATGCTAACAGATAAAACGTCCAATAAGTGTCTGAAGCATCGAGACATCAAACAGGTATTTTTGTCGGTAGCCGTAATCAATAGGCGTTAGCTTTATCGGTCTTCTGTTTGCTAGCGTTCCCATGTCGGAATCTACCGATTATTGAAGGTTATCTATAGTCAATAAAATAGCGCAACTCTTTGTCGATCCGTCTTTTTATCTAGAGTGGTGCTTGGAAATCTCTCTCTCTCTCTCTTTCTCTCTCTCCCCCCCCCACGTGTTTCCATCTCAATTGGCACGATTTTTCGTCAGGAAAATGACTCGTTGATCCTCGTGCTAACGTTCTCAGCAGACAAGAAGTGGAAAGACGTAATTGAATCCATTTCTAGGTCAGCTGCTAAGAAAGGCCGTTCCCTGTGTCGTGCGAGACAATTTTTCTCTCCATAATCTATCTTACATATCTATAAGTCTACCATTCGTCCATGCTTGGAATATTGCTGCCACATATGGTCCGGTAAACTCTGAAATTCACTTTTAGCTCCATGATAAAATCCATAGTAGAATCAGCAATATTATTAGCCCTGATCTGGCGTCTCGGCATCAGTCACTTTCCCATCGCCGTAAAGTTGCCGCTTTTGTTCTTCTCTGTAAATACTTTCAGGGTAATTGTTCTAATGAGGTCTTCGCTATGGTAACTAAAATTTTTAAATTTATGCGCAGTACCAGACTGGCGTTCAGATCTCATCAATTTAAAGTTGAGCTAGCTAAATATAACCGTAAGTTCAATACTAACAGTTTCTTTTCTCGCACTTCTCCCTTGTGGAACTCCCTTCCAGCTCCATGCTTTCCGGCCAACTTTAATCTGCAAAAATTTAAAAGGAATGTCAATCGCTATATACAGTCCTCCTGATTACGTTTTTTTTTTTATCTTTCCGCTCATTAATAATATTTCTTCCCCTAATTCTCCCACAACCTCTAACACCTTGTGTCTTAGTGGTTTACTGCCTTGCATGGTGGTGATACCGATCAAAAAATGTTTACGACGACAGTATTCGGGGTTCGTCTCCATATAAAATCTCCGTGTCTATCAAATAGAACATGTGTTATTGACATTTGGCGTTTTTAGTGGCCTTTTTAACTACTAAGAGCCCACAAAAAAGGTGTCACTAATTATATAATTAGTGAATCTGCTTAGGTAGATGGTTGTTACTGTAGTGAGATCGATTTCAAATCATTTCCTGCTTGGGCTGAGGTTGTTTAATTTAACGTACCAATCTTTGTTTTGTCATTTATTGTCGAAATTTTGAGTTAAAAGATGAACATTGGTCAACTTTATACAGTTGAGTTTGCAAGCATCCACTCGAAAGGTTGCTCATTTTGGGGGGAAGAAGATTTTACCCGTTTATTATGTGGGCTCGTGGCCGAGTGCTTACAACGTTCGCAATCCGATCAGGAGATCCGAGTTCGAATGTCAACAGGGTCAATACTTTGTAGAAAAGACACCAGAGAGGATGTTTCCTCAATCACTACAATCTTAACCTCTCAATGTCTAGAGTCAGATGTTATCTATCCTGCACATCCTCATAAGCTACAATTCTTACCACCTCCTCTTGTGCCCATACACCCTCATTCAATAACGCTCTAGCTTGAGTGGCTCTTGGGCCCTTTATTGAGTGAACAATTAATGAAAGAATTCATGAATAATCATTTGTAGTGAGTTGGTTATAGTGATCTTCATGTAGTGATTCGTGAAAACCAAATCCTGTATTGTCTAAGTCCTCAGTAAATCTAACATTTTCTCATATTTAATTTAATCGGTGAGATGAGGACAACATTTCTCATTTCTCCCTAGCTATGGGTGAAAGAGAACTAGAAATAGCCAACCAGTCTGGGAGAAGGACAATTCTGAATTTAAAACCGGTTTGGCGTGGTGCGAGCATCTCCAAGAAAAAAAAACTGCCTGCTCCTTGATAAATGAACCACAGCAAAAACAAGCGTGATATAAAAGGTGACCCTGTTCTCCACAGGTGTGTCTAATTGCAATTAAAAGGAGGAAAAGGGCAAAATTATAATTATATATATATATATATATTATTATTATTATTATTAAAGAATATCAAAAGCTTAAAATCCCATAGGTAATATTTTTTATTTCCTGAGAGCTCTGAAAAAAACAGCTCTCAATCTTCAAGACCTACAAAAAATCACAAATGAAATAAACTCATTACCTATGGGATTTTAAGTGTTTGATATTCTTTAATTAATGTTAATTTTTCTCTTTCTTTAGACATAGAGCATTCCCTGGATAAATATCCTCCTGGAAATTCCATACGGACTACCATATTGTATCATTACTATATATATATATATATATATATATATATATATATATATAAAGATATTTTTATGCTTAACATTCTTTTTATAGATACAAGTATTTAATTAAATGCTGTGTTTATAATAAACAGTATTAAATAACATTTACCGGCCTGAATGTCCGAGAAATTTTCATAAAAAATATTCGTCCTTCGATAGGATTCGAACATGTATCCTATGCGGAACCGTCATATAGCCTGACGTGCCTTACCGCTCGCCACAAAGGATCGTTCGGTTAGTAATTATAATACACGCACACATACACGTGTGTGTGTGTGTGTGTATTATAATTATTTATATATGAAATAGATAAAAACAGAAGACACCTATATTTCAAAAACTTCAGAAATTTCCAGAATATTCCAAAGGAATTATCATAAATATACGTCCTGTCTCTGACCCCCCCCCCCCGAAATAACATCGTTATATTTTCTTTTGACACTCAGAGCCAAAAGACAGAGAAAAGAGAGAAAAGGAATAATGAGAGAGTATAAGAAGACAAAAAAAATTATGAAAAGAATAAATGACAACTTCCTAAACATGTGCACATGCGCACTCGTACAGCCATACACACACGCGCGCACCTACAGACGCCTATACGCGCGCGCGCACAGATATACACGCACACAACGAAGAAGAAAAATCAACCTTAAACCAATAAAAATGCTTAAGTAATTTTTTTCCCTAACTTAATGAAAAAATAACAAAAAGCAAGAAAACCCCTCAGACAATTGTTCGTACCTCCTGACGAGTGAGCCGAATGATTGCACAACGGTTCATCAACGAAACTCTGGAGTCGGGCTGCTGAATACAACATCAATCAGCTGAGTGACAAATTTTATATCTGTATTAATCCTATAATGTTTTCTAAATATTTATTCATTTAGGTTCGTGTGCGCGTTATATGGCGGGAAATATAGTATATATAGATGTGTCTGCGTACCTATATATTTGATAGGATGAACTTGTAATTTGGCGGGAAATACAGTATATATATATATATATAGATGTGTCTGCGTGCCTATGTATCTGATAGGATGAACTTGTAATTTGGCGGGAAATACAGTATATATATATATAGATGTGTCTGCGTGCCTATATATCTGATAGGATGTATTGTAATGTCAGAATAAAATACACGTTGTAATATACTGATTACGGGCAAATTTATTTACATTAAGTTCAAAGTACGACGAGTCAGGTGTTATTTGGCACAAGCAAAACACTTACAGATCTTTATTTCTTTATTCGTTTGCCTACTTATTTATAAATTGATATTGGTCAGAATTTGTGAGTTAATGAAATTTATTCGTTTCCTTGCAACGTAAGTCAGCAGGCGGCCGAGAAAGATGAAGAACTAACTGACGCCAAGATGAAGTCACTTAGTACTTAAGTGTTGATTATCTCCTTTCAAAACGGCGCCCTCTTGTGGACACTCGGAGTTAATCATCTTGTTTCTTTTACTAGAATCCATTACAGCATCAATAAACCGACGTTGCAGGCGTCTCGAATTTTGTCCAGCGTGATGATAATGGCGTTATGATTGAAGTTTTGCGATCAATGACTTACGGAGAACCGAATAAGGGAGACAATCGGTGGATCTTTGCCAATTCTTCAAGTCTATAAAACTGGGCATTAACTTCGTCCTGAAAAATTTGCTAAAATGATGTTTATGCAAGCAAAATTACGTTAAGAATCCTTATCAGTAGATCGAGAATCTAAATCCGAATTGTGCGAGACAATATGTGGGGATGTAATAGTGCAATTGTTAGTGATTCCCAAAAATAAATCCGGTTAACCAGGTTCAAATTCTGTTCAGAATTACTGATGTTATATTTTTATAGAATTCTGGTATATGTTTTGGTATAACTGTTCCTTCCATCAGCCAAAGATTTATATATATTTAAGTTTAAGTTTAAATGCAGAAGTACGATACAGATTGGTAAGGGGTAATAATTCAAGATTATTAGAAAGAGATGATTCAATCAGTCGTGATTCTTTAAGAGACAAGGAAAATTGAGGAACCGATAGCACAACATCATGTTTATCCCTCCAGGTCAAGGATGATGAACTTCTTTATCCCCCCAGGTCGAGGATGATGAACTTCTTTATCCCTCCAGGTCGAGGATGATGAACTTCTTTATCCCTCCAGCTCGAGGATGATGAACTTCTTTATCCCTCCAGCTCGAGGATGATGAACATCTTTATCCCTCCAGGTCGAGGATGATGAACTTCTTTATCCCTCCAGGTCAACGATGATGAACTTGTTTTGTTTGCCTCGGTCAGTTGGGTTTGCGTACCATGAGATGGCTAATGGGAACGAGTTTTGCTTGAAAGGTCCTTCGACATGGAGGACAGGTTGTTCCGCATGGTGAATTACTCCTTGGCTATTCTTTGTGGCGTCTTTTATCTTCCCTCTGGTTCGACTGATCATTTGGAATCAAAGGTTGTTGTTCCTTATCTGACAATGGATCTCCAGAAAGTCCTCTCCCTTGCACTTAATTCATAGCCGTCAATCTCGATGTTTGTATTCCTTCATGTTTATGTTCCGAGCGTCCTTGAATCTCTTCTTCTGGCCTCCTCTTTTCCGATTTCCTTCTTTAATGTCTCCAAAACGAAACTGTTCTCATTTGACCACCATAGAGAAACTTTCCTGCCCACCAACAGCATATGGCCGATGCTAGACTCTTGCTGAGCAACAGATTGCGCCTTCTTCGCCTCACGTTCTCAACTGGCTTGAAGTGGAACGACTACGTCTGCTGCAAGGAAAGTTGGGTCACTATGTCGTGCCAGAAGATTTTTCTCGCCCGATTCCACCTTGCACATTTACAAATCTACCATTCATCCGGGCATTGAATATTGTTGTCATATCTGGTCCTGCTATTCATCTCGAGGTCCTTGACCAAAATCCAAAGAAGGATCTGCAATGTAATCCATCCTGACTTCGCATCGCGACTTCAGACACTTTCTCACAGACATGGCTTCCCTCTGTCTTTTCTACAAATATTTTCATGTCTACTGCTCTGATAAGCTTTTTTCCCCTGGTGCCCAGACTACGTGAATCTAAGCGTGCGACGAGATTTACATCTAGGTCCCTCATTTTTAATGTTGAATTAGGTAGATTAAACTGCCACTTCTACTCCAACAGTTTCTTTTCTCGCACTTCCCGCCTGTGGAACTCCATTCCGTTTCCCTGATAACTACAATTTTCAAAAATTTAATTGAAACGTCAGTCGCCATCTTTCATCTTCTTGAACTCCATTCAGCTTTTATCCTTTCCTCAATCCCCACTATACCCACACTTTTCTCTCATTTTCACTCTCTGTAACCCCCTGCGTACTAGTGCCATTCGCCCTTTGCTTAGAACGAAATGATTAAAATAATAAAAAAAGGAGTAAAATCTTTCCTTTGGTAGGCGTGTGCCGTCCATTCTTATTAGAGGTTAACTCCATCGAAGTTGATTTTTTTTTATGACGATGGCTTCTATGCTGGCCATTTTAGCTTGTCCCAGTACGTGGAAGTTAGTTATTCTGTCTTTCTAAGTGATGCTCAAGATACTTCGAAGACAACACTGATGAATTTTTTCAAGGAATTTCAGATGCCGTCGATTAGTTGTACAAGATCTTAGAGGCATATAGGAGAGTTGGAACGTCTACTACCTTGTACACTGAGATTTTGGCATCTGTTCTGATGTCACTATCTGGGAAAAATATAGGATTGCCAAAAATTGATCCTGCACATTTAAAACATACAGCAATTATCTAAATAACTAAACGGTCAATTTTGTTTGTCCGTCCGACTGAAATCCCAGTAACTCGGGCCACACTTACTCTACATAGACATATTATAATTTTTGAGACTCACGATGATCCCGGGATTTGCCCCTCATCTGGTACTTGAACATCTAGCATTAGGATTTTGGTCCAGATGAGGAGAGATCAGATAAAAAATTCAAATTTTAAAGTAACTGAAAAAAATTAGTGATTTTAAAAGTTTTTAATTTATATTGATTTTAAAGCAATACAAAAAGTATATTTTTTTTGGTTTAAATTCAGTTTAGAATATCCCCAAAACTTTGTGAATTGAGAAAATCAATTTAATTTCTTCAAAATGCTAAGGAATGAAAGGTAAAGTGAAAGGTTTCATAACGTGAGATTTTGAAATTCCCCAGAGTTTGTGATTTGAAGAACGATTTGGGCTGAAATTCCAATTGAATTTGAATTTCGACCCAAATCGGACTTTTGACTCAAATGGGACTTTCGGCCCAAATCGGTCTTTTGACCGGAATTGGACTTATAGCCCGAATCAGAGGTATAGTGTGGTTCTGAATTCCATGGAGTGGATTGAGGAATGCAACGCCATTTCTTCAAAGTTATCATTGCTGTTTTCTAAGCTGAATCAGAGATCCCTTTAGTTTTCGGCCGGATGCGCTAACTTAAATGTCCGTGCGGACTTGTAAGCTAGTCAATTTGTATGGTCTGCACACCCTGTCAATGCTATAGAAAGAATTACGTTGTTGCTTACACTGATTGTTATTTGAAAAAAATATTTGTAAATTGAAGAATTTTTATCCAGAAACAGAAGTCCCATTACATGTTTGTGGGAATATCGAAACGTCTCAACAATATATATATAACTTCACTGATGAAGGCAAAAAGAAGTCCTAAAACATATATAGTCATGAACAGACAAACTATTTCGCTGTATCACAGCTCATCAGTGTAGCTAAACATCGGATTGCTTCAAGCCAGGATGGAAACCCGAACGATTTGACAACGATCAGATAATTTACCCCTAAGCCATCGGCGCACGGTAGAAAAAAGATTGTCAATGACTGACAGTGCTCGAATCGGGGAAGGGAAAGGGGAAGGGGAAGAGTCTTGTAATGTTAGTAGTAATAGCCATTGTTTACAAATTCGCACTTATCTTTCAAGAGTGCACAACCGAATTTAAGTTTTTTGGGTGCGTATATATTGTCACACACAGACTGTTTCGTGGTATCACAGCTCATCAGTGTGGCTAGATATCCGATTGCTTCAAGCCAGGATCGAAACCCGACTGATTTGCCAACAGCCGGCTATTTTTTCCCTAAGCCCTATATATATATATATATATATATATATTACTGATTATTTTCGTGTAAACGCTTTTGAAATAGATAAAGAATGCAAGTTTGCTTACACCTTGTCCTAACACCAGTCATCTTGACTATTATCTTGTCACTGTGACAGACTGCGTTATAGTAAACAGAAAAATTATCATGTACGGTTGGGGTAGAAAAAAAAGGATGTGAGTATAGATTCTAAATTATTTTTATCAACATGAAAAATACAATGAAATTGGTCAACAGATGTCAAGGGATAAGACAAATAAAGAGAAAGACACACTAAGACGTCGCTACTTGTCTTCGGTGTTATTTTATCGAATATAAATAATTTCTAAAAGGCACTTCCCGTTTACCAAAGCTTGATATGGCACGAGTTCCATATAAAAGAGACTTTCAGTGCGGATGGAATTCGGAAAAGTAGGTATAATTTACAATATCCTGGAAATCTCTCATCCACACTGTTACGTCGATGGATGTATATTTTTGTCATCATTTCACAGAAAGCAAGGCAATAAAGCCACTAAGATACAAGGAGATACTCTGTGTGAAGAAATAAGAAAAAAACATTATTAAGGAGCAAGAACCATAAAAGATCAGGAATTAAGAAGACCATAACGATTCACATTGTATTTAAATTTTTGAAGATCAAAGTTGACGAGGAAACAGGAAACCTAAAAAGAGTTCCACAAGCAAGAAGTGCGAAAGAAGAAACTGTTAGAATAGAACTTACGGTTGCATCTAACCATTTTAAATGAAAAATGATTAGACCTTTCTGCCAATCTAGTACTGCGCATTAATTCATAAAGACGAGGTATCATAAACGAAAGTATGCATCTGTCGAAAAGGTACCGAAAAGTTACATCATGGCGGTAGGAAAGAGACTGAAACCGAGATGCCTGGTAAGGACCAGTAACATTGCAGATTCTTCTTTGGGTCATTCTTCAAGCATGTCTAAATATGTAGCAGGTGCACCAGACCAGATGTGGCAGCAATATTCAACGTAAGTTTACGTGATCTGTTGTGGTTTAACATTTTATGTGATGTAGTGTTGTGTCTGAACATCTTCTGTGATGTGTTGTCGTCGTTGAAAAGTTTATGTGATGTGGTGTTCTGGCCGAAAGATTTTTGTGATGTGGTTTTGCTTAAAGGTATTTATGGGCATTTGACTAAAAAAATATTCATCTAATAAAATTTATTCCAAAAAACAAAGAGGAATATACGAAAGAATAAGTAAAGGGAACATATATATATATATATATATATATATATATATATATATATATATATATATATATATATATATAAGAATGACATAATAAGCAATAAATATATATATAAATATATGTGTGTGTGTGTGTGTGTGTGCAGAGCGAGAGCAGGACAAGGTGGCAACCGGTCTCGGAGAAGAGAAAACTCTGAATTCAAAACCGGTCAGGCTATCTTCTACAGCGGCTGCAGTATGCATGGTGCCACTTCGACCCTATGGGTCACGGGATATATATATATATATATATATATATATATATATATATATATATATATATATATATATATATATAAGCACTTAATAATAAATAAATATATTAGCAATATAGAGGTCATTACTATAAATAACCCTTTGCTGCACAGAGAGAAAAAACCGAGCCATGTTCTTAAATAGCCTCGTCAGATCAAGACTTTCATATAGATTGCCTTGCATGGCGGCTTTAAACACGTCCAAACATATCTAAGCTGCCGACCGCTTCCTCAGATAAATGGTTAAAAATAACTTCGAGCTACTGCACCATGTAGATCTTAGTAAGGACCATTCTTCGTCAAACCTCGCGAACTGGCGTTACAGAATCACAAACAAAGAACTGTACCAAATGACACACATCATTTGAGGATTTTCAATAGCAACAGCAACTAAAATTGATAGCTCATCTTATTTTAACTTAGGGTAAGATGAGCTATCAATTTTAATGTCTTAACCAAAATGTTGACCGTACGCACTCCTTCAACAAAAAAAAGGTTATAAAGGAACCCCCCCTATCAATAATGGAAAGAACGATAACAGATACTGGACTTGAGAAAACTATTTTCCTAAAAGAATTGTTTTACTAGAAAGATTTTATAAATTATAAAAGACTGTACTACTGGCTAATTGATCAATACATTCGGGCTAATCTTAGCATTACCATTAAAAGTGAGGAGAACAGATACTCCACTTTCATCTCATCCCGATATCCAGGGAGTGAAGACAAGTGTAAATCGAGTAACAGTGCCCGCTCAGTCACTAAATTTTGAATGTTTCCTTATAAGGAAACTGCTAATATTACTATTACCATTAGCCCTAAATGAAAAGAAAGTGAACTTCCGATTTCCTACTTCACTGAATCTTCCAGTGACCTATATATAAATTAATAGTATCTATTTGTCTGAAAATCACACTGGCACTTAAAACAGTTGGTTACTATGTAGTGTTGGTTTCTTTGTCCATACTGTATCTCGAAAGTCACTAAATCCGATACTGAGCATTATTTCTCTAAAAACGTAGGCAATTGTAAACATACACAAACGCCGGACTTGGATTAAACGCTACTATCTTGCAATATGCATCTCGCAATGTATTTTTTAAAGACAACCATGAAACGAAATTAACAACAATTAGCAACAAATTCTTTGAAAATGGCTGAAGAAGTGGCCAAAAGCGCTTGGGATAATAGACATTACGGGTAATTTGTACACGCCCTTCACCGCACCAAACGGAAGAAAACTTAAAAATTATAAAAAATTCATACACTCTTCCTTGTGTACTACTTACATAATTCGGACTATTGTCCTCATCTTTGTCGCTATATTTATTACACCGTTTCGGTCGTTGTACGCTCCGGATTTCTTCAGGTGGTAGGAATGTCGAACTGAACACTTTTTATCGCTCACTGGGGGTAGACTGTTCTAGTTCCACGTGCTATGCTTAATGGATGTCAGTCAACAGTTATCTCCTGTTAATTCCCCTCTCCAAGTTCTCCACTGCATTTACCGGGAATTGAACTCACACTCTTTTGCGTCCTGTCACTGGATCTAACTAACGCCTTTATCCACTGTGCCATGTGTTCGTGTCTGTCACATTTAACGAAATATGTTTAACAGAAAAGCTGCTCAAATATACATTATACATATATACACTCATAGATAGATAGATCGATAGATAGATAGATAGATATGAACGGATTGAAATACATAGATAGATAGATAGATAGATAGATAGATAGATAGATAGGAACGGATTGAGATAGATAGATAGATAGATAGATAGATAGATAGATAGATAGATAGATATGAACGGATTGAGATAGATAGATAGATAGATAGATAGATAGATAGATAGGAACGGATTGAGATAGATAGATAGATAGATAGATAGATAGGAACGGATTGAGATAGATAGATAGATAGATAGATAGATAGATAGATAGATAGGAACGGATTGAGATAGATAGATAGATAGATAGATAGATAGATAGATAGATAGATAGGAACGGATTGAGATAGATAGATAGATAGATAGATAGATAGATAGATAGATAGATAGGAACGGATTGAAATACATAGATAGATAGATAGATCGATAGATAGATAGATAGGAACGGATTGAGATAGATAGATAGATAGATAGATAGATAGATAGATAGATAGATAGATAGATAGATAGGAACGGATTGAGATAGATAGATAGATAGATAGATAGATAGATAGATAGATAGATAGATAGGAACGGATTGAAATACATAGATAGATAGATAGATCGATAGATAGATAGATAGGAACGGATTGAGATAGATAGATAGATAGATAGATAGATCGATAGATAGATAGATATGAACGGATTGAAATACATAGATAGATAGATAGATAGATAGATAGGAACGGATTGAGATAGATAGATAGATAGATAGATAGATAGATAGATAGATAGATAGATAGATATGAACGGATTGAGATAGATAGATAGATAGATAGATATGAACGGATTGAGATAGATAGATAGATAGATAGATAGATAGATAGATAGATAGATAGATAGATATGAACGGATTGAGATAGATAGATAGATAGATAGATAGATAGATAGATAGATATGAACGGATTGAAATAGATAGATAGATAGATAGATAGATAGATAGATAGATAGATATGAACGGATTGAAATAGATAGATAGATAGATAGATAGATAGATATGAACGGATTGAAATAGATAGATAGATAGATAGATAGATAGATAGATAGATAGATAGATATGAACGGATTGAGATAGATAGATAGATATGAACGGATTGAGATAGATAGATAGATAGATAGATAGATATGAACGGATTGAGATAGATAAATAGATAGATAGATAGATAGATATGAACGGATTGAGATAGATAGATAGATAGATAGATAGATAGATAGATAGATAGATAGATAGATAGATAGATATGAACGGATTGAGATAGATAGATAGATAGATAGATAGATAGATAGATATGAACGGATTGAAATAGATAGATAGATAGATAGATAGATAGATAGATAGGAACGGATTGAGATAGATAGATAGATAGATAGATAGATAGATAGATAGATAGATAGATAGATATGAACGGATTGAGATAGATAGATAGATAGATAGATATGAACGGATTGAGATAGATAGATAGATATGAACGGATTGAGATAGATAGATAGATAGATAGATAGATAGATAGATAGATAGATAGATAGATATGAACGGATTGAAATAGATAGATAGATAGATAGATAGATATGAACGGATTGAAATACATAGATAGATAGATAGATAGATAGATAGATAGATAGATAGATAGATAGGTAGATGTGTATGTATGCATATATAACATGTATATGAACAGAGAGAAAAAGAACGTTTTCAAAGCCAGTTTTACATCATCATTTTCCGTAAATTATTTACAGACGCGCTCCGTTTTCCCGCGTTTTCCCTGTTCAAATGAGAATGATAAGTAAAATGGAGCCTCGTCGCCCACTGTCATGACGAAGATGTCAGTTAACAATTGAGTTACTGCTTCGAAAGAAGCCATGCCAAAATGAAGTGCAGCAGGACTGCATCGAAATATGTAAATGGCGGCCGACATTGCTTCACTGTCATACCGAACACGGTAATTGCTTTTCGCCGCTCGACCGACCAGGATCGGGCGGGCCAGTGGCACAGAGGATGATCGTTGCACTCTGTTGAAGGAAGACGGGCTTTCTTAACCAATTTCCCGTATATACCATTTAAAGAAGCCAGTTCTCTCCCTTTTCTCTGCTTCTTTTCCCTCCTTTTCTCTCTTCTACTATATTCATGTTTCTCCATTCTTTTCTCATTCTTTTTCATTCATCGATACGTCACTCCTTCCTTTATTATATTATTTCTTCTGAGTTTACTGAAGCCACTCTGTTGATATCTTTATCGCATCTTTTGCTTTCCTTTTCTCTTCTCTTCCTTTTCTTCTCTTCTTTTTCTCTTTTTATTATTTATCTTTTTTCATTTCTTTTTTTTCATTTTTTTTTCTTTTTTTGTATAATTTACCTTTTCGGCATTGTTTTTCCTTTTCTTCCTTTTCTCTTTTCATTCTTTTTCTCTCTTTGTTTTTTTTTGATCGCGTCTTTTTTACTATTCCATCTTTCTTTCTTTCTTTCTTTCTTTTTTTTCTTTTTGTTTCTCTCTCTTTCTTTCTTTGTTCTTATATTGTACATCTATCTCTATCCATTTTTTCTCTCCTTTTCTTTCATTCGTTCGTTCGTTCATTCTTTTTTTTTTTTTTTTTTTTTAGGTGTTAATTTCAGCTTCCTCCCTCTTTATTTCGAAATATTCCTTAAATTTTTTCTTCTTCGGCTCTTATTACTTTCTTCTTCTTCTTCTTCTTCTTCTCTCTCTCTCTCTCTCTCTCTCTCTCTCTCTCTCTCTCTCTCTACTAGTTTTACCTATTGGTGCTTTTTTCATTTACTTTGTTTCGATTTCTACACAACTGCTCTCTTTTTTTCTTGAATTTTTCCCGCCGTTTTTCCTTTTGTTATATTTATTTATTTCTTTAGTATTTCACCTTTTGATGTCGCCTTTGGAAATTGCTGTTCGTTCCCGCGTTAAATTTCAACATTTTCAAATATATTCTTTCTATTCTTCTTTCTTTCTTCCTACTAGTAAGATTTATTTTTATCTATAATTTTGATAAATGTACCGAAATATTTACATTCATATTTTACATTCACAATCCTGCCATTTTTTTTTCATTTCAGCTTTTACTCCTTCACCTTTCTTATCAATTTCCTTCATTAATTCATTCGTTTCTTCCTTCCTTCTTTCCGACATTTTTCATTATTTTCATAGTTTCCTTTTTCTTCAAATATTTATTCAAATGTTTCATCTTATCATAAAGCCTTTCATTCTCCTTTTTAATAACCTGAAAATAGCATTCATATACACACCCACAAGAAGTTAAAGATGCAACTGGAGTCTTTAAGAATATTTATTTGGAGTAACTTTAACGGTTTCACGGTTCTATGGCTTTCAAAACTGACATTGAGTTGGAGAGATGTGTAGCTATGCCATGATCATTTTCGCATCTGACTGAAATTGGAGAATTCTTTCCGTTTTATGCAAAAAATGCTATCTGTTTAAAATGCAATCTGATTGGTTGATTATGATGAGGAATTGCATATAATCGCACCTTAGTGGCGATCTCCAAAAGTTATCTGTGTGTTTGCGTGTGTTTGTGAGTGTGAGTGTGTCTATGTGTGTGTGCGTGCGTGCGTGCGTGTGTGTGCGCGTGGAAAGATTTTTAGTGTTTCCTACATTTTCAGAATGTGAAGTAAAATGCTCAATATACCTTTGAACCATAAAATCGACGTCTTGAGTCTTTGCATACATATAAAGAAATTCCTCTTAAGCATATATGAGGCTGGATAAAAAAAATACATTTTAATTAACCTCCCATCGGTTAATTTATAATACCCATCTTCTGGATCTCTTCCTCCTCCTCCTCCTTCTTCTTCTTCTATTTTTTAAAAATAATATAGCGTTCATTAGTTGTTTTTTTTAAACAAATGCAGTATTGGGAGGTCAACTGATAAAAATCACGTGAGGATACAGTAAGGTTGAAACCAAGGTAGCGGATTCAACTGATCTCCTGATTTATATATATATATTTTTTTATATATATACAGATTTTCGCTTCCGCGTCTCGTATACACGAGTTTGTCGTTGCTTTGAAATTTTTCACGCAACAAAAACAGACTATCATTATTGTTTCGTCCGCGTATTGTTTGATATATTGAAATGTAATTGTCAACTTTGATAATGGCTTATGTAAGCCGAAAGCTTAGATAGGATTAAAACATGTATCAATATGGTGATTTCTTTTCGTCTTTCAATGATAATGTTATTAAGCTTATCAGACAATATGAAAGGAACTTACTTAAAATAAATAGACAAAACTTGTCTATATTATTTAATGAAACATGCATTAATGAAAAATTGCTGCCTAAATATATACTATATGTATATATATATATATATATATATACATACATATATATACATATATATATATATTTATGTCAAGTAAAAACGATATATATATATATTATATATATATACATATATATATATATATATATATATATATATATATATATATATATATATATATATATATATATATATATATCGTTTTTACTTGACATTCAAATTCTATCGGTGAGCGCATACACAAGTATCTACTAAAATAACGTTTAGAGTGATAAAATTTTTCGGACTAAAAATAAAAAATCCATTACTTCTTTATACATAAATAATATATATATATATATATATATATATATATATATATATATATATATATATATATATTTGTGTGTGTGTGTGTGTGTGTGTGTGCGTGTGTGTTCTTACTTGTTCCAGTTTTTTCTTTGCTCATTAAGCTGAAATAAATTATACTCTTTTTTACTCTCACACGTTTTATTTCTTTCTCTTTTCGCTTTCCTTCTGTCTCTCTCTCTCTCTCACATACACACACACTTTCTCTCTATTTCTCTCACACTTCCTGTTCAAATTTCCTTCTTCTTCTTCTTCTTCTTCTTCTTCTTCTTCTTCTTCTTCTTCTTCTTCTTCTTTTCTTCTTCTTCTTCTTCTTCTTCTTCTTCTTCTTGTTCTTGTTCTTCTTCTTCTTCTTCTTCTTCTTCTTCTTCTTCTCAATTAATCGCACTTTTTTTCCCACGCTTCCTTTCAAATATTTCTAGTGCCTAAAACGCTCACTTTCCCGCCAATTCCCATGTACGCTTCTCGACCGCTTCGCGTGCCTCCATTAAACACAAGACGATCATTTTGGTGCACCTGTCCGCCTTTCACCTAATTCTCACATTTCTCATGATAAGGTTCAATTAGAGACGCAAAGTGCTTCACCTCCACACGATTCGCATAAATAGATGTGCACAGATGCACCTCTGTGCAAATGTATTAACGTTGTATAATGTGTAAATTAAAACACCAGCTTAATAACACGTCTGTAGAGACATGTAAATAGATGCCGATGCGTACAGACACACGTACATACTGACTACATATGTGTATAAGACCTATTTGCTTAATAGTAGATATTGAATAAGCAATTAAAATATCATTTTTATTTTTAAAAAATAATTTTAAAACATGCTGGAATTTTAGATACGTTGTTTGGGGTTGCTAATGCCTTTTTTAAAGGCATGAATTAACTTCTCCCTATATTCAAATTTATTACCAGAAATATTTAAAAAATTGACTGTTGAAACGCCAATGAATGAGCGCTTGTTTAAAGCACTCTCACGTGAGTTTATTAACTAACTTAACGTTAAAATCTATCAACTTTATTGTCCACCGCGTGGCTAATGACATTAGATACAAACACATTTATAAATTATAAATTGGGCACCTCGATGTGGTCTAATGTTCAGCAAGCTTGTCTCACTAGAACAATTGCGATTTAGTAGTGAGTTCGATCTTCAACGGGTGCCCAATAATCTCGGCCTTGTGCCACATCTGAGCTACGCTTGGATAATCACTATAAATTGATATTTATATATCTGTTAATTTGGATGAACGGTTACGTCTATACAACAAACCGCATCTGCACACTAGATCACCAGATACTCATTAGTACTTAAATTTTAACAGCTACCACCCTAAAAAGTCAATTATCTATAGCCAGTGTTAACGCATAAAGCGCAACTGTTCTGACCCTGCGTATTAGAAGAAAAAACACATAGGGTATCTGATCGTTCACTTTCTCAATAAAAATTATCCTCTCAAAACAATTTAATAAACCATTCACCAAAACTTCCGACCACAATGGAGATAATCTAAAAAAAAAAAAACAAATAATACCAATTCAAAAATGTCCTTGTTTTTTTTTTAATTTTATTTTATTCTGATTAAAACATTCCCACGCTATAACATATTTTACAAAATGATTTCCTGTATCTAAACCTTGACCCTACAATCAATAAGACATTTTACAATTTGTTCGGTTTTGACTTGGGCTACAATTAACGACAGGCGACAATATAAAAATCTACAACGACTCCTTATATCATTTAACCTACCAATTCATCCACTCGCCAAAGGAAGGTAACCCTCATTAAAAGTTTGTCAACATATTCCACCAAAAGTATTTCACATCATCTGGCACGCATACTATATACAATCTCCGGTCTTAAGTTGTGACAGTTCAAATATAATATACTTAATTTTTTTGACCCAGATGCGTTACAGGAAATCATATCGGTGAAAATGGTACATAATTCCGCTTTTACTTTAATAAAAAATTCTGAATTCAAAATTGTAGAGCAGTCTAAGGGAAACCACTGCACGATTTCTCCCAAGATGTTACGGCAAGTCAAAGGAATCCATAGAGAGCACCGATCACTTACGGACTGAAAGGCATGACATATATCTCTATCTATAAAAGGCAGGATGTGTGTGTGTGTGTGTGTGTGTGTGTGTGTGTGTGTGTGTGTGTGTGTGTGTGTGTGTTAACTAGCATGCTAACATGCAAAAAAAAATCGATAGCTGCATTCGTGACAAGTGGGAAAAAATTAAATATGCATGGTACTTTACTCCAATTGGCTCATTCGCTTGCTTAAACTCAACGTTGATTCTGATTCCGCAGAACTGGGTTGGGTGTGAAAAAATATTTGTTGTTAACATTCTTTTTTCATTCCGTTTTTCCAGTTACGAGTCCTTTTTTAAAGCTGATCGTTTTGTGTTCATTTTGTTTAGTTCTTTTTTCGTAACAGATTTAATGTTTAGTATAGAGCTTAGAAAAAATTCGCAGTGTGCGATAGGCAAGAAGTAAGGCATGTAGCAACATCAGCACGGCAAAGAGCACTCCTTTAAAGGCAAGGAAGGGCAAAAATATTTTAAGTCAACTGATAGCGATTGCTGTATGAGTCGTACGATTTTTGAACCAAGCACGGGCAACGCCGGGCCATGCTGTTAGTATATATATATATATATATATATATATATATATATATATATATATATATATATATATATATATATAATTAAATTCAAGGGCTTAGCTTCCATTTCTGAAACATGGTTATCACTGTGTAGCGAAAAAAACATATTTTAAATCAATTAATTTATAATATTAATGCTCTGCAAATTTACATTGAGCACTATTGTGTAAAAATAAAAATATCTATAAGAACACCGGATTTTATATTTTACAGTTCTTTCTTTTTATTTATATACACACACACACACACACACACATATATATATATATATATATATATATATATATATAACTTTGTGACACATAATGCTCCTTTGATCATCATATATAAATAGTGGAGTTACCACCAAACACAGATGGCCTGAAGTTTGCGTTCAAGCGTTAAACAGACTATCGTCATTCAGCATTGACCAAAGTGTCCACTCTTATATTTAGACATGCTCTTTTCCTGATATTGAGCGCTTTTACCTATAAATGTAGAAATACCTTACAACTGTATTTTCTCATATATATCAAGGTGCAGCACATACACCTGCCGTAAATACCTCCCACATAATGAGTTTGATGAAGACACAATTGCCATTATGTGGGAAGCATATGTGGGAGGTATTTCTACATATATATATATACATATATATATATATATATATATATATATATATATATATATATATATATATATATATATATATATGTGTGTGTGTGTGTGTGTGTGTATATATATGTATATGGGCAGAGTGAGAGATCGATCGATCGATAGAAAGAAAGAAAGAAAGAAAGAAAGAGGGCTGAAAATATATCGACCCAACCCACTTCACAAATTCTACACTGTAGAATTTCTGAAGTGGGTTGATCATACACACTCACGCAAGTATATATATATATATATATATATATATATATATATATATATATATATATATATATATGTGTGTGTGTGTGTGTGTGTGTGTGTGTGTGTGTGTGTGTGTGTATGTGTGTTTGTGTGTGTGTATGTGTACGGGGGAGAGAGAGACAGTGATAACAGGCTTTCTAGGATTTTATTTTTAAACGATTGCTTCTTTCGATACATATACAAACACACAAGTACACACACACGCAGACACACACATATACACACACACACGCACGCACTCACACACACACATATATATATATATATATGAGGGTGAGAGAGTGTGATGACAGGCTCCTTGTGATTTTACATTTTTTTAAACGTTTGCTTCCTTCAAGTGCGTGTCGAATCTTCGTTGTTACGTTCTCTTTTTTCTTTTTTCTTGTTTTTTTTTTCAAAATCGGAACTTGTTACTTTGTAAAGTTTACGCCTTTTTGTTTTCAGAGCAAACATTCCAGCCAATAGATCAGGTTGTTTTACTCTTTTACGCCCTGTAAATGATTCAGACGTTCAGATAACATTTCGTCGTGAATAAACTGATTCCGTGTTTATTTGAATACATTGTTATTCTTTCACTTCTTGCCTCTTATCGTGTTGCGTGTGTATTCGAAATTATTATTTAACAGTGCATTTTAAAACGATGATGCGGCAGTATTGGAAATCGAGCTGTCGGTTTCTTTTATATGCCGTATGTGATACAGAAATTCGAAGAATCATAGGGCCAGCAAAAAAATACCTATTATGAAACAGAAAATTCATCGGAAATAAAGACAAGAGTTTTCAATTTGTTATATAATATCACTCCCCACTATAGGGCAGTGAATGCTGGACAATCTCCGTACAGATGAAGACGAGACTTAAGGAGATGTGGTTTGCAGAATTCTGCTGATACCATGGACGTAACATGTGAGAAATATGGAAGTTTTAATGAAAATGGAAACGAAAGGAAACTTTCGGTTAGGATCAAAAAGAAACAGTTGACATTTCTGGGACCTACAAGGAGAAAAAAGCTTCTTAGATAATCTGACATTCATAAGACAACAAACATTGCTTAGGGCTACAAAGAATTCGAACGGACACAGCATATAAAAGAAGATCCATTTTAGGAAGTGGGCGATCAGGGTTTTCCATTGTTTCCTCTCCCTTTTATCTCTAAGCACCATTTGTCTGTCCAACCTTCTACTATTTCCACGATTTGCCATCCATTACCACAAACTCTTTAAAGAGGTCGACTGCTGTTTCGCACTACCTCTCCTTGCTCCATTATTCCCCGCTTGTTAAAAATTTTCCACACTCTTTCTCCTAATTAGGCGCACCCAAAATTGCAACTGTTTCATGCTGATTGTAAGTATACGTGTTCTTTTAGTGTTCATTTTCCTTAAAACTTCCTTTTTGCTAACACATACAGTACATTGTATTCTCAATAACTGTCTGTCTAACAACATTTCTATCGTTTCGAGTTTCTTCATCAGTAACGAAATTATCCGGCATCCAATCCAAGAGCATAGACATTTCATCATATGTCATCCCGCTTTTCTTTGTTTCTAATTAAATTTTCCTTTATCTTAATATTTTGCTTAGATTCTAGAAGGCATTTTTCAATGTTCTTAGACGCCTACATTATTTGGATTATTGTCCTCATCTTTGTCGCCATATTTATTACAACGTTCCGGCCGGTTAAGGCAGTGGAGAACTTGGTGAGGGGAATTAACAGGAGATAACTGACAACTGACATTTATTAAACATGGCACGTGGAACTAGAACAGTCTACCCCAGTGATCGATATAAAGGGTTCAGTTCGACATTCTAACCACCTGAAGAAGGCCGGATCGTACAACGGCCGAAACGTTGTAATAAATATGGCGACAAAGATGAGGACAATAGTCCGAATAATGTAAATAGTAGACAAGGATGAATTTATGAATTTTTTTTCATGAATTTTTTAGTATTTTTAAGTTTTCTTCCGTTTGGTGCGGTGAAGGGCGTGTACAAATTACCCGTAATGTCTATTATCCCAAGCGCTTTTGGCCTCTTCTTCAGCCATTTTCAAAGGATTTGTTGCTAATTGTTGTTAATTTCGTTTCATGGTTGTCTTTAAAAAATACATTGCGTGATGCATATTGCATGATAGTAGCGTTTATTCCAAGTCCAGCGTTTGTGTATGTTTACAATTGCCTACGTTTTTAGGGAAATAATACCCAGTATCGGAGGTAGTGACTTTATAGATACAGCGAGGTCTGACGAAGAATGGTCCTGGGTAAGATCTAAGCTCGAAGTGAATTTTAACCATTTATCTGGGAAAATGGTTGTCTAAAGCTGTCAGCTTATATATATTTGGAGGTGTTTAACGCCATGCAAGTCACCTATATGGAAGTATTGATCTGACGAGACTATTTAAGAATATGGCTCGCTTTTTCTGTCTTTGCAGCAAAGGGTTATTTATAGTAATGACCTCTAGATTGCTAATTTATTTATTTATTATTAAGTATATATATATATATATATATATATATATATATATATACATATATATAAAAGTGAACATAGAAGTCAACACTTAGAGGCGACATTCTGTTTCATGCTAGATGCAATCGCCAGGCAACTAGTTGCAGACTAGCAGACTAGTTGCCTGACGATTGCATCTAGCATGAAACAGACTGTCGCCTCTAAGTGTTGACTTCTATGTTCACTTTTATATTTACACACGCTATATCTCTGATATTGAGCACTTTATCCCATAAATATAGCACACTTTAAGACTATATTTCTTTATATATATATATATATATATATATATATATATGTGTGTGTGTGTGTGTGTGTGTGTGTGTGTGTGTAGCTCAACTGGGAGAAACCTGAACTAAAAAAATAATCTATTAAAATTACCGTACAATATGTTCAGTGGCAAGGATTTTCAATATATTTGATTCGACAAAAATAAAATGCTCTTAGCGCTCAGCCGAAATAGCAGTAGTTGTTTTTATTTTTTAAATAATAGGATTGATAAGACAGAAATTTATCACTATTCTTATTTTCGTAAGAGTTAATGCTTGGCTTAGTTTCTGGAAGGCACTTCACGTTTTGATTGTTGTGAACTTTTCACAACTTGATTGTACGAGGGTCATTCAATAAATAAGGTGGATTTTTCGGTATAAGGACTTCTAATACAGATAGAAGCTTACTCTTTTTTTTCCTTTTTTTTTGTTTTACTTCTTTTTCACATGGATTTAATTTCTTTTGCAGATTAAAAAAAAAAACTTTGAGAGTTTTGGCGATTAACAAAGTTGGCCAACCAGGAAGCATGCTCCAGGATTGAACAGCGGTCAGTTATCAAGTTTTTGGTTACTGAAGGGTGCAAACCAGTTGGAATTCATAGGAGAATGTCAACTGTGTATGGTGCGACATGTTTCAGCCAAAAAATGTCTACAAATGGGCTAAATTGTTTAAAGAAGGACGGAGCCGTGTTGAGGATGAAGACAGGCCTGGGAGGCCTACAGAAGTGAGGTCTCCTGAGGTGATCGAATCAGTCAATGACCTCATTCAGTCTGACAGAAGGGTGACATTGAATGACATTGCAAGGACTTTGAAAGACATAAATTACAAACGCAGGGTTCATCAGTCAGAAGTAGTCATCATGACAACGCAAGGCCTCACACAGCAGCCCAAACGGTGCAGACCATCAACGAGCTGCACTGGGAACTGCTCCCTCATCCTCCTTACAGCCCAAATCTTGGCCCTTCAGACTTTCACCTGTTTGGTCCCTTGAAAGCGTTCACGAGAGGCACGAAGTTTTAAAGTGACGATGAAGTCAAAAGTGTTGTGAGCGACTGGCTGAGACATCAGTCCAAAGATTTTTACGCTGAGGGAATACAGAAGCTTGTGCACAGATGGGAAAAGTGTGTGACAGTGCTGGGAGACTACGTTGAAATTTTTTTTAAAAGTAAGCTTCTATCTTTATTAGAAGTCCCTATACAGAAAAATTCACCTTATTTATTGAATGACCCTTGTATATGATATAAGATTATATTTGTCTGTTCGTTTATGTGTTATAATGATTTAGTCTATAGTTTTTTATAGTGATTATCACGTCCTGGGTATGACGATAAACTACATCCGTGTCCTGGGTATGACGATAAACTACATCCGCGTCCTGGGTATGACGATAAACTACGTTCAACCAAAAGGCCGTCGATCCCATCAATCGGCTGGTCATGTCATGCCCCATCACATCTAACTGATCCCAAAACAACTACAACTTACAATTAACTTTCCCAACCAAACACCTTACCCCTAAAATGTGATGGAAAATGGTGGCTTAGGTTCAATCAGTAGAAAAAAATTTAAACAACTACACTTTTTTGAAACAATGATGTTGCCAGTCATACGTTTTTGAAACAATGATGTTGTCAGGGATACGTTTTTGAAACAATGATGTTGCCAGCTATACGTTTTTGAAACAATGATGTTGCCAACTACACTTTTTTGAAACAATGATGTTGCCAGCTATACGTTTTTGAAACAATGATGTTGCCAGCTATGCATTTTTGAAACAATGATGTTGCCAGCTATACGTTTTTGAAACAATGATGTTGCCAGCTATACATTTTTGATATATTTAGTAAATACTGGATCTGGC
>OZ038482.1:111074829-111082329 GCA_964036315.1 Acanthosepion esculentum | reverse complement strand
TTAATGCATGTTTCATTAAATAATATAGACAAGTTTTGTCTATTTATTTTAAGTAAGTTCCTTTCTTATTGTTTGATAAGCTTAATCACATTTTCGTTGAAAGACGAAAGGAAAACACCATATTGACACATGTTTGAATCCAATCTAAGCTTTCGGCTTACATAAGCCATTATCAAACATGACAATTTTAATAAATCAAACAACACATATACGAAACCACAATAATGGCCGCCCTTGCTGTTTGAATAAGCTCAACGAATGGCTTCCCATACTTTACACTTCTCGTTTTCACTCTCGCGTGGTCATGTGTAACGTCACGAGCTACGACACGTTTTTCGCTTCCTTGGCCCGTAAATAAGAGTTTGTCACTTTAAGTTAAGCAGCATAAATCTTGGACAGTATCTAGATGGGTGATCGCTTGAGAGCAGTAGGTGCTGCAAGTTTGAAGAAGGGAAAGGCAGATTTAGTCGTAAATCGGATAGTAGTGCAACTCAACTAATATTTGCTTCGGCTCTCATGACGAGAGAAAAAAAAAGTGGGAAGCAAGAAGCTGATGCGCAAAGCGATTGAAGAAACAAAAACTAATAAAAGATGAAAGAAAATCCTCACAGAAAGAAGAATGAAAAAAACAAAAACCTTAGCTATAATGGCCAACGCAAATCGGTAAGATTGCCTACTGGCCAACAACAACAAAAAAGAAATCTAACCCACCGTTCTCAAATGAAGATGGCCTGACTTACAATTTCAACAAATATTTTCCCGCGGGAAAAATAGTGAAACTCATTAAAATTGTAAAATAGTTATATTCCTTACTTAGCGTATCATTATTATGCACCACGTATAATAATATAGTTACTAGTTTTTGAACGAGTACCAAGTACTAAACATGCTTCAGTAATTCTTTAATTTGCATTAGCATAGCAAATATATTGTGATGAGTAATACTTCAAAGTTAGGCAACGTTGAGTCTGGTCAGTACCTCAATGACCGCTTTGGCATACCAGATGTTGCAAGCTTGGATGTGCGGGTGGTGTAATGGGTAATGACCCGGAATTGTTAATCCGACAACCGGGTTCCAATTCCATTCGTGCTTGTTATATTCAGTTACGCGCAAATACCCTTGGAAAAGGTATGAATCCGCCTCTTCTCCACCAGCTATGGGTTAATTAGTAAGATTTATCTCAGTAA
Organism: Acanthosepion esculentum; assembly: GCA_964036315.1. NCBI lineage: Eukaryota > Metazoa > Mollusca > Cephalopoda > Sepiida > Sepiidae > Acanthosepion > Acanthosepion esculentum. Next base: position 111,081,141 of record OZ038482.1, on the reverse strand, counting down.
ACCATTATCGCCCCCTCCAGCCCTAAAAGAAAATTATAATCTAAATACACTTTTTGGATTTAATTTACCTCCATTCGGCTGTATACCGTAAAAAAGGAATCAATCAATGAATCGATCATCTTAGGAAAATTCCTGCTACGACTGTTGCGGCTATTCGTCTAGCTATAGTCCGTTATGCAATATTTAGACCGTTCTGTAAATATTAGGAAATTGGAAATGCATTTACTGTGCATTGGTATTAAATTTCTTACTACAAACGTGGAGCAATTTGCAACTACCTACGCAGGTTCTTTTGCATTGTGAAGATTGATATATATATATATATATATATATATATATATATATATATATATATATATATATATATATATATATATATACACATAATATCTAAAGAGACAGAATCTGTTTGCCTAGGTATTTTAGTTTTGCTCTACTTAGTGTATTGAGCACTTTCAAGCAGTACAAATGTTTTCAGTCTTTTCTTTTTCTCCTGCATTTTTTGCTAAATATCAGTTTGTCTAATATTTTTTCACACCGCCATAGTTATAGTTTTAAAATAAGATAATATATATTTAATATATATTTCAAATAATATATATATATATATATATATATATATATATATATATATATATTATTTTATTTGAAATATATATTAAATATTTATTCCAAAATTCGCTTGAGGATGAAACAGAGCTGGGTACTTTAATTCAATTTAATTTCTATAATTACATTGAAGTTTTTAACTTCTGTTTTTGAAACATGAGAACTCTTATATAGCGATGGAATCGTATTTTTAAAAATTAAAGTATTGAGCACTGTTTTTTAAAATTAAAGAACTTCTGATTATTAACCTAACGGGTCTTTCCTACTTTCTACATATTTGCATACATATATATATATATATATATATATATATATATATATATATATATATATGTATATATATATATATATTTGAATTGGACAGAGTCCGACAATTTATTTAAAGACATTTTTGATATGTTTAACGTTCTTTTTATAGATACAAGTATTTAAGTAAATGTTATTTAATACCGTGTATATATATATATTATAAATATATATTATAAACAGAGCATTTACTTAAATACTTGTATCTCTAAAAAGAACGTTAAACATATCAAAAATGTCTTTAAATATATATATATATATATATATATATATATATATATATATATATATATATATATATATATATATATATGCGCAAATACACCTTCTCAGATATATACAAAAGTAGGTATACAGTAAGTATTATACCCATATTCCACTATTACAGGAGTGGTTCTAGGATTCATTTAATCCTAGATTTCATTAAAATCATTTTTATATCTTTATGTTATTATTTTATTACATTTATTGTAATTTTTATATTTTTAATAAATAATAGTAATAATTTATTTTTTGCGGGTTAAGAGAGACAAACAGTTTGAACATTTGAGCGATTTATATGTTTACTGTTGATATGTTATTATAGATATGTTTGTCTAATCAAATACAATACGTTTTCTATTGGAAGTTTTATTTTTCATTACTGTATCCCTAATTTTCCCTCAGTCTATATTAAATCGGTAAGTAATTTTTAAATGATTCTTATGCAAATATCAGAATTATTTCTTGACAAGATGAAAGGAATAATATATGCAAGCAGTAAAACCGAAAGTCGTAAAGACTGTAGAAATTTTTGATAATATATTCTTCTTCTAGTTTCCATGTTCCTTCAGGACATCGGCAATCATGGCTCTCCACAATTTCTTGTACTTTTTAAGTCCTTCTTTTTTCTTTTTGTTATCTCTGCTAAACTTTGCTTTTCCATCAGTTGTAGCATACCTACGGACAATAATGGGTATGTCCCCATTCACATAAATACAGTAGTAAATACTTTATGTTGGTTCACAGTCGGAGATTCGTCTCCAGCTGTGCTGGTCAAACTCTCTGCCTCTGGGCAGAGAGGATCCCCAGACGGGGCTATGTCGAAGGGCAGAGTCTCGTCTCGGGAGACAAAATACCCAACCCCAACTACGGGGAAATTTTGGCCGAGCTCACAGCTTAAATTCGGCCTTATGCCACATCTGACTTCGTGGGGCGGTTGGTAGATATCCGGAAGTTGGCGATTCATTGTGGAATTCACTTGACTTATTTCTAGCAGCTAACCATTCTTCTACGCACCGGGTCATGTTTTATTGGAAAAATACGAAAAAAAGTAAATAATAACGGAATTACTCGTTTTTTTTTTTCATTAATTTGCACAAGCGTGTAGTATAAATTCTGCATCATTCTAATATCCTTCCCAAATATATCGAACTTCTCAAGATTTATCAAATACTCCATTTCAACAATCTAACAGCTCGATGTATTTCGATATACTTTCGATATATACTTCAATATGTACTTTGATATACTTTCAGCAATAGTATTTCAATTAGATATTAGGACAATAGTTAATTGATGAAAGACGCCACTATGATCCTTAACCAAGAAAAGGACATGGGCACATTGTCTAATTGGCTTTTTATTGATATCTGTAAAAGGAACTAATGCATTTTATGGTCAATATGAAGAAGTTACTCCATTTCGTTTTATTTGACTGCTTTGTTTCGAAAGAGGAACCATTTGGAATGACGAATGTAAAGTCTCCACTATCTGTACCATAAATACTTCGTAACAAGTAACGAAAAATGGAACACGTAAGTCAAATTTCACCGTAACTGGCGGTGGATTTAGAAGGGGAAATTTCCAAAAGCAACTGCAATAGATGAACTCCATGGAAAAAAAGGTAATATTTTGAGTATGTTGGGATCATAAATCTATTATTCCTTTAGAATTCTTAAAACGCAACGAAGCACTAAATGCATAATTATACGTCCAGCAGCTGCAACATGTCCATACAACTTTCTCGAAAGCGTTCTGCCCTCCTCAATAGGAAAAAATGTTGTTCTTCTCTATAACAACACAATACAGCAAGAATAGCGATAGAGCAGCGAGAGTCTTATCACTGTGAGAATGTGTGTGTATGTGTGTGTGTGTGTGTATGAGAAAGAGAGAGAGAGAGAGAAAGGGTTGTGGCGTTGGAAAATAATTCGTCTTCCAATGGCGTGTTGCCTTAATACCTTTTGAGTCAAATTCTGGGGATTTTGATGTGGAAAAATTTCGATGAAAAAGATTTCCCCATCAACTATCGAAAAAAAAAGATAATAATCGATTGACACAAGGTCAAGTAAATATGGCGATATCGTAGAACAGACTAACCGAGCTGTAACTAGTTGAAATCCCGTTGTCTCTGGCACACATTGAATTCTCTTTGGTCCAAGCTCCACACAGAATTTTCATTGGCTAAGAAACACTGAATTCTCTTTGGTTCAAACTCCACACAATATTAATATTGCTTTGGACATACGGAATTCACCCTGCTTTTCGCAATAAAGAATTAATTTTGCCTATAACCCAAATAATATAAATTCTTATTCGAAGATCCAGGATTTGCTGTGCTTCGGATACTCACTTAATATGACGTTCTTCAGACGTACAAAATTCTCCTTGATTTTGACACTGATTCGTTTTAAATAAACTACAAAATGGTTGACAGATCATAAAAACAAAACTAAAGAAAACATTGAATTTGCTGTGCTCCAGAAGCTACAGAGAACTTTCCTGGCCTCTTTGAACTTGCCTTATCACTGACACAGACTACGTCTGTCTGAATGATGTATATCGGAAATTGCAGAGGTTATATAAGATCAAGTATCACCCTCCAATCACGGCGTCCATTCGTTAGTACCATGCTGGTAGTTATTTGTATCTTCCGTACAGGGCGTTCGCCTTCCAGGTGAAAACGTATCTTAGGCCGTTACAGTCTGTTTTGTGACTGCTTCACCCTGTGTATTGACTAAGACCATGACCACTCCCAACAATTCGTTATGACTCCACGTGTACATCTTCAGTGATTGTGGCATTCTGAGAGTACGTGACGTAAAGTACCCCGATTACTTTGACATAATGCGCATACATCTGTGTCAGTGTTCCCCACAGCTTGAGGTTAGTCGAATTTGGTAGGTGATCATAGGTACATCGCAGGAGTAATGATATTGTCAATGATTCCAATAGCTTCATCGGATCAATATCACTGCACTTAGTCCAAAGCTCATTATTTGTACTAAGAAACAACAATAGCTGTTGACGGCTCTGCCTCGAAATTCCTGATTTTTTCAATCACCATGTCTCATTTAACCTTTGGATCCTTTTTAGATAAAAAAAAATGTTTGCTCGTGCTGCCCAGGCCAGCTCGATTGATTTAAGTCACCCCCATAATCTACTTCGTTCGCAGGCAGTATACTGCTTCTTGGACAGCTTCTACTGCTGACCATTTGCTGACAATTTTGATATCTGACTGTAACTCCTGAGTCCATCAACATTATGTGAAGGTCGACCTTGAACTCCTCCACCAATGAGGGTTCCGGCATTTCTATAGAGTTACACCGTGGAGAAGCAGGTCATAGAGTTTGGTTTAGTTTGGTTTATTTTGTTTCATGGCATATCAAACTCAGTGGGTTATTTAATGACGACGAAATTTGTTATTTCTGATAATATTTTGTTTTGTCAAAATCTGTTTCTGGTAATGTTTCTCCTTCAAAATTTGTATTGCTGGTAATAATTTTTTTCAAAAAAAAATATTGCTGGTAATAGTTAACTATTTGCCCATAACTGGGACCCTAACAGGTGCTACCACCCCGGGTCAGGGTGGACCTGGGAACACCAGCAATTAAGAGGTGGTTGCACGCTCCTAAAAACTTGCTGCTGGACGTAGTTTATCGTCTTACCCAGGACGGCAGATCGGAGGGACTACAAGCCACTTACGCAGTTACTTGCTGATAAACTACTGCGTCTGCTGAATGTGAATCAATGTAATATCATACACCTGTATGGCTACAGAAGCCAGGGCAGCAAACCATGTTGGCAGCACTAAGCCTACAGTTTACCGGAGAGATGGGCTCTGTTGATGGATTCGAGTCCATCTAGTGCCACTTTGTGCACTTCTTTACCTCGGTGTCGATCAGTCACTGGAATTTCATACAGCCGTCCGACGCTTCTTTTGGGCTTAGCCTCCATTCTCACTTATGTGAAGAGCTTATGGCAGCGCTGCAACAGTTCATCTGCACTGACATTAGACATGACCAGAATGGTGATATCTTCCATGAATGCTCTGAAAGGAGGAAGGACCATTTGTTCCTTAGTCACCACTCCCTTTGCTGGGTTCGCTGCACCAAGAAATATGAGTTCCATGGACGTAATGAAAAGAAGTGTGAAAATCACACACGCCATCATGATATCGACCTCGAAGACTCACCACTTAGTGGTGTAGTTACCAACAGTGAATTGCATAGATACTCTGAAATATTTCATTATAATTTCCTCAACGTTACTAGGGAAATTAAAAAATTCGAGCGTCATTCGAAGTAGCACATGTGGAACTGATCTATACGTATTCGCGAGATCAAGCCAAGCTCAGTTTTATTTTGTTTGGCTGATAGGATTGACTTTCAAATCAGATGTGAATGCTCCAGACATCGGAGGAAGCCAGCTATCCCAGCCTTCTTGACAGCTGTGTTTATGTAATGGTTACCAAGCAGGAATCCATCATACAACGCGCACACACACCAACAAATATTTTCCCCTTTAAATTCAAGAGGAAGATGGGGTAGAGATTTTCAATCTCTTTTGCATTCTTTTCCTTAGGTATCCAACTGCCATCCGTCAGGCACCATTCTTGTAAAATATCTTGTTTCCGTGCCCACTGGAGGAGGATGGTGAGTTTCTCAATCTATCTATCTATCTATCTATTTATCTATCTATCTATCTATCTCATTCTGAGCATTATCATAATCTCTCTCTATCTCTCTATCTCTATATATACATTATTAATTAACAATTATAACACAAACATGTTATAAACCGCTGTATAAATGCAATCAAGTTTCAACACTGTAGGTTTTTCCGATTGCATTTATGTAGGGGTTTATAAGATGATTTTGTTATAATTGTTAATAAACATTATTAAGCCCTACTCTGTATTGAGCACTTTTTAAAAATACTCATTTTTTTTTTTATTATACTTTATTTTCTTTGGCTGATAGGATTGAGTTCCAAATCACATGTGAATGCTCCAGACAGACGAGGAAGCCAGGTATCCCAGCCTTCTGGACATTGTTTATGTATTGCTTATCTAACAGGAAGTCCGTCATACGTCGAGCAATGACCACAAAAAATATTTTCTCCTCTACATTTAAGAGG
>OZ038482.1:111004829-111069829 GCA_964036315.1 Acanthosepion esculentum | reverse complement strand
TATATATATATATGAAGAAATATAGTCTTAAAATGTGCTATATTTATGGGATAAAGTGCTCAATGTCAGAGATAGAGCGTGTGTAAATATAAAAGTGAACATAGAAGTCAACACTTAGAGGCGACAGTCTGTTTCATGCTGTTGCCTGACGATTGCATCTAGCATGAAACAGACTGTCGCCTCTAAGTGTTGAATTCTATGTTCACTTTATATATATATATATATATATATATATATATATATATATATATATATATATATATATATATATATTGACCACTAAGATAGATAAATAGATAGATAGATATTCTTATTATTTTAAAGTCATATTTTAGTGGATACCATTTTATCCCGTCCTGGGTAAGATGATAGACTACGTCCAACAGCAAGGCCTTCTTATCAGGAGGTTTTGAGGAACGTGGACCCCCACTTCTTAATTTCTGGTGTTCCCACATTCACCCTGACCCGATGTGGTAGCACCTGTTAGGGCCCCAAATTTGGGTAAATAGTTAACCCCCAAATTGGGCTCATAACACTATGCAAATGTAAAAATAGATTTTAATACAAGAAATACTTTGAAAAAAATTATTACCAGAAATACTTTTTAGAAAATGAAGGTATTACTTGAAGAAAAAAAATTACCAGAAATAAAAATCTTGTCGTCACTAAATAACTCATTGAGGTTGATATGCCATAAACCAAACCAAACCAGCAATACTTTTTTGAAGAAAATAAATATTACCAGCAATACGTTTTTGAAGGAAAAATATTACCAGCAATATATTTTTTTAAATATTTATTACCAGCAATACATTATTGCCAGAAAAGACATTTTTGAAGAAAGAAATATTATCAGTAATACAATTTTGAAAATAAAGAACTCAAAGTTACCAGCAATAAAAATCTTGTCGGCATTAAATAACCCATTGATGTTGATAAGTCGTAAAACAAACCAAACCAAACCAGTCTTCTTTTATTATACAATAATATACATAATTTATTATATTCATTTTAGCAGTAACTGTCTACCTTGATATCGGTCTCTTTTCTGGGTATGACGATAAACTACATCCGGCAGCAAGGACACTGGTCGGAAGGATTTGAGGTGCCTGGAACAACCTCTTAATTGCTGTTGTTCCCAGGTCCACACTGATCCACGGTAGTAACACATGTTAGGCTCCCAGCTAGAGGTAAATAGTTAACCTCCATACTGCGGTCAAGACGGTATGAAAGTATAAACATACATTTTTATAATAAAAATAGTAGAAATACATTTTTATAGTTAAAAAATTACCAGCAATACATTTTTGGGAAAATAACAAATTACCAGTAATACATTTTATGTAAAATTTTCTACATACAACGTATGAAAACAACTGCCAACTAGGGGAGGTAACACTGTTTCGGTGGCTAAGGTGGTACTGCCACCCCTGGCGCCACCAGTAGCTTTTGCTACCGGATAGGGTGTTGTTTTTCGTTGAAGACGTGTCAGTCTCTGCGATTTTTATGCAGCTGCAAGTCAGGTTTTTCAACACTGTGTTCAATAAAAGCGTTTGCTTTTGATCGTTAAACAAAACACACATCCAAATAAAGAAAATTACTAATACTCTCAAGAAAATTAAAATTTGGCATTAAATGACCTATAAGAAGTTGATATATCGCTAAACAAACAAACCTCCAGTAGTAATTGTTGTACAGTGTTAATTAGTAAGGTTCGCTTGATACCGCACAAGGTCAAAAGTATATCGTACTCAATGAACTTCAAAAGGCTGAAAGTATAATTTGTCTATTTTCTTAGTTACACGTCTAACCTGTTTGCTCTCTGCAGTATTTTTCATTTATAAACCTTATTTTCCTACACTACACTGGTTTCTTTATTCGTCTGCTATTCATGTGCTAAAACTTGTAAAGGAGGTTACATAATACTTTCGTCCGTTTCCCTATTTTCCATGTGAGTGGTGAGTGATAAATTCTCCGCGATGGCGGGAAACCACTCCACTATCTCTCCCATGGACAATCAAGACAAGTTTTAACTGAAAAATATGGGATATCAGTGAACGGCGATGTACATTCCTCCAAACTGTCTCCTCGCCCACTGTGGAGAGAAACGTGCAGCAAGTGTCGTTTGACCACCATCAAAATCACTCATAACTCAGTAATATTAGTATTTCAAATATGGCTTTTAACTATTGCAATAGAGCCACGATTACAGTCGTGCTTTTAAAATATGAAATAAATAGAATTTTCTCGTTTTTTTTTACTTGTTTTTATTTATTTTTAATTAGACGAACATTGGGAGCCGTTTTTTTTTTTTCAGGGAGAGGGTTTCGTTTTCCCCTTGTTTACGCAGATCTATTTGTTGGTTGACAACGAGAAAATGAGACACTACAGTAAGAGATGACACTTAGCAACGGCGTTTGAATGCGCGGAAGTATTTTTCGGACAGAAGCCAATCGATATTATTTGATCAATTCAAAATACGGTGGAAGTAAACGATGCGCACGCGTAGATGCAAGTTGCAGTATCGGAATCATTGCGCATGAGCTGGCTCTTCCTGGCTGATCCCTCAGAGGATAGGCACTACGATCAAGTGTTGCAACCTACACAATATATTTAATTACCCACTTTTCGCTGGAAAAAAAGAAAAATCTTTTCTGAAGTAATGTATTTTTTACAGCTTATCAACCCTTTACAGGTTATTTAACGCCGGAAAATATTTTTAGATTGTAAGATATCTTTTTGGCCATAACAATGGCCTAGTGATAAAAAAAAGTCTTACTGATTAATCGGTATAGGGTGGAGAAGAAGTGGATTCGTATATTTCTCATATTTCGTTTTATTCGACCCTCTGTGCTTGAATTTTGATTTATGTATCCAAATACGTCTTTTTATATTATCCTATATTTAATCGCCTTATCTAGCAATTAAATAGAGTCGAACATGCGCCGACTTCACTTCACACTCATAATCTATCAGTCTATTTAACTAGCTATCTCAGACTGTTCATATATATATATATATATATATATATATATATATATATATATATATATATATATATATATGATGTATATTTAGGCAGCAATTTTTTATTGATGCATGTTTTATTAAATAATATAGACAAGTTTTGTCTATTTATTTGAAGTAAGTTCATTTCATATTGTCTGATGAGCTTAACAATATTATCATTGAAAGAATAAAGGAAATCACCATATTGATACATGTTTAAATCCAATCTAAGCTTTCGGCTTACATAAGTCATTATCAAAGATGACAATTACTTTTCAATATATCAAACAATACACGGACTAAACAATAATGATAGTCTGTTTTTGTTGCATGAATAATTTCAAACCAACAATATGAAAGGAACTTACTTAAAATAAATAGACAAAACTTGTCTATATTATTTAATCAGACATGCATCAATATATATATATATATATATATATATATATATATATGAAATAGACAAAGTCTGATAATTATGTTAAGATATTTTCTGTTTATACCTTATTTTTATACATACAAATATTTAAGTAAATGCTCTCTTCATACTAAACAATATTAACAACATTTACCGGCCTGAATGTTCGATTCCTGTCGGAGGACACATATTTTCTATGAAAATTTCTCGGACTAAGTCAATTTCGTAGACATGACGTCATTTGTTTACGCTTGGATAATCTTCGATTAGATATGAATGTTCAAGGGAAATCATAGAAAATTGTAGTTTAAAAATAGTAAAATTGACCTTGCGAAACAAGACGCTCCTCTATAGCTAAATTGGTATAGCACGTCAGATTATATGACGGTTCCGTGTAGGATACAGGTTTGATTCAGGCCGGTAAATTTTGTTAATACTGTTTATTATAAACAGAGCATTTACTTAAATATCTGTATCTATAAAAATAACGTATAAACAGAAAAAATATGTGTGTGCATATTTCTCTCTCCTCTTTCTCTCACACTTTCTTTCACTCCCTCATATATATATATATATATATATATATATATATATATATATATATATATATATATATATATATATATATATAAAAGTGAACATAGAAGGCAACACTTAGAGGCGACAGTCTGTTTCATGCTAGATGCAATCGTCAGGCCACGAGTGCTGTTATTTTTCTTGCCTATTTATATCTACCGGTTAGTGGTGCATTGTGGATAGCACCACTGACCCGTATATATAAATAGCCGAGAAAAATAACAGCACTCGTTGCCTGACGATTGCATCTAACATAAAACAGACTCTCGCCTCTAAATGTTGACTTTTATGTTCACTTTTATATTTACACACGCTCTACCTCTGATATCGAGCACTTTATCCCATAAATATAGCACATTTCAAAACTATATTTCTCCATATATAATGTCAAATTATTTTGCTTGTTTTTTTGTTTGTTTTTTTTTTATTTTTATTTTTTTATCTTATATATTTATTTATTATTTTTTTATTTTGATCGGTGTTTTTGGTTAACGTAGTAAAAATTTGTTTATATAGCTTATTGTTGGTAGTCTATAATGGCCGTCATTTTCCGGAAGTCGCTTGTTCGCTTATTTATTTGGGTCAAATTGTTTTGCTTGTTTTTTATTTTTATTTTTTATCTTATATATTTGTTTATTTATCATTGATTAAATCTATTTGTTGAATTTTGGGGTGTGATGTTGTGGTTTGTTCTGACTATTATTTTGGTGGGAACAGTTTTTAATTTATCTATTTAGGTTGGTTATCTTTATTTGTTTTTTCTAAACGGCTAGTTTATCGTAATCGGTTGTTAGTTTATTTATATATTTGGATGTATTTAGATCGATTTATTATACTTGTTGTTATTTATTTGTTATACTATATATTTTTGGCTTTCGGTTTTTTAAGTAACGTAGTATATTATCTTTTATTAATGTTTTTTTTTTATTTATATAACAGTTATAACTTTCGTCCTTTCTTTTGGTTTCATTTTATTTCGCATATTCTGACAGGTGTGGTTTTGTGATTTGTTTGGAGTAATTTATTTTGCTTATTTTATTGTCGTTTGTTTATATATTTATAAACAAACCGATTACGATAAACTAGCCGTTTAGAAAAAACAAATAAAGATAACCAACCTAAATAGATAAATTAAAAACTGTTCCCACCAAAATAATACTCAGAACAAACCACAACATCACACCCCAAAATTCAACAAATAGATTTAATCATTGATAAATAAACAAATATATAAGATAAAAAATAAAAATAAAAAACAAGCAAAACAATTTGACCCAAATAAATAAGCGAACAAGCGACTTCCGGTAAATGACGGCCATTATAGACTACCAACAATAAGCTATATAAACAAATTTTTACTACGTTAACCAAAAACACCGATCAAAATCAAAAAATAAATAAATAAATATATAAGATAAAAAATAAAAATAAAAAAAAACAAACAAAAAAACAAGCAAAATAATTTGACATAAATAAATAAACAAATAAGCGACTTCCGGTAAAAGTAACCGCCAAAATAGACTACCCATAATGCACCACAGACCCTTATATAAATAGCCGAGAAAAATAACAGCACTAGTCGCCTGACGATTGCACTAGCATGAAACAGACTGTCGCCTCTAAGTGCTGACTTCCATGTCCACTTTTATATTTACACACGCTCTATCTCTGATATTGAGCACTTTATCCCATAAATATAGCACACTTTAAGACTATATTTCTTTATATATATATATATATATATATATATATATATATATATATATATATATATATATATATATATATATATATACGCATCCACAGACAGACTGTTTCGCTGTATAACCTGTTAACCTGTAACACAGCTGCTCAGTGTGGCAGACATCAGCCAGATATCTTACATCTAGGCCATCGTCGCATGGCAGAAAGGAAAGAAATCTTAACGTTTTTCTCTACTCGAAATTCATACTTGTAGAGTAATGCTTAACAGCAGTAGGAACCGCTGTTTTTAAAACTCTCTTTCCCTAGAGAGCTCAACTGGATTTCCGGGAGCATATAGATATAGTCATCCACAGATATACTGTTTCGCTGTATCACAGCTTCTCAGTGTGGCTGGTCGTCCGATTGCTACAAGCCGGAATCGAAACCTGACTTGACATCAGTCCTACCTCAAGGCCATCGACTGAACGGAACGGAATTTTAACGCTTTTTCTCTGTACGAAATATGCCAGCGGAAGGTGGAAGTGTAGGCCAGGATGCATATGAAGTAACTGAAATATAAATATTATTGTCTATCGCTCAGTCTCTTCATATATATATATATATATATATATATATATATATATATATATATCTTCCGAGCTCTCTTGTCTCCGCCAGTCGGCTTGACCCAGACACAGATCCAAACAAGGTCGGATTTCTTCGTTCGTCTCTACAGACCATCGATTCGCCCTCTCGACTGCAGACGCCGTGCCGTCGATTTGGCAAAGACCTAAGTAAAAATAAAAAAAATAAAATAGTTGGCACTTGTTATTGGTGTCGATTATTAATGTTGTTTTTTTTTTCTTTTCTTCGTTTTTTCTTTCATTTTTTTTTTTCCTTTAGCGTCAACTTTGGCACTCAGTCATCGTCCTTATGTTTACAATAGCGTTTCTTTGCTTCCTAGATTTCTAATATCTATGGGATTGGAAATTAAAACCTGATGACTTATGGGAAATACTTTACATACACCGATATAAACTGTCTGAGATAGAGAGACAGATAGGCAAATAGACAGATATCTCGGCTTGTCTCTAGTTGCGATTTACATCATTAAAAATATTTTCCTTTCGAAGTAGTAAATATGTAAAATGACTCCTCTCTTTATATTACCTTTTTTGTTAAGGATTCCATGTTTTTTTCTCTTGAACTGCTATCAATCTACAGAGTGGTCCGAAAGTCTTGTCACCACTACATAATATTTTTTTTTTAATTTCAAATAGCTGACACGAAATAAATTGTATTCCTACAGATCTTCTTGTTGTGTGACAGCGTTAATGAAAGTGAATAAACTGAATCTAGTCCATGGGTTTTGTATTAGTGTATTACCTGTTCTTCTATTGTTCTGATTACTTTTTGGTAAGGGGTGACAATACTTTCGGAGCACCCTGTAGTTCAGTTCGTTAGTTCGTCAATAATGACACCACTTCGATATAACCCGAAAAAGTTAGAAGTGGCTCATAGCGATTGCTAATTCTAAGATGAAAGTAAGATTATATACGAGGTGTGGCGGGCAACTCGAGGCGATGTAATGGTTAGCAAGCGTATCTCGCTAGAATAATTACGAATGTGTAGCGAGTTCGATCCTCACTGGGTGCCATTACTTGCCTTGTGCCACATCTAAGCTACGCATGGAAAATCACTATACGAGGTGTGGCAATGTAGTTCCCGGTGAAAGAAACTCTTACATATTTGGTTACAGCTTCGTAAAATATTACGCAGGACATGGTAGCGCATCATTTTGTACCACGTCAATGAAAGTGAATAAACTGAATCCAATACATGCGCTTTTGTATTATTGTGTTACTTGTTCTTCTATTGTTCGCATTACTTTTTGGTAGGGAGTGATAAGACTTTCGGACCACCCTGTATATGTGTTTGTGTGTCTGTATTAAAAATGAATATTGCTGACATAACTGGGCTGAAACTTCCCAGTCTGTGCAATCCACCCTTTCAAGGTCGTTTACGCGGTCTTGGAGGGATGCTGTATTTTCCATTCTGTGGCCTCTTTCCCATGGACACAATTTGGCAAAATGTCGTTATTTGCAGATCAAATAAAATAGAGTACCTTCTCGATGCGTGACAGCGTCAATGAAAGTGAATAAACTGAATCCAGTCTATGTGTTTTGTATTACTTGTTCTATTGGTTTCATTACTTCTTAGTAAGTGGGTGACAAGATTTTCGTACCACCCTGTATATCTGCTAGTTCAGTTCCGTACGCAAAATGTTTTTTTCTTTATGTACCGTGTCCCCTCATGACGTAGACGATCATGGCTTTCCACAACTTCCTGTCGCTTGTAGCTTTTAAGAAACTTTGTCATTCTATTATTTCTCCGAAGCCTAGTTCCGCCAAACATTTGCTCAAGCCCATTAAGTAAGTTATGCGTTGTTTTCTTCTGTCCATGCTGCCCTCTTTCTGTCCCGTGAGTATCAGATTTACCAAGCCTTCCTTCCCCATTATGTACCCCAGAAATCTCACCTGTCTCTTCCTGGTGTTAAATATTAATTTACATTTTGTTTCCACTTTTTCTAAACCTTCGTAGTTACACGTAGGGAACAGTGCAGGACTATTCTACTGAGGCTGTTCGCAACTCTGTCGAACTCTCTGCCTTTGCCAGAGAGGAACCTGGAAGAGGCTGTGTCGAAGGGCAGAGTTTCGTCCGGGGAGGTAGACACAACCGAACCCGTTTATGTGGGTTCTACGGGGATATTTTTGGCCGAGCCTACGGGCTCGGAGAACCCACGGTAAACTCGGCCTTGGGAGAGCTGTTAAATATTAAACTTCTTAGTTACTCAGAGGTTCGGTCCATGATTTATTCAGCATACTTCTGTAAAACCACATTTCTGTTGCTTCAAGTGTCCTCTTCTTCTTTGGAGAGATCGACCTGCACTCACAGCCATACAGGAGGACAGATATCACATAACAGTTTAGTACACTTTTCCTTGTTTCTTTCCAAATTTTCCTATTTCTTAGTATTTTGCTTAACTTTTGCAATGCAGCCTTGGATATCCCAATATACCTCATATAAATAACAGTAATTATTTGAAAGGATTTTCTATCCGATGTCATTTCTTATTAATATAAACGTTATTTTTAACACGTGTTTGAGTGGGTGTCCCTGTTTTTTTTGGGGGGGGGGTTGATTTTTTGTTATTTTCTTAAACAATGAAAAGAATAAGTACCGGCCTAGATTGAAAAGTACTACGAAAGTAAAATTCTGCCCTAAATTAAGCTTAATTTTCTTACCCAAATCGTAAACAACAGATAATTTTTAAAGGATTTTTGTTAGACATTGTAATATTCGTAGAAATCCCAATGATAAAATACATGCCTTCTTTTCGCATGTTATTCTGATTATTCCTGGCAATCAGGCTCCGTAGCCGAACTGGTAGAGGCACGCTTTGGCTTAAGCAACTGGAGCTAACCAAAACAGATAAAAACTACTTTTAAAATACTAGTGTTGTTTACGTTTCGAGAGCGAAACTGGGGCTAGCCAATATAGATTCGTAGAATGCCCAACGATAAAATACATGCCTTCTTTAACACATTATTCTGATTTTGTCCTGGCAGTCAGTCTCCGTGGCCTAATTTGTAGACGCACGCTTCGGCTTAAGAAATAATCTAGGATAAAAAAAAATCCTTTCAAAATATTACTGTTATCTACGTTTCGCGTACGAAACTAAGGCTAGCAGATATAGATTCGTAGAATGTCCTACGATAAAATACATGTCTTCTTTAACAGGTTATTCTGAGTTTTCCTGGCAACCACACCCCGTAGCCGTAGCGGTAGAGGCACGCTTCGGCTTAAGAAGTGGTTAGCCTGAGGTAAAATAAAATAGCTGTAGCTTTCATTACCTTTTATCGAATAAAGCCTGGAACAATCGCATCACATCGAACATTTGATCATATATTAATGTATCTAAAAATTAAAGTACTGAAGACAAAGATTTTGTGCATTTGTCTCAAAGCCTGAAATACAATAAACGCTAATTGATTAATCTAATTATTAATTAATAAGTGTTATGGGTCCTTGCCTATAACTACAGAATGAACTCTTCCTAACACTATGTATACTACGCCTCTCAAGAGAGAGAGAGAGAGACGAATCGAGTCGTGAGCAGTCTCTGACTGTTTGCGACTTCTGTCGAACTCTCTGCTTTGGCAGAGAGGAACCCGGACGAGGCTTTGCCGAAGGGCAAAGTTTCGTCCGGGCAGGTAGACAGTTCCTGAACCCGTTTATACGGGTTCTAAATGGGCATATTTTTGGCCGAGCCTACGGGCTCAGAGAACCCACATTAAGACGGCCTTGTGCCACATGCGACCCACGTGGGAGGGTTGTTAAATATCGAGACGGAATCGAGTCGAGCCAATAGTAGTTCACTCCAAACCAGACTGACAGTCATACTAACACCTTCCACATCTTGTATTATTATTCCGTGTAATATATCTTCGTTATTCTACTCTTGTGTTCGTGTTGTTCTTCCTTGGTCCAAACCTGAGCCATAATAATAAAGTAGAAACTAATTGAGTATTCTACTGTATATTTTTTCGGTGACTGGTTTTGCTTTTTTACTACTTTCCAACCTGTTCTGACTCATTTAATTCCGAAACATATTTTGTATTGTAATAATAATTCTTTGCTGTTTTGTGCGAGTAAATATCACATTAACATTTTTTATAACAATGTTTTCCCCGATATAAATTCAACTATTTAACCCATATCTGGGAGAAGGAAATGGATGTTTCATACAGATATTTTCGCCTAAGTAAATCTAACGAACCTCAAAGGAATTCGAATTCGGCTCTCCGATTTCTCATTCAGAGCCATTATCCATTGCATCAGACGCGCATCCACTTTCGGTAAGATTAATCTGTGTCGAGTAAATATCTATTCTGTACCTAAAAACATATTCCTATCGGGATCGTTTTAAATATCATCGTTTAAAATGATAAATAGACATTAGCGATAAAATAAAATAAAAACATTCTGAAAAATCAACACACATTCAATGACGACCGATCGTGGAAGATATGACAGATTTATACTTGATGATATCTTGACATTCTTTTCCTTCTATGCAAAGTAGTAGCGTTTACACACACACACACACACACACACACACACACACACACATATATATATATATATATATATATATATATATATATATATATATATATATAAGCTGGCATTCGACGTATGAGGGTCAAGCAGCTCCTAGGAACCGACAGCCCAGACAGCAGCATTTGATTATAGCGGTGAAGACTTTGTCAGAACCAACCACACTTTTTTAAAGACCAAATACAAAGACCTGGTGCACTACGTTCCACAAGGTCCCCAAACGAGCCTCCGCCGGTTTTGAATTCAGAGTTGCCATCCAAGGCTCTATAACACATTTTTGTTTTGCTATTTACCCATATCTGGAGGGAGAAGAAGAGGATTGATACCTTTCCCAAGTGTATTAGCACTCAAGTGAATGTAATGGCTCTCCGATTCCTCATTATATATATATATATATATATATATATATATATATATATATATATATATATACACATAAATTGAACACTGAAGTCAACACTCAGAGGCGACAGGCTGTTTCACCCAGGAAAAAGCCTGTCGCCTCTGAGTGTTGACTTCAATGTTCACTTTTATATTTATATTTACATATGCTCTATCGCTGATATTGAGTAATTTATCCCATAAATATAGCACAGCTTAAAACTATATTTCTACACACACACACACACACACACACACACACACACACATATATATATATATATATATATATATATATATATATATATATATATATATATATATATATATATATACCCAGGTATAGGATAGGTGTATACGGAATAAATTCCAATAACCAAAAATTACTATTCTTACAAAAGTGTTCAATACAGAGTAGAACAAATATGATTTAATCGAAAATTATAACATAAGTATGTAATAAAATCACTACAAAAATAGCCATGATGTTTCAACACTTCTTGTGTCTTATAAAGTATTGGATACGTTTGGGCTGTAGATGACGTCACTATCGAGAGAATGACACAGAAATGCCTTTCAACACCATCGCTTGATAAGACACCAGAAGTGTTGGAATAAAATGACTAATTTTGTAGTTATTTTATAACATATTTATGTTATAAATTTCGAATAAATTATATATATATATATATATATATATATATATATATATATATATATATATATATATATATAAATATAGGTAACTATACTCGTGTCGAAAAGCCTTCGAATTCTTGATTTAACAATAGCCAAATCAATCACGAAGGAAAAAAAAAGGTTTAAAAAAAGAAAGAGCCAGGAACATGAATGTCTGTCGAAAATAATCGCACAGATACAGGTTCAAGGCCCAATGAAAAAACCCCGATACGAGTAAACAACTAATTAAAGAGCTCAATACAAACCTAGAGCAAACCTAGTCAAACCTAATGAGCCAGACAAACCTACCTAGGTTTGTCTGGCTCATTAGGTTTGACTATATATATATATATATATATATATATATATATATATATATATATATATATACACATATACATATATATATATATATATATATATATATATATATATATATATATATATATATATATATATATATATATTAGGTGATTACATACGGGATTCGTCCGATTTTCTGATGTTCTGCGCATGATTTCCAAAGAATAATCAATCTTTGTAGAATTTTTCCCATTCTTAATAACTCGGGTCATCCTGTGAAATCCTCGTATAACGTTATTGATATTTTATTTCAGATTAGACACCACTTTCAGATGGAACGCGTAGTAAAGCAGAATCAGCATGTCTGAAATTTTCTTTTCATTGCTTTCAATCAAGGTCATAAAGCTTCGTAAGCTGCTTAAGACGTTTGTGCTGAAGATGACGTCACTACCAAAAGAATGGCACAGAAATGCCTTTCCCGTTTCAAGGAGAAGCTCGAACTCGCAGACTCTCGGCGTTCTGGCCGACCCGTTCAGCTTGATGGGACACAAGACACGCGCTGGTTAAAGCAGAACCTAGCAAAGACCCCTAGGGAATTAGCTCAGGAAATGGCAAGCTCCCATTTTATTGTCGTTCGTCATCTTCACTCAATTGGTAACGTCCCAAGACACTACGCATGGATTCCACACGCATTAACTAAGAGAAACTAACTCCATAGCTTCTCTATTGCTACCAGTTTACTCACTCGACACCAGGCTACTCGTAGATGCAAAGAAAGAGCACGCGGTTGGGAAATTCTACTACACCCAACATATTCTCCTGATTTAGCCACTTTTGGCTAAAAGCCTTTGCGGTCATTTTCTAACAATTTGAGGGGTGTGTAGTTTAACAACGATGTGGAGCTTATAAAGTGGCTTGAATGTTGTCGAGTCAAAACCTAGTGCTTGCTTTCGTCGAGAGATTGAGCAGTTAGTGGATCGTTTGCAGGAGGTCATAAATAATGAAATGGAATACAGTGTTGAATGGTTCTTCAGAACTATTAATAAATAATAAATACTAAAATAAATTATTAAAAAAAATAACGAATATAGGTAACAACCTAATATAGCTATTTTCTAAACGTACCTTAGATGTGGCACAAAGCCAAAAGTATGGGGCACCTAGTGCGGATTGAAATCACTTTTACAGTCGTAACTGATCTAGAGAAACAAGCTTGCTAACCATTACACCATGGCGAAGTACCCTAACAACCTAATATAACCCATAACACTTTCGAAGATAATGGAATAAAATTAGTCCAATTATGCATGCCATAAACATAATCGAATCACCCTAACTCTATCCTTTTAAGTAAAATGGGTAGGTACAGCCTGGTAGAAAAGATCTTCTGTAACCAGAATTATATTTTAGAGCATACTCCCGAGGGGTTATTTTTCCGATCACTAAAAAATTAACCTGTTCGAATTTAAGGTTAGCCGTTATCTTTCCTCATAAATTGTACTGCTTGCCTTCTATTATGCTCATGCAACAATCTCAGGTAGTAGCCCTCTGCCTTGAGTGGCTCTTGTGCCTTGTACTAAGTGAAAATTAGTAAAAAAAATAACAACTAATGATCAAGAATGAAGCAGGGAAGGTGATGTGGATATATTTATTTTTTTAACTGTTGGCCTGATTTTTATTTTTGTTGGTGTTGCTTTGAAAGTTCACGATTTGTTTCTCGACAGACTGGAAACAATCGTGTTAATCGCTGTCTGCTTTTGTAAACGATAACCGGCAGCCACAGAGACCGTGGGTGGCACTCAGCATCAGTGAACAAACAAACGCTTATCTCCCCGATAATGGGGTGGGGTGTATAAATTGGATGTTTTTCAGGCTCCGAGCTTTCCGTTTAGACGAGATCGTCCAAATATATCGCAAGATGATTAATAACAGGTCTGAGATACTAAATTACAGAGCGCAACGTTTAAAGCGAGACTACAGCGTTCCTAATTTAAATAAGCGGGTTTCGAATGTGTATAGATACTTTAAGACCATGGAAGAATTCACTGGTCCCATCTTGTGTCCAATTAGGTCCTCTATCGGAAGACTGGTAAGCCGAACATCATCTGCATTTTCGTTCAGGGCCATATACGCTGGGTCGATCACGTCCTGCGACAACTTCATGATCACCCAACCAGAAGCGTCTCCCAGTTCGACACGCCATCTGCAAACTGGCGACAGCCTGGCGGCAGACCATGCAGCCGCTGTAAGGACGTCGGCCTCCAGAACCTCCAGCAGATTCATCTCGCCCTGGAGGATGTTCCGAAGCTCTGCCAAAAACCGTGAGAGCTGGAGTAGCAAAAGCTTTGATGGTATGAGTTTTGGCAGCAGCAGTAGCACACCTAGCTGCTGCTAGGAAGGTTGATTCACTGTGTCGTGCCAAAAGTTTTTCTGATCATTTGCACATTTATAAATCTACCATTCGTCTGTGCATTGAATATTTCTGCCATATTTGATCTGGTGATCTGGATATTGAGGTAATGGAATAACATGTCACCCCCATAAGCGACTACACTATAGGTAGTAAATAACTACAAGTATCTGTAAGTCAACGGACTACAGAGTCCAGCTGAAATCTTTTCGGCTGGCAGGTCGAACACTCTGCCTCTGAGAAGAGAGGAACCAGGACGAGGCTATGCCGAAGGTCAGAGCCTTGTTCGGGGACGTTGACCAACCCGATCCCGTTTATGCGTGTTCTACGGACCTTTTTGGGCTTAGACTACGGACTCGAAGAACCCACGTTAAACCCGGCCTTGTGCCACATGCAACCATGGGGGTGGCTATTAAAAATTCTAGCAGAAATCTTTTCAGCTGGCAGGTCGAACTCTCTGCCTCTGAGCAGAGAAGAACCCAGACGAGGGTCTGCCGAAGGGCAGACTCTTGTTTGGGGATGTTGACCAACCCGATCCCGTTTATGGGGTTCTATGATGATTTTTTGTTCGAGCCTACGGGCTCGGATAACCCACGTAAAACTCGGCCTTGTGCCATATCTACTCTCGTGGGCGGGGGGGCTATAAATATTGTCTAGCTGAAATCATTTCAGCTATACGGTTGAACTATCTGCTTTCGGCTAAAAGGATCCCAGGCGAGGCTATGCCGAAGGGCAGAGTCTCGTCTGGTGTGGTAGAGCGACCCGACCCCGTTTTGTACTAGGTCTATGGGGAATTTTTGCCCGTGCCTACGGGCTCGGATACCCCACGTTAAATTCGGCCTTGTGCCACATCAGACCGCGTGGGGCGGTTGGCAAATATACTAGCTGATATCTTTTCAGCTATTCGGTTGAACTCTCTGCCTTCGGGCAGAGAGGAACCCGGTCGAGGCTATGCTGAAAGGCAGAGTCTCGTCCGGGGAGGTAGACATACCCGAACCCGTTTATGCGGGGTTTACGGGGAAAATTTGGTCTTGTGTCACAGATCCCAGCTAGTAATATTTATCAACCTCTTCACGAGGTTGGTAAATATTACTAGCTGGAATCTGTTGAGTACGTCTCAGAGTTACCCGAGAATTTCCGACCTTCCAATAGTAGCACTCACTACTGGACTGACTTGCGAAGACCTTGTGCATAACTGCTACCTTTATTCTTATTGTACTGGGTTTTAAAAAAAAATAAAACGTTACTTATTTTATCCACTTTGTTTTTCAAGTATATATTCCTATTAGCACAGAATGTAACTGTTATATTCCGTGCTAAGGGAATAAACACATAACACCAAATGGATACTAGAAGAAAGGTTTATTGTACACAACAAGTACAATATGAAATACGGTACAGTTATACACACAGGTCAATCTAGTAGAGAGTGCCATTAATTGGAAGGTCGGATGTGCTTGTGTCGTCTCGCTCTCACACTCCTCTTCCTCGAGTCTCTCGTAGACGGTTGACTTTATAGGTACTTCCTACCTATAGTGACGTGTAATCATTTATGGCGGTGACTGGTTATTCTATTGCATCAGTAACAGATATATAACTCAAGATTCTAGACGAAATTCAAACAAGGGTCTGTAATGTTATCGGTCCTATTCTGGCATATCGACTTCATTGCTGTTTTTTATAAATATTCTTATAGCAATTGTTCTAATCAGCTCTCCTCCTTGCTACCTCGACTGCGTGAATTTAAGTCGACTACTAGACCCCATCTTTTTACTCTTAAAATACTTCGATGTCAAGTTCTATTCTATTAGTTTCTTTTCTCCCTCCTGTACAACTCCCTTCCGATTTCATGCTTCCCTGCCAACTACCATCTTTAAAAATTGATATACACCGTCAATCGCCTTCTTACTTTTATTGTCCTTTCTCCTAACTAAAGTATTCTCGTTCTCTTCCACTACCTGTAATCCTCTGAATGACATTATCCCCTTGCTTAGGAAAAAATGTTTTCATAGAAAATATGCGTCTTCCGACAGGAATTGAACCTGTATCCTATATGAAACCGTCATATAACCTGACGTGCTTTACCGATTGAGCTACAGAGGAGCGTTTCAGTCCATACGCAGTCTCTGACTGTGTGCGACTTTTATCGGACTCTCTACCTTGAGCAGATAGGAACCCGAACGAAGCTTAGCCGAAGGGCAGGGTTTCGTACGGGGAGGTAAACAGGCCCTGAACCCGTTCATATGAGTTTTAAGGGAATATATTTGGCCGAGCCTAAGGACTCTGAGAACCCACGGTAAACTCGGCCTTGTGCCATATACATCCCTTGTGGGAGGGGGGGGCTGCTAAATATTGACAGAGGAGCGTTTCGGTTAGCAAAGTCGATTTTACTGTTTTTAAACTACAATTCTCCATGATTTTCTCTCGTACATTCATATCTGCTCGATGCGTATCCAAATGTAAACAAATGATATCACACATTATGAAATGGACAAAGTCCGACAATTATTTTAAGATATTTTTTTTATGTTTATACGTTCTTTTTATCGATACAAATATTTAAGTAAATGTTCTGCTTATATATTATATATTCAAACACAGCACCATGAAATAAATGAGCGAGGGACTAAATGAAATATAAATTTACCATATAAATGTTCACATCATGGATGGTACAAGAAAATATTTGTAACATTACCATTTTTGGTGACTTCTTAAGACTATGGTGTGAACTGAAGGTTTATCAATTATATCCTCTTGGGCGAAACATTCTTCGAATATTTATGAACGAGAAGTTAGATTTATAAACAATGAAAAGTGAACAACTCATAAAATGTGTAGTAACTTGCAAGACCACGCGTCTACCGAATTCACCCCACACACATAGTCCACCGTGATTATATTTGTGGTCAATAAATATGGCGGAATTCCCTTCCGGAAGTGCCGCACTCATTGGCATCAACAGCACTTCCTGTTCACCTGACTGGCTTAGTGTTGGTTCCAGTATCTTAGATATGTTTATTTAATTAATGTATATAGATTAATTTGTGGCACAAAAGGAATGAGAAAAGGCTGGTCTTCGCTGACAATCATGCCGCTAGTTAATCCGATTCGTGACCATTCCCTCTAACAATTGACTCAATCACCACAAAAATGCACCCCCTCCTCATTCAATCCAACATATCCCACAATGCCGCATATTTACCGGGGATCTGCTAAAACACTTATGATGTAAACATTTTTAATATGTATATTCATATTTTTTGTTCTTTTTTCACGTAATGTTCTTATAAAAATAGATAAAAATGTATCATGAAATGAGGCGGAAGAGGATGAACCCAATAACGAAATAAAATCAAAACAAAATATTAAAACTAAAATAAAACTGTGTTAGTAAGACCCGTCCAATCTACAAAAAATACTAGTGACCGCTGTATTCTGCCGATAAACAAAATCAAGAAGCTCGTTCGGTAGAGGCAAGAGGGAGATGGAATAAATTTTGGAGTGGGGAAATATAAAAGGCTGATGCAGTTAAGTTAAAAGGAGGATAAACACAAACTGGGGAGGCTGGGAATCTTGACAAGAACCAAAACAAAAGAGAACGCCGAAACAAGTCGGGGAATGACAGCCACTCACATTAAGCAGGTGAAGAAAAGAATTCTAGCTTAACCATGGATGGGGTCTATCAGGAATCCACCCCGTTGTGACTTAAGGGAACTAAAAAATGAAATCAAGATTAGTCCAATTCACGCGAACCAGGCTCGCAATTTCCACCCACCTTTCGCTAAAATCTGCCGAGAACAAACGCTTTCTACAAGTTTGTGTCCCGGAAATCCTACCCAGTGGAAGGTGGAGTAATCTATCAGATCTAGATCGGTACTTCTCATTAAGATTCTATCCAAATAGCTTAACACCCAGGTACACGCCAAACGAGTAAATGGGAGAAAATGATCATTTTAAGCGCAGTTGGATTGTTATTTTTGCTTTAATTATATACGAAATTAATGGAAATTGATATCTGATCGCTTTTAGATTACGAAAATGAAGAATAAATGGAAATAAAACAAATTCTATGAAGGTACGTGATATTTCAAAAAAAAGATTATGGAACAGGGTACCTCTTTTTTTGGTGCAACGACCAACAAACTAGAATGTAGATCATTACTCGAGACTTCCATTTTCACTGGAGGTTCATAACATATGGCCTTGTGCTGAAATTCAGCTATACTAGCAAGTAGAATTAGACAGAAGTAAAATATAAGTTAATTAAACGCCGAACTGGTTACTAAATGTCAATAGATATTACAATCACACAATCTTATTCCCCACTTGAAAAATCTTACTTTCCACTTGATAAATCATAGAAAATATGAGAAATACTATTGTGGGTAAAGTCGTTCGATTGTGGACCCTTTTGATCGCCCGTGTTATTATTATATTGGAAAACACTTATAAACAAATTATTTGATCTTCATCCATGTCCTCTGTCGTCAATTTAAACTGATACATCTTTTAACACAATGATTCTCATTGTGAGGCGCATGCTCCACAGGTAATATTTTGGTGGGGCATACGTAAAATGTGCGCCATTCGTCTTTTTAATGCCAACATGAGCTCAAATTTCATTTTGCATTATTATTTCATGTTTAAAATGATTAAAGTATATTACAGAATAAGATTTCATTCAGATATTTCATATTTCTGCTTTTTAGTTCTCTATTATATGTTTTGAAACTATATATATTTAACTGTCTTTTGGTTTTAATTTTTCTCTTTCGTCTTTAGAGGCATGTTTAAAGACCAAGTTATTGGCCTTTTAAGCCTCCTTCACGTGATTCGCAGTAAAATTTTGAATGTGTAAAAATTAAATATTACAGGGAGGGAACCAGAATTTTAGAAATACCAAAGTGAGGCATGGCCCCAAATCGATTGGAAACCACTGTTTTAACATATATTCTGACCATTTTCCTTAAAGTTCGTATTCCCTTGATTCCAGGGATTCGGTGCTCGCACCGAGGCCAGCGCAACCGATGGTTTCGGAGTCTTGGGTATTTTTTATTCTTAGCCCGGGTATACGCGCTCGGGCTCCTCACATTAATCCTGACCTTGTGGGGAAGGGGGAGTAAATACAAATGTAAATGAAACTGCTATTCTTTAATTGTCATAGAGAACCTTTCTTGACTTGAATCAACATGGCTGATGACAGCCACCATAAACGGGACATTTGCATCTTCTCGGAATAACCTTTTTCCGCTCACATGAAGTAGAAAGATTATAGTGAATCATTTTCTCGCTCTAAAGCTTGGAAATTTGGTTCAGTGTGTCGCGCTGGACAGTTTTCTCGCCAGAATCTATCTTATAAATTCATGTCAACCATTCGTCCATGCGTTGAATATTGCTGTCACGTGGTCTAGCGCTTCTGCTTTCTATTTAGAGATTCTTGATAAAATTGTAAAATAATTTGCAATGTTATCGAACTTAACCTGGCATCTAGGCTTAGGTCACTTCCTCGCCGCCGTAATATAGTATACCTGTACCTCTTCTATAAATGGTAATTGTTCTGATGAGCTTGCCTCTTTGTTACCTCGCAATACAAGATTGGCAGCTGGGTCTCATCATTTTACAGTTGAAATTGCTAGATGTAACCGTAAGTTCTATGCTGATGGTTTCTTCTCTCGCACTTCTCGCTTGTGTAACTCTTCTCCGAGTTCTAAATTTCCAGACAACTTTGATCTTCAAAAATTTAAATGTCAATCATTATCTTTTCTCTTCTTGATACCTGTACTTTTATTGTTCTCTCTCTTCCCGTGCGATCACCACCGAAGTTAGGCAACGTCAAGCTTGGTCAGTACATCGATGGGTAACCGCTTGGGAATATTATGCTTGCATATGCGGGTGCTGCAATGGATAATGGTTCGGGATCGTTAATCGGAGAGCCGAGTTTCAATCACCGTTGAGTTCGTTATGTTCACTTACGCGCAAATACTCTGGGCTAAGGTGTGAATCCAGTTCTTCTCCCCCAGCTATGGGTTAATTAGTAAGATTTGTATCAGTAAACTGTTATTATCTCCAAAGAACATCTTACAATCTAAAAATATGTTCTGACTTTAAATAACGACCAATGGTTTGATAAGTCGTAGAAAATGAATCTATATAAAAAAAAAATGTTCTCACTCCATAATAATGTTGTCTTTTTTTCATACTGTTTCGTATTCAACCTCTGTTCCGTCTTATTGGCTTTATTGCCTTGCTTGTGTGAAATATTTTTTTTTAAAAAACACTGCCCAACAAAATATTATATGGGATTGCGTCATACAAGTTGTACGTTATTCAAGTGAAGTTTGTAAAATTCCCTTAATATTAGTAAAATATTGGCTAATTAAGACGTTAATTAAGTTTAAAGCACTCTCTCCTTGACTTATTGTACTTGTAAAATATCCGATAACTAGGTTTGTCTAATATCAGTTGATTCGTACGCTTATTGTTCATCCAAGTGTCTACAGCTCATCAAAACAGCAGGTATAGACATTGCATTCCTTGTTTCTCTTTGAAAATAAAACAACTCTACAGCGACAACAATTCCGTGCTCTCCAAGGAGTCTCCTCCATCTGGTTTCTGGTAGATTTACGCTTACTTTTGTACCTAACAATGCCATCTATCGAGGCTTTTGTCCTAACTGCAGGGGCGAATAACGGTCTGATTACCAACTGAAAATAGATTACCTTAGTTTTGTGTACTTTTTTATTTTTATTTTCTATTTTATGGGTGGGGGGGTATTATGATTATTATTAGCGTCACAACATTGTTCATCTCCCGCTGCAAACAAAGGAAAGCGAGATTAACGTCAGAACTCTTGCTATTTAAAGTGGGCTAATTAAGAGAGAGAGAGAGAGAGAAAACAAAAAAAAAAGATACGGCTGGTCGACTGACGGTGCCGACGACGAATTGAAGGAGGCAGCCGGCAAGCGATCAATAATAATCAAGGGAGGTAATCTAATGATAAACCCCTCCCTACGGGCTCATTTGCACTCGGAACCTCTTCGTAAGAGAAGAGAAGATGGCCTCGCAAAGGCTGCACTAAATCTCTCTATTGCGATGAACAGGATTGAGAAGTGGCCGGTACACAAGCCGCTCGCGGAAAACGCCGTAATTTTCCAATAGTAGAAAAAAAAAATGGCGGCAGTGAATGTGTGACGTCACTTTCTCCGGAGTACTTAGTGACCTGACTGTCTGAGTTGTTTCGTGTTCGTCGGTCACATGATCGAGTGGTCCGTACACACAGAGTCACATTAACCTCGCCGTCCTTTCAAATAAAACTACTATTTTTTTAAACTATTTATGAACAACTAAAATAACGGCTCACCGGTCAGAGCGTGAGACAGACGACGAAGTAATTAGAGTTTCTTTTGCATGAGAGGAACAAATGGCGCTTATTTTCAAATTTTTAATTCAATCAATGATAGCCACAAACAAGCAAATTTAATTCTGCAAATTTAATATATATATATATATATATAGATCCATTGAATATTAGTGTTTATGCCTTTTATATTACATATAAATACTCTACAAGAGCTAGAAAAAACAGTGCTCAATGTTAAGTAACAGAGCTATTTAATATATATATATATATATATATATATATATATATATATATATATATATATATATATAAAGAAATATACATAATATCTTACCTTAATTGCACAACTCAGAATTTCTTATTGAGACGATTTTAAATAAAAATAAATTTAATAATTCTAGCTCTTTTATATTAATTCGTCATGAAACTCGGAGTTGGGCAATTAATTTAAGATATTATGTATATTCCTTAATATATATATATATATATATATATATATATATATATGTGTGTGTGTGTGTGTGTGTGTGTGTGTATTTAGGCAGCAATCCTTCTTCCATGCACATTTCATTGAATACAACAGACAAGGTGCTTTTATTTAGTTTTTTATACAATTTCTCATGCGATCTAATAATTTTTTTCTTTTCCGATGATAAATTATATAAAAACTGTCCGAATGTTCTTTTAATCCGAGCGCTTTCGGCTATACATTTAGCCATTTCAAGGATTGAATATTTTAACTATTAAATAAGAAATAGTTTGTTGTATGTATGTGTTATGAAATGTTTTCATTTTTCAAAACACGGTCAAGACCTTGTGTCCATGTTCAAAGTTAATATAATTAAGTGTTGTTTTTTTTTTGTCTTTATTAATACGGCTTCCATTATTTTTTAGCCTTTGTTTGCATGTAGATGATGCTATTATATTAGTGTTGTCAACAAGTATGTTAAGAATAGTGTCCGGTAGGTCTCCATGAATATTTAAATAAGATCGAATTGAGCTATGGTAAGAAAGGTGTAGAGTGACAATTGCGTCCAGCATGAAACAGCCTGTCGCCTCTGAGTGTTAACTTCAATGTTCACTTTCACACACACACACACACACACACACACACACACACACACACACACACATATATATATATATATATATATATATTGAAGAAATTTGAGAAATATAAAAACGTTTCATTGAAACCAAATTTGATTACCCGTTTCGCCTTTCTAGGCTTCAGCAGACCCCAAACGAAAGAATGAAATACGTGTGTGTGTGTGTGTCTGTGTGTGTGTGTGTGTGTGTGTCTGTGTGTGTGTGTGTGTGTGTGTGTATTCTTGCGTTTCCCCTCAGCTTGCGTTTATCGTGTTGTCGGGATTCTATATCTTATCTGAAACATAATCTCGACTCGGAAAAAACATGGACCAACCTAAAAACATATTAACCTTTTACTTTCAACCCATTCCAAATGATTGGATGAAGATTTTCCTTAGATTCATTTCAGAATAGGTTATATGAATCTCTTGCTTTCAAGCAATTCCGAAAATGAGATGACGATTTACCTTTAATTCGTTACAGAAATGATGGGGAAAATATATTACCAACTTTCGATGTGAACTAAGAATGAGGAACAAAGAATACAGTATAAATATTAACGGCATTTTGAAAAGTCACTTATTTTTATTCTTCTTTAATCACGAGAAATGCCATCTTAGCGGAAAAAAGTACTAATGATTCATTATTTAAGTATACAGAAAAATACACACGTACGTATTTCTTTCTTTCGTTTTTGGATCTGATGAAGCCTAGAAAGGCGAAACACGTAATCCAATCTAGTTTTAATTAAACGTTTTTAGAATTGTCAAATTTCGTAAAAACTTTGTCGCCATTCTATATCCTATTTAAACACACACACACACACGCACACACACATACACTTTAAGCTAATATTGCATGACTCTTCAGCAGAATTGAGTCACTGTCAGTCACTGTGTGTTTATCTAAATCTAAAAATAAACACGCTAAAATTCACCTTCCTGCCGTGCGCCGACGGCTTAGTGGTAGAAGTTCCGACTGACGCAAATTCAGTCGGGTTTCGATCCTAGCTAGAGGCAACCGGACGTACAGCCACACTGATGAGCGGTGAAACAGTCTGTCTGTGGATGACAACTATATATATATATGTCTAAGTGTTGACTTCTATGTTCACTTTTATATTTACACACGCTCTATTTCTGATATTGAGCACTTTATCCCATAAATATAGCACACTTTAAGACTATATTTCTTCATTCATTCATTCACATATATATATATATATATATATATATATATATATATATATATAGTTTAGGAAAAACTAGGTAATTCGTATGGGTAGACCCAATGAGGATAGAATCCAGAGAGCTCAATGTAAATCAGAGCTAATAATTTAAATAAAAACAGACCACTTTAAGGTTCCATATAATAAATTATTTCACCACAGCCCTTCCAAAGGACAGTGGATCATCAGATTTATTTCCAAAGTTGAAATGAAAAAATGAAAATATATTTACACATTTATGACGGGCAATAATAAGGAAACTCACGAAGTGGGGCAGTGTAGGGAGGTAGAGAGACAGCGTTGAGTTAGATGTAACATTTTTATTGTTTCAAATTTAAATATTCGCTGAAATCTAGACATTGACACTTTAAATCTGTTAACGGAAGTTATATCTTGATTAGGAAGTGGGATAGAGGGAAATCTATATTGAAAAAAGAGAAAAAGAAAAAGAGAGAAAAAAAGAGAAAGAGGTTGTAAACAAGTGTCATTAACTTCTATTGGAATATGCGTTTTTTTTGTTTTTTTTTGTTTTTGTTTTTTGAGATTTCGTAAATTTTTCAGTTTAAACAGTCTAAGCCATTTAATTATATGTTAAAGTTTTTTTAAAAAACCTTATTACGGACATTTTGGTGATTTAATGTGAAATAGTCGATTAAGAGGTATGTAGAGTTTACATTAAAACACTAGAAATCTTTTCTCAAATATAAGTTTACATCTAGTAGTAAGTGATTATTAAGATGATATCTTTATCAGTTTGAATTTTATTTATGAGATTGATTAGGGACTACTTTTACATTGGTAAATTCTATTACTTAAAATTTAGTATTAATTTAATATGGAGTGGAATTTTAACGCAATATTAGAGATCATGCTCCATCATATTGTAAACACATCTATGTGAATTTCATACACATACGATCTTTCACATCTACAGTCACTTATACAGGTACACGTGTACTGATATACGTGGGTAATTTCATATATCTTCTTATATGTTTCCGTATACTTACATATATGTGTATATATATATAGGGGTGCAACTAGAATTTCCTAAAGAAACTTCTCTACGAAAGAAATTAGGTGATGACTTTAGTATTTAATCATCAAAAATCTAAATATTACTGAACAGTCATAGTGAACTAATTTTTAAATGTCGGCATAAGAACAATCTAAACCTAACAAAATATATTACCTGATCTTTATTTTTGCTCTTCAAATATTGTTATTCATGTGTGAATATGAACACATAACTGTATGCATGCCGAAATATGTTTTTTGGACTGAAACAGTCATACGTTTTTTGCATGTATGTGTATATTTGTTTATATAGAAAAATAGGAATACATCTGTATAGTTGTGTATTGAGAAAAAATATATTTGTGTTTGGCCAATATGAAGATTGATATGTATGTATAGATACGGGTAGGTATATAGATAGGATATATAGGTGTATATGTGTATGTATATGTATATATGTATATGTATATATATGTGTATATATATATATATATATATATATATATATATATGTATATATATATATATATATATGGATAGATAGATGTATAGGTGTGTGTATATGTGTATGAGGGGATGTTTGTGTATGTGTGTGTGTGTGTGTGTGTAAATATGTGCCTATGTGTGCATATATATGTGTGTATATGTGTTGGACGTATGTAAAAATGTTTAAAAGAAATAAGACTTACAAGTGTTTATTGATTTTTACCCCACTTACAATATTGTTTTCTTAAATGAATTACGTTTTAATAATCATTATTAATGATAAATATTTAGATTTTTGATGATTAAATACTAAAGTCATCACCTAATTTCTTTCGTAGAGAAGTTTCTTTAGGAAATTCTAGTTGCACCCCTATATATATACATATATGTAAGTATACGGAAACATATAAGAAGATATATGAAATTACCCACGTATATCAGTACACGTGTACCTGTATAAGTGACTGTAGATGTGAAAGATCGTATGTGTATGAAATTCACATAGATGTGTTTACAATATGATGGAGCATGATCTCTCATATTGCGTTAAAATGCCACTCCATATTAAATTAATACTAAATTTTAAGTAATAGAATTTACCAATGTAAAAGTAGTCCCTAATCAATCTCATAAATAAAATTCAAACTGATAAAGATATCATCTTAATAATCACTTACTACTAGATGTAAACTTATATTTGAGAAAAGATTTCTAGTGTTTTAATGTAAACTCTACATACCTCTTAATCGACTATTTCACATTAAATCACCAAAATGTCCGTAATAAGGTTTTTAAAAAAACTTTAACATATAATTAAATGGCTTAGACTGTTTAAACTGAAAAATTTACGAAATCTCAAAAAACAAAAAAAAAAAAAAAAAAAAAAAACGCATATTCCAATAGAAGTTATGACACTTGTTTACAACCTCTTTCTCTTTTTTTCTCTCTTTTTCTTTTTCTCTTTTTTCAATATAGATTTCCCTCTATCCCACTTCCTTATCAAGATATAACTTCCGTTAACAGATTTAAAGTGTCAATGTCTAGATTTCAGCGAATATTTAAATTTGAAACAATAAAAATGTTACATCTAACGCTGTCTCTCTACCTCCCTACACTGCCCCACTTCGTGAGTTTCCTTATTATTGCCCGTCATAAATGTGTAAATATATTTTCATTTTTTCATTTCAACTTTGGAAATAAATCTGATGATCCACTGTCCTTTGGAAGGGCTGTGGTGAAATAATTTATTATATGGAACCTTAAAGTGGTCTGTTTTTATTTAAAATATATATATATATATATATATATATATATATATATATATATATATATATATATATATATATATGATACTAAGTAGTTTATCTATTCAATCGCGAATGCTTGTTGGGTGAGGCATTTTATCCTGAAATCACAAAGAATTAAGTAAAGTATAATAGTCTTAAATTATCAGATTATTTTTTTTTACAAATTGAGTAAAGTCAAATTTTAACGGAAATTTTAAAATTATATTCACACAGATTTACAGACACAACTCAGTAGTTGGACCTTGAAACTGGATTTCAAAAAGCCAACAAATATTGTGATTTTAAACCAGCAAATGTATCCTTCTTTCTTGTTCTTTTTGTAGTTTTTATCGTGAAGATTGTGCGCACCACGAAATTTACTTAGGTTAGTGTAGTCCGGCACAAAGACAAAATTTAGAAATTAAACTTTGAATCGTTGTATCTTAGAAATGATTAAAGATATCTTACTGGAATCCTTCGAGGTTTTTATAACACTACTGGACTCTACTTTGAGCAATAAGAATGGATTTAGCTCTAAGTTGAAATGATGATCCCTATTCCTGTTGTGACCTCCTGATCTAATTTTCCTCACTACAGTTCTCTCTTTTTAAAACTTATTCATAAAATAGATAAAAGGGTATATAATACTATAATACTGCTAGGGACAAATTATAGGACCAAATCTTTTAAATTTGCATTGTTTATTAAAAATTACACTAATTGATATTGACCAAATACAAAATAGACGGGTTGAAGAGCCAAGCTCGTCACTCACAGAAAGTGACGAGTCGATGGAGGAGATCTTTGAAGTATTTGAGATTCAGAGACCACAAGAAGACACAGAAATTGGAAGGACTATCAGGAAGAGAAAAATTACAGTACCTCTAATTGTCGACCATAAGAGAAAGGAAAAGATACTAACTCCTTATCTAAGGAGGGGGTGATAAGGGGTCTCCCCTTTTCACACAAATGGACTCAACCGAGGTATACATATACAACTACCAGTGAATACCCGGAGAGTAGTATCGGAGGAGGTTAGCACAAGAGTCACATTCACGAGCAGCTAGGCTCAGTAAGGAGTCATACCGCGATACTTCAATACCAAGACTGTATATATATTATTGCTACTAACCCGCATTCCTGGATCTACTAACCCGTATTACCAGTTTGTATTATTACGTTAATACATTTATTTTCCTTATCCATTCCTGGGGTTTGTTATTTATTGATATCGGATTTCATCCCGAAATCCACAACAAATTGCCGACGAGGAATTCGACCTCACACGGGAAGGAAATCGAAACAAAATTCTCCCTCGATGTCCACAACAAATTGACGAACTCACACAAAAAGAAAAAAAATGCCGTTTTGCCAGTATCCACATCAACTTTGCGATTTACGAGAATTAAAACATGAAAAATCGAGTTTTTCGTAAGACTCTTATCATGGAGGATTTTAAAATATTTTAGTAGAATTTGTAAAATACCAAAATGAACTGCAATTACAATTCCAAGAAAGAATGGAAGAAAAATGGCAAAAACAATTGCTACAAACGCAGGAACTAATATTAAAGATAGCGGGTAACAAACAACAAAATATCGAAAAAGAGGCGACTTTTTTCCAAGACGCAGTGTGCAATACGATAGAAACTTTCAAATACTCTCTAGAAGAGGATAAAAATTTCGGGGATTATTTTAGACGCCACGAAGACATCTTTAACATCGATTGTCAAAACTGGACAGAAGCAAAGAAGCTACGTCTGTTGCTCAGAATATTAGGAACTGGGGAATGCACAAAATTTGTGGATTACATTTTGCCAAAAAAGACGAACGAATTAACGTTTGACGAAGCAGTTACATGTCTTACAGAGCTGTTCAGTTCAAAAAGGTCACTCTTTCACAAGAGGTAGAAATGTCTTAACCTGGTAAAGGGCGAAAATGAGGTCTATTTCACGTTTGCCGCAATCGTGAATAAACATTGCGACGACTTCAAGTTGGCAGAATTAACACTGGACAATTTCAAGTGTCTCATCTTCGTTCAAGGGTTAGTCTCAGCAAATGATAGTGAAATGCGCAGAATTCTTTCAAAACTACAAAATGAACCTGGACTAACACTACAACAACTATCAGAAGTTTGCCAAAAATGCCTGAGTATAAAGAAAGACTCGAAAAACATTGAGGAGTCAGGAGTATCTCATATACGTAAGTTAAATAAGTTTACGTTCTTCAACCTCCCCGGATAGAAAACAAAAATTCTATAATAAGGTAAAAGTACATATAGGGCAAATTATGACGAAAATCGAAGTAAATATAATCCCCCCATCTGCATGTTATTGATGTGGTGGGCTACACTGGAATAAGGATTGCCGTTTTAAATATAAAAACTGTCTTGTGTGTGGAAAAATGGGGCACAAGACATCCCAATGTAAGAACAGAAAAGCTACTAGAAGGATAAGAGCTACTAGGATGCATGACGAAGACAATACCAACATAAGAAAATATGTGAAACTTGAAATCTTAAATAAAAAGATAAAATTGCAACTAGACTCGGGTTCAGATCTAACGATAATTAACCTACAGACATGGGAAAAGCTTAACAGACCAACCGTGTTACATACATAAAAAATTTCTAAGTCGGTGTCAGGAAAGCGTATAAAATTCGAAGGAGAACTAATCTTAAATGTTAAATTTCGCGGGAAAACAAAAAAAACTTAAGATATACGTAATGAAAAATACAGAAAATCTAGCGGGTACAGACTGGATGAAAAAGTTCGACGTATGGGATTCACCTATCAGCTCGTTTTGTAAGGGTGCAGCTAGAATTGAATTGAAAGAAAATGTCCAACCAGTATGTAAAAAGAAGCGAAACGCGCCATTTGCTACCACAGATGAAAACAGTAAAGAGTTACACAAGGCAGTAAAGGAACTACCTGTGATAAGAAAAGAAGCGAAAAAGGATGAATTTATTCAGAGGACGAAGGAAAAAATAAATAAAAACCGGTATACACCTACAGTACTCGAGAGATCATTCAAACAAGAATGAGTCTAGTTCAGTAACAATATGGCTTATGAGGAACCAAATACAATAATTAACAGACTAGGAAACGTTATATACACAAAAGGCAAAAAAGTTACCCACAGAAAATATATTGACCAAATACAAAATAGACGGGTTTAAGAGCCAAGCTCGTCACCTGCAGAAAATGACGAGTCGATGGAGGAGATTATGAAGTTTTTGAGATTCAAAGACCACAAGAAGACACAGAAATTGGAAGGACTACCAGGAAGAGAATATTTACAGTGCCTCTAATTGTCGACCATAAGAGAAAGGAAAAGATACTAACTCCCTATCTAAGGAGGGGGTGATAAGGGGTCTCCCCTTTTCACACAAATGAACTCACCCAAGGTATACATATACTACTACCAGTGAATACCCGAACATGGAAGGAGTCGAGACGAAACGACAGAAGAGTAGTAGAGTTCAGTAGTAGTAGAGTAAGTCACACACAGTGACGGCGGCAAGCGTCACAGTTAGCGAGCACGTAGACTCAGTAAGGAGTCATACCGCGATACTTCAATACCAAGACTGTATATATATCATTGCTACTAACCCGCATTCCTGGATCTACTAACCCGTATTACCAGTTTGTATTATTACGTTAATACATTTATTTTCCTTATCCATTCCTGGCGTTTGTTATTCATTGATATCGGATTTCATCCCGGCATCCACAACACTAATACTACTGCGTTGTCTAACATATTATAACATAATATAGATAAATTATTCAGTATAATTTCCCTTTGAAGTAAATGAGGATCTTATGTGATGGTAAAACGTTTTCGTAATAATGAGCCTCTGCCTTGCATCTTGTCCATCCGCGTCCTGGGTAAGACGATAAACTACATCCAACAGCAAGGCCTCTGATGAGGGGGGTTTGAAGAGCTTGGAACCACCTCTTAATTGCTGGTGTTCCCAGATCCACCCTGACCCGGTGTGGTAGCAGCTGTTAGGGTACCAACTTTGGGAAAATAGTTAACCCCCAAACTGGGGTCAAAACACTATGAAAGTGTAAAAATAGGTTTTAATACCAGCAATATATATTTTGGAAGAAATAGATATTAACAGCAATACATTTTTGAAAAAATATTACCAGCAATAAAAATCTTGTCGGCATTAAGTAACCGATTGAGGTTGATATGCCGTAAAACAAAACAAGCCAGACCTTGTCCATACACAATTTGTAAAGCTTCAGTAAATTATAAATTCTATAAAGCCGTGCTCTAAGGCTTTCATTGATCACCGGAATGAAATTCCGACGCTACCATTTTAAACCTAAGCTTAATCTTTTAAACTCATTTCTTCAAAAAATGGAAACGATTTGGAAGAAAAATATTTTGTCATTTTTTATCAATTTTAAATTTAGATAAGAAATAACACCAAGAATTAGATTCAGAGCTTATACTAATTTTGGAGCATTTAATTTTAAATATCGTCTGAGAAATGTACCGAAATATCTAATTTCCGCAGGTTTTTGCTTACAAACTGACTCCAAATGTTATTATTTCAAGCATAAATCGAAATAAAGTTGATATCTTTTGTATTAGATACATTTAATGGAAAATATGTTCATAACAGAATTCTAATTACGAAAGACCACAAGCAAAATACGCAATTTTCTTTATTGTATTCTATGAGCAAAAACTGTTTAAAAAATTGTAAAATATTACAAAAAGTCTATTCAATGCATAAGATTTGTTAGATCATTTGATACATCATTTGATAGATCATAATTAATAAAAATTAAAAATAGATAAAAGTGTATATAATAGCATAATACTGCTAGGAACAAATTATAGGACAAAATCTTTTAAATTTGTATTGTTTATTTAAAATCGCACTAAAACTACTACGCTGTATAACAAATGACATCATAATATAGCTAAATTGTTCAGTATAATTTCCCTTTGAAGTAAATGTCGGTATTATTTGATGGCAAAATGATTTAGCAATAAAGTGTCCATGCCTTGCATCTTGTCCATATACAATTTGTAAAGCTTCAGTAAATGATAAATTTTATAAGGCTGTACTCTAAGGCGTTCACTGATCACCGGAATGAAATTCCAATGCACCAATCTTGATCCTAAGCTTAATCATTTAAACTCATTTCCTCAAAAGATGGTAACGATTTGAAAGAAAATAATATTTTCTGTCATTTTTTTTAATCAATTTTAAATTTGAGTGCAATACCGCAGTTCCAAACTCGACCTGCCCTAATGAGACAAATGTTGATTCATTACAATGTCTTACACAATAAGATTTAAGGGATTCTTTGACCTTTTTCTACCATATATCTACTGAAAGACTAACTGTAGTTTATTTTTAAAGATTCGTATATTTATGATCAGAATACTGTCAAAGTGAGTAATATATTTTTTCATAGATTCCACAAAAACAAATTAGCCATTCGACCTTGGATTGAATACTGTTGCCATATATAGTCTGATGCACCCGCTGTTTATCTCGAGTTTCTCGACACAAAGAGAGATATTCAATATGATAGGTCTTGATCTGGCATCTCATCTAGAGTCATTTTCTTACAGATGTGCTGTGAATTCCCTCTGTCATATTCTACAAATATTTTCATGGCAGTTGCTCTGACGAACTACTTTCACTGGTACCCCATCTGCATGAATTTTAGCGTGCTAATAGGTTGGCATCTCAGTCCCACCCTTTCACTGTGGAAACAGTTACATCTAACGTCTCTTCTACTCCAACAGCTTCTTATCTCGCACTTCCCGACAGTGGAACTCCATTCAACTTACCTGCTTCCCTGATAGATATAATCTTCAAATATTCAAATGTAATGTCAATCGACATCTTTTGATGTTTTGATCTTGATCCCCGTCCTTCTCTTTATCCTTTCCTCAAACACCCCTCTTTATTCTTTCTATAACCCTTGCATGCTAGTGGCGCTCCCGCCTTGCTTGGGGTGAAATGCTTTAAAAAATGCATTTGATAAAGTATAATACAAATACAATTTTCAAATACTAGAAAAGCTTTATTTACATGGGAAAAATGATTGGGTATTCCGTAACATTGATTAGGAATAAAATTCCTGTATGTGGATAGAACGAGTTTAGGGAATTTATGTTTAATCATATTCACCCCAAGCAAAGCAGCAACGCCACTAAGACGCGATGGGTTTATGAGTGTTAGAGAAGATGAGAAAAATAATATTAAAGAGAGAGAATAATAAAAGAACAAGAATTAAGTAGACAGTAGATGACGATACACATCGCATTTAAATTTTTGAAGATCAAAGTTGAGTGTGAAGCAAGGAAGCCGGAAGAGAGTTTTATAAGCGAGACGTGCAATAGAAGAAACTATTAGCATAGAACTTACGGTTACATCTCGCCATCTCAACTGTAAAATGATGAGACCTTGACGGCAATCTAGTACTTCACTTAAATTCATAAAGTCTAGGTACCACCGAGGAAAGTATACACAAAAATAGAACGAGGAGAGTGATAAGGAATCGTTTTCCCACCGGAACTTTAACCTATACAGCGAGAGGGTCATAAGAGAACTAGAAGTCCTACCAGGATTTATAATCGGCGCGCATAATCTTAACGACATATATACGGATGAGACTGTGTTAATGACAGACATAGATAGAAAACTGTCGGAAATCGTAGAGATCGAACATTTTATAAAAGAAAAAATGCTTCCCGACAGGAATCCAAATTCTATTCCCTTTTTAATCTTGGAAACCACTTCCAATTATGCTTCTTTAATAAGACTTTCTATCTATAGGCCGGTAGACGTTAATTTCTCCATTTTTAATTACAGGGATGTCTACTCAATCACATAAAACACTCGATATTGGGTTTGTGGTGAAACGTTAACAGATATGAATATATTTTATTTGGGTGTATCAAAAAAAATTTCATTTGGTGGACATGTCTCTCCACAACTTCCTATCATCTGGAGCTCTAAGCAATTTTTACAAAGTCCTACGAAGTGCTTATTCTGCTATCTATAGGCACAGGTTCGTTAAGTACGTTGCTCGCTGATTACATCTACGCCTCTAATCTTAAATATGTCTTGTGAGCATTAAATTCTCCAAGTCGTCCTTCCTCATTATGTGTCCCCAAAACTTCAATTGTTGTCTTTGATTCTAACTACTAGTAGCCGTATTCTTTAAAACTTCTGCTTTGCTCATAGCAGAACAGCATGCCGTTTCCAAATTTCTGGCGGAGTGAATTGTATCGTGGTGCTCCTTTTCTCACAGACGATGTCCAATTGGCCCTACTCGTCCTGGGTATGACAATAAACTACATTCGCTTCCTGGGTAAGACGATAAACTACGTCCAACAGCAAGGCCTCTGATAATACGTTTTTGAAAAAATAATGTTGCCAGCTGTATGTTTTTGAAAAAAAATAGTATTACCAGCTATACGTTTTTGAAAAAAATATTACCAGCTATACGTTT
The DNA here is from genome assembly GCA_964036315.1 of Acanthosepion esculentum. NCBI lineage: Eukaryota > Metazoa > Mollusca > Cephalopoda > Sepiida > Sepiidae > Acanthosepion > Acanthosepion esculentum. The sequence continues at coordinate 111,035,226 of OZ038482.1, read as the reverse complement.
TTGAAAAAATTAATATTACCAGCTATACGTTTTAGAAAAAAATAATATTACCAGCTATACGTTTTTGAAAAAATTAATATTACCAGCTATACGTTTTTGAAAAAAATAATATTACCAGCTATACGTTTTTGAAAAAATTAATATTACCAGCTATACGTTTTTGAAAAAAATAATATTACCAGCTATACGTTTTTGAAAAAATTAATATTACCAGCTATACGTTTTTGAAAAAAATAATATTACCAGCTATACGTTTTTGAAAAAATATTACCAGCTATACGTTTTTGAAAAAATTAATATTACCAGCTATACGTTTTTGAAAAAAATAATATTACCAGCTATACGTTTTTGAAAAAATTAATATTACCAGCTATACGTTTTTGAAAAAAATAATATTACCAGCTATACGTTTTTGAAAAAATTAATATTACCAGCTATACGTTTTTGAAAAAAATAATATTACCAGCTATACGTTTTTGAAAAAATATTACCAGCTATACATTTTTGAGAAAAATGGATTTTTGACAAAACAAAAATATTACCAGAAAACAAAAGTTGTCGGTATTAAATGACTCATTGAGGTTGATAAAACAAAACAAAACAAACCAAACCAATTGACCCTACTATACTGAGCAGTCAACAAAATCAAAAACAAACAACGTGCATGCGCGGAATTAAAAATATAAAATGGCGACCAATTAACTCATCGCACACAGTAGGGTTTCTTTTTATCTCACTTTTCGTACGTATAAATAAAGACATTCGTAAAAAATAAGACAAGGGCAGGTAGTTAACCGTCAAAGCGTCTAAATTTTAAAAGAATTATCTGATTGGACGAAATTAACTTGCTGTATTTAAAATATAAAATTATCTGATTGGACGAAATTAACTTGCTGTATTTAAAATATAAAATTACCTGATTGGTCGAAATTAACTTGCTGTATTTAAAATATAAAATTATCTGATTGGACGAAATTAACTTGCTGTATTTAAAATACAATTTAGATTAAATTATAGAAAAAATTTTCTCGCTTTGATTTTTTTTTCTTTTTTTAAAAACGTGTTACTCATTAAATGTTAGTATTGTTGTTTTTTTTATCGAAGCCATGTGATAATTTTGTTAAAAAATGAATCGATGTAATCTGTGAATTATATTTTTCTTTTCTGTAACATACTACCTTCTCCAATGTTAATATAGTACTTTAGCACTCATCAAATAAGCAAAACCTTTTCTATCTAGCCAATCATCAAGGCCAGGTTTAAGGTCACAAAGTAACTGTTTTACGTGAGAAGTGTGATACATACATCTCACCAATGAAATAGGAACGGAATGAGGCTTGGTTTGATGCAATCTGCGTGGTACGGTGGGTGTTATCCGTGAAGGTTAGAATTGGTGGAACTAAGGAATGTCGTTCGACTGAACACTTTCCATGGAAATAGCGACTAAATCCACCATTCGCCCATTGCATGGAGTATTGCTGCCATATATGGTCTGGAGCCCCTACTGTTTGTCTCAATGTCCTTGATAAAATCCAGAGACGGATATGCAATGTAATTGGCCCTGATCTGGCATCTCGTCTGCAGTCGCTCTCTCACAGACGAGCCATCGCCTCCCTCTGTCTTTTTTACAAATACATTCACGGTAACTGCTCCGATGAGCTGCTTTCGCTGTTTCCCAGACTCCATGAATTTAAGCGTTCAACTAGACTGGCATCTCGCTCTCACACATTCACTGTCGAAACTGTTAAATGTAGCCGTCTCTTCTACTCCAATAGCTTCATGTCTCGCACTTCTCGCCTGTGGAACTCCCTCCCCTTTTCCTGTTTCCCTGGTAGCTATAATCCCCAACTATTCAAATGTAATATCAATCGACGTCTCCAGATGCCTTGATTTATCCCCTATCCTTCTCTTCAGCCTTTCCTCTATCACTCCTCTTTCCTCTCGCTTCAACTCTCTGTAACCCCTTGCGCGCTAGTGGCTCCCCGCCTTGCTTACGGTGAAAAGCTTAAAAGAAAAAGAACAGCGAGAGGGTTGCGACGTTTCGTCTGCGGGAAAGGAGCTGTAGGGTGGGGAAATAGGTGAATTTGTGATGGCTGACCTCCCGTGTCTACTCGGGCGGCTAGCCAATGATCCCTGTTGCAGCTGCCTGCACGAACACATTTGTGCTTGTTCAACACCACGTGTGGTTTTTACGGCAACTATGCAGAGCGGACCTTAGTTACAGTTTCTGGGAAAGCGCGCATTATCTGGCGTCATTAATAGGCTTTGAATAAGGCCAGTACGCCCAAACCATCGATTTCAGTCTAAGAAAACTATCAACGGTTTCCAAATACTTCCATCTACCCAATTTCACTAACAAAGCTTGGGTCTATCCCAGGCCGATAGCACCAAGAAGGCACCTTCCTTACAGAGATTCGAACCTGGGTCACATGCTCGGAAAAGTGAACGCTCTAATCACATGCACACGAGTCTATTGATGTTGCATGAAAAGGTAAGAAATGAATTCATCGGGTTAGGCAGTAACGGTTAACCCTGGAATTGAACAGGTCAAGATTGTATTGACTGGGAAAACATCCTGTGTCGTAATTGTTCCACGAAGCAGCAGTTCTTGGGAAAAAGCTGTCCGACTGGAACTTATTCCTTACTAATGGAATACGAAGGCAATAAAGATGATTCATCCTTGTGTATGTGGCATAGCCCAGTTGTAAAGGTCAGGGCTAGTGGGACTAATAAAGATAGCTCGTTAGAACACATGCCATGGAAATAGAGAGAGGCACGCAATGTTTCGTCTGTAAGAAAGAGTTGCATAAGTGAAAATAATTCATCACCCACAAGGCCGCGTAGACGCTTTTAAACTCTATGAAGACAGGCAAAAGAGAACTGGGAAGCTCAGATCCAGTTATAGCAGCAATACCTTATTCTGCAAAACATGGAATTAGGATTTAAATGCTTAAATATTTTTACGAAGCATGAACATTATATTTTAATCCAATAGGATCTCAATTCATACCCAGTAAATAATTACAAAGCTTGAATTTTTTCTTTTTTACCTTTTATTTTAACTGTAATACAAAAGGAACTCAGCCAACATATTTCCCCGAGCCGCATATTAAAGGTCAAAAGGCCACATTTGGCTCGCGAGTCGCATGTTGCCACCCCGGGGATAGGGGATAGCAAGAATAGACAGATACGTACTGGAGCAGTACTATGAACCGACAATTTTGCTAGCATCTTTAACAATTGATCGTATATACTAGTTCCTCTTAAGGTCTGGAATGAGCTTGAGTTCCAGTAGACGTTCAAGGCATGGAGACACCTTGATCAAACAACCATCTATCATGAAAGGTGAATGGAGCTTACGAAAACTTAAAACCAGAGATACGCAAATAAAAGCCGTTACTAAACTGCGACTAATATTTAGGTATATAATTACTGTCGACAAGGTTCGAACGCGACATGAAAGCTTCTGTTAATACTGAAAAAATGTTAAGTCAAATAAAGAAAGAATTCGTAAAAAGATATGATTTTTTTTCAAAAAAAATCTTGTGGTCTTTCAAAGAACCACGCATCGAAAGAAGAATAATCTATTTCGATGCGATGGGACGGTGCTGATAGAGAATGGCTTGTCAAAACATATTGTGAAGTTGTCATATCAAATATCTTTAGGTTGCTTCAAAATATCGACATGTTTTTGCATCTTATCTGCGAAAGCGTAAACATCGGCCTGTAGACATTTCTCTACAAAAGTAATATCATGCCTCAAAGTGATCATTGGAAAACAAAAAAAAAAGGCAGTTCATTGTCTAATCTAGCCTAACTTGTTGACTGTAGTGAGTTCGATTCACACAGACTGCCTTCCAGATCCACATGACAAAGTTAAGATTTGTAAATCGATATTTTATGATAATTGTTCTGATGAGATTTCTTCAGCGATACCTAGACTTTACGAATTTACGCGTGGTATTAGATCAGTAGATAGATCTGATTATTTTACCGTGTTTTTGTGATATACGGTGGCCGTTAATAATCAAGTATAACTCAAGACTTCGATGTAAAGTTTATCTTTACATCGAAGTCTTGAGTTATACTTGATTATTAACGGCCACAGTAAAACAGTATTTAATTACAACCTCAAATAAATACTTAACACGAACATAAAAGTAACAGTCAACCAAAGATAATTAACCATTTCAGTGAATACCTTGTTGGTAGCGCGGCTCGGCTTTACGTCCAGTAAATCCTATATAAAACCCAAATCACCGACGTACAATAATTCACACTAATACGACTCGATAGTTCCACTCAATAGTCACCCAGTAATCACACCAGTCAGTAGCCTGACACCACTATTTATACATCTGGTGGAAAACATATATTCATAAGTCCAGAGTGTTAGGCTCGAACTTCAGTGTGGGTAGTTACTCATTTTCTTCCTATATAACAAATCCCAATCGTTAGCGTTTGTTAATTCCTTACTACCCGTTCTTTTATTGTCCTTTCTCTTCTTAATCTTTTCACGCGTCCTTTCATCCCCGTTCATCCCTGCCGTAATCCATTTCTCTCAGCCACTTGCGTTTTCTTCCAGCTCCGAGTTAAATAAACCGGCAGATTGGATCATTTAGATGATATTTGCAATCAATATAGGAGAAAGACAACTCTTAATTTAAAACAATATGTGGCTTGACCTCTTCCGTTGATCATCTACCTTCAGGATAGGAGCGTTCTTAACTCTCCACGGCATCCGATCCTTTTTAGGTCTTAGTAAGGTGTCTCTTTTCGTTAACTCTCCCAATCGCTGTTCTGACATCCATTTACACAAGCTTGTTAGGTAAATTATCCACTGCTTTCCTCTGTCGCTCTTATCTTCCATATGTCCTGTGAGTGTCAAATTCTCCAAGGCCTTTTTCTTCTTTTTTGTATATCCTAGATATTCAACTGTCTCTTTTTGATAAGCGTCCTTTTCGTTTACCTTTTCCGTAAAACTTGTTTATCATTCACAGTTTCAGTCCATGGTATTCTCGGCATTCTTTTGTTGAACCAAATTCCTGCTGCTTCAAGCCTCTACTTCATCTGTACGGAGATTGTCCAACATTTATTGTCATATAGGAGAACCGGGATTGCACAATAGTCCTGCAGTATTTTTGTGATGTCAGCGAACACGCGTTGCCACGTTTGTAATGCCAACGATTACTCGTTGTCACTTTCGTAATGCTCATTGTAGTAGAGACTTTGTAATCGCAGATACAACTAATGTAACGCCGTTGAACAACACTGGTGTCAGTCGCCTTCGAATAACACTCGCACTAATAGTACTTGCTTGATAATACTAGCTAGAAAAGTAACCAACGAATAGTAAACTGTATAGAGAAATAGTATAGAGAATAACGCTCTGTGTAGTAATAGAGGATAGACTAGAAATAACGATAATTTAGACTTCACACGACTTCCTATACATGCATTTCCTCTATGGTCACGTGATCCACTTAATTCAATAATGGGATCGCCCGTGTTTGCTCACTGGCGATCTGTGTTCAATCTCAAGTGTCGGCAGCGATATTTTATTTCTATATAACAATTTTCTTTGTTTCTAAAAAGTTATACTCATTCTTTATAGTTTACTTGACTCATCCAGATACCCTCTACCGGCCGAAAATGGAGTACAACTGCCATATACGGACAGGGGCTGCCCAGTCTCCAGTTCCTATCTCTCGATAGAGTCGAAAAACGTATCCGGCTCCTTGTGAGTGACACATTTTTTCCCACCCTAAAGAAAGAGAAAGACAGTGGGTCGATCAAGGCAAGAGGGTTGCAAAAGATTTGGAGCGAGAGCAGATAGGAATGAAAAATGAAAGGATGTGGAGAAGGGAAGTGGATAGATCAAGGCAACTGGAGATGTCGATTGACGTTACACTTAAACCGTTGGAGATTGTAATTGTCAGGGAAACAGTAATAGGGAAGGGAGTTCCATAGGCGAGATGTGCGAGACATGAAGCTATTGGAGTAGAAGAGACGTCTACATCTAACAGTTTCCACGGTGTAGGGGTGGGAGCGGGATGCCAGCCTCGTGGGGCGTTTAAATTCACGATGCCTAGGGACAAGCGAGAGCAGCTCCTCGGAGCAATTACCGTGAAAGTACTTGTAAAAAAGGCAGAGCGAGGCAACATCGCGTCTGTGAGAGAGCGACTGCAGACGAGATGACAGATCAGGGCCAGTCACGTTGCCTATCCGTCTTTGGATCTTATCAAGAACGTTGAGGCAAACAGCAGGGGCCCCAGACCATATATGGCAGCAATACTCCATGCAAGGGCGAATGGTTGATTTATAGACTTGGAGGATCGATTCCAGGGAGTTGCATACATTTGAACGTATCATAGAAAAGGTGATTGTCACTTTGATTATTCCAATGCGTCTTCGGATTTTGGTGTCACATTTTACGTCGTCTGTTCAAACACTTGATGGATCTGTCTATTTCTGAGATGAGGTATTGTAATTATTTTCACTATTTATATTGCTCGGACTGTTGTACTCATTTTCGTTGCCATATTCATGACATTTCGGCCGTTGTACTCTCCGGCCTTCGTCAGGTGATTGAACAGACCTCCCAGTGGATAAAAGCGCTGGTTGAATCATGTAAATTAACCCAAATAGTTGTGAGTTCAACACTTGGCTACAGCAGAGGTAAACAAAAATTTGGAGAGTTGAGTTAAAGGTAGATAAGTGATACTGAAACATCCTGAAGAGGTATGGCACGTGGAACTAGAAGAATCTACCCCCAGTGGATGAAATAAAGGATTCAGTTCGAAATTCTACTCATTTTAAGAAGGCATGAGCGTACAACGGCTGTAACGTTGTGAATATGGCAACAAAAATGAGGAAAACCGTCCGAACAATGTAGATAGTTTAAATTTTCGGACATGCTAGATTTTGATATCTCCAAACCGTAGTTCATATCTTGGTATGGTCCTCATTGTTAGATTATAAACTACAGTTTGATTTTGTGGCTGTTGAAGAAACAGAAATCGACCTGAACAAATGGGCAGGCTCGGAAAGGAGTAACCATGCTGGAGAAGTTAAGTCACATTGATTTGCATTGACTCTTCAATTCGAAATCAGTGGCGAAGGGTGACTTGGATGCAGAGAATGGAGCTGCGAATATTTTGTCATATACAGCCTACCGTAATATTTCGTCACTTACTGTTTGTCTGTCAACAACTCTACAAGCTGAGTGAAACTTCAACGACTGCGTGAGAAAATGAGACCTTCCTCGCAAAAAAAGTTGTTTCTCGCTGCATTTTAAATAAAAGATGTAAATCATTTCGGTTTAATTCTGTATACGATTCATCAAATAAACAATTTCAGTTTTAATGAGACTTAAACATTTTTATTATAAATTAAAAAAAAATGTTTAAATAAACTTCTTATCGCTTGACGACAGGCGTCAGAAATATTACGGTAGGCCATATATGACAAAATATTCGAGACTGTTCGAAACAGCTCCGATGATGATTCGCCTTGTCTACAGGCAGAAATCAATGTCGCAGAAAGTGAATGTTTTGATTGATAAGATCCCCTGTCTCTTCCCTGGTGCTCATCTGTCAACATTTGGTTAATTATTGAACGATAATATGTTTTGTCTTTCAGAGAGTTCCTAAATTGAGCTACCTTTGAAAGTTCTGCCATTTTCAATTGACAATTTCAATACGTTTTTACTATTGGGGCTAATTTTAAAGTTCGCCGGGTTAACTTGGGTCACTAATAAGCAGTATACCCATTCAGAATTTATCAACGCTGCGTTTTAAAATATAACCCAATTTGTTACTTGTAGTTTAATCCGGTAATCCTAGCCGTCCGCGACAAATGACCTGCCCGGCGTAGATGGGGGTTCGTGGAGCAGGATGTAATGAATTTGTCTTTTGCAATTATGAGGACATCGGTGGGGGGTAATGAAGTCAATCTGGTGCAGAGTGAAAACTCAAAATGCATTTATTTAAATTGTTCGTAAATTGCTCTACATAACGGATGCTGTCATTTAATTAGATTAAATTGGTCTATTCAAGTTATTTAGTAATTAACCCTAATATGCGAGACTGAAATTACACCGGGAGAAACCATAATATTTTCTATTGGGTCATATCTATAGCCAGGTACAACGTGCACGCGTGCATCAGAGTATGCACAGACATACACACATTACACGCAGCGCAACAAAGCCACTAAGACAGAAGGGGTTACTGAGTGTGAAAGAATAAGAAAAAAGAGAAACATTATTAAGAAGCTTGAACAATAAAAGAAGAGGAATCAAGAAGACAATAGGTAACGATTGATATTGCACTTAAGTTTTTGAAGATCAAAGTTGGCTGGAAAGCATCGAGCCGGAACTGAGTTCCACAAGCGAGAAATGCGGAAGACGAAACAGTTATTAACATGAAAGTATTTATAGAAAAGACACGGGAGACTACGTAACGGCAGTGGGAAAGTGGCTGAAAGCTGAGATGCCAGGGCAGAACCAATAACATTACAGATTCTTCTCTGTATTTTATGAAGAATCTCTAAATATATAACGGAAGCACCAGGCCAGATGTGGCAGCAATATTCCATTCTAATCATCTATGAATGGTAGACTTATAAAAGAGCAAGATCATATATATATATATATATATATATATATATATATATATATATATATATATATTGTCATCCACAGACAGACTGTTACGCTGTATCACAGCTCATCAGTGTGGCTAGACGTCCGTTTGCCTCTAGCTAGGATCAAAACCTGACTGAATTGGCGTCAGTCGGAGATTCTACCACTAAGCCGTCTGCGCACAAAAGGGATGAAGGTGAATTTTAGCGTATTTATTTTAAAATTTAGATAAACACACAGTGACTGTATATATATATATATATATATATATATATATATATATATATATATGATATCTGAATTACTGTGATTATTTACATGCGGAATTTCTTGTTGAAGAGCAAGAAGCTGGAAGAGAGTTCCAAATGCAATAATATAAGATAGAATAATATTGAAGATAACGTTTTGTATTGTATGCATATATCGAAGCAACAACGGACTATATGTGGCAGCAATAGCCTAAGCATGGACCAATGTTAGACTTAGAAATAGACATATAAGATAGATTCTAGCGGGATAAATTGTCTACTGAAGCACACTGAGCAAACATTCTTAGCAGCAGAACTAGCAGCTGATTCAATATAATCTTTCCAGCTCAATGCCAGCTGAGAATGTAAGCCCGAGAAGGAGCAACGCGTCACTCTCGCGGAGGTTAGCATCAGCCATATTAATAGAAAGCAAAATGTGGTATCTCAGTAGATTATTAGAGTTAGTTCTTCATCGGATTAAAGTGATGATTACGTTGATGTGATTACACATGCTCATAAAGGAAATGGGACGCTGATATTTTAAATTAAATTTATATATGTATTCATTCTACATTCAACACCATCACTTGATAAGACACCAGAATTGTTGAAACAAAATGGCTATTTTTCTAGTGATTTTATATCATATTTATGTTATAATTTTCGAATAAATAATTATATTTGCTCTACTCTGTATTGAGCACTCTAATATATATATATATATGTATATATATTACGAAAGTTTTCACAAGCTTTCCCATATCTTAACAAAAGATTTACAGTATTTAAAACTTGACCAAACAATTAGAAAAATATTCATCTAGTACCCACTTCACTGTAGGTGCTACCCCCAACCCCAACATACGCACATTCTAAATATAATCCGGCACAAAGGGAATATTACCTGCAATAAACCCCAATGCCAAATCTGTAGGCATATCATCACTGATAGCAATTTTACCACCCACCTGGCACTCACCGGCCCTGAATTGTGACAGTTCAAATCTTATATATTTGCTTTTCTGCCACAAATGCAAAAAAAAAAATTATGTTGGAGAATTCCGTCTTCGGTTCAATAAACACAAAAATAGCACCAGGGACAACAACAATAATTTACCTGTCGCTGCACACTTCACCCAACCATTTCTTAGCATTGATGATATCAGATGCGTGATTTTAGCCTCTCCGTTCATCAGCCGACAAGAATGACGCAGATCGAAGTTGAAATTTATTTTAAAAAATAAATGCAAACATTGAGAGATTAAACAGGAATTTGGGTTGACTCAGTCTAATTTCCACAGGGAAACCTCTAACCAACAACATTTCCCAGAAAAGTAAGTCCCGCTTTGTTTATTCCTCGTATCGTTGAAAAAGAACACAGGCGTGTTCTAAAATTCCGACATTAAAATCTTTTTCTTCATGCTTCAGTTCAGTCAAAAGGATAATACATTATAAATGTCAATTTTAATGACAATAATTTTTTTCCAGTCAATATGGCATGAACTAAATTGTTCAATAAATAGAGGAATGTCACCGTTATTATAAAAAATTTGCACCTCGGATCAGTTATTTTAATATCAAGTATGTGGTGCAGTTCAATTTACATTACATGAATCATTCATACAAAAAGCAGATAGTGAAGTTAATGATATAAATGGCAGGAATCACTCTCGCAAACAATTTACTTCATGCCATATTGACTGGGAAAAAAACCTACCTCGACAAAAGAATTCTCATATTACTATATTAGTGCAAAAATACACTATTCAAAATTTTTTTAAAAATTCAACCTCAGCGTTGCCATCGCACGCTCCAAAAACTTTTTCACAGTTAACAATAACACATTCCAAAAAAACCTATTTCGCAGTATACCTTAACTTACGTTGTTCTGTTATTTCCTGGATGTAAAAAAGATATATCTATTTCTATACCTGACGATGATTGCAGGAACAATCGAAAGCTTGTAGTAAAAAAAGACCTTATACAAATGGAATTTATAAACAGGGATCATAACATTCATCAACGGGTTCGAGGTTAATGTATTTTATTAAAAATTGTTTGTGAGAGTGATTCTTGCCATTTATATCATTAACTTCACTATCTGCTTTTTGTATGAATGATTCATGTAATGTAAATTGAACTGCACCACATACTTGATATATATATATATATATATATATATATATATATATATATATATATATATATATATATATATATATATATAAGAATGAGGACAAAAACAAAACTTATCTTAGCCGACGCGTTTCATCCTCTGGTGGACTTTAGCAAAGCGAATATAAGGATTTTATTTTGCGACAGGTATTTATATACAGAAGTAAAAATGTTAGTTTTACAGAATTTTCACGTTTAAGAATGCTAACAAATATACTTCAGGTACACTATGGAGGATGCGAAGTGATATTATTTCAAATAAACGAAAGTGAGTAAATGTTCTTATTGATTTTTTTTATGTAATGTAATTATTGCTTATCTTAGTTTAGTCTGAGAAATTAATTTATTTAATCCCGTATTTTAAATGATAGATTGTTTTGAACTAACCGTTTTCTTTTAACTTTAAAAAAACATTCATAGTCATCAATGTTGGCTTGGGAATGATGTATATCCTTTTAAAAAACAGATATTTGAAAAAATCCGGGATGCAGATATATATTTTGGTAAGATTTGATAGCGGCACTCTCAAGAATTTTCTGTTTAAGTAAATTCCATAGACTGAAGTTGTACTTAAACTTATTTATATATATGACTAATGAATTTGATAAAGTGTTATGTATAACATCATTTTTCTGTCCATTAATACATTTTGTTTATCAATTTCGCTACTTTGTTCAATATATTGTAGAGAACAGATATTTTATATATATCTTACACAAACACACACACAGACACACAGACATATATATATATATGAAGAAATATAGTCTTAAAATGTGCTATATTTATGGAATAAAGTGCTCAAAATTAGAGATAGAGCGTGCGTAAATATAAAAGTGAACATAGAAGTCAACACTTAGAGCCTCTAAGTGTTGACTTCTATGTTCACTTATATATATATATATATATTGTCATCCACAGAGAGACTGTTTCGCTGTATCACAGCTCATCCTCTAGCTAGGATTGAAACCCGACTGAATTGGCGCCAGTCGGTTATTATACCACTAAGCCGTTGGCGCACGGCTCGATTCGATTTCCTGAAGAGTCTTGCATTATTAGCCATAATAGTCACTGTTTACAAACCCACACTTCCTCATCAGAGAGCTCAACCGTAATAAATTTTCAGGAGCATATATATTGTTACCCACAGCTCATCAGTGTGGCTAGACATCCGGTTGCCTCTAGCTAGAATCGAAACCCGACTGAATTGGCGTCAGTCAGGTATTCTATCACTAAGCTGTTATATATATAATTAACAAATCGGAGACTTCAGAAAGCCAACGACAAGAGAAAGGAATAAAGAAATCGGGAGAGGCATGGAACAGAAGAGAGGATGGTGTCCGGTGAATGAGAGGTCAACGACACAACCATCGTATCTCCTAGAGACGCACACCTCCCTCCTCCTCTTCTTACTCTATGTAACTACATTAAAACACAACTTCCGCTAATCTTGTTTTTCATTTCGTTTTTCGGTTGATTCCTGTAAGAATTTTTGAATCCACTTATTGTTTTGAAACCGCCGATGTCTGACGAAGCGAAACCGAATCTTATCGGTCTCGAAAAATATATATTATTACCATGAATTTCTGAAGTATCCAATTTGTTAATTATTACTTGCTACATTTACTACATTGAACTCTCGGGATTTATATCCTTCCTACAATTAACTATACGGATTACCAATTATTATTATTATTTATATATATATATATATATATATATATATATATATATATATATATATATATTATATTATATATATTATATATATATTATTATATATATTATATATATATATATATTATATATATATATATATATATATATATATATATATATATATATATATATTATCACTTTAAACGTTATTATTAGTGGATACACGTATTTGAATAGACGCACCGTTTATATATTAAACAGTATATTTATTTATTTTCACCAACTGGCCTCAATGTTCGTGAAATCTTATTAAAGAGAAATTTGCACTCTTCAGTAGGAATCGAACCTGCGTTTCTCAGGGCAGAAGGAGCCACCAGTTTACTCAGGTGCATCTTACCGCTTAGACACAAAGGAGAAGCAAATTACATGCTTTCAAGCGAAATATCCTCCTGTCATAGCTCTCTCGAATTTTTTCATATCTGCACATAGTTTCGTGTCCAAACGTAAACAAAGAGAATCCGTCTTTAATAACATGTTATTAAATTTATATTGGCGAAACACAAGGAAGTTTTAAAAAACGTGACAATGAACACAAAAAAAACTATAAAATTCGGGAATACATTAAGTTCTTCATTTGCCCATATAAAATATAAAAAGCATCCTTTCGATTATAAAAAGGCTAAAATTGATAAATTTATTTATCATAAATATTCTAGGGGAATTACCGGATCAACAATGGTATCACGATTCATTTCGATTGATCAAAAATTACGTTTTATTTAACGTATAAAAAGTATGTTAAAATAAATACTGGTTACACATCTTCAAAAAATTAAATAGCGAGGTTGCGCATATTTTTTTCAGCTGTTCTGATAATGCTCTAACAGAGCGAAAGGTTAACAAGAGAAGAAGACAATATGAAACATTCCAATTAATATTCCCAAATTCTATCGTATATACTTTTTTCGGATATTTCATATCAGTCATTTTATCGCACACGTACAGTGTGCGATAGTTAACTTGTTGCCATTTTATCAAGGGAGGTAACTAAGTGTGGTTTGGAGAGTTTTTCAGAACGGTTTTAGCGGTCACACACTGACGCAGCGTTCCTCACGCCATTCGAAAGCAATTTACCTTTCAGATAACAAAATAATTTGTCTCTGAAAATAATGAATACTACAGTATATATTTTATAATAAACAATACCCTGATGATGACAAGGATATGTCGAAAGTACTTGGAAATAAAAGAAATATGCATCAACGCGGCGATTTCTCTCGTCCTTTAAGAATGACACCAAAAATATAATCTCCGAGTATGAAAGGATCATATCCAAAATAAGTAGACAGAACATGTCTACGCTATACAATGAAACATCTCTTAATATGTATATATGTGTGTGTGTGTGTGTGTGTGTGTGTGTGTGTGTGTGTGTTAACACTGAACCTATGTTTCTTGGTGAAGACCAGACTTATTTAATTTTGGTAGAGGGGCGCTACAGAATCACAAAAAAAGGACTCCACCAGATGACATAAACGACATTACTACATCACTTGAGGACTTTCAACATCAGCAACAGCTGAAATGGATAGTACATGTAAATTGAAGAGAAACTAATGCTATAAGCAAGATACTGATATTGCACTCTCCTTCAACTAAAAGGTTAGGAAGGAAACCGCCATCGATAATGGAAAGAGCGATAACAGCTACTGGACTGGAGAGACCTATTTTCCTGAAAAACGTTTTTTAAGAGATACATTTTATAAATTACAATAGACAGTAATAAAAGCTACTCGGTCAATGAAAGCCGAATGTTCCCTTATAAGGAAACAGCTAATATTACCAATACCAATTAGTATCAAGATCTGATGAAATGTGGGAGAACAGTCGAAAATTTTGGTATTTACCAAAAATGCATTTCTCTTATACATGTCGACTAAATAGGAAAACATAAAAAATGTTATAAAAACACGTAATATGTATGTGGTCCACTTCTTGAATATACATACATACATATATATATATATATATATATATATATATATATATATATATATATATATATATATATATATATATATATATATATGCTTCGTTAAAGACGACTGAAAAGAAATTAAAGTATAATAGCCAACTCCACGTGTAAAAAAATGAAAACTAATGGAAGCACTAATAATAAAAAAGATAATAATATTAACTGTGAACATGGCGGCAATGTGATGACCGTGTTTGGGAAATAAACATTCTTTAGACTCATTCATAAAAACACACATTCAGTTAAAAATTTAAAAGGTACAAATAAAATTGTATTTGATAATGGCTAAGAGAATAGGCGAAATCTCTCGGATATGCAGAACATTTGGACAGTTTTTACATTCTTTGAATCCAGAAAAGAAAAACTATATATATATATATATATATATATATATATATATATATATATATATATCCGATGCAAAGAGAACGAAAGTAATATATAAATTCTAACGTTCATCACAGCATTAATACAAAAGAGGGCTCGATACCGATAGCAGAGCGATAATTATTTATTATAATTTTTTCATATAGACAAAAAGAGTTTATTCACTAAAAAGATGCAAGTTCGTTTCGGTGCATTTCAACTGCATCTCGACGGGTGAAAACTGATTTTTTTTGTATATATATAATACTAGTAATACTTTCAGATAAATTGTTTTACACCCATACTTATTCTACACTTTATACTGTCCGAAAATAGCTGAAAATTAGATTATAAAAGTTATATTAATTAATATCCCATACATTTTTCTACTTATATCTAATTTCTAATTAACTTATATATCCCTGAACTTACATATGCAATATACCAAGAAGAAATCACCATTTCTAAATTTATTATTTTAAAAAACACTTCCATTGATTACAGAATTAGTGATAACTCCAACATAAATATACGCAATTCAGCTTTAGCTTGAATTTTATAGAAAACCAAAAAAAGCATTCCCAATTACGACTATAAGTATCGCTAGAATTTATCCCTCCTACCTCTTCCATCGTATTACTATCTCCTATTCCCACCTTTCCCACCACCACTCACTCTTAGGACGCTTTTGAGATGCTGTGCCTAAACTTTCGACCGTGGCTATCGGTAAGGAATCTTCCGTGACTAGCCAGCATTCAACACCTCATCCATCCCTCACCAAACTGCTATCAACAAGCACTATTGTTTCACTCCGTTGCCTTTTTGCTTTATGCATATTTTCTCTCAAGCAAATGGAAAAAAGGAAGTGACGTTTCACATACGGCTTGCCTAGAAGCAGAATTGTTCATAACTATTTTCCTTTCTCACAAGTCGAGGTGTAATTGAAATGCACCGAAACGAAGTTGCATCTTTGTAGTAAATAAACTGTTTTTGTCTATATGATAAAATTCTAATATATATATATATATTAGTAAAAATACATAGTAATCTACATGATGATTGCATTAGTAGCATGAAACTGAGTTGTACTGGCGGCGTAGGGTACTATTTATTTTTATTAATATATATTTAATAGCTCTGTTATTTAGTATTGAGCACTGTCTTTCTTACACTAAAGGATATACGTATGTGTTTGTATGTGGACACGTACACGTACATTTATTTATATTCATTTGATTATATATATATATATATATATATATATATTTGATAAGACTTGATAAGACACCAGAAGTTTTGAAACAAAATGGCTATTTTTGTAGTGATTATATAACATTTTTCTGTTATAATTTTCGAATAAATGATTATATATATATATATATATATATATATATATATATATATATATATATATATATATATATATGTATAATACCAATTTGTAATTGGTGAGGATTATCCCAAAGAGGAATTTAATCGAATGAGAGTCGATGTAAATTACCGAGCAATTTATAAAGATAAATTAAGGAATCACCTTCATAATCCATCTCCATATTACTGTTTCTATAAATCGTCAGTTCTTCCTCTATGCATTGTCGTTCTGATCGCCTGACGATCGCGACAGCGTGATACTCGAGTAGCGCTTTGAACTTTGTTTGAAATAATATCGCTGGGTAGTGTATTTGTTCTGTCTCGCACATTTTGACATAGGGCACTGTCTTTTACTGTTCAGATCGGTGTCTGCCCTTTTGATTTGATTTTTGTTTTCATTTAATCTTTATCTATTTGTTTTTGATTTATTCGTTTTGTTGGTTTTCTTTGGTAACTTGTCAGGATTTGTATTTGCCATATATATATATATATATATATATATATATATATATATATATATATATATATATATATATATGATTGGTGCATAGTTATCGGGCGTTTTTTTTAATATTACTTATGAAACAAGAAACAATTCAATAATAACATTTTTAAATGATTATCTCGTAGCGTATGATTTTCGACACGGATTTTTATAACATGAAAATAAAATAATATTTTTAATAATAAAAAAATACAGCCTGATATTTATGAACACGCCTGATATATATATATATATATATATATATATATATATATATATATATATATATATATATATATATATATATTAACTGATTTAAAATATGGTTTCTTCGCTACACAGTAATAACCATGTTTCAAAAATGTAAGCTAAAAACTTCAAATTTAATTATATAATTAAATTAAAATGATTAGTTCTGTTTCATCTTCAAGCGAATATTGGAATAACTTATTTTTAAATTTACTGAGATTTAAACGCACATATAAATTCATAATTTTTTGTTTTCAAGGATACAGAGAAATTCAATCATTCCGACAGGGGTGGTAGCGTGTTCATTTTTATTAACTATTGTTATATCATTTATGAGTTACGTTCGAAAAAGAGGTTAAGTTCATTGTATTTTTCACCGAATTCTGGTGATGTTCAAAATTGTCATACATATATATATATATATATATATATATATATACATATTAAACATGTTGTATTGAATGTCAAAGACAACATAGTCCTGCATATTCTCTTTTGAATTTTCTCATATTTTCTAATGAGACTTTTTATTTGAAAATTATATCGAAATAAATATTGTCCGTAAGATAACCGAGTACTTTCGAACATCATTGTTCATCTTCAGTATCAAAATTTTTTTAACAATGTCTTATATATATGTAGAGTAAAATTTTTTAAAACATTTGCAAATTGTCTTGTAGCGGAATCATGTTACTATATTTTTATTTTTTTACAAACTAAATAAACGTTACAAAATCATTTTAATTTCGAAAGACGCGATGATGTTATCACGTGCATGGCGAAGATTTTTAATAATGTGAAGGCGTGAAAAAATTTTTATTATACAAGCCAAAAGATCGAAATTTACGTTATAAAATTTAAATTTTAAAAAGTTCAAAGGAAATGGTTATGTGGTGTATCTAATTATGAAGAAATATATTATAAACATTGTAGGATGTTTCCAGAAATACTGTAATCTATACGATTAATAAGAGGTCTTTTGCTTTTAATATGTAGTGCTTCTAAGATTTTAATTCGTCTAATGTCTGTATGTTTATCTATAATTTTAGTATTATCTATAAGTATTTTACGAATATCAGATTGCAAAAGGGAAACTGTATGTGACATATGTTGTTAAATGGCGCTAGAATTATTTAGATGCATAGTTAATCTTCTGGAGAGCCAGGTGGTTGTAATTATACATATATATATATATATATATATATATATATTATGTCATTCACAGACTACTGTTTCGCTGATCACAGCTCCTCAGTGCGACTAGACTTCCGAATGCCTCAAGCCAGGATTGAAACACAACTAATTTGGTGTCAGACAGAGCTATCTTCATTCGGTAGAGTTATACAACTAAATCTAGCGTATTGTTTTTACAAATGTAAACAAATGCCAATCAGCCAAAGTGCTCCATTCATTTTACTGAAGAGCTTTGCATTATATATATATATATATATATATATATATATATATATATATATATATATATATGACAATTTTCTACATCACCAGGTATGTTCACTAAACAGAGATAGGCGGATTACTGAGTCTTATGCAGTTGACTCTTCTGATGGTTTAAAAAATAGAATTTTATCTTTTAATCTTCATAAGTAAAACGTTTGCTTCTCTGTATATACTAGACTTGTCTAATGATTTTATTTTTAAATTATTTTTATTTTGAAATTCAAAAAAATTTTTTAAATTGAGTTCATTGCCCTATGTGCATATTGTAAATATGGTGGAGGAGAAAATTTAGAATTTCGATTGGAACAAAATTAACTTTTAAAATAACGTAGAAGATAAACATTGACCATAGCCTAGCGGATTAAAACTTTTGTTCGTGAATTTGGCGACGTAGTAATTGTGAGTTACTGGGAAGGGCAGTGTGTACTTGGATTCAGGGGAAACGAGCCGTCCGAAACGAGAACAAGACTAGATATCCGTTCACATGGGCAGTGGAACAATAACAGTCTATACCCGTAGATTAAATAAAGTGTTCACTTCGGAATTCCCTACGGGTTACTCGGATTGATATACACCTGATGAAGACCAGTGAGCACAACAGCCGAAACGTTGTGACAACAACAAAGATGAGTACAAAACTCAGCAGATAAATAGTGTAAATAAAGATAAAATTAGTTTTATTAATTCTAATTATTTTCATTTATAGCTTGGGAGCTAGTCATTATCATCATCATCATCATCATCATCATTATCATCCATTATCATCAATAATCCCTTGGCCGTGTGAGGTCAAAGGATCACTTCGCAGCTGGGCACCTGACTAACTTCTGCCATGTATCTGGTTTTAAAACCGGAGAGGCAATTATGCGTAGCTTGTCTTTGGCAAGTAGACCTGGTGAAACCTCGGTCGATGTCTTTCAAATTGAATCCTCGCCTTGGTCACGTACATTGATTCCATCGGGATACCCGGCGTACCCTGCGTACCCAGCGTACCCTGCGTACTAGCCGTTGACTTCAGTTCAGGAAGCGCCCGACAACCAGTGACGCCGTTTCATTTCTGCGCCTTGCTATAGAGCCCAGTCTTCTTCATTGTGCTAGAAAACCGATGTCCCTACCAGGAGCCTAATCCACTCGAGAGAGATCTTCTTTCAAATCCCGGCGTGTGTCTATCCACTCTTATCACCAGAAAAGACTGGCGGAGGGACCAGTTTAATCGCCGATCATATCACCATGTTGCAAATCAGTACTGGCTTACATGGTACCATATAGTATAGGAAGAATAAGCTGGCAACTTTTGGTTTTGTTCTTGTGGCTTTTTTTTTTCTACAATAGAAAAATCTAAGAAAAATTCTCAAGTGTTAATTTATTTTCGCGTTCTTTTGTTCGAGTTTTACGATAGCAGAATGACGTGTAAGTTTCCATAACAATGTCTCATAAAACGTAAATTAAAAAAAAAAAAAAACGACAAGTAAACGAGCACTTGTTGGGTTTTTACAAAAATCCGCATAAAATTTTTATTTCTTCTAAAAAGAAACTAAAAAATAGTCTGCTGTCATAAAAAGTTGTCAGACAATGTTTCTACTTACGGAAATGACGATTGTTTTATTGGACAGATGACCCGATTTGATTCGACGTTCTCTACGCTGTAATAAGTAAGGCATCTCGTTAGAATCTTGAAAAACGATATACCAGTTAAATGGTTTGTCTCGTGTATTACTGGGTCACAACAAATGTTTACAGCCCATTCAGACTGAATTAAAAAAATAAAAAACAAGCAACAGAAATATGGTTCTACAGAAGGATGCTGAGAATAGCATGGACTGAACACGTGAGCAACGAGGAAGTTTTATGAAAAATGGAAACAATCAAAATTAGAATTAGAATCAGAATTAAAAGGACAAATAAAGAGGAAAGACGGCTTGGGGAATTTGGTGCTCACAGGACATATTGAAGGACAGAGGAAAACTTTATAACTGTTGAAACTTGACTAATGCATGGAATAATAATGCAAACACAAAATGTACTTAGAATAAAATGTATTGAAACAAGAAAGTGTACACAATATTTACATATAGTCTTTTGTATATTCCTGGGAAGACCGTTCCTGGAGAATGTGTTGACTATGTCGCAGTCGGGCAGAGTCTCTAGTTGAATCTCTTGATTCGCCTCCTTGTCTTCCCGGTACCAACCATATTTATATCGTCGGTACTCCACTATGCAAATTAGGTGGATCCTACCTACCACAACAATAACCTACCCGACGAGCTTGTGTAAACGGTTGGCAGAAAAGCGATTAAAAGCAATAGAAAACGTCAAATCTTACTAAGATCTAAAAAGGACAGGAAATTGTGGAGAACCATGATCGCCAACGTCCCAAAGGACAAGGCACACAGAAAAAGAAGATATAGATTTATTCAACTACATATATTTAAGTTATGATGAATTGGACTGAGCATATTTAGAAGTTTCCAGATAATTGAACCCCTTCCTAAAAAGGTAATGTTGTACGAATCGAAATAAGCGGTACTTGTAAATTGCAGGTTCAGGTGAGTAAGTGGCCGATAGTTGGACATCAAGGCCAGATTGTGTCAACTTCTGCATGGGTTTGAAATGAGATATTTCGTCTGGTGTTGATATGGTAGAAGAGGGCACCCTTCCAATGGACCAATTTCATACGCATATCCTCAACACCTGCTTTTAATCGGTTCCAATGGGAACAGTACTTGTTCGAATTCAATGTCTGGTTTAGTGGAAGCTGGTAATACGCAATACCTTTCCAATCCCACTAAAAACGTAGCTTCATCTTCTTCGGATACAGCCCGGTTTTTACAGGGGTTAATGATGGCAGATTTTCTTTTCCCCGGGGAACTTTATTGTTTCACACTGTTGTAAACAATCCAATTTCCATCGCCTGTGACCGTCCAATTTAAAGAAATTATTTTTTGAACATAAAATTGTAGATGGAAATGCTCCCCGTTACCTTTTTCCTTTTAAATCGTGAGGTACCCAAACATCGTACAGATCCATGTATAGAAGATTTCTCAAATGCCTTATAAGTCACTTTTTAAGATGTGCGGAGTAGCTCTGAGATGCCCTGTGTTGTGTGACGTAGATTAATTTAAGTAGCATTTTGGTCAAAATGGTCAAAATAACAGACTTGCAGGACTGCCAGAATATTCTTGATCTTCTAGATCAAAATTTCCATTTATAGTCATAGCAAAACACTTAAGAGAGTACTCTCAGTTATAGCACCATCTCCATTTCAATTCTAATGTAAAAATGTTTTAAGTTTAGAATCCGCATACGAATTATATAAAAAGCGGGTGGGTACCTCGAGGCGGTGTAATGGTTAGAAGGCTTGTCTCGCTAGAACAATTACGACTCACTGGGTGACCCCTACTTTCAAACTTTGTGCCACATCTAAGCTACGCTTGGAAAATCACTATATAAAAAGCGCGTTGAAATGTCACATTTCAGAATATGTATGTAAGTCACACGACTTTTTGGGTTGTCCTTCTTTTATCGAAAGAAGTCGGAAAAAGATGAAATCCAAAAAAAGAGATTTAAGGACGTTTGAAAACAAAACATGAAGACATGTAACATTGGCTTCAATTGCTGAGAATCTAGTGATCAGGAATCTCTGTAGATCTGTTGTCAGAGACGGGACAACAATCTTCGAATTCATCAGCCGAAACAGAACAAACAAAAAAAGACCTCGAAAGTAAGACAACAACAACGAATACCTAATCCACCACGCGGAAAAACCTGTCCTCAATAACGTAGCACCTTTCAAGCAAAAATCGGTCTTATTAGCCATCACATAGTCCTCAAAGCCAACCGACCGATGTAAGTGCCAATGTTAAGTCACGTGTTAAAATGCCGTCGATTAAAATGCCGTCTATTAAAAATCACTATCAACGTTTGTTCTAGACTAATAATAAATAACTTGTTTGCTATTATCTTCATGTTACATTCCTCTCTACGTAGGTCCAATGTCAGCAGGGTTAACAACATTGACTCATTTGTAAGATGGTCAGAAAATTTATCACAAGGATTACCGTATTTGACGCACGGGTGTATAAGGCGCAATTTAATCAGAGCAAATCAAGAAAAAATTAGTAATTAGTAAACCTACATATGTCATATAAGACGCAGGGGAATTTAAAAAGATATTTTTACTTTAAAAAAAAGTGCGCCTTATATGCCGTCAAATACGGTACTTGTGACTGCAATTCGGACATCGTCGGGTAATCGCACACACAGTTGGTAATTTTGTAAAAGACAATCCCGAAGAAGATTTCTGACATGAGTTCGATTAGCAGTTCACTCTTGAGAAACCTATGCATCCATCTCTTCAACCCTCCACCTATGGCATGGAATTCGCTCTTTGGCCTTGGTTGCCAACCAGTCTAAGAGAAAAAATGCTCTGAATTCCAAAACTGGTTGGTGCTATATGAGCATATATAAGCTCTTTAGCCTTGGTTGCTACTTAGCCTAGTAAAAGGACACCTCTGAATTCAAAACGGACTGATGTGCTAATGAGCTGATAGCTCTTCAAACTTGATTGGTAACCAGTCAATGAGGACAACACTGAATTGAGAAAGTGCGTGTAGTCTAATGGGAAGATAGAAGCTCTTCACATTTGGTTTGCAATCGATCGAGAGATTGTGACCCGGCCCGGTCCGTAGCAGAAATGTAGGGTTTATTCGCCAAGATCAGTAAATACCATATCTGAAAGCGCGTCCGTTTTCGCTAGACGCGTGCATATCTCACACTCTTAGGTAAATCAGACTCTGACGCAACGTTGAGTTTCATCCACAGGCATTTTATTCACAAAAAGGTAAAAGTGGAAACGAATTGAAAATAAAAGAACGAGTCAAAATTTAAATGTCCACGTGTTAGGAAAAATATCTACTTGCGTAAAATAAACTGTACAAAAAGAAAGACGCGAAGAAATGTCAATTTCAAAGAATAAATAATTTCTCTGCTTTTGGAGGAGGAAATAAATGATTCTTACCAAAGACGCTCGAGATAAATAAAAAAAAAGGGCTTTAAAAGTAGGATTGAAGAAATGTGCCATGCATGAAGGCGACAGTTCTCTTTCTGAAAAGACACGGGCTATGAGAAAACTGGGATTGTCCCCTAAAGCACAAAGGCCGCTAAGGGAGATAAAAACTATAATTAACGGCTCACAAGACATACCTACCAAGCGTGTTTGCCGTAAAGCGTTTATTAGCAAACTTTGAGAGAACCAGAAGTCCTATCAAAAGTCATTATTGGCGGCCACAATCTTAGCAAAATAAAATAGGGACCCCCACAAAACGCTAAAAAATCAGCATACTGTGAGGGAAACATGCTCCAAAAATTAAGAAAACATATTTTATCGTCAAAATCGCTATGTAATTATTAAGAGAAAGGACCAAAGTATGTTTTTTATTATTTAATGAAATTTTTTACTCTTTTTTAGAAGATTCGAATTTTTAAAAAAAATATATTTTTCTTGCATAAGCGGTTGTTTGGCAAAGCAAATTTTAGTCTCTTTTTTGCGCTCACAGACACATTAATTTGGAAATTTTAATAATATTTTCAGGATTTATTCACAAATGAATTAAATTATTTTAGAAATTTTTTATCGGAACATCTCTGCAAATATTATTTTTACATATGTTTCCTCGTCTTACTTAATTTTATGAAAACTTGAGAAATTCAACGTGGAAAATTTTAGTGGCTATATTATTTAACGGTAGAATTCTTTGACGATTTTAAATAACCGAATTTTTTGCAAAATAAAACCAGGCCTTATCGAAAATCTGTTCTGAATCGAAAAATAAAAAATGCAATAAATCTAAGACATTATTTAATTACAGAAGTTTTTAATTGCTTCTATGAATAATATATATTAAAGACAATATTGTCTGTAGAATTTTTTTTCGAAGAAAAATGGGTTTCATAAGATTTGTTTTCATTTTTTTACAATTTTAAATTGAATAATTTATAAATATTTTAAATGTTTTAAAATTCATTTTCAATGTGATAATTCTCAGGAAATATTGTTATTAAGTAAACCTACATTTACTAATCATATATTGTAAAGCTTATTACAATCGAATATATTTTAAAGAATTTCGATTTGTTTTTGTATACTTGATTACATGCAGAATTTCTGAAGTATGGATGTACAAACCGATAAATCTATCATTAAAAGGTCACGTGTTTTAAGGGTTGTCTCCCTCAAACTTTCTCGCCTGAGCCACCATACTTAACTATGAACACATTCGTCAATGAATCAATTAACGTCAGAAAAAACAAAAACCCCTACTTAAGAAATGTTTGTATAAAACATTTTATGCTATAAGTA
The DNA here is from genome assembly GCA_964036315.1 of Acanthosepion esculentum. Classification (NCBI taxonomy): domain Eukaryota; kingdom Metazoa; phylum Mollusca; class Cephalopoda; order Sepiida; family Sepiidae; genus Acanthosepion; species Acanthosepion esculentum. Next base: position 111,010,179 of record OZ038482.1, on the reverse strand, counting down.
ATTAAAATTTGTTTGAAATAAGATTAATTTAACTTTAAATTTGCTGATGTTCCTGAAATAATATTTCAGAAATATATATTTTATTTTTGCAAGATTTTTATAACCGAGAATTAAATATTGTTTACAAATGTGTCAAAAATCGATCCCGATCAATATAACTTCTGTTTGAAATACATCACAGCGCACTTTTCTTACTGGAAATAGTAAGTTTTAAATCGTTTAGCTTTCAGTTAAAGCTAAACTAAAAGCTACAAGCTTTTTCATTTTTAAAAATTCATTTTAAATCTTACTTATACTGAATTATCACAAGCCCATCCTGCTGGAATCGTTTTATTCAGATAATCTCTTCAAAAGTCCTGTGGCAATAGAGACGTGGTGATTTAAACTGGACTAACGAGTCACCAATCTAAACGTGGGCGGCTAAATTTTAGAAGCTTGCGTGGGTTTGTCACGATGTGAACCACAGCATATCTGCCCTATATGTAGGTTAGTATGTAAGACAGCAGGTGGTATGATCAGGCATTCAAAAAATACATGTATTTCACCTGATTTATTTATTTTATGTTTTCTTAACGTACCAAAAATTGGGTGGGGGGGATTTGTTTAGGTCGCTTATTTAATATTTTGTTTTGGTCTGGAAAGATAAAGCTATTTATTCGTCCAATTTTTGGATTGATTGCCGTAGTCTATTCTGGTATTTTGGCGGGGGTAGCAGTTTTTAATTTGTTTATTATTTTATATATATATATATATATATATATATATATATATATATATATATAATTTTATATACGCAATACTTAGTGGAAAGTGCTCAATATCAGTGAAAGAGCTAATCAGTGATAGAGTTAACATATTCATTTGTATAGATATGAGTTTGTGACCCTGCGTTTCACGCTCTTGCGATCATAAGAAAAAGCTGGTTTATTTTTTATTTTTTTAAATTGAATCTATTTATGCTTGTTTGTGTTTGATTATGTTTGGTATGGGAGGAGGAAATTCTTCTCTGTGCCCCTTTTGTTATGACACTCTCACACACACAAACATACATGCATACAGGTGTACGCATTAAACTTCACTCAAACACACCCATACAAAGAATTCGAGATTAGGTGCAGGTATGCATCCATGCGTTCAAGCATACACATACATACGCAATTGCAATCCCATTTCGTTGTCGAGAATAATAATTCCTGATTACAGGAATCTGCACCATGCCACACATGCAGGAGAACCCATTCATGGCTGTCAGAAAATTCTGCGACCACGTCACCTCCTACATCTAACTCCTCAGACTGCAGCCGCCTTGATTATTATGTGTGGGTCGCATTTGAACGAGAGACCAATAAAACTTCTTGTACAACAAAGATGAACTGAAGGCAAGGATTATGGCAGCATTCCCCAACTTAAACAAGGAGACCGTCCAGAAGTGATGCAGGAGACTCCGAAGTTGTCTGAAGCCAATGGCGATTTTATTGAATAAATTTACTCTTTTGTATTTCAAGATATTTTTGTTTAATTTTGGTAAATATATCTGTTAAAATGAGATGTCAGTGTTATTTTAATTTCTGCGGAATTTAGACGACAATTTATCCATCGCTTCCTGTATATATATAATATATTTTCATTTTCATCTACGTCTTCGTTGCCATATTCACAAAGTTTTGGTTTTCTTCAGGTGATTGAAATTTAGAACCGAACCCACTATTTCGTCCACCGGGGTAGATCGTTCTAGTTTCACGTGTCATGCCTCTTCCGAGTGTCTCAGTTATTTCACTTTAACTCAACTCTCCATGTTTTTTTAATCAAACCCTTTATTTCGTAAACTGGGGTAGATTGTTCTAGTTTCACGTGCCATGCCTCTTCCGAGTGTCTCAGTTATTTCACTTTAACTCAACTCTCCATGTTTTTTTTAATCAAACCCTTTATTTCGTCAAGTGGGGTAGATTGTTCTAGTTTCACGTGCCATGCCTCTTCCGAGTGTCTCGGTTATTTCACTTTAACTCAACTCTCCATGTTTTTTTAATCAAACCCTTTATTTCGTCAAGTGGGGTAGATTGTTCTAGTTTCACGTGCCATGCCTCTTCCGAGTGTCTCAGTTATTTCCCTTTAACTCAACTCTCCAAGTTTTGGAGTTCACCACTCATGTAGCCTGGTATTGAACTCGAAAATCTTTGAGTGTAGTCACTGGATCTAACCAACGCCTTTATCCATTGGGCCTTGTGTCTTCAAGGATAGATCCAGAGTACCAGATCCATAGAACCACACTGAATATATAAAATACATGGGGCTTCAAATATTTAATATTATACATGGAATATTGAATATTCATACTGAATATTGAATACTGAAATTAAACTTTAACTATATCGATCCTTGATATTCACGCTGCATAAATTGGGTATTGATACTAAATATTGAAGATAGATTATTGGATATTCAATATATTTTGAATATATTAAATTCTGAATCTCATAAAATGATGTAAGTAAATGAATATTAAATGTTTTATTTCAGTAGATATCGGCATTTGATCTATTATCGGGGAAAATCGAAAAACAAGAATTGCTAGTTTTCAGTCATTAAATGCTATCGTCATGATACACATAAAGTCGTGCGCACATTTACTGCCTTGTAGTTAATTATTGTATGTTGTGGAGAGACATGATCGCCCACGTCCACATAGAAGAAGAAGAAGAAGAAGAAGAAGAAGAAGAAGAAGAAGAAGAAGAAGAAGAAGAAGAAGAAAATAATATCAAGAAGAAGAAGAAGAAGAAGAATAGCAATAAGAAGAAAAAGAAGTAAAAGAAGATAAAGAAGAAGAAAAAGAATAATAAGAAGAATAGTAATAAGAGGAAGAAAAAGAAGTAAAAGAAGAAGATAAAGAAGAAGAAAAAGAATAAGAATAATAAGAATAATAATAAGAGGAAGAAAAAGAAGTAAAAGAAGAGGATAACGAAGAAAAAGAATAATAAGAAGAATAGTAATAAGAGGAAGAAAAAGAAGTAAAAGAAGAAGATAAAGAAGAAGAAAAAGAAGAAGAAGAAGAAGTAAAAGAAGACGAAGAAGAAAAAAGAACAATAATAATAAGAGGAAAAAATAAGAAGAAAAAATAGTGATAATAATAAAAAGAATAAGACGAAAAATAGTAATAATATGAAGTAAAAGATGAAGAAGAAAAAAGAACAATAATAATAAGAAGAATAAGAAATAAGAAGAGGAAGAAAGAAAAAGAAGGAAGAAATAATAATAATAATAATAATAATAATAACAACAACAATAAGAATTTTCTATTCTTCTGTATTTCAAAGTAAGCTTTGCTGCCAAATGTGTGCTAGAGTTCAACGTCATCTACTCAGTCTTGTGAGAAATGAATTATTTTCAACTCTACAGCCCGCAGATGCTACGTCGCTAGCCTGTTGTGCTACATCGCTTTTTCCATGTTAAAGACGAGCTACATACCTTAGTTCCATCAGTTCGATGGACGGAGTATGACTACGTCCATTCAGATGAATCATCCTCATTCTTTCCGTGTTACAAAAGTAAGGATGAAGTTCTCCCCAGACAATTTTCCCGTGAATTTCTACATTGGGAATAGGCCCCCACGTGGATGCTTGCTCGAACACTACAATCATAGCATCTTTAAGTCAAGGGTTACTCATTACCTACACTGAAGATCCTCATAATCTTCACTTCTTAATTCCACCTGTTACATTCATAACATCTACCTCATTCAGTAATACACTATCTGAGTGGCGCTTGAGCCTTATATTCGGCGATTTTTTTTTTAATTCTGAAAGGAATATGGTTCGTTTAGTTTTAAGATGGAACCGAATAAAGACTTTGGCTGGTGCGGAAGGAATCGAGCCATTTCTGTCGGGGAAGGGAGATACACAAAAGAAACCACAGAAAGAAAGAAAGAAAGAAAGAAAGAAAGAAAGAAAGAAAGAATGACGAAGAAATGATATTTGTAGAAGAAAACGTTGTAGTTTTAAATCGAATGTGACAAAAGTTCGATGTCGATACGGCGCTGACGCAGAACAAAGAACACGCGCGAGACGAGATCGATAAACTTCATTTATCGATGAACGTAACCAAATAAAGGTAGGACGTACTGAAACGTTAATTAATGTGCGGCAAAAGAAAAAGTAAACGTACTAATATGACTGATTTAGTGACTGATTTGATATTCACATGACAATCAAAGCAATTTCGCTTTTTGATCCTCATCGACAGACCGAACCTGAGCGGAAATGTTTTTCAATCGTTTCCAGAAGACAAGCGAAGACAATTCCGTATGTGTACGATTCGGTTATCGCAATTGTTTTGAACAAATGCTAATATTCGAAGGACATAAAAATACACAATATCTTCTTCATTTATGTACAGTGTACCTTCAGGATGTAGACAATCATAGCTCTGCATAATTTCCTCTCATCTGTAGCTTTTACAAGGGTTTACTATTTTGACTGTCCTTTACTCTCACTTATCTAACGTCCTTTTATGCAAGCTTTTTTATTAGGTCACTCGTTGTTTCTCCTCTGTCCCACCTGCCTTGTCTTGTGAGCGTCCAATACTCCAAGCCATCTTTCCTCATTAAGTGTCACAAAAATTCCAACTGTTTCTGATTCTTAGTATAAGTGCCTTTATAAAAACCTCAAAACTTCATCGTTTCTTACATGCTCTGTCTATGGAATTCTCAGCATCCTGCATTAGAACCATATCTCCATTGCCTCATGTCTTTGCTTCATCTGTGAGGAGATTCACTGCCATATAAGAGAAATGTATTCTTGGATTTAGAATTCTTAAATTGTTTAGATTTTGGAAATTCTATTTCGCAATACATAACCACCTTCGAATTTCTGTGCTACGTTTTCCGTACACTGGTACCACTTTTCAGTGATATTTAAATTTTTCGGATTTTCCTAACACGAACCTTGGACTGTCCATGTTGCTGACTAACATACAGTCCGTCTTCGTGCAATTGATAGTTAGTCCTTTCTTCCCGTTTTCCTTAAATATTCCCTTTAATGGTTGACGATGCGGAGAGTGGAATTTTATATTTCTGTCTGAAAAATTGGCCATGACTGAAGGTCTAACGATATTTTTACTTCTGTTTGTAAATACATCTTGCGAAATAAAATCCTTACATTTGCCTTGATAGGATTTTATCAAAGCCAATATAAATTAGAAATGTTTACATTTTGTCTTTATTGTCTTTTTGCGGATAAATTTTATATCTTATTTTATATATATATATATAAAATGGACAAAGTCCGACAATTATTTAAAGACATTTTTATGTTTAACATTCTTTTTATAGATACAAGTATTTAAGTAAATGCTCTGT